>JARYHS010013630.1:185935306-186130960 GCA_031002005.1 Vandiemenella viatica
GAATGAATTACCAAGAGAAATGATGAATAACTTCCCGAAAACGTTAAAAGAATTTAAAGTTAAAATTTGTAGAAGGCAAATGTAGGTGGGTGCAGAATAGGGGGAAGATGGATGTGCAGGGAACTTGCCACCGGAGCGTGTGTTCCATTGCAATTAAATTAAATTAAACATTTATATTCTTGTGTATTTCATACGAGTGTATTTATATAATGTATTAAAATGTCTTACAAAAGAAAAAATTTAGAACATCTGTATGAAACCGAATCTGGAAAATATTTAAATGAAATTTATAGTTTTTGCTTCTTCATGTTGATACTTGGTACTAAAACGTAAACGGTTGAGATGTTCATTACAAGTCAAGATCCTAACATGAGTAACAACGGACCGAAAGTCAGAATGAAATTAAACAATAGTAACTACCACGAAACAATATACATCTTCGCCAGTCTCAGCAATAAAGCTGGTGATAACTCGGTTTTATTTATACCCTAGATTTCAACATTTCGACTGCGGGAAGCAACTTAAATTTTGCTGACCACGATTCTGCCTATGTGATAAAATTACGAAAAAAATACCACTTGGATTATGGTAGGGTTTCGAATAATTTCGAGCGAATGCGGGGATGAAGTAGAGTATGTGAAATTGGAAAGCTGAGAAATTTAAGATAAAAATTTCCGAAAATTTGTGTACATTTTTCATTGAACTGGATTCAAGCAAAAACTGCTAATCATATTTAATTACTTCAATCAGCCGAAATGTTATCATGATTTCAGCGCTCGAGCGGCATCGTAATTATTGTTATTATTAATATTATTATGATTATTTTATTGTTATTGCTGGTCATATGTTAAGTGTTATGTAATGGGCTTAAGGCAGCAATCCGTACTTTAACACTCCACGCGAACGAAGTTATGAGCAGCAACTACTCTAACTTGAATGTAGTTTTCACAGGTTCTCCTCCGAATAGAACTGACGAAAGACAAGCTTTCGGCGGCTGGTTCTGCTGCCATCATCAGCTTGCCTATCCGTCGGAGAACATTTCAGCAACACGCCGGGATAGTCTTAATTCTCACATACTCTAACGTCCCATATCCCTTCCCGACAATCTACACGTCCTGTTCACACTTCTAACATTCCACAGTCTGCCTTGTAGACTGTTTCTACATGCTCATACGACTCATTTCTAAAGAGTACCCAAAAGGACTCCCCTCTGAGCAACTTTTTTAGCTCTAGAATATTTCAGCAAGAAAGAAGTTATTGTTCATTACAAAATTTGGAGTTTTTTGTAGCGTCGGGATATCTTTAATGCAGCTCCTGGTGACCCCCCAGGTCCGCAATAAAACTAAGTCAATTATTACAAAAAATGACGTATTTAATTTTCTTTCTATTGAGACTATACATACTGACAAATTATTAAAAAATAAATAGCACCGCGTTCTCACTGAAAATATCGTATTTTTACTGTTGTGTAAGACCTATATCACGTAGCTTTCGACGGTGACCAGGTTGAAATCCACTGCTTTAGTGAAATTGTTCTTGGTTCTCTTATGCACTCAAAGGCCATGTCCAACAGGTAGTTCCCTCAGCAACTCCCACTCTACTCCACCTGGTGGCAAGCAGAGAGTCACTCCTCACACCAGGAACCATTCAGTCGCTTGTATCTCGCCCATACAAACAGGGTGCCCAATGTGAAGAACAGGCTGCTGGGATACGGTTTCAAGTATCTTCAAAATCCTCACTTAGACGCACTAATCAACTTTGAAGGTGTCTAAATCGTCATGTAACCCTTAAAAAGATGGTCAAACTGTATTGTCGTACTTGAGAAAAAATCTGTCGATTGTTCATTTAAGCAACAACAAAGTTAGATGTTTGAACGGAATGGGGGAAAAGACAGACGTCTTCGAAACGTCTAATAAAAGTGGCATTTTTACGCGGCTGGAAACCAGAGAAGAGTTAGCAAAGTTAGATATAAAGTTCATGAAGGAGTTTGACTGTGGACAAAGAGCGAGATTCTTGTGTCTGTAGTAGTTAAAAAGTAGAATTATTCTCAGCAATCTATCCGGTGTTGTTATATTTTAGTCGTGTGCTGAAAGTTATGGTATAACAGCAGGTTAGGAGATGCTCCTGACTACCGGATTGTCTGCCAAATCCCGAAGGACTCCGCCGGTGCATATGGAATGAGGAATAATGACGCAGTCGATGGCCATTCGTCCGTCGGAAGATGGGATTAAACCCGACAGCCTTCTTAACGTATTTCGTCAAAGTAGACCAGAGCTCCGTAAAACCTCTCCGTCATCAATCTTTCATCCCCATTCACAAAACTGGACACACACTGCACAGAACCGTTTTCATCACACTCATCATATTATGTACACACCAGGAAAAGAACCAATCGCGCCACCTCTGTATGACTGGCTTAATATGAGTCCTGCTGCCACTCGCCAATCTCTCTTCGGTTACGCCCGAAATTTCTCAACTGACAGTAAGAACATTCTTTTGGTTGTCTAATGAGCGTTTCATGAAGTATGTTAGCTTTAAAGCGCCTGTAGTGTTGAGGATTATTTCATACCACTTGAAATTCTCATACCCAGAGCATTTACCCTGAGCACCGAGGGGCACAGTGAGCCAGAAATTTACGTTTATTTTACTTGAGATATAATTTGACTACCTTAAGTGTTTCATAGAACATCTGCGACAACATAAATAAAATAAATGGGGATGCTGTCTTTTTCTCCACCCATCCGAAACAGCCACTAACATTTTACAATTTTAATTAACTGCTTTGTTATAATGTCCTCTTCACGTTTTGCACTCTCCTTATTTGTAAAACTCACCACATTAAATTGAAAATGCTGTAATATGACAGAAACGCGCAGCTACAAGCCACCGGTGCTGCAAAATCAATGACAATCTGTTGAAATGTTGGTTAAATCCTTTGTCGTAATGTTTTTTACCATTTCAGTTTCCCTCAGTTGAAAAGGCGACGAAATTAACAAATATACAATATTTGTCAAATATGTAGTACATCAACGCTCGGCATCTTTATATCGATACAAGCAATCGAAGACAATCGATTGCTTCCGTTGTAAAGAAATACGTCATCCCGAAGTAGATGCCACAGAACGAATTTTAAGTAATTTTTTTTTCTCTTGGTCCAGGTCGCATTTCAACTTAACCACGACCTATATGAGAAAACGAAACTGTTTAGGATGATATGATCCCTGTAGCGATATTTTTGTGTCATTTTTGAAGTGCTGGGAACGTTTCACGATTGCACAGCGTCTCATATTTCGGCATTTTTAATTTAATTTGTGGTGAAGTTTCAAAAGAGTGCGAAACGTGAAGAAGACATTGTATGGAAGCAGTTAATCCGAATTTCAAAAGGTTAGTACCTGTTTCGAACGGGTGAAAAAAGAGGCAGCGTCCCCATATAAACTTTCTAAAATTACGTCTACAATAGATTTAGAATCAAGATGCTTAGTAACAGGTCATATTTCCTGTAATCTATATCATAATAAAGTAATGTAGTATGTGTAATTATTTTAATGTTGTTTACTGCCGGGTTAGACTTGTATTTCTGAGGAATATTATTTACGTAGCCTTATATTCTAGTTAACAGATGATGTTGCAATTTGTGCTCATTCTCTGAAGTATTCGTTCATTGCCTTAATTCTGCTGTAGGTTTTAATTATTTAACATATTGTAGGAAATGCAGATTATGAAATACGATAAGGTGGAAAAAATTAATAAACTGTATTATACTGTTTATTAAAAGACGTGAAAACAAAACGATTATTAAAGAATGGGTGGCCATCTGTTATTACTTGCCCTCTGTTGGATAAATTAATGAGAAATCATGAAAACGGTGATTCTTGCGAATTCATGTTAACAGAACAGGCGATATTATAATTCTTCGATTTTGTTCCGTGCTCAAAGGAGTGATATTGCAAACCATATCTTAACTTCAATACATAATAAAACAACAACTCATGGAGTGCAGGCCCGAAATTTCCCTTTACTCACAAATTCAAGCAAGTATTATCAACTAGAAATATCATACACACAGTTGTTTGGAACATACCTAGGTTGTAGTTCGTGGATTTCATTCCTCGAATATTACAGTATATGCTCCAGCACAGTGAGAGTCTTTAAAAAAAATTGAACCCGGGGTGCAAAACAAAAGGTTAAGTATGCTGAATGCACTGAGCCTCGGACACAAACCATCACTTCATCCGTTGGCGACCTTACAAACCTGCTTTTCATTTTTTACTGCATTTCAACCGTTCATCATCGGTCAGCGAATGGGTCGAAGAATGGCTTAACGTTATTACGGTTTCTAACCACCTCATATATCCCACTAAATTTGAACTTCAACTGATGGGTCTTCATTCCAGTAAATTGTGGACAGAATGCGTTTTTAAATCAGTCTGATTCCGAAGAATCGAAAATTACTTTCCCTTTCCTTTCATTGAGGTACTAAATCATTAATTTGTTATCGCACTAATATTTTTTTAGTTAAATTTGCTTAGGACTTAATGTTTCTGAAAACTCAAAAGTCCAGTGTTGGAATTTGCTATGCTTCAACTGAAACTAGAGTCACCAGAAATTCAGAGGCACAAAGAGTTTTTTTTTAAGTACAGTTAAAAACAATGGCACACAAATGAGCTTTCGCAGTGAACGAACTACGATTTTACAAATCAAATATTTTAGGAAAGCAAACATGAAAAAAACGGGTTGGAAATCAGCAACAAATATAAATAAATACTTAAGTATAATATTTTTAATAAAACATAACATGAAATTATAACAAGGAATATACAGATCACAAATAAATTATCACAACAGATACTTGGCGCATTATTTTTACGAAAATAGCCATCTTACAAAAAATAATGTCTCAAAATGCAGTTTGAATATCAATAATTAAACTAATTGAAACTACTTAATTAAGTAACCAAAAAATTGTTTACATTGCACATTTTGAAGATAAAAAAGTAAAAATTAAGACACATTTATCTTCGTGTGTTTCATTAGAAAGTTATATACAGTAAACACAGATCATCATAAATAGCAAGTAATAATATTACATGAAGACAGTTACACGAACATCGATCAGAAAGGAGTAGTTCCAAAGTACTGGCTTAGACTAATTAAAAGAGAGATATATCATATAGTCACAGAGGATAAAATTTTATATTCACGTCAATCCATATTGAAAAACGATTTGTACTTCTGGTGTGACTACTTTCCCCACAAGCATTCCTTTTTCCAACACAATTAAGGTTTTTATCAATAATGGTAACTGCAGGGAAACAAATTAACTTTAACCTTTTAACATGACTACATATACATTTAATTTAAGGTTACAATGACACCACCTTTAATTCTTTTTTTGAAATACCGATACTGTAAATACACAAGTTTCTGTAAACAAATCGTAAATACTTTAGATCAACATTTCAATAAAATTGTATGTAAAGATTCTGCCAATATTTTTATAATAGATATTTTTACTGACAATATTTAATGACATTTTTCAGAATGTTTAAAGAATAACCCTGTGATTCCGTAAATAAAAACAGTGACTAAAGCACCAGAATAAAGTAACAATTTGAAAATTACTTTATTTTTGATAACAGTAACTGTTTCTCAAATCAATAAATTTTATTCACTCAAATGCGTGAATTTTCAGATAACAACAGGCCATTATCTAAGCAACAATAAAGTCTTGGTTTACCAACTAAACTAGAACACGTTATTTCTTTCAATCTTACATTGTGAATATCATAAACGATAATCGGAGTTTTGATGTGATAATTCAGGGCTGTGATGAATCCATTTACCTTCTTTATCAGTGTAAAAATCTCTACACTGATAAATACTTCTAGGAATTCATGCCAGCTGGAAAGGCAATGCCTGTGGTTAGAAGATAACTCATTTTGTAATAGCGAAAATTGTAGAGATAAATTATTATTAAATAGAACTAATACCAACGAGTTGAGATCAGTCAGATCAGTTTTGAGGTATCTGCTTTCTAAGCTGGCTAAATGATATTTCTTGTTATGAAGTAATAAATGAAATTAAAACGCTTCTTTCTTCGGGATGAAGGAATGTGAATAAGAAGAACAACATCGCTTTTTACGCACATTTGTTCTAGTATTCTTGTGTTTACTTAGGAACGATATTATAGTCCATTAACTCTCTCATTTAAAATATAGTATAATATGCACACAATTAGGCCATTAATATATTCCCAGTTGTGCTACCTCTTCAAAGTAGCAGTGAATGTAATGCTAATTCGAGGGAGCTATTCACAAGAGCGTGTGTATCAATTAAAAATATTTACAGTTTCAACACAAGGCAGGAATTTTCTTTAAGAAATTTACGTATATTATGCACAGCAAAATGCTTACCGATTTTTTGTGGACACATGTGGTCTCAGAGGGTAGCAACATCTGATCAAATATTAGACTGAGCAAATGTGTCTTCAGTGCTGACACATTAGCAACGACTTTTGTTGTTTAATCCATAAATACATTCAACTAAGCTTATTTCTGGTTCACATTAACTTGTAGTTATTTACTTTGGCAGTCGGTGGATTCATTTTAGATACTTCATTTTTCTACTATTATCCCAACAATATCTACAAAAATACAAAATAGTTCACGTTATCACAAACTTGACATCATTTAGCTAACGAATGACTATATAAAATATTTGATTACGACAAATTTAATGGTTCGTGTATAAATACTTTAATAGATTCGTACCGTATGAATACATTCATTCAATAAATATTTATTTACGCATTTGGTGTTGTCTAATTTTTCCCTTACAGCAGGTGTCGAGGTGCATTCCTGTGTTGGAGTAACTAAAAAAATATAAGTCTTGTGCGGGCGTGAGTCGTCTAAATGTACTGCCCGAGCGCTGTGTACAACTCCTGCAAACACGACAGCATCTGCGCCAGCGTCACGCGCTCCTCGGGCTTAGACAACCAGCACCACGCCATCAGCGTGAACCTGCAGACAAGTAACAAAGGCTTTCAGAGATTCAGAGCTCGATTGCCTCATACACATACGCACCGCCTCTTGCTAAACAAACAAGGTATTGGGATTCCTATATAATTAAAGCAACTCCAAGCAATTCAGAATAAAAAAATTAAACAAAATCCGTGATTTTTAACTTAGTTTTTTTTCCCTTCGTGGCTTACTTCTCGTCGACGTAGAGGTCGCCAGAGGCTAGCACTGGTTGCAAGTAACGGGGAGGAATTGGTCCATTGACTTTTTCAGAGCATCATCCCGGTATTCGCCTGGAGTGGTTTGGAGAAACCACGAAAACCCAAAGTGGACAGGGATTCAAACCCGCCACCTCTCGAATGTGAGGGCTCATCCTTGGCGCTCGTTTTTTAGCTTCGACATAATAACTGCTGTAAGTGCAGCAGATGTACTTACTGTACTTAAGCTTTTTAACATGATTATATTGTAGGCATAGTAATAAATCAATATCATGACTAAAGATTTTATTGTTGTTGAAAAAATAACCGTTCTACTAAGAAAAAGGCAGAAAAAATTAAAGGAAGGGGGTGGGAGTGTATTGTAGACTTTATGGACAGAAATACCACGTAATATTTGTTTCGTTTATTAAATAGATATGTACTACTACTATAATCGACTTTAAGTATGAGCATGGAGTTTCTAATTTTTTGATAATATTTCCCATAAGTAGGTTTTGGTTTTAAGATCTCCCATACTCTTACATACCAGGAAATAAAACTATACCGTTCACATGTTGTAAATAAATAAATGCAAGAAAAAATTGCACATGTACCCATAATTTGGAATTTGAGATGTACCTCAGGTAATATTGCTTTTCTTTCAAAAATATGATCTTAGTGTATTTGTATTTCAATTTGTCACAGTTTTTTTTCATCCAGAAAATATTTTCTTTGGAAATAAGAGCGGGCTACAATGAATATGTAAGTGATGTCCAAAATGTAATCAATGACCTCAGTGACCTCAAATTCCTTGTGATCTCGTGATGTACTACCGAATAACAGTGGAGTGATTGATCTGATAACACTTTCTACAGTTGTAGGAAACTATTGAAAGATGGTAATTATTTTCTTTGAATGACATTGTGGTATAATAAGGAGAAGAGCGGTGCATATCGGCGATTCTTCGACAACCGCGGAGCCACAAATTAATGATTGATTCTTATGTAATTTAACAAGAAAATCGAAAATGTGGATTAAAGTTTTTGATAACTCACTTTGTTCTCAAAATATGTTACCTTCTAAAGTGCGGTGGCAAGGTTGAAATGCGGCCTTAGAGCAAACGAAAAATTTCACCAAATCCACAGTTTGATAACGGATCCTTAGGGTAAATCGGCGAGACAATCGAAAATGGAAAAATAAACTTTTGATAACCCCTTAGTTCTGGAAATATAGCATCTCAAAAGTAAGGTGGTTAGGTCGAAATGCGGAATGGACCAGAAAAAAATTCGTCAATGTCTCAAGGAACTTCACGTTGGACATGCAGAGCGGGTGTTTGTTTCTCTCCTCCTATCAGATTGAAGTGCGCCTGGACCAGAAGAAAAACGTTCTCCGAACGCCACATGGAACTATAACTGTAACTGATATGTGACCGTCGATATTTCGAGTACTAAGCAATATGTCAAAAAAAAATTATTATTCACTTCCGATTTGTCTCGACGATTTACTTAAGAATTCCTCGTCACGCAACGGTTATGATAGGGCTGCCGACACATCGCTTACCTGCTCTAACCAGTGATGTTCTAAACGTGTTAGCTATTAACTGGTTAATACGACTTCGTTTCATATTTGGTTGTTGTAACTCACAGTTCGTCTGGGCAGTTGAGAGGCTGCGACAGTCGGTATCCGTCCCTGAGGTAGGCACTCATCTCGAACGGATCCACCTCCACATACGGCTGCTGCCCCAGCGTCGTCAGCTCCCATAGCAACACTCCAAACGCCCACTGCGGACAACGTCAGCGCAAATCAAACTACCAACAAAAACGATTTCGAAAAACATTTAACAGGTGGACAAATAACAAATAGGATGAACTTAGCATCTACCTTTTGAAATACAATGCCGCTAGCAACAAGTTCCCAGAGAAAGGAGACACATTCAAAACAAAGAAAAGTTTGAACATCTTACTCTAATCTACAGCCTTTAAGAAATTATTTTGAATTCTAAATCTATGCTCTTCACCGTACGCAAGTGGTGAGTCAGTGGTTATAAGAGATAGAATGGTACCTGGTGAATCCCTGTGTCAGTGGAGATTTTCATGAGACCTCCATCTCTGGCACAGCTTGTTGTGTAATATGAAGAAACACCAGAACACTCCGTGGTTCCGATTCCACGCTAAGCTGTAGGTCACCTATACCTGGTAGTACTATCTGATTAGGCTCTGCGGTTACGATAGCGCAGCCTATTAGAAACCCTGTCGCCAGGTCATTACGACCACACTAGTGTACGTGTTCCGCATACAATATTTTCTTATTGTTCACTCTCGTTTGTCAGTCTAGATGAGATGGTGATACCCCTTTCCTCCTTAGAGTCACTCCTTCAAACTACCAACCTACACACAGATCTGTCTGCCACGGTTTCCAAATTGGATGCAGTTTTCTGAGTAACTGTTACGAAGTATATTTCAATATTTATTTCCCATTAGTAAAAACGGTAGATCTGCCGTTGTAAATATGTAATAACGTCTCTTGCAGCCGTACTTTGAAGCAGTAATCAAACTCATTTGGGCTTATATACTGTTGAAAATAATTATTATGTCTTACAACCTAGATGAAATATTATTAATTTATTCTACAAAATTCTTCTCGAGTGTTCTTCTGGATACGTTCTGCCATGCACAGCGTTTCGACAGTATCCTTCGCTGTCCTTCATCAGTTTAAATGGTAGGTAAAGTGGGTACTGAGGCAACACGTCACCGACTATTTTTTGCCTCGCGATTCTGGCTCATATAATTACTGATGGCTGCTAGCAGATGCATGTGTGGCCCACTGCATAATCTATTCTCCCATTCGTACCTCATACAAGCACCACAATGGCAGAGGAACTAGACACCATATCCTCAGCAATTTTTCTCTTTACGCCGGCGACACAGCTTTGTATGCCAGTGACAGAAACATCAGGTACTCAATAAAAAAAATTCAGCGACATCTGAAAATCGTAACTTAGTGGTACAACCTCTGGCGTATCAAAATTAACAAAAACAACGTCAGCTTAGAATTTTGCAATCAATACAAACCACCTGACTTATTACTGAGAATCGGCGACGTAGTCATTGACTGGCAGAACAATTATATCATCTTGGAGTGCTACCAGAGAAGCGGCAGACTTGGATAAAAACACATTGTTGAAGTTAAATCCAAAAGTCGCGCCAAGCTTGCCGGCCTCTATTCAGTCCTAAGAGGCGAAAATGTTGCTGTACCGTGCTGTAATTCAATCAACATTTTTATACGGTTCAGAAATATGGAGCATGGCAGCCGATCTCCACATTAAAAAATTACAGGTACTCTGAAACAGGGCGTTGCGCTTTATCCTGTATGTAGCGCTCTGCGTCCCCAGTAGGAAGGTGCACACCATACTCAGTTAGCCATTATCTTCTATCAAAATATTCCAACTCACTTCATCAATTAATCTCAGAAATAGGTAATGAAAAAGCAGAAATGCATCCTAGGAAGAGACCGAAACTTATGCTGACAAGCTAATTCAAATTTTAAGACCCTCCTCCCTTCCAAGACCTCCAAACAATCCTAAATACTCCATTAATATTAGTGGTAGGCCCCCTACCTGTTACTTGTAGTACCCAAGAAATGCCTCCTACCTACATTAGAATTTAAGTAGCCCATACAACGTATATACACCCTCCAATAGTTTTACACAGGTACCCCTGTTAGTTAGACCCCTTTTAAATATAATATTAAGGTGCTACCCCCCTTCCCACTTGACAATACCTAATACTGTACATCGATAGAATTTAAACCAACAATTAGATGACTCCTCTCAAATCCTGACAATATAAAAAGTCAGTCCTAATGTCTCTTGCTTTCGATAACTGTAATAGGAGTGTCCTGGCACACAGTATTGACAGGTTGGTCTACGACCATAGTGACGACGTCTGTCTGTCTATCAGCTGTACGCCCGAGAAAAACTCAATTTTCACCGTAATTTATCTTAGATAATAACTTAAATGTTATATACTCTTAAATTAATTCATGGTTATTATATCCTAGGTTTAACTTCAATCGTAAATACCAAATACAACGAATTTTGTGATGTAATACTGGAGGGAGTTATTTGAGTTTTAGCTGCAAGCTTCCACCGGATAACTGGGCCAGGGACTCACCACGTCGGACGCGGCGCTGAACTGCTTGTGGACGAGGCTCTCGAGGGCGAGCCACTTGATTGGTCGGTTCTCGTTGTCTCCGAGGCAGTAGTAGTCCGTCGGGAACAGGTCCCTCGACAGCGCGTTGTCAGTCAGCCGCACTCGCAGCTTCTCGTCCAGCCTGCCCAACACACGCCCACATCAGGCACAGTAGACAAACACAATCTCACTCAACACTCGTACAATAACACTGCAGCCACTTCATGTGCTTACTTTCACCCAAACCTTCAAAATATAAAATTAATTTTAATGTCTATGCTTTTCGCTCCTTTTATACTAATACATGGTGCCATTATAGGTAAACATTTTTGGGTAGGTATTTGAGGCACCGTGAAAATTTGTATAAAACTTCTTTTGTAATGCCAAGTACAAAATCGAAGTCCAGACTGATGGGTAGTGGGGCATAATCGAATTATTAACTTTGCAAAAATTCATTTTCTTTCAGAGTTGAGTTTAATAAATATCGAAAAAATATATTTGAGGTATGCACAGAATAATATTTACACCTAGAAATTTTTTTTATGAAAAGATTTGCTATTTTGGCGTGACCTTTTACCTGCCAGGTGATGTTACAAGTGACTGCGAGTGAGCAGTATAATGGATAATTATAAAGACTTGTCTTTCTTAAAATATTTGTTGTAGGTGTAAATTTTATTCTGTGCAAACCTCGGCACGCCTCAAATATATATTTTCGATATTTATTGAACTCAATTTTGAAATAAAAGAAAATTTTGCAAACATAAAAAATTCGACTATGCCTCACTACCCATCAGCAATGTTATCGGTTTTGTGCTTAGACATTACAAAAGAAGTTTACATTTTCACGGTGCCTCGAATATTTACCCAAAAATGGTTATCAGCTCTCGGACTTTCTCCAGACAACAACTGTAAAGTTCAAAAATACCAGGCCGCTCACGTGATGTTCGCTTCAGTTGCCCATAACCAATAATTAGCGCGGAAGAAAATCCCTGTATCTAAAGTTAAGGTTTATCACATTGGTCATGCCTCTTACATGCCTATTGTCGATTCATGGAAATAAATATGTGTCTATTAAAAATTGAAATTGTTGTTAAAATTAATAATTAATTGTCTGGGAAATTAATCCGCTAAGAATTTATTTAAAAAATTCTCATTACAGTTTTATTTAATTTGTTTAAGATGTTCCCCACTAAGCTGTGCTTGCCATCTGTTTTAACGTGAATATGTCCTGTTCATCAGAAAACTAGCCCGAAAATGGAAACATGATGAAAAATGGTTAGATTCGAAAACTTTTAAACTCTTGAGCAGTAACATACAGCATGATCAAAACCTGTATCTCTTATGAAGACATCTGTCTGCGTGGGCCCCCTCTTAGAGAGGATATAATTTTACCCGCTCTGTCTGTCTTAGACCTCTCACTTAGCCAAAAGCCTCATCCAAATGGAATAGACCTAATGTTAATTTATCTATTTAATAGTATCCTATAAAGACATTTATAATGGTTCGCAACTAGCTTGTAAGTTCTAGCCGTGGCAAGCGTCAGATTTCGAGAACTGAGCTAAAATTTCAAACTTATGGTATAGCCATACGGCACGGTTAAGAATCGTGTAACTGGTATCAGTACATAAATTTGTCGAAAAACCAAAAAGTTACACTTATTTCGGATAAAAAGACGAATGGAAAATGAAAATGGGTCTCCCAACTTACAGACGGACCTATATGCCGCCATGTGCTCGATTTTAACAAAATGCGTTAATCTTGAATGCTAGACGGTAACTCGATAATTCGGAAAACTTCGGTGTACCCGATTATACCCGAAATGTTAGTGACTCTGCCCGCCATCAAACAGCGCTGCAAGTTAATAATTCCACTGACTATATTTTCGCTTAAACTGTTTAAAGGAAGTGAACATTTCAAATAAATTATTGAAATTAATTTTATTTGCACTCACATTGTTAGAAGAAAATGTAACTGCGAAGTGAGCTGAAAGGTAATTTATGTTTGTGGAAGCATCTGCACGAAAGTACGATGGAGACAAGTGATGCATAGATTGAAAAAAAAAAATTACAATACATCCTTTTAAATTAACAATTACTTTTGTATATTTACGACGAATAGAAGCAGAAAAACGGGTAAGAAGAAAACCATTTAATGTTTACTCTTAAGGCTATTCTTTGCAGGAGTTACTAGAACCAGGTCACAATATAACATAAAACTTTTTTGAAAGAAAAAACTGATATTTATTGAAAACTCAGAAAAAAGTTTAAACGAATCGTAAGTAAACGCAAAATGTATCAGTCAAACAAATAATTGTTACTCGTTTTTGAAATTATACTTTACTTACAATCTTTTCATAACAGTAAAAATTTCTGTTCTTTACAGCCGCAAACAGTTATTTAAAAATGTCCTAGTCAAATAAAGTTTACTGATACCAAGAAAAAGATCGTTATTGGTTTTTCCCCAGACGCTTTTTCAGAACAAATTCCTACTAGCACCATAGGTCAGGCATTGGAATTTAAACAGTACTTTGTAGCACGAAAAAATGTTTGAAATGTGTAAGTCTATTTTGTTTAAATAAGATACATCCCCTAAAAATTAATTTTTATTTCGTTATATAGTTCACAATATTGTATGGGCTAACGCTTAAAACTTTTAATTTCCCATGCTCTGAGATTAATATCTTCCCTGATAATTACGGGAAGGATTTTTACAAATCACAAACTTTCCCTATTCTGAGTTTTATTTCTAGTTCTCCTTCAAATTTTTCCTTAATCCAACAGGAAAATAAGCACCTTTCAATATGTACTCTCTCGCGGTCACTACTAACCTCATTATCAGATAATTTACTTTCAGTACTATCACGAAATTGTATAGAAACGGTGTCTAGAGATCAATCATATAATTCTCTATTTGATAATTGAATTTTTTTATGTTTTCGCAAAACAGTAGTTAATGCAGTTGATAGTAAGAGCAGATCTACAGATCTTGAAAATTGTGATTATCTTCTTTCACGAATTTAGATTTTAAACGTGATACATTTGCACGCTTTACTGCAAATTTATTCTGAATCACAGGTAAAATTCACTTTCTAATGTGTTTAAAATGTTTCAATCGTTATCACATTGGCTTCTCTGCAAATGACACCTCATCTTCGTACAAAACACGATTTATATAACATATTATAAACATAACGCCATAGGGTGTAACATGCGTAGTGTAATAGAACTTTACCAAGACAGAGTTTATTTTGTCTAGACGTTTTCGATTAACATCAACTGATGGAAACTATTCAGAATGTGGAGTAGGGCTGTTGATATTTTAAAAAATATCGGATTTTCGATATATCGATATTTTAAAAAATATTTATATCGGATTCGATATATCGAAGAAAAAGTATCGATATATCGACCCTATTATATAAAAACAATGTTACAAAAACAAATCATTTTAAAAAAGGGCGAAGTCTTGTGGCTATTTATTGATATTTTCTGAATCAAGTTTTGATTTTCTGAAAAAAAAATATTTTTTCATGACGTTACGGATAAATCTTTTTTTTAAATTTTGATTTAGCCATTATACTACCACTTTACTAAAAGGAAAGGCAGAATGTTTATGATTTACTCGAAGCCTTGTGAATCCAGAAAGAGGGAAATCTTGGCTTTTGTGAGTTTAAAAGCTCAATAATGCAACATTGTAGAGGCATTTATTTAGGTTGATGTTCTATTATCAGAGTTTGCATAGTGACCAAGTCACTTTTTTTACATGTAGAAATGAAGAGGTTAGCACAGGATAGGAAGGGATGGAGGATTGCATCAAACCAGTCTAAAGACTGACAACAGGAAAAAAAAAAAAAAAATTGTTTTATATGGAATTTAATTTCTTTTTGTAGGTGGATAACTTGTTCTGAGTCTTCTTACTTTTTTGGACCAAATGTTTGCACCTTAGCAAAGATTATGTATCCGAATTTATCAATATTCCTGCTTACATCCAATTTTCATGTCAAAATAGTTTAATCGACATCACACGCACATGTAAAACAACGGGCTCGAGTCCGATTCGTTCTGTGCGAGCTTCGCCGTGTCTGCATTGTTACCATCGGTGGAGGACTACCAATAACTTCCAAATTAAATGTAGTATCAAAGTAAAATTAATTGTATTTTTTATGCTCCTGATCTTTGTGCAAAATTAAAATTCAAGCCATATAGCCTCATCAAGAAGAAAGCAATTAACCTACAAATTTTCTCTAAGACGTTTCAGCTTTTAGATTGGCCATTGAAAAAACACAGGAACTTTTCTTATACTATGGGGATGAAA
The DNA here is from genome assembly GCA_031002005.1 of Vandiemenella viatica. Lineage (NCBI taxonomy): Eukaryota > Metazoa > Arthropoda > Insecta > Orthoptera > Morabidae > Vandiemenella > Vandiemenella viatica. The sequence continues at coordinate 185,951,024 of JARYHS010013630.1, forward strand.
CCAAGTATGTGTACCAAATTACCATTTTCTAGGACAACTGGATGTTGCATAGAATTATGATGAGAGAACGTCATAGTTATTTAAAAGAGTTTCAGATCCAAAAAAATTCCAAACTAAGGTAGTGAATGAAGTAAAATTTTGCACCAAAACTCATGTCAGAAACTTCATTGGACATACTTATCAAGAGCATGAACTCATGTTTATCCCATTGTTTCTTCTACTATGAATGGAGAACTCCCTACATTAATTGAAAATTTCCCCTTCTTTGATATTGCTTCGCAAATGGGTAACGCTTTGCCATAATAAAAAATTTTAAAGCTAAGATTCTAGGTTGAATGCAGGATTTAGGGCGAGGGTTGGGGGCAAACCGGGGTACTTGCTCCGGGCGATAAAATCGTGTCCAACAATGCGTTTGGCAAACAGTTAAAGTGGCGACATCAATGCGTTTGGCGAACAATCAAGGAGGCGATTCTCGAGGTCTGGCTGGCAACAATGTTTCAAGAGGCGGCAATCTCAGTTTTTTCCCGGCTTGGAAAAATCCTAGAGCCGCTACTGTCAAGGCAGTTCCCTTGGCGTTAACAAATTGTTTTTTAAAGGCACCAATCTACAATAATAAGTTTTTAGAATAGCACTTTGTAAAGGCAATCCAAAAGTGCTAGATTCTTTTTTTCAATTTCTTATCTTAATAAATTCGTAAGTGATATAACAAAACTGGCTGTGACATAATTTTGGATCTCAATTCTTCTGTTGGTATGGAACAAGAAGCGTATCCAATTCGCGCGAAATATTTAACTGTGGAGTGCCAGATACAGGCTTATAATTTCCGGGACATTTCTGGGTCTAAAAAGTATTTTTGCGGTATGTTTAAAGAGTGAACAAAAATGCAAATTAATAAAAAAATCTATTTTAGGTAAATATGCTATCTAACGTATATATAGCACCTCTTTTAACTTTATTAATTAAACTATGGTAGAAAGTCAACATAAGGTATTATGAATCAAAAGGAAAAATACTAAACTTAAAACAAAAATTGACCATCTCGTTAGGAATTTTTTCTTTGGTTCAAAATCAACATTGGGTATTATCAATCAGAATCTCAAAAATATTAAACCAAAACTGAACACTTCTGTTAGGTTCATTAATTAAAATTAGGCAGAAAATCAACAAATAAAAAAAGCATCTATGTTTTGCTAAATCAAAATCAACATCAATCAAAATAGATCTTAATCATCTACTTTTAAAATGTTTATTACTAGATTTTCCCATTTTCATAAATATTTCTCCGTCACTGCTTTACAAAACTGATAAAATTTCTCAGCAAGAGTCTTCAAAATTGATTGAGTTTGCAGTTCAGCCTTGATCGAATCCGTGAACGTTCTGTTTCGCTCTTATTTCATAAAATATTCAACGGCTAAAACTTGTCTCGTAAAAGTCATTGCTTGTTGGAATTGACAAAACAGAACCAACTATTTTTTTAAAATATTCAAAATCATTAAAAACGCTTGTTCTGAAGAAATTGGCCCAGATTTTATCGTTCGGAAAGTCTTTTGGAAGGACCTGAAAAACACGTTTCAGACATGTGAACTCTGTATAAAGGGAGTTAATGTTAACTGCATCCAGAATTTTCAAAGTCCCGGAAAATTCAAAGAGTATTTTCCTGTCAGTTTCAATTCCTCTGATTTAAGGGACATTCCATCTTCCCGCTGCAAGCATGGGATACTTGGCTTGGCCTCATGACCACCGTGGTGAACTGAGTTTGAGAAAAAAACTAGTATACGGAAATTCCGGGACAGTAACACATAATTCCTGAACACGAGATCAGTATTCTCGGATTTTCCGGCTTTCTGGCAACCCTACCCATACTTGGTACATTACGATAAGTTTCTTAATGCTAATACTTTTGCATTGATTGAAAACAAATTTTAAAAACTTTTCAATATGTCCAGACAATAATTCTAAAGAATATTGAATGAGTTATTTTACCTTCATTTTTTACTTCTCCACAGGCCCGCCGCTAGCTGTTTGAGCGCCCCTGTCCAACTACAGCCAGTGGTGGATTTAGGAAATTTCCGAAACAGGTCAAAAAACTCTGAGATTGCCGCCACCATTGTTGCCATCCCCAGTGTCGCTGCCGACCGCCCGAAGCAGCTGTTTAGCTAAAAAAAAAGGTCGCCCGCTACATAATATGCTGCCTTGCATGCCCGCTTACGGCGGCCCTGCTTCTCCATGTGCTCGTATCGTTCATTGTTTCTTAAAATTCTATCTATGAAAATGTATTGCATGTGCAACACAGGTAATCGTTTTCCCTCCAATAATAACTTGGAATATTCTACGAGGAAAACGGAAAATAACCATTTATTTTTTGAAAATATCGGACTCCGATATCCAGATTTCAATATCGATATATCGTCCTAAAAATATCACTCATAAATATCGATATTTTTTTAAAACAAATATTGGTATATCGATGTATCGATATTTTATCAACAGCCCTAATGTGGAGAGCAGTTTCACATTGTAAGTATATATAACCCCCATCTGCGGTCAGTGAGAAAACGAAAGGGGGCAAATTGACTGCCAAGGCTCCTGTTCGAAGGGCCTATCTACAATAATCATGGACGTACCTCACTCAGTCATAGTTCATTGACATCACCTCATGATGTTTCCCATAGGCTAGTGGAGGCAGGAAACTATGATCATTACTTATTTAATTTGTACCAAATCCTCTCCAACGAAACAAATTATGAAAGGAATAATTCAGGACAAACATTTGGAATAGGATACTACGAGGCGTTACCCATAAATAACCGGAGTAGCATTGTCGAGGGCGGAACTTATGTAGTTCGCGTTTCTGCCGCCAGTTGTTTGAAGCGCAACTCATTGTCAGTTTAGTGCCGCCTGTGTTGTCGACATGGCTAGTTCTGTTAATTTACAGTGATTGTTTTTGCCAACGCTGTTTTTTTATTGTTTCGTTTTTGATGATGGCAAGTTTAAGTAAACAATGTACATCTGTGAAATTTTGTTTTCTACTCAGTAAAAATGCTACTGAAACTGTTTTAATGTTGAAAACAGCTTACAAAGATGACGCTATGTGAAAACCACAAGTGTACGAACAGTTCACTCGGTTTGAAAATGGCGACATATCGATTGATAACAAACCGCGTTCTGGACGTCCATCAACTGCCCGAATCGACGAAAATGTTGAAAAAATTCAAAAGCTTGTGCTCTCAGACCGTCGGCAGACAATTTATAAACTGTGAAAGATTAGTGGGTAGTCTTGGAGCACGGTTCAGTGAATTTTAACCGAAGATTTGGGAATGAAAAGGGTTGTCGCCAAGTTTGTTCCTCGTGCTCTGACTGACAATCAAAAAGAACATCGAGTTGAAACAAGTCGTGCTTTGAAGCAACGGCTTGAAATTGATTCAGATTTTCCGTCAAAGGTCATGATCATGGGCATGAGTCGTGGTGCTATGGCTACGACCCAGAAACAAAATAACAGTCAAGCCAATGGAAGACGTCATTGTCACCCCGTCCAAAGAAAGTCATCAAGTCAAATCAAACATCAAACCAATGCTCATTAGCTTTTTTTATGCCAAGGGCATAGTTCATTCAGAGTTTTTCCCACATCAGACCGTAAATCAAACCTTTTATTTGAAAGTTTTAAGAATATTACGCTACAGCGGTCGATAAAAAAAGACTTGGTTTGTTATATACAGGAGACTGGTTCTTCCACCTCGACAATGCACCTGCACAAAAAGCTGCCTCTGTTAGCCAGTTTTTGGCAACAAAAAAAGGCATGGTCCCGCTCCCGCACGCACCTTACATTCCTGACCTGGCTCCGTGCGACTTTTTCTTATTTCCACGCATGAATAGGGGAATGAAAGGACACCGTTTTGGCAACATTGAAGAGGTCAAGAAAAAAAACGAGGGAGGAGCTGTCAGCTATTTCTAACGATAACTACAGAAAATGTTTCGAACAGTGAAAGCACCGGTGGGGCAAATGTATTAAGTGTAATGGAGAGTATTTTTTGAAGGGGATATGATTGTTTTGTAAAAAAATTGATAATATATAGCTTTTGGGGGGGGGGGGATCCCCTTGTATACTGACTGTATACTAGCCCCTCGACATTCATACGTACCATGGTTTCTCCAAATCACTCCAGGCGAATGCCGGGATGCTTCCTACAAAATTCCATGGCCGAATTCCTTCCTCTTCCTTGTCCCCACTCTCATCCCGCCTCAAATGACCCCGGCGTCGACGAGGCGTAAAGCCGTAAGTAAAAAAATAAAAAGTTCATATGGAGTTCTGAAGATTCGCAGTTGAAACAATATGGAACGACTTGCTGCACCAGCACACGACACAGCCAGACCTTTATCCGATGTACCACGATTCTCTATGGAAAACAGTGTTCTCCAAAAACAATTGCTCAGTGTTTTAGTGGCAATACCGTGCGAACCGATTAAATAACAAGATGGCATCGCAGTTCAGTCATGATAAATTCGGATTAATATTTTTGTCTCTGTTTGATTTTTTGCTGAAACGAGCTAGTTTGTTTTTATGTCTAAATGACGAAAGAAGTGGAATGTGACAAACCATTCTTTGCTGTGTCAAATAAAGTTTATAATTATTAATACAAATGTAAACCGTGACCTTTTTTGACCAAATATGAACTTGAGCTGGTTTCACGCTTAGCATGAATAAAATCTTTTGAGCTCGAAGAACTCACAAGTGTTAATAAACGTAGGTATTAAACACGGACAGGAACGATCACGCTATTCTGTAATTGTTTCAAAGGTCGTAGACTCGAATTTGCTTAAATACAAACTTGTATTTGACCCTTTAAGTTCACACGGCAAAATTAAAAAAAAAAATCTTGTTTGCTTTGAAAGTATCACGTTGTTTTTTATTGGAACTGAGAAAACACTGATAATGTAGTCATTGGTCATAGTACCTGTAACGGCCATGGGATACATCCTTTTTATTCAACAGTTGAGCAACTCCGAAGAAAAGACCATTAACGAAAGTCGTCAGTAAAATATGTAAAAAAACAAAATAAATCGTAATGTATAAACTTTGGTCAAGCAACAACATTAGCGAAAGATTTAATTAAATTGAAATTTAGCCTAGGCCGGAATGAAAATTGGTATTCGTGGTTACAGCAGTGACCATGAATAATTTAAGTTTATCAAAGTTTGTTTATGTTGCTTTCATTAGCAACATGTTAATTTTTTTTCAGCCGTAAAGTTTGTCTATATTTTTTTGACTATGAAATGCTATGAAAATCAAACTTAATGAATGCATTATGACGATTAATTTGGTAGCAGTTGCTTATCTATTGAATTGTCGAAATTCTTCTAATGATGTCTCTGGTAGTTGTTAATTTGCGAGCGAACGCTGACACGTGAAACTGTTCTCCAATCAATAGCTATCGAGACGAATGAATGTGTGAGGGAGCTTAGGAAATTATATAGCAGATTATTAATTGTTGACACTAACTGCTCTTTACAGAAATATGTTGCTTACAATTTTGTTGTCCTGCTATTTAATTTACAGGTAAATAGGTATAACCTGAAGACCATGGTGGAGTTACAGCAGGGACGTGGAGTGGTTACTGTACTCACACGCAGTTCCTGGTGGCGATGTCTTTGTGGCAGACGCGATGGCTGTGTAGGAAGATGAGAGCGTGCACCAGCTGGATGGCTATGTCGACGATGTCCTGCGTCAGCAGAGTGCACTGGTCCTCCGACCGCGTCCGGCAGTTCTGCAGGAACCTGCGAAGTGATACACGGTGGCTAATGTTACTTCTACACTTGCTTTTAAACATCCTAAAATCACTCTGCTTTGTTACTGATACAATTGTTAAAACTCATGGGCTGTCAGTTGCAGCTGATAAAATATTATAGTTCAAATGAAATTATAAGATGCTGATGCTCTACATATGCATACAGCTGAATTTGTTGGTAGTGCACATTTCTAGGAACATACACAAACAGAGTACTCTACTTAGTTCATTTCACTTGTGGTACTGTTCGACCTTAGTGGATTTAACAGTTTTGAATCATATATTTGAGGCAAATTTTATTTGGGAGAGAAACGAAAATCAGATCCCAGCCCGGGACTAGAGGAGGAGACAAATGAAGATCACCGAGCAGCATGCATTTATTATTTTCAAGCACAGAATCTCTGTTTGATGATAACCTTGTATACTGATTAAGTAATAAATTTAAAAAAATTGACTTCTGTCAGTTCATTCTTTTTAATTTTATACATTTTTATTCACATTAAAACAATATCCCTTAGACAGAAAATCACCTCGTGATAGATAAATTTTCAGTTTGGTGCCTAATCTTCACTTTGAATAGCAAACTAAGAACGCAGTAACACGACAAACGTTTTCTGTAGATCTACACTTGTCCCCAGTATGTTATATGACATGCGAATCAGAAACGTAGGGGACTAAGAAGATCTGAGACTATCACATTGATACAGATGTTAAAGCTAGACGTGAACTTTTTAGTATACAGGAACACTTAACATTTGATAAATCTAATGGATATTGAGAATTGAGTTTTTCCCGAGGAACAGAAGACAAAAATTCATCTTGGGTGTTCTGCCGGATCATTTATTCCATTTGCGACGTTTCGACAACAGCCTGTGTTATCATCATCAGGTGAAAAGTTCGAAGTCGCATTGTAAAATTCGACCTATCCGCCTGATAAAGACAACGGAAGCTCTTGTAGAAACGTCGCACATGGAAGAACTGATCCGGCAGAACACCCAAGATGAATTTTTGTCTTCTGTTCCTCGGGAAAAACTCAATTCTCAATATCCATTAGATTTATCAAATGTTAAGTGTTCCTGTATACTAAAAAGTTCACGTCTAGCTTTAACATCTGTATCAATGTGATAGTCTCAGATCTTCTTAGTCCCCTACGTTTCTGATTCGCATGTCATATAACATACTGGGGACAAGTGTAGATCTACAGAAAACGTTTGTCGTGTTACTGCGTTCTTAGTTTGCTATTCAAAGTGAAGATTAGGCACCAAACTGAAAATTTATCTATCATAGTCTGTCAAAGAGAAGCCGCATACCTGCCAGTCAGTGAAAGATTTCAGCCATTCCTAAGTTTTTTATCTTTTTTTTTATTGCACGATTATTAAAACTTAGTTAGTCATGATCGAGATCATTTTGTACCAATTTTTGTTTGTTATAAGATCAAATATCACTCTGCCCTTGCATACTGCGGCCTACTTATGATCAAGTGTTTCGTTTATACCTCTTGAGATTTCCCATGGTGCAGTGCGGGTAGACGAGGAGGGGTGCCTGCCCGTGGTCGGTGTTGGCGGCCAGCAGTGGCAGCAGGTTCTGGTGGTTCAGCCCGTGTAGCATGGAGCCCTCCGCCAGCAGCAACGACACCTGCAGCCGCGACGCCTGGTCTGGAAAGCGCAACAGCTCCACTTAAGACTACCGAAACCTAAACTAAAACAACTTCTATTCATATTCATCAAATTAAAATTTTCAAAGGATTGATAAAAATGATTTTGCTACCATACGTTTATCCCACGTTGCAGTCTTTCTAATCATGTAATGATATTATTAGTAAATGACCAAAATTATAATAATCGGTTAGTCTGATGCAGGCTACGTGAAATTAGTTCACCACAGATGTTTGACTAATTTTCTTTAAGTACAGTGCTAGATATCAATAGCCAGTAGTTCATAGAAGAAGAAAATTCGCAAATCAGATGCAAAACAACAGAAACAAAATCAACTGGTCATTATGAGAGAGTCGAAGAAGTAAAGCTCCAGAATAAAGTACTGTATAACTTCCCAAAAGAGGATGTTAGGTTGGTACACGTGCGTCAAGATGATTTCCAACTTCTTCAGAACCTGCAGTGGAACTACTTCTAAGTATAACTCTGCTCTCCATATAGTAATTTAAATGTGGAAGTGCAGTAAAAAAGCATTATACCACAATAACTACTATGTCTTGAAAACTGTGTTTCTATACATCAGAACTACAATACCATTTTAGAGAAGTAAGCCGCAAAGTAGGGCATCACGAAGCTGACGTTTCGCAGATATCTTACAGACGGGACACGGCACTTGCGGAACGTACCGGAGACGGTCTTGACGGTGACGGGCTGGCCCCTGAAGACGCCCCTGTAGACGCGGCCGAAGGTGCCCTCGTGCAGCAGGTCGTGGACGGCGATGGAGGACCGCTCGGCTGCCACCGCCCGCAGGCGGCCCGTGGGGTCCGTCAGGCGGGGGTCGTGCAGCGAGTGCTGCGCACAAGTCACACTTCACCTTACCAACACTGTACGCGCATCACTCAGTTCTCGTCATCCCTAAAAGATATATATTAAACACCCCCCCCCCAAAAAAAAAAAAACCTTCGGTACCCTGTTTTCTGCTTTCAACCTAATTGTACATAAACACACTGTGTCTTTCGTTCCAACACATATTGTAACAATGAATGCCAGTTCACACTAGATATCAAATCAAGCTAGGACAGATATTAAAATCGCGCTACACATAATACAATCAAAACTTTCTCACTGCCCGGTCAGGTCAGGTCAGGTCAGGGCTAGGCAGGTCTACTACAAGATCGCGCCGAGACCGATCAAAAACCGTTGAGCCCTGAGCTGAGCTGACCGCTAGTTATTAACGTGCAACAGTCAGGTCAGATCAACGTCTCGAATCTTGTTTGGGGTTTCAGTGAATTGCACTATATTACTCTTAAAAATATTTAGATTAATCTAATAAAAATTCACTATGGACATACGAGGTAAAGTAAAAAGGTTCACGGAATAGGTTAATAAAAACTTATTTTCCTTCAAAATTCTCTAATCCTGCTTCTACACACTTATTCCACCGTTCATACAATTGTTGGAAACACTCCTCAAAGCCGTTGTTCGAAAGTTCTTTCAACCGCATCGTCGCATTTTCAATCACTTCTGACGAATCAGCAAAACATAGTCCCTTTAATGTCATTTCCAGCTGTGGAAACAAGTAAACATCCGGTGGTGCAAGATCGGGAGAATAAGGAGGATGTTCCAGACTGGTAAGATGCTTTTGGCAAGGTATTGTTTCACCATTACGGATCAATGTAACGGAACATTGTCATGCAACAAAACCTAATCATTCCCTGCCCATTGTTCAGGTCGTTTTCGTCGAACTGTATCTCGTAACCGTTTTAAGATCTCTGTGTACAGTTGTACAGTATTTCGAGGCAAACAGAATTACAGCATAATGTTTATTATTTTATATCATTTATGTATTAAATATTGAGAATTCGTTTCATTATTTCTCTTGTTTGATAGAATCAAAAATAATGTGAACCTAAAAACTGAAAGGTTAAAAAAATTTATAAGGGTATAATTCTTAAAAAATATGACTTGATCTAACCTGACCTGATCACAAGTGTTGATACTAGTGGCCAAATCCTGGATCATGAGCTGATCTGACATGACCGTACCGTAACCTCTATTGCGAATCAGCCTTGAAAATGATTGATAATGATTCGCAACCCGATATCACTGTTCTAACGTCAGTACCCTTCTACTTAATAGCAATGATCTGTTTATTGCATTTCATTCCAGTAATGCTCATTTATATTATTAAAGTTTCCATTTGGTCAGGTCATTTCGATGGAGTTACAAGCTTCTGTCATATGTTCCAAGTTCCAATAAAATTCGAATAATGTGGAGTATTATCATTATGACCGCGCATAACGTTTCCGTGATCGCACTGAGGTGCTTATGAGAGGGCTGAGGTTTACTGGGTCACTGGCTACACTGCGTGGACGTCTGATAACCGTCAGCTGCGACGTAATAGTTTTTGTTCTGCGCAGTGTCAGCTGCATGCTGTAGAAACACAAGAAGATGCCATTTATGTATAAATTTATTCGTAAATTGTTTACAAATTTCCTGGGAAACCGTCTCTTTTATTGAGTCAAAACTCCGTTTTCATTACACAAAATTGAATGATCCTTTTGTATCGAACATTATGGCATAGCTGGCGTGCTGATTTTTAAGCGTCTTAAAACGATGACAACAAAACACAAAACTCTGTGTACTTTGTAACATTATCACTAACCCCCAATCATTTTTATTAATATTGAATTATATAGCATTTATTAAATATAAGTAACCTGAATATTTATACTAATGTTTGTAGCTTGGTTTGTAATAGTGTTGGGTTTACAAAGTCTGTAGTTTGTTTAGTAACCGGAGTAGCAGAGTGTTGATATCTAAGTTGTTCAAAAAATGTTTGACACTGGCCAGCACAGCTGTGCGCCAGCGATTGCTGATCTGGCGCCTGCATTGCAGGGCGCGGGGCAGTGTGTGTGTCGTGCCGCTTGGAGAAGGTTGTATGCCGCGAGCAAAGTACTTTTGTACAGTAGTTAAAATAGGTTGTAAAATGTATAAGAAACTAGCATAAGTCTTAAAAGTTGTGTCTATGAATGATATTAATTAAAATCAACAATATCTAGAGCATAACAGTGAGTTTTTCATTTCAAGACTATGTGAAAATACTTCTCAATTTGTTTATCCTAGCTAACAGTTTGCATGTGTTGAAAGAGCAGAATATGCGCCGATCTCCTCTAAATAAAACGCTATAATCGAAAAGACAAGATACCATACAACCATTCCAAGGATACCTGTGTCCATGACGTCACAAGTGAAGGCCGCACTTATTTATAAATGTAAATGAGTGAGTTTTCTTGAGTCCCCTGATAAAAGTCACAGTAAGATGAATAAAATGTCAGCCTTATATAAATTGTTGGACTTGAGAATAAATAGAACACTGACAACCACTGGTAACTCCCGCACATAATTTAAGATGTAATTGTAAGAGAATGCCTTAATCCTTATACTTGTAATACACTCTATGGGTGGTCTTATTTGTTTATCCAGTTGTAGTCTGCTTGTGGTACCTGTGAGAGCTGCGAGAGCCTGGAGGAGGCGTAGTAGGTGGGGCAGACGGAGGCGGGCTTGGCGTACAGGTGGTCGTCGTCGGAGGCGGACAGGAAGGTGGTGGCGTACGGACAGGGCGGCGGCGCGCCACCGCCGCGGCCCGCCTGCGGCCCCGCCGCCATCTTGGTGAAGCTGGCGATGGTGGCGTAGCTGCCGCTGCCGCTGGCGATGCTGCCCGCCCTGCCCAGCGCCTCCAGCCGGATGAACACGTTCGGACTGCTGCCGTACGCGGCGCTCGTGTACGTTGTGCTGCGGGACAGTATCACGCACCTTCATACACTGCTAACCAGCGGCGGGTCTCCCTAGGGCAGTAGTTCCAAAACGGAGGCGTTTTCTGGCACAAGGCAAATTTCAGGGACCTTCTCCTTTCTAGTATTACATCAGATTCTAAGGGCAGCATTAAAGAAATTTTTAATTGCATTCCCATGATCATATGTAAGCAAAGAGGATTTAGCGTTGTATGATATTTATTAACTAAGAAGAGAAACAAATTGTTAGTATTATTGCTTGTTGATTTAACATTGCTGATGACAAATAAGGCATCAAATATCGAAAAATTAGTGTCATTACACCCAATTCAGCCCCATAACTAGTTGTATTTTTATAATATATGTTTGTTAATAAGAGTGTAAACAATGCACCAATATTGTTAATATCTTTTAATAATGTAATTTTAGAAATCTGTCGTCGTTTTTCTATATATGAGATATAACATTATTTTAAAAAAGTGGGTTACGAGCGAAAAATCTTGGAGAACTATTTTCTACATGATTTATTACAATGAGAAGAGTCTCTGTTGCGGTGAGTATTTTTAGGATAAGGTGGCGGCAGGTTGGGGTATCACTTGATGCACAGCTCTTTGCGAGGTGACATTCCTAGTCGGTCACAATAGAGCAGTTTCTTCATTGATATTCTTATTAGGAAATGTGTTGTGAAGAGTGTTGTTCACTTTCGTTTTAGAACGTTGTTTCAATTTTTGGTTCTGGCTTTTTCGAGTAAGTAATCTATGAACTGATGTGCTCCCACTTAACAGCCAATTTGATCAGCACTTCTCTCAGTGGGCCTGCGTTATTTACAGGAAAAAATGAAGAAGATAAACACAACCGAAGTGAAAATGAATTATGCTCTATAAGTACTCTGTCGCAAATCTGCATCTATATAAGAAACTGGAAAGCAAGACATGAAACATTCTTGGTTTAAACCAATTTGGTCTCTTTGGTAAATAGCTTTTAATATTTTTAAAAAACCAAAGAGGATGCACCCGATTGTTGTAAAAGCTGTATCTTCCCTAAGCGTTCGTTTATTAAATGTACATAACCATCAATACTTTAAAGCTAGATCTTTCTAACTGAATCTTTCTTGACGCAAATCTGATATGACAATTTTCCTAAGAAAATCGAGAAAACCCTTCTATAGATTCTGAGAATCAACCGTCAAAATACGTCTATAAATCTTGATTGTATATGTACATCTTCTTAACTCAAAAATATTTTCACTTTTAAGCTATTTGTTTTTTGAACAACATAAGCAGTTTTTAAATAGAAAAATTTAACCGAATTAAAAAAAGAGGATGTTCTCAATTCATCTGTATTTTTTTAAATTATTTTTTTCTGTATGTATAGCGAAAGCAGCACTCAAGCAAAACAGATGTTCTGTAAACTGAAAAGAGGCATTAGTAACTGCATTACTATGTGTTAATGATTCAGCTGAAAGGAGATTATTAATATATTTTGACAACGAAATATGAATTACTGCCACAGTTAAGTGATACAGAATCACTGTCCTTCTTAAAATAAGTCAATCTAGAACTGATATAAAAGCTATTCAATTCTAAACCAATTACACTTATAGATGCTTATGCGCGGCAATTGAACCAGCTGTCAGTTTCGAGATCTTCATTTGTGACTTATTTAAATTGAATAGGGTTTACCAATTTTAGCTATGCTGACTGCACTAAATGAGTAAATCGTCCCTTAGCCTATCGGAGTTACGCTTGGTATAAATTGTCGCTCAAAAGCAGGTGACAGATTAGCAAGTCCAGATGCAACGCGAAGAGGAAAGTTCAATAGCTGGGAGCATACTTAGCTAATAAGACGTGTATGACTTCTGGCCACGCTTGTCAACAGACCGAAACTTCGAGCGGACACTAGCCTAGGGAACGGTCACAACTTCCTCTGTTAGTCTCCGTGCATCGAGAATACGAAGCAATCTCAACCAGTAATCGGCTGCAGGCCTGATTGCAAATAAGTAAATTAATAATATTTTCCTTTTCCTATAATTCAATAAAATGTGCTTATCCGTTTATTTTCAAATCCTCTCGTGTTAATAATAAATACAATCCTATGTGCAACACTTAATAGTTTAAATCGCATATACGTCGCGGAACATTCCTACCCCTGCCCTAATCTATTTCAGCGAAGTTTGTCTGATTCATGGAGAGGAAAAACACTAACTGAAACAGTGGTTCTGTTCTATTCAGTGCCTGCGTTATAGAAGAGAGATTCGTAGTCAATTGTGAATCTGGGACAATGTGAAACGTTCTGTCAACAAAAAAAAAAATAATAATAAATAATAATAATAATAAATAGATGGAGGGAATTTCCAATTTCAAAAGAACTGGACCGAGGATTATTACATTACTTTGAAAGGTTTACTTGTATGTTCGATGCATAAATAATCAATATCTGACATATGAGAATGCAACTCCAGGCACGACGCGATTGAAAAAATATGTGGATTACCATAAAATTGATGGATAGCAGAGAAAAAAAATGTAATGGAAAAATTGAGTTAGAACCTGGAATTCTAGCCAAACAAATGTTCAATAAGTAATAACCACAGCCCAAAAAATTGACAAATCACGCTTTGTGGCAAGGAGAATAAACTTTAAGGGTTCCAAATTATTTGGTAAAGAATAATTTATCAAAGAATGAGTACATTGGATGTGGTAAGTCCTGAGAGAGGACATAGAAAATATTTGTTTCTTGAGACTTACTGTTGTCCGACGAATATAAATTACGTCTAATGATATCAGAAACATTTAAGAGAGAAAACTGCTAGATTGGAAGAATTTTCAATAGCTTCATACGAACACACTGATATCTCCAATACAGCACAACTAACAATAATTACTAGAGAAGCTGACGCGGGCTTCAACATCACAGTGGCACCTCAAACATTGAAAGGAAGAACTACTGGTCAACACACATTATTTGAGAAATTTTGGTTTAATTGGAGTTCATCATCTGACATCTACCACTGTAGAGCCCCTGAAATGTTTAGTGCAGAGAAGGAATTTATTGGATTAGTTAATGAAGAAAAATAGATCCTTCCTGAAAATTTAACAAACTTGCACTATCTTACCATCCAACAATATCGATTAGATCCGCAAATGCAGTAGGAACTGCATTAGCTAGGATTGAGGTTATTAAATCATGCCAAATTAAGAAGTAATAGGTAAATATATTTTCGGAAGTCGTGGCGGTAAAAGGAAACACAGTTAAGCAAATAAAAAATGTCGAGTGGGAGTGTTTTTCAGGGTGATGACTTCGTATTCGTAATAATTTCAAATAATCTGACCAATTAACAGTCAACTTAGTAAAATGGAAGTGTTGGTTGAATAGTACTGTTGTGTAATCAGAAAATTGTATGGTTTACGATCATCATTTCATAAATGATTAACTGTTGATGAGACAGAATACAAGGTAAATTAATTGTAAAGTACAGTTAATAGTAAATTTGCTAGTTAAGAAGGCGATAAATGTTTGAAAGCAAACAAGAAGGTGTAACTGAGAAGACGTTCGGAGCGGTATAAAAACCGCCAACGTTTTGTTAAGGGGGTCATAGCGTGGACACGTTCCGGAGTGAGCGCGCCGAGTCAGCACAATAGCGTCCGGCCGTCCCTCCCGATAATCGCCTGCTTGTTTTACGGCGTCGTAAACACCACCCTGCACAGCGGCTGCCAGCACAGCACGACCGCTAACACCTGCTCCGCAACCTCATACCCGTCCCGTAGCAAACAGACTTTACGGTTCTAGGCCTTACTTCTCGCTCTCTTATTTTCGCTCAATTCTTTCACTTGTAACGTAAAATTTCCATTTGTATCTGACATCAAATCCCACTAACACCAGGTGCCAGAAACGCTTACAATTCCCCTTCAATCAGTAAAACATTTGCTACTAAACATTCAGTTACAAATTTGAAGCTGGGACTTTACCGATTTATGTGAAGCACATTAACAATTTGCTCTGTTTTATGTTTCCACCTTTCTGTTTATTTTATTGTTGTTTTAGATTCCCTCTAGTCTATATCACATAATGACTTAGGTTACAACTGATTTTTATTCTTAGAAATTACAATAATCTGATGTGAAGGCTGCTGAGATACTTACCTGTAGTAAAAATCTTTCAAGGACTAGACCAATAACCGCAGTGACAAAACTCCTCACAAATAAAACGAATGTGTTATGGCGTTTTGACAGAGAAATTATGATCTATATATTTACAGCCGACCGAAAACGGCCAACACACCATCACTATTTCGCAATTGTAGATGCACAGAAAGAAACAAAAGACATAAAACTTGATTTCACTTCTTCTCCAAAATGAGTATCGAATTTGTTATGATCTTCTTAGCTTTACCTAATACCTGTAATGTAAGTGCAGTGATTACATTTTCTGCCGCAAGTTTGTTCACCGAACTCCGTAATCCTATACTTGGCAAATGTGAGTATTAACTCTCAAATGATACCTTTACATTCCCTGGCATTGAATAGGGTTCTGTATTGTCGGTATGTTGAAACATTGCTTGCCACATCTAATTACAGGTGGATTACGCAAATCGTTTTAAACATAAAGCTGAGCGTGTTGTGCTTAGAATGCTTTTCAGAAGTAAATCAGAGAGAAAAATGTTACGAATAGGTTATGGTATGTATATCAGATTGCAAATATATTCTTACGCAGCAGGTCACCACCCTTTAGAATACTGCTTCAATATAATTCTCCTTATGAATATTACCATTCAGAGTAATTATGGAAACATCATTTCAATCGAAATTTTCACAAATTTACAGCATTATCATTGTCAAATTCTTACATCCTGTGTCGGATTTCAATCCCAGCAGTGCAATAGTGTTACCAACACGAGCATCCCGAATAACGACACATTTTCAACATAGTCGATTCCAAATTTTTCATGGAGTCATATTTCACTATTCAATGTCTGCAGGGAAATACAGCGACAGAGGAAGCAATAACAGTCGCGCCACTAGGGCCCAAGAGCCAATCTAACAATGCACCGGTGTTTTGCAGCTTGGGGAAAGATAAACGGGTTATCGGTTCTTTTGTATCCGGTAGAAAATAGAATGTACGGGCGTTTGTTATCAACTGATTGAGTTCCTGGAAACTCTTCGGGGAGTAGGGAGTGTGAGCTATATTAAAGCCGGGAGTCGGTATTGTGCATCAACCTTCTGATTTGCAGCATTTCAAGCTACTTCCCAAATAAAGCAAAATTATCAAATCACTATTACTTTCGGAAATTAAGTAATGTTCCCTACTAAAAGTTTATTTCCATACAATGCAGAGACGTTGGTTATTTTATTGCTACTATAGAAGTTCATACGCTATTGAATTATTCTAGTGAAACAACGTGGAAGTTACACTGACACTCACATATACAAATACAATAGGTACGCCCGTACAGTTATTTGTTGTCAATGCCTGAACTGTCTTTTAACTCTCAGCAACGTGGTCGACATGATTACGACAGTATCTAATCTAATACAAAATTAAATTAGTGTTAAGGCTGGTGAAGCCGTTTTAGGTCCATCCCATCTTTTTCACCACATTTTGTGACTGTAGGAGGTAAACTAAGTATTTTTCTTTTAATGGCTTTTAGCTACTAAGCAATACAGCCATCTTCAGTGTTGCAGTTTTCTCAATATGTATGTGAGCTGTCTGATGGCTCAGTGAGTTAAGGTCAAAGCCCTCTCTCGGAGGCCCTAAACCCTACCGTCACCTCTGGCACAGCTCGCTGTGTAATGTGTAGTACGCCAGAACGCTTCCGTGTTTGAAAATCCACATTAAACTCTAGGCCGTCTGTATCCGGTAGTATTTCCGGGATAGGTTAAGGTGGGTACGAATGGGGCGAAATGCGCAGCCAATAGAAATCCTGTCACCAGATCATTACGAGCACACGGAATTATTGTTACTGCAACGTGTATGTGTCTGTATATCGACCATATATCGATTCAACAAGGTACAGACAATACAGGACTGACACAACGCTTAATTTGCATCAGCCATTTTCAAGGCAGGACTCGAACCGGCAATCTATGAAATACCATATCAACGTGTTTGTCCCTACACCGTCAAAACCGTCAGGCATGAGTATTTTTATTTAAATTTGAGATAAATGTTGCTCTCTAAATGGAAGAAAGCAGTATAGAAATCCTTGATGACCAGTGTTCTATTCTGACCAGTGTTCGGTAAATCCTTTCTGGCGCTTAGTTCTTTTAATGTAAGTAGTTACAACGTTTTAATGTGATACATACGAAATTTCCTTGTTTTATAATGTAGAATCTCACTTTCTCATTTTTTTTTTTTAAATATTCGTTCAGAAAGCGGATAAGAAATTCAAAATTTCTGTTAATTTTCTTTGCGTAGTGTAGGTTACGTTTAGATTGTAGGTGAAATTTAGTTATAAATCAGCATTGGAATGACAGGCAGCATGTCAAATCCTTAAGGCAGCTGAAAACGTAAACAAAAGTCAATGTTATTTCGATAATGCAAAATTTCGTGAGTAAAATTTCATCCAAACCAAAAAAAATATTGTGCCGTCGGTATAAAGGCAGTAACATTGAAATGGTACAAATGTTGAAGAAATATACGCTATTCGAATGAAGTGGAAGCAAAACGTTGATGACATACAGTTTCGAACATTTCTAATCGTCTTCTATTTTCAGATACCGAATGGAAAGTAATTTGTCTACATTACTACCATTTGCTGTTGTTGTACAGATATGTTCTCAGCGCTTGAACACAACTTGCCTCATCTTACATCGTCATTTATTTAATTTTATTTTTTTATTTATTTTTTTTACATTTTTTTTTTAGAAACGGTTACCTAATTTATCATTATTTCCTGTAAGCAGTAAATGGAACACACAAAATCGGAGAGTGGCGAGTTAGGTGGTGTGAACTTACTGCAGAGATTGCTGCGTGCGCATCTTCTTGCTCTTGACGTAGGCTACGGACGTGATGGCGATGACGACGAATATCATGGAGCACGCGCAGGCGATCGCCACGTAAAAGGTGCCGCTCGACGTCATCAGAGAGGCCGGGTCCAGGCGGATAGAGTCGTTCCGTGGTGATGCCTCCTCTGCAAAACAGTAGTGCACAAGCCAACCGACTGCAGTGATAAAGCGTAAAAAAGTCAGATGGGGCGTGTTAGTTATATACCTGATGATTTAAAAACAAAGGCGTGAATATTGTTTCAAAAGTAGTTTTAGTAGTTGCATAGCCAGTGAATGTATATTGCTTTGCAGGATGTAAACCAGAGAAACAATCTGCCTACTATAAATTTAAGAAATGAAATGTGACATACAGCAAATAGAGTAAAACTGTATTCAAAGCTTAGAGTTTTCTTACTTGCTTCAACTTTAAAAAACGATTGGGAACGTAGTCGGTTGAATATCGACATTGCTTATATTTATAGTGAAGACAATTGTACATGAAACTGAAATGGATATTCCAAGCGCGACTTTAATTGCATTGTTTCCATATTTATTATGTTATTAATCGGTTACCATAATCTGTTGACTTTCTCAGCCATACCACTACTTAAATCAACCAATAATTGAATAATAGAAAACTGTAATTTTACGCAAATTGCGTTTACCTTACTTTGCGAACTTTTCCTAGATTGCTCTCTAAACGCAGTAAGCCATGCAAAATTTGAGTGTACACGTTTATATACGCATCAGATACTCTAAAACGAAGTGAAATTTCAGCAAACTCTGTTAATTTGCTGATGTAATTTATATGATTTCACTGTTTTAAGGAAATAAGTATTAAAACTACTTATAAATGCCATAAAGGTGACATGATTCGACTTGAAGGGGCTGCAGCAAACGACACTGATGCTGTAGCAGCGTGGTCGTTAGTACCGGGAGGAGATAACTGCTACCACACAAGGGACCTGGGGAAGGCCGCCCTTCTACATCAAACAAAGTAAACCCTCATAATTTCAGGTTCATTTTATTCTGCTATCAAAAATTTCACAACTACATTTTCACTCACTGAATAAGCTATTCTGTTCTTAACAAACTTGTTGATAGCTCCACCAGTACGTATTTAAGTATGAATGTAATTAAATCTTTCAATTCAATTTACACCCATTTACAGATGCTCAAATTATTTCAAATTTAGCACACGTGTGAAGAATTGATGAAAATACAATAATTTCATAACTTTTTCCTGATATTATCATTTCTTTGTGAAAAAAAATCTAAACAGTATGTAGTTGCCTGTATGTAATGCAATCACCCGGAAACCATAGTCGAGAGGTTGCAAACACACAGGCGTCCGCGCAGCACGGTTTTCAGGAAACATTAAATTCAAAATAGGTCTCTATATTGAACAAAGTCTGTTTAAATTTTGATAAATTAGTCTATATGCTGCCGGACAGTCTCAAGCAACTATCAGTAGCGTGTAAGTAAGTGGATGGTCTCCAAATAGAAGAACTTGATTGCTCCAAGCAAACTGAGTTCCATGTAATGTTGAGACGTTAATTGAAATTAAATGAATAGCAACATTAATAAACTAAAGTTCATTGTCACGATTGAAATGCAATGAGACCATTGATACAGTGGCGAATATGGAATATATTTTCGGGGGGGGGGGGGGCAAGATTAATGTAAGGTTAGGTTAAGTAATTTTAAGTAGACACCCCATGATACTTTATATCAGTTTTGCTGCTCATATTCAGAGGGTAATTTGCGTTGAATGCCCCCTTTTACTTTACCGAGATCACGTTTCTTTATTGTTCACATTAAATCATAAAAAATATATCTATTTTTAAAAAAACCAAATGATGAAAAGATCTAAGTTACTATTATTTCAAACATTGGTCAAGATTTTAATAATGTCTCATCTGTAAACACTTATCCGAACTAAAAGAGTCAAATACGCGATTTTGATTATCGTGTTTGGAGGGGTTCTAGCTATACATATATTCTTTTATTTTTTTTTTTTGTCATGGATGTATAAATCGCCAAGACCCGTATTTTTTTCTTTTATATACACATGAATATGTGTGTTTTATCGACTATCATTCAAAAGACTGTTTTGAGTATCGTTTTGGAGAGGCCTTAAAAGAAGGTTTAATAAATCCATTGTCAGCGAAATTGCAACGAAATTTGTTTTATTAATCGTTTATCCAACTGACAAAAAGAATACAATAAAAGAACAAAAAAACTAACAAAAAGGAACTGCACTTTTTATATATATCAATGATTGCAAAACAAAGTCTAGGTTTCTTGGTACACTTGCAAACATATCAAGAACTTCATCGTCACTAACTATATTGTCTCTGTAGATAGAAAGTAAAGCAAGTCTGTTAAGCCTACTTTCAGATGTGCTGTTCCTTAGGTAAGTTTCAGTCTTCTCAGGCTGGAGAAAGTTCTCTCTACAGTTGCGACAGAAACAGGAAGAACTGCGAGTAATTTCAGAAGGGTATAAATGTTGGGGAAGAAAGTCTTGTCACATGTTTCTAGAGAACTTATCGCCGTTTTTGGAAGATTTGAAGGATTTTCCTGAATCCACTTTTCTTTCCA
Organism: Vandiemenella viatica; assembly: GCA_031002005.1. Lineage (NCBI taxonomy): Eukaryota > Metazoa > Arthropoda > Insecta > Orthoptera > Morabidae > Vandiemenella > Vandiemenella viatica. The sequence continues at coordinate 185,971,837 of JARYHS010013630.1, forward strand.
TAACATAAACTCACTTTGCACAATCTCTTTATACGACAATTCTTCTTCATAGAAACTAAAAGCAGCCTCCAACGAACCTAAATCTGTTACGATACACAATTGTGGAAGGATGTTTAGTAAGGATGCAACTGTTTCCTTGTGTGATTCAAAGCGTTCTTTCAGTGAGTCACAAAAATCGTCCAGGTATAGCACATAAACAGCTCGTCGATAGAATTCTTCTTCTGCTGTTTGAAGGCGGCAAATTCTTGGAATCTCTTCCTTAATGTCAAGTTTAGCAGCGAATGACTTTATTTGATTATACAAGGCTTTCAATGAGTTATCAGCATTTGCACTCTCCTTCGACAGAAGGTGTAACACACTCGTAACGTTAGTCAAGGCCTGTGGAAGATCTATATTTTTGCTTTGAAGCTGCTCAGATAAGTTACCATATGCGTGGTTGATAGCATCCGGCTCAAAACAAAAAGATTAACAAGAAATGCAAATTGACTAATAGCACTGCTTAGCGTGTGAGCCTTAGATGTTGAGTCACTGAATTCCTCTTTGCAAAGGGAGAGTAAGATAGGCTCCAAAATGTCCTTAAATAAAATTACTGAGTCGTGCCTTTCTACCCATCGGAATTCGCACAGTGAAATAAGTTTCTTTTTCTTTTTTTCTGGACAACATTCAGAAATCATTTATTTCAATATTTCTGTTCTTTTTGCTGACATATGAAAGCTTGTACTCCTCTGAATTGCCCACTAATCGTGGCAGCGCTATCGTACCCTTGGTCTCTCTTTTTTTTTTAGGTCAAGTCCTAATGTTGACAAGGTCTCTAAATTGTGTTAACCAAACCTGCTCCAGTGAAGTCAAACGGGAACGAATGTCAGAAAATTTTCTCTGATTTTGAAACTTTGGTCCTCTACGTAACGTACACAGATAGGAAAACTGTTTAATCTGGCTGATGTCAGTGGTTTCATCTGCTAAAACGGAATAAAAAACAGATTTTTTGACATTTTCTACAATTTTTTATTGTATTATGTGACCAAATGTGTTATTAAGTTCATTTTGAATGAAAGAACTTGTGTACATCGTCTTCCCACTACTGGTCGTTAACTGCCCTTTAAGAATATTATCTCCACTGTTGGCTCAGTATCTCAAAAACGATCGAAATTTCCCATCATTTTGGTCTGGTTCTTCAAGGCTTATTCGTCCAGAGTCACGATGACCCCTTAGAGCTATTTGTTGCCTTCCGAAAAATCGTATTGTTTGTATTATAGGGATTCAGTTATTATCAATATCCAGTCTTCTTATGGGCATTTACTTGATTGATAACACTTTCAGTCTTTTTTTAACTATTGCTTTTGTGTTTTCAGTGACCAAAACAGATTTCTTAAGATAGGATAACTTCTCATGTTTGCTAAACACTTCCCAGTATTTTTTCCCTACATTTTTAGTATGGGAAAATAACACGCAGTTCTTGCAAAAAATCCCGATTTTTCCTCTGAATAAGCTAACCACGTAATATCTTCTAGCCACTTCATTTGAAAAGAACGAGTTTGGCTTGAACTAGGATGGTGGGAAATTTGTACCAAGGCTGAGGATTCCAAACATATTCTAACAAAAAAAAATTTTTCGTTTATGAAAGACTGAATGGAATTGTTTTGACAGTAGTTTCTAATATCATAGATATTTTTCAGTACTTGATTAGACCTACTATCCTCCATAACCGGAAATACATTAATTTAGCTCGAAGTCGCGACATCACAATGCAATTCTACCAACGCAACCGAATTCAGCATCTTCACCGTCAGACGTGTTTGCACTTTGTCCTTTCTTAACACTACCGACCTCAGAACTATAAACAAACAGGCTTATTGACACTTGTTTTTTGGCGAAAAAGTTTTGGATAGAAGCTTGCCTCTTCATTACGACTGTGGTTCACATTAGGGCTGTTGATAAAATATCGATATATCGATATTTTTTTAAAAAAATATCGATATTTATGAGTGATATTTTTAGGACGATATATCGATATTGAAATCTGGATATCGGAGTCCGATATTTTCAAAAAATAATTGGTTATTTTCCGTTTTCCTCGTAGAATATTCCAAGTTATTATTGGAGGGAAAACGATTTCCTGTGTTGCGCATGCAATACATTTTCATAGACAGAATGTTAAGAAACAATGAACGATACGAGCACATGGAGAAGCAGGGCCGCCGTAAGCGGGCGTGCAAAGCAGCATATTATGTAGCGGGCGACGCTTTTTTTTTAGCTCAACAGCTGCTTTGGGCGGTCGGCGGTGACACTGGGGATCGCAACAATGGTGGCGGCAATCTCACAGTTTTTTGACCCGTTTCGGAAATTTCCTAGATCCACCACTGGCTGTAGTTGGCCAGGGGACGGCATAATCGCTATTGCACGCGGGCGCTCAAACAGCTAGCGGCGGGCCTGTGGAGAAGTAAAAAACGAAGGTAAAATAACTCATTCAATATTCATTAGAATTCTTGTCTGGACATTTTGAAAAGTTTTTAAAATTTGTCTTCAATCAATGCAAAAGTATTAGCATTAAGAAATTAATCGTAATGTACCAGGTATGGGTAGGGTTCCCAGATAGCCGGAAAATTCGGGAATTTCCCGGAATTTTGTGTCTGATCTCGTGTTCAGGAATTATGCGTTACTGTCCCGGAATTTCCGTAAACTAGTTTTTTTCTCAAACTCAGTTCACCACGGTGGTCATGAGGCCAAGCCAAGTATCCCATGCTTGCAGCGGGAGGATGGAATGTTCCTTAAATCAGAGGAATTTAAACTGACAGGAAAATACTCTTTGAATTTTCTGGGACTTTGAAAATACTAGATGCAGTTAACATTAACTCCCTTTATACAGAGTTCACATGTCTGAAACGTGTTTTTCAGGTCCTTCCAAAAGACTTTCCAAACGATAAAATCTGGGCCAATTTCTTTAGAACAAGTGTTTTTAATGATTTTGAATATTTTAAAAAAATAGTTGGTTTTGTTTTGTCAATTCCAACAAGCAATGACTTTTACGAGACAAGTTTTAGCCCGTTGAATAATTTATGAAATAAGAGCGAAACAGAACGTTCATGGAGTCGATCAAGGCTGAACTACAAACTCAATTAATTTTGTTTGAAGACTCTTGCTGAGAAATTTTATCAGTTTTGCAAAGCAGTGACGGAGAAATATTTATGAAATTGGCAAAATCTAGTAATAAATATTTTAAAAGTAGATAATTAAGATCTATTTTGATTGATGTTGATTTTGATTTAGCAAAAGATAGATGCTAATTTTTTTTATTTGTTGATAAAACCTGATGTTGATTTTCTGACTAATTTTAATTAATGAGCCTAACAGAAGTGTTCAGTTTTGGTTTAATATTTTTGAGATTTTGATTGGTAATACCCGATGTTGATTTTGTACCAAAGTAAAAAATTCCTAACGAGGTGGTCAATTTTTGTTTTAAGTTTAGTATTTTTCCTTTTGATTCATAATACCTGATGTTGACTTTCTACCATAGTTTAATTAATAAAGTTAAAATAGGTGCTTTATATACGTTATAATAGAATTTTTTTATTAATTTGCATTTTTGTTGACTCTTTAAACATACCGCTAAAATACTCTTTAGACCCAGAAATGTCTCGGAAATTATAAGCCTGTATCTGGCACTCCACAGGTTAAATATTTCGCGCGAATTGGATACGCTTCTTGTTCCATACCAACAGAAGAATTGAGATCCAAAATTATGTCACAGCCAGTTTTGTTATATCACTTACGAATTTATTAAGATAAGAAATTGAAAAAAAAGAATCTACCACTTTTGGATTGCCTTTGCAAAGCGCTATGCTAAAATCTTATTATTATAGATTGGTGCCTTTAAAAAACAATTTGCTAACGCCAAAGGAACTGCCTTGACAGTAGCGGCTCTAGGATTTTTCTAAGCCGGGAAAAAACTGAGATTGCCGCCTCTTCAAACATTGATGCCAGCCAGACCCCGAGAATCGCCTCCTTGATTTTTGGTCAAACGCATTGATGTCGCCACTTTAACTGTTAGCCAAACGCATTGTTGGACACGATTTTATCGCCCAGAGCAAGTACCCCGGTTTGCCCCCACCCGTCGCCCTAAATCCTGCATTCCACCTAGAATCTCAGCTTTAAAAAATTGTATTATGGTAAAGCGTTACCCATTTGCGAAGCAATATCAAAGAAGGGGAAATTTTCAATTAATGTAGGGAGTTCTTCATTCATAGTAGAAGAAACAACGGGAAAAACATGAGTTCATGCTCTTGAAAAGTATGTCCAATGAAGTTTCTGACATGAGTTTTGGTGCAAAATTTTACTTCATTCACCACCTTAGTTTGGAATTTGTTTGGATCTGAAACTCTTTTAAATAACTATGACTTCTCTCATCATAATTCTATGCAACATCCAGTTGTCCTAGAAAATGGTAATTTGGTACACATACTTGGTTTCATCCCGATAATATAAGAAAAGTTCCTGTGTTTTTTCAATGCCAATCTAAAAGCTGAAACGTCTTAGAGAAAATTTGAAGGTTAATTGCTTTCTTCTTTATGAGGCTATATGCCTTGAATTTCAGTTTTGCACAAAGATCAGGAGCATAAAGAACACAATTAACTTTACTTTGTTACTACATTTAATTTGGAAGTTATTGGTAGTCCTACACCGATGGTAACAATGCAGACACGGCGAAGCTCGCACAGAACGAATCGGACTTGAGCCCGTTGTTTTATATGAGCGTGCGTTGTCGAAGAAAGTATTTTGACATGAAAATTGGATATAAGTAGGAATATTGATAAATTCGGATACACAATCTTTGCTAAGGTGCAAACATTTGGTCCAAAAAAGTAAGAAGACTCAGAATAAGCTATCAACCTACAAAAAGAAATTAAATTCCACATAAAACAATACTTGTAAAGAAAGTGACTTGGTCATTATGCAAACTCTGATAATAGAACATCAACCTAAATAAATGCCTCTACAATGTTGCATTATTGAGCTTTTAAACTCACAATAGCCCAAGATTTCCCTCGATGCTCTTTCTGGATTCACAAGTCTTCGAGTAAATCATAAACATTCTGCCTTTCCTTTTAGTAAAGTAGTATTATAATGGCTAAATCGCAATTTTTTTTAATAAAGATTTATCCGTAACGTCATGAAAAACTATTTTTTTTTCAGAAAATCAAAACTTGATTCAGAAAAATCTCACAACTCTTCATCATTAAAAAGCCACAAGACTTCGCCCTTTTTTAAATTTTTTTGTAACATTGTTTTTATATAATAGGGTCGATATATCGATACTTTTTCTTCGATATAAATATTTTTTTTAAATATCGATATATCGAAAATCCGATATTTTTTAAAATATCAACAGCCCTAGTTCACATGCGGTCAACTTCAATATATATTTTGTTGGAAATTTGAAAGAGTATCTCGTTTATTGAAGAGAAAAGTGTTTATGAAAATAATCAGAAAGTAAAATACAGCTCTATAAACAAAGACCGTCAAATATTATGGCGGACATGAAAGCGCTTGGTGTCTCTGTCCGTCTGCGACACCACACGAGAGGAAATCAAATGTATGTACTGCCGATATGATCAAGAACGCAAATATATAAGGAGTCGGTGCATCAACTCGCTTGCGAGTAATCTTTCTGAACTGAAAAGACGACACGCAGCGGAGCACGAGAGAACTATACGCGTACTATTCGGCGGTACGGCGGACGATTCAAACGAATTATTGCCCATGTCAGATGCATATCTTAACAATATACATTAAAAAATATAAGTATGGAAGTCATTAGAATAAAAAAAAAGATAAAAGTAATAATACATTTTATTTATTTCATGCATGATTCATTTAAATAATTCAGATTACGGTATTTATTTTTTTGTTTATAATCCATTATATCGGGAGGGGCCCGAAGTACTGCCCCCCCCCCCTTATAAAAGTTCCAGCAATAACATTAGACTCATTAAATGACAATAGCTTGGCATATTTTATTTTTATAATATCATGTAAACATCTCGCCTGCGAGAAGCAACTTAGTTACATTGACCGTAATTAGTGGAAACTTGTCTGTACTGATTTTAATGGAATTTTGAACAATGTGCAGCCCAGAGAATCAGCAGTAAAATGAGGTATGTTTCATATTCATGCATCGTTCAGAAGATGAGAAATATAGAAAATAGTTTCGTACAGTCTATGGTTCAAGGAGTAAAAAAAAGTACTTTCAACTTTGGTGTGACGTCGTAGAAGCTAGAAATTAAGATAAAATTGTCCCCAAGGCAAGTTTAGCAGTTTACATTATGCTGAGATACATACCGGGGGTATCATATTATTCTAAATCGAAATAAAATTATTAACTGAAACCAATATTCAGCCGCGGTACCCTCCGTGTTTGGAGTCCACGTTAAGCTGTAGGTTCCTCTTACCGGGATAGTTGAGATAGAAGACGACTGAGTATGTAACGAACGCTAGGGGTACGTGGGGAGGCTCGAGCGGGAAATGCATGAACCGAAGTTCTTCCTCTCCAACGCCAGCATCATCCAGCATCACCCACGCCTCGCCCACCAAGGGAAACACTTGGAAGAATTACCCCTCCTTGGAGGGGAGATAGGTTCCTCAAGAGGAAACACCTTTAGCCACTTGAAGATTCAAGTGCCCACGTTGACCGCGTTTAGGCGGTGCAACCCGGCTTGATGCCGAAGACCCAGAGAAAACAGCCGTCTGGTGCCTGCAGATTCCGTTCTACATATTGGTAAGCTGTATCCTAGCGGTAAAGGCTAGCGGAGCATAAATTTTCAAGAGTTCCAGCCCTTTAGAGGACGACAAAACAGCTTGTTTATCTGCCAAATCTACTCCCTTCAGTTGAACAGACAGATCTCTTCGGAAGCTCGTGTAAGCAGGGCACTGTAGCAGGACGTGATCGACGTCTTTGGTAGCTCCACAGTGGCAGAGAGCATCATCAACAATGTTCAGTTGCGCCAGTTTATATCGTAGTCCGTGACCGGTTAGAAAACATGTCAGCTGATACGAGAAGGCGAAAGACAGTTTCAGGCGTGTAATGTGAGCTTTAATTTCCGGGATCCATTGATATACCGCCCTTCCTTTGCCAGACGCGTCCCAGCGCATGGTTCAAGAAGACTGTACCGGCCACTGTTTGGGTCTTGCCGTTGCGGACCTGTTCTGATTCAATCAATACAGATGTCGTTCCCCTTCCTTAGATGGTACATGAAGGGATGTTTAGCCCCCTCAAAATCCAACGGAAGCGTGCCACTGATAATATGGAGTGCCTCCGTGGATGTAATGCTACAGGCCTGCGTGACCAGTAATAAATAGCGCCACTGAACAGGCGGAGGTGCTCTAGGTCACAATGGGTACAACGATCGCTTTATATAAGGTCTCGATGGTCTTGCGGTTTAGACCCTATTTGAGACCCACAAGTGGAACCACGTTGTCCAGCACTGAGTCAATTTTGGTCCTCTCGGCCTTTAGGTGTGGAAGAAAGCTTAGTCGGGAATCAACCAGTTCCCCCAGATAACGTGCATAGCTTAATTCTCCCACCGTTTAGCCGAAGAGTAGGCGGTCGATCCTTTTCCTGCTTCCCCTGGAGTAGCATTGAAAAGGACGTGGACGCTGCTATCTCCATTTTGTTAGCCTTAATCCACGCCGAGATTTCGTCCAGGATTGCTTGAGACCTGACTTCAAGGTCTCTGTGGGACGTGCCCCTGATAATAATAACAAGGTCATCAGTATATGCAATGACACTGATGAGTGGGGCCACAATAAGCATCAACGGTTCATCAAAGACGAGGTTCCAGATAAAGGGGCCCAGAATGGAGCGCTGAGGACAGCCTTTCGTTACGATCTTGCGGATACAGTTGAGCCCGTCGCGCAGTTCCACCACACTGCAGTTGAAGTAATCCCGCTGTAGCCTATATAGATTATCAGGGCAGTGCATTCAGCTCAGGATCCGGTACAAACTAGGCCACCAGAGATTGTTGAAGGCACCACTGATGTCGATAAAGATGCCGAAAACATAATCTTCATCTGCGTTCACGTGACTGATCAGCTGGTTGACGGCGTCTTCCGTGGAGCGCCGCTTCCTGAAAGCAACTTGCGACTCTGAAATCGGGTTCCTCTCTTCGCAGCACGCAGCAAGACGCCTGACGATTAACCGCTCTAATATCTTGCCTAGGCCCGGAAGAAGGCAAATAGGACGATAGGAATTGGCTGCGTCCCTAGGCTTGTTCTTTCCCTTGTTAATAATCTTCAGCGCACCCCTCTTCTATTGCTCATGGAAGGAGCCTTCAGCCAGGCAAACGTTCATAATGTCTAGGAATAAGGATGGAGCGACCTCGAAGGCCTTTAAAATAACAATATTTTCTATCGAGTCTGGACCCGGAGTCGACTTCCTCTTTGACGCAACGATAGCAGATCCCATCTCGTCGTAGGTAAATGGGGTATCTATTGCTCCACCTTCCTAAAGAGCATTTTCCATTCTTACTTGGTGCAGGTCGTCCGGCTCATCATCAAAGCAATCATCAGGAACCAGCGCAGACAACAATTCCTCCGCAGATTCATATCGCGTCTGCGTGAAATACCCTTGAGCTGTCCTTGTTTAATCTCCTCTCAAGGTCGAAAGGATTGGAATTTCCAGTTCTGTTTACAATACTTTTAAAACTCGCTGCCTTGGCTTGACAGATTTCAGCGGTGTAGAGATTGCGGCTCTTCACGTAATTGCGCTTGGCTTCTTCAAACTCCAAGGTTTGACCTCGCCTCTTCAGTCATTGCATCGCACGTCGAAGGGAGACCGTCTCCCGACGTCGCTTCGCCAGCTTCTGGTTCCACCAAGGAACCGGATTGATGTTGATTTTACTTCTCGAGATACTCTGGGAACAGCTAGAAAGGATGGCTTCCTGAAGGAAAGCATGCAGTAAGAAACTCTGCCAATAAGTCATTAAAACCGCACCAAAATATTATTATTTAATTTCATTTATACTAAAGGGCTATCAGCCTCCACCAGTGGAGGTGTACATAACTGCTGATTTCTGCTGATGCTTATACACGACGCTAAATGGTGCCCTTCTTTACTGTGACTGCAAACCGTGATCATCAGACGTTTAACTCATTCCTGATAGTCGCGACCCTTTCGATTTTTCACTACAGTTGCGACATTCTTTGCGTTGCCTGCAAATAAATGGGCCAAATCGTCTATGCGAGTAACTTCAGAAGCAGACTTCATGTCATAATCCCTTGTAAAATAAAAAAATAAAAACCAAGTGAACGAAGTTATGGGCTGCAGATAGTCCCTAAATATGAAGATTTTTTTGAACAGCGATAGGATGTCTCACAATTCAGTATAACTTAATTTTCTAAATAAGCTTAAAGCAACCTCATTGATGAAAATATTAACTTAAGTAAGTGAAAAAAGTAAAAAATTCTGTGGACTGCTGACATAAATGAATACTGGCAACACGTCATACCTGCAGCTACAAATATACTAAATAATAATAATGATTCCGTGTGGTAGTAATGACCTGGTGACAGGGTTTCTGTCTTAGCCACCTTAACCTTACCCGGTAGCCCTACTACGTACAGAGGACTTAGAGTTTAACGTGGCACCGCCCCCTGGAAGCATTCTAGCTTACTTCACACTACACAGCAAGCTGTGCCATTGGTGAAGGTCGGGTTATGGGTCCATGATAATCTCCGCCGAGACAAGGACTCGAACCAAGTACCTTTCGTTCTCCGTTCAGGCACCTTAAGCACTGAGCCACCAGACCGATACACATACACCATTACAATTAGTATGTCGCTGACGCGAACTCATAAGATTTAGCGCATCAGAAAATAGACCAACGCACCTAAAGAAGTTTTCATTTCAAAAACTAAAAATTTATCTTAGTCCACAGACTGATGATTAGTCCAATCTTTCCGAAGGAGAAGTACCAAGCTATTGTCAAAGGCAGGTAAACCAATTTCTTTCCTCGTGGGCCTACAATATAACGTAGAATCAGAACCATGGAAGATCTTGGCGTAGCTCATATAATCAAATACAACTCCTAAAATTTCTGCTGACTATAGGATTTGAACCCGCGACCAAATAGAGAATCTTCCGGAAGTTAGCGCCTTAACCACTGACCCATCAGATCTTGCTTTGCACTATACGCGTGCTAGGTACTATCAAATCGGATTAAAAACTGTTGGTACAATGAACAACGTTAACAGAAATTCAGTGAGGGGGAAAATGAGAAGTGGGTTTAGGTTTTTGTAAGTCAAATGTAAACAGTATTTTTCTACTTGTTTCGAAGTATACGTATGCAAAGCCCTATCAAAATCGGATAAAAACTGTGTGTTTATATGAAGAACATTGTAAAAGAAAAAAATCATTTTTATAAATTAGGTACGAGTATAAACTAAACATTTATGGCAGTCCAAGCGCAACACGTCATACAGATACACTTTACTATTAGCATGTTGACGATACGAACTAAAAGATTTTACTCTTCCATAAAGCGTTCAACGCGTGTATCATACGCACATCTAGCGTGACGGTGACGGCGCGTCATAGCATGTCGGTGACGGGAAGTCGCGAACCCCTGTCCAAACATCGCCTAGCGCGCCTATGGAAGTTTTCACTTCAAAAATCGTGGGTTTCTCTCTGTTTACTTTTAACAATGACTCTGTTTTAATGAAAAGCCAGCTATAAAAAAATTAAGTCAATTGATATCTAGTACTCCACATTTTTTGTTACATTAAGGTTCATTTTTTTGTCTATGACTTTATTCTTTTTTTAAGCTTACACAACAAATTAAATTGTAGTGAACTGTGCGACATCCTATTGTTAGTGAACAAAATCTTCATGTTTTAATATTATTTTTAACTCTTTAACTCACATTACTACAAAAGCCTGTTTTCTAATTTTGCTGAACTGTAAGTTTATTTAAAAGTCATTCAATTTATTTTATTGCATTTCTTATAACTTTGTGTTTTCTCTGATGCACGCAGATATCAACTAACTTGTTGAATCGTCAGTTTTAGGCGAAACATATACAAAACACATTTTACAATGTACGGACTTCTTTTCATTAGTTTTTTCTTATCCTACCAAGCCTTCAATCCAGATTCTTGTAATCTTGCCACAGATACTGAGTTTATATCCAACTTTGTATAACGTATCATAACTGCGCGAATTACGTTTATCAAACAATAGAAATGTTTAATCGTAAAACGAGTTAACTGAAACATTTAACCAGCGTGATAATTTTATCATGGTATTGAATCTGGAATACAGTACAGAAATCTCAACAACTTCATCTTAAACAATTGGAAGTGATTTTGGGAATAATGCTTGTTTTTTTCTACCACAATGTTATGATAAATATGATTGAAACGGAAGCCTTCTTCACACTACGATAACATTAATACACGAAAAAAAGAATTTGTTAGCGTGACTGCTTATTCAAAACACAATACTTAAATCAACCGTAGAAAAATATTATACGTCAGAATGTTTAAGGCCTTAATAAGTATTTGGTTATATTGAAGCTCTTGACAGCTGTTTAGTACTAGCGCTTGTTTTAAAATAGATCTCTTTCTTTAGTTTAGGAAGCTCCTTGTTTTCCTATTCATTAGAAATATCACCACTGTATTTCTCTTCTGTGATATCTGGTAATTAGAGTCAATAGTGCTCTAGAAGAAATTTCAACCGTAAAAACTTTGTTTCAAAGCACGAAACTATAAAGATAAAGTATATCTTGATTTACTGTTCGTTATATTTAGCAGTTAAATTTGTAAATCACTTCTTTCTCCCTTCTTTTTTCGGTCCCTACATGTCAAAAGCCGATCACAGTTTAACATAATTTTTTCGTGGGAAATCATATACAAATATGTATAGGCCTATATAAAAATGCAATGATATAATCCCCGATTCGAGTTGAGAACAATGTGTTATTACTGTGCGTGTACGTACCCTTGAGGCAGATTTTCTTGCGTCTGAAGTTGAGGGAGGTCTGATTGTGCAGCGGGTTGGAGGAGCTCACGTTGAGTTGCAGCAGCACCTGGATCTCAGCACTGACAGCTCCGGTGCACGGGAACCGCACCCTGGACAACAAACACCACAGCCTAGCGTACAGAAATCGAAATAAACTAGGTTCTAGGAGATACATTGGCCCTACTCTCTTTTTTTTTTTTTTTTAAACAGTTTAACGTCCCTTTTTAACAACGTGGTCTTTAGAGACGGGAAAGGATGGGGGCAAGGAATGGGAAGGAATTCGGCCATGGCCTTTTGAAGGAAGCATCCCGGTATTCACCTGGAGTGATTTGGGGAAACCATGGAAAACCCAAATCTGGATGCCCGGACGGGGATTCGAACCGCCGTCCTCCCGAATGCGAGGCCAGAACGCGCCCTACTCTCGTTGATAACTTAAGCATTAGAAATATTTCCATTATTTGGTAGGAAACCATTGCTGTCATATATACATTAATGAGCCTTATCAATATAACCACCTGCTTAGTAGCGTGTTTGTCCACCTTTGGAACGCAATTCTGCAGTAATGTATGGTACAGTCGTTCCTAGATTTCCGAAGGTATATGCCACCATACGTTTTCACACGGGTCACGCAATCCCCTACAATTGAAGACCGGTGATTTGTGGTCGTCGAGCTGGCACCCGATAGAGTTCCAGAGGTGTTCTATAGATTTGAGTTCATGTGAATTTGAGGATCAACGTCAGTTCATTATCATACTTTCGAACTACAGTTGCGCGATTCTGGACTTGTGACACGGACAGCTAGCGTGGAACGCACGAAGCATGAAGAGATGCAGGTTGTTCATAATAATTTTCACGTATTCCTCAGCTGGCGTGGTAACTTCTATCACTACCACAGGTCCCATGGAAGTCGAGGCCAACGTTCCAAGTTGCATAATACTGCCCCCGGCATCCGTCGTGCGATGCATGTTTAGAGCAGGTGTTAGCTTGAAAGACGATGTATCCGGACTCGACCGGTTATCTGGTGTAGCAAGACACGTTATTCATCCGACTAAGCGACACGTTTCCATTTATCCACAGTCCAATCTCGATGATCTCGTGTCCATTGAAATCACAATTGACGATGTCCTTGTGTCAACATGGGAACACGTAGCGTCTGTCTGCTACGGAGTACCATGTTCACCAATGTTTGCTAAACCTTGTGCTCCGAAACACTTGTGCCTATATCAGCATTGTACTCTGCCGTCAAATCTATTATAGAATGCCCTCTAGCCTGCTTTTGAGATCTGTCAAGCATCTGAGCTTCAGGTTCTCTGATGAGGCGTGGACGTCCATCTGTTTCTCACCTACTCGTGGTTCCTCTATCTTTCAACCACTTTTCATAGATGCTCACTACAGTAGCGCGCCGACAGCCGACCAGCCTCGCCGTTTAGAGATGCTCGATCTCAGGCGTCGAGCCATAACAATCTGCCATTTGTCAAATTCACTTTTGTCAGTGGATTTCAGCATTTGCCACACGGATGGTTACTAGAATGACTACCCCATAGGTTTCTGCTCGGGTGTTATACATTCCTTACTGCTTGACGTACGCTATTCTCACGGTGGGCAGTGGTCATGTTTTCACTCGTCAGTGTAGATTTGTAAAGCTTTCCTATTCCAAAGTTTCACAGATTTTGGGAATTGGCATGAAATCGTTTTATTTGCTGCAAAAATCATCCGTTCTCGAAACTCTTTTAAACTTAATTTTTTCTTAAAAATTACATTATGTGGTCACCTTACCTGAACTTTTGCACTCTGGTGGGTATGAGCCCGCGAGAGGACACGTTGAGCTGGGGCGGCCGCATCGCCTCGTGGTTGTCGTAGTCTATCGCCAGCACGTACGGCAACTGCAGCAAAAAGACCATTCCAAAGCGATTAGAGAATCGAACTACCGTCAGTTAAGGGTAGCGGTGCACGTCGGTACTAATGACTCGTGTCGTGTTTCTGTTGCAGATATAGTTAAATCTATGGAAAAGTTGGGCCACAAGGCGTATGAATCATCGCGGGAAAATTCTGTATCGTTGCAGTTTTCCATTTGTAGTGTCGTGCCACGCATCGATTGTGGGGAAGCCGTATGGTGGAAGATTTATAATTTGAATTGTAGTTTGCAGGAGCTGTGTCGCAGAAATAACTGTAGCTTCATCGACCTTCGACCGATGAGAGCTGCCATCTGGGACGCATTTGACATGTCAGGCGTCCACTACACACCGAGAATGGCGACCATTGTGGCTGCTAAAATATGGAACCGTCTTAATATGAATTATTTTTTAGGAACACCGTGAGGTCCGAGGAGCCCTCTGTTCAACGAAGAGGACGCGTCGATAACCTAGATCTTGATTCTGGATGTGACGGCACCAATAAATCTAATTTTATAGCTCCAAATACTTCACCCGTTTCCCTTCGCAAATCAAATAGTAAAATGCGAATTTAGACTACACAGATACCGATGCTAAGCAGGTAAGGATAATGGTCCTAAATTGATGGAGTGTTAGAGGGAAAGTAGCCGATTTCCACGTTGCAGTTGCGACTAATGATGTCGATATACCTACGCCAGAGATAGAATCTAGCGAAGTATTTGCTACTCAATTCAATTTTTTTTTTTTTTTAGGACGACAAAACTACTTCATTGGGGGGAGGTGAGTACATGACCGGTTTTTTTGTTTTTTTTTTTTTTAAAACAGTTTAACGTCCCTTTTTAACAACGTGGCCTTTAGAGACGGGAAAGGATGGAGGCAAGGAATGGGAAGGAATTCGGCCATGGCCTTTTGAAGGAAGCATCCCGGCATTCACCTGGAGTGATTTGGGGAAACCATGGAAAACCCAAATCTGGATGCCCGGACCGGGATTCGAACCGCCGTCCTCCCGAATCCGAGGCCAGAACACTATCCGTTACACCACCACGCTCGGTACATGACCGTTAATAAAACCATCAATTCCTCCGTAGTAACTGAAACGGAAAATTTTTGCGAGTTAATATGGGTGAAGGTAAAAATTGGCAGAAGTTTAAAGTTCATAATAAGGTCATTTTACCGACCTCCAGATTCTGGAGTATTTAACACAGAGTATTTTAGACAGTCACTTAATAGTACGCGTTTTTCTCAAAAATTTCAGGGACATACATTGATCATGGGAAGCAATTTTAATATACCCTCGGTTAACTGGGACACATGTACGTTCAAGTCAAACTGAAGAGTTATGTTAATAACCGAAACGTTCCTAGAATCATTCGCGAAAAAATTCTCTTGAACAAATGGTCGAGGAGCCAACGCAGAGCGACAAAGATTCCTCGACCATTTTGGATCTTTTTCTTACAAGCAATCCAAATATTGTAGATACAGTTTGTATACAAGACGGTATAAGTGATCACAAGACGGTTGTGTTAAGTTTAAAATCTAGACTGAATTTGAAGCTTGACAAACATGTATATTGCTTCGATAAGGCAAACGATGCGTGTATGGTCGATCACTTGGCGAAAAATTTTGATACCTACACGCTAAATACAAATGTTGAAGAAATTTGGTTTAATTTAAAAGAAATAATATGGACCGGTTTAAATCAATTTGTTCCTAAGAAGTTTATTAAGGTTAGTCAGAACTTTCCGTGGTTCAACAGAGAAGTGAAACGTTTGCTTTGGAGGTAAAGGCGTTTACATTCCACGGTGAAGAAATCGGGGGGACTCGTCTAATCACGCTAAATTAGAATTCCAAGTCAGGTATTTATCCGAAGATCTGATTACTAATCCAAAAAAGTTCTGGTCGTATGTCAAAGTAATAAGAGGCTCTCGTAAGGTCATGCCGTCACTGATTAAGGAAAATGGGGGATTATCAGAAACTAGCGTAGAGAAAGCAGCAATTTTGAATAATGTATTTAAAAAAAGCTTTCACGACAGAAAACTCGGAGGAGATTCCGATAGTTAACAATTGTACCAATAAAATTATGAATGATCTCGGTCTGGATACCGAGGGAATAACTAAACTGCTTATGAATGTAAAAACCAATAATGCTCCCGGACCGGGCGGTATTCCTACAAGATTCTACTGTAGGTACACAAAGGATATTGCGCCGTATTTGATAAACGGGAATGTCAATGATTTTCAAAATTACAGGCCTATCTCGTTAGCCTCAATACTTTGCAGGATTTTATAACACATCATCTATTCAAATGTCATGCGGTTTTTGGATGAAGGTGAGCTTTTAAACCGAAATCAACATGGATTCAAAAAGGTCGATACTGCGAAACACAACTTGCACTTTTAAGACTTGAGCCGTATTATAGATGAGCACTCGCAGGTTAATTTAGTTCTTTTATACTTTAAAAAAGCATTCGACACTGTGACCCACACTTCGTTACTTAGGGTACTTCGTGGTTATTGCATATCTTGACAAATATGCGATTAGGTTTCAGATTTTCTGGAGGGCAGAACACAGTGTGTAGTACTCGGTGGTGAGCGTTCATCACTTACCGAAGTGACGTCCGGGGTTCCCCAGGGAAGCGTGATAGGGCCTCTGTTGTTTCTCATATACATTAATGATTTGTGATGACATAATAAGGGGAAAGAAAACATTATTTGGCGATGATGCTACAATTTATCGTGAAATCACAACTCACGATGACTGCGCTTTGTTAGAAGACGATATTATTAAAATAATTGCGTGCTGTAAAGACTGGCAGTTGGAGTTAAACACTAAAAAGTGCCAAGTCATGCGTGTAAGTAAAAAGGTGATACCACTTAGCTCTGCATATACAATTAATGGTACTGTTCTTAGATCGGTAGATACCGCTAAATACCTAGGTGTATCAATTCGTAGTAATTTACCATGAATTAGCATATCGAGACTGTAATTGGGAAAGAAAATCGTATGCTCCGATTTCTAGGTCGAAATTTATAACAATGCACTCCGGAAGTTAAATCGATTGCATACAAGTCACTAGTGCGTCCTCACTTAGAATATTGTTGTTCTGTATGGGGTCCCCATCAAAAGGGGTTAATTGAGGCATTAGAGAAGTTCCAAAGAATAGCCGCCCGATTCGTAACAGGTATATATAGTTGGAGGAAAAGCGTAAATGCGATGTTGAAGCAGTTAGGTTGGGAAGACCTGGAGGCGTTGCTCTCGACAGAAGCTAATTGGCTTTTTGACTATTTTTTGAAAATGGTTTTAAATAGTTTATTGATACACGTTATTTACCGGTAACTATCTATTTTTTGACTAAAGTGCTTATTTTACGTAAAATTCAGAGTATTTGAAGGCCCGCCAAAACGCTCCTTTGCTGCCTGACGCGGGCCAACGACACTCGTGACGTAACGTGCCAGCAAGCGCTCACTCTACGTAAGTAACGTTTGGTTTGTTTCTCTGAATTTGTGTATAAATTGTAGGATATATGCTTTATAAATAGTGCGTAGTACATCAATCTACAGGCACAACAATAAAAACTCTCCAAATAGACGTAAGTGATCTCGCATTAGCTGAAATAGGAAAAAAAAGTCGCTCCAACTTGCTCATAGAAACCCAGACGTCATTGCGACTAAGTCGCATATCACTTACTGTAAATATAATTTGCACCATAATTTCTTTGAGATAGTGTAGTACGCTGTTTAAGACGAGTATCAGTAAAGTTAAGGTTCTTAGGTTCGATCCTCGCTTTTGGAGTAAGTTTTGTTATTTGTGAGCGTTTTCTTTAGATACTAGTTGCTGTTGGTAGCGCCGCATTTTCCTATTCTAAAATCCACCAATTTTTTTCCCGAATGTTTCACAAATTTTTGAATAGCAAAAGTGTTATAAACATTTGACACATAACCAAAAAAGACTTCAAAACTGAAACTGGACGTTACTTGCACACCGATGAAAAGTATTAAAAAAAAAAAACTTAAAATTACTTGGGCATTAAAAGTAAATACCGATTAAATAGATGCATTTGTGTTAGAAAGGCAACATGCAGTTGTATCGTCAAGTAAAAATTCCAACAAAAAGCATTCAAAGCGTTCCGGAATTGTTGCGAGATTAGCGTGCAATGATATTGTAAAATGAAATCATATTATTCACCGCCGAGTACTTGGGTTTTGTTGCAATGATGATGCATCTCTGGTATGTATCAAAATTAAAAGCAGAAGGTTATCTTTTTATAAAAGTTTTCTTGAAGGACAGCAATTTATATTTCAAACGTTTGCATAACGTTTTATGACATCTTGTAATAAAAACATGATTCTGTAAAGCAACAAACGGCAAACAGAAAAAAAAATTTACACACGAAAGAAATAAAATCCTAATGAAGGTTCGAATATAGGATCCTCAAACTCCTACAGCACTATTTAACCATGTAGCTACCTGGACATCATGGCATCGTTACTTTTCTTCTCGTTAATAGTGAACACAAACATCACAGTTTCTATGTGCGGTGAAGTGAACGCGGTCGATAAATAAACAATAAATTCAGTTTCGTTGGAAAAATAATTATTTATCTTTAATTATTTATCAGCAGTTAAGAAATATTGTCCATAACATTAAGTTATTTAACTGTTGTGCTTAAATTATAATACACTTGCATTTTTCACGTAAATATCTCCTAAAACAACTAATTTGATTTAAAATTTTAGTCATTCGTATGAAGGATTTCTGTTAACCTCTAACTCAATTTAAATATAAATGATTCTAGAATTGAAGTTACATTCTCAAGCTCCATAGAATAAAAGTAAGTGGTTGTTTCTATAGCTAGTCCGACAAATAATTTACGGTATTTTTCCGCTGTAGGCTTCTACAAATTGTTCTTCATTTTATATTCAACACAAAATCTCATTAGTAACAAGAGATAACCAGCAACAAATAGTTGAAAACTTGGATTAAGCGGGAAACACTCCATACGCAGCCGCAGCGCCTACCGGCATATGACGTCACTAAAGCGATCTCCAATCCTAGAGCGTTTTCTGTCACGTGACAAGAGACAAGGAAAATTTGATTTTTATTTCGCTTTTTTAATTAAAAACTATCCATCTTTCTTTTCAAATTTAACAAAAATAGCTTCCTTAAGCATTAATCTACGCGAATGACTACAATTTGTAATATGTTTTGAATACTGTCAAATAGCCTATTGAAAAATTCTTGACTGACATATTTCGGAATGACAACAAACAAATATTTCTAGCAGCAACATTCATATCTCGGAATGACCACGAAAATAAGATAAGAGAAATTATTGGCCAGATTCAGTTTTGTACTCATTTTTTCAAAGAGCGATTTGAGAATGGAATAGAAAAGATTTACCTGGCGATTTTTTTTTTTTTTTTTTGTAACAGTTTAACGTCCCTTTTTAACAACGTGGTCTTTTAGAGACGGGAAAGGATGGAGGCAAGGAATGGGAAGGAATTCGGCCATGGCCTTTTGAAGGAAGCATCCCGGCATTCACCTGGAGTGATTTGGGGAAACCATGGAAAACCCAAATCTGGATGCCCGGACGGGGATTCGAACCGCCGTCCTCCCGAATGCGAGGCAAGAACGCTATCCGTTACACCACCACGCTCGGTTTACCGGACGAGTAAACTTAAAATCCGACAGGAGTAACTTTCGATAAAGCACTCCGGTCATCCTGATCTGGGTTTTCTATGATTTTCCCGGATCACTCCAGGCGAATGCTGGGATGGTTCCTCACAATTGCCCATGGGCGCCTCCTGCCATATCCCGTATATCCCTTCCAAACTATTACCCTTTCGGATAGGTGCCATGCACCTTCCGCCAAACACTTTAGTGAATCGTGGAGTAATGATAATAATAAAACACCAGACAAAACAGAAAATTCATGAGTGATCTACATTTCTTTGTTCCTGGCTTACCGAAAATGCAATCTAAAATGAAAACAGGCCTCTAGATGTCTCATCAAGCTCGCACTTAGTCCTTGGAATGATATGGTCAGATTCTAATACGGTCCGGCTTCGGTAGCGTAGGTGTCAGAGTGCTCCACATGCCAAGGGTCGCCAGTTTGATTCCGACCAAAGACATCGCTGTTTGGTGTAGGATTTGTGTGTTTTGTGTTGTCTTTCACAAATTAAGCAGAAAAGCAATTTGAAATGCATTAATCCACGAAGCGCAGTAGCTGACTAAATTGACTGCAGGCCGAAATCAATTAAAAAAAGAAGAAAGAAAAACCCAAATGCGCATTCCTTTATATCTGTATGTTAAGTAGTGGACTTCCTAGTATCTTATCCAACGGAAACATTCTGGTAAGTTTTATCAAACGAATATGATTTATTTCGTACCGAATGCGTATGGGAAAGCCAAAAATATAGGTAACAATTGGAACGTACAGTATCAGCTCCTAATTCGTATTACAAAATACATCGTAGTTATTTACTTTTCAAACTGTCTTATATATCTTATTTTTAAATTAATGTCAGCTAGTTCATGAAATTTAATCAATAGATATTATCTGGATTATAAAATTAAGGTTAATAAAGACGTAGACTGCTATTTACACACCAAAGTGTGTTAGGTTACGATTACAATGGAACCGACATCCACCGAATTTTCTCTCTGCCGAACAACTAATTGAACTCTGATTTCCTATTCTGCCGACTCAAGTGGATGCAACGGCCTAGACTTAGGCGTTTTGGCGCTCAGTAGACTGAGTTATTCAAACGACACCGCGAGCAGAGCAACACCCCGCCGTTTTGACGGTGTGGTCCGGTGTCCGGTTGATGGATTTGGAGAATCAAATTTCCACTCCTTTATAACCAAATATTCTTTTATAGTTATCGATTGCCTTAAAAAAATTCTTCAACCTCAATTTCAGGTTTATCAGATGATCGTAAAATATATTCTAAAACATCGTAAATTTTAGTTTCATCATCCATCAGATGCTGTGACAAAGGTAGATCCCCATTTTTTATAGAATAATAAAAATAGGTTTACGTATTAAGATAGCAAAAAAAAAAAAAAAAAAAACATTGTACACAAAAAGTATGTTTACTTTATTATGTTTGAATACATATTTCGCATTATTTCTAAATTTTCTCTGATTTCTCAGATGGTTACTACATACGATTGTGGTACGGAAAGTCTCCGGTTCAAAACCCGGCCTCGGTTGTAATTTTTACGGGCCTTGAAATTGGCCTTCACCTCTGGCAAAGCTTTGATTTGTTAATGTATTTAAGCTAAAATATAGAATGATCTCATTCTTTACTAAGGAAAAATAACAAGTGGATCGACAATAACCTTAAACAAAACTTATGATTTGTTAATAATGTTTTTGGATACTATATTTGTACCTACCAGAACAAACAGTGAGGTGATAATGTGAGTCAGATTAAAAAAAACTATTTTAACGTACTACATTACTTTTGTAGATTATAAAGTACGGCTCGGAATGTAAGAGCAATATTCTATACTATAGTACGGGTTGCAACCACAGCTGTGACCCACAGGGATACAGTTCGTTTTATTTATATGTTTATTTTCAATTTCATAATTATTTATTTTTAAATTTTATCTGTGTACATAAATCATCAATATACTGGTCTGCTGTAAAGTGAAATAGAAAATTGGTGTGGTGTGAAATGAAAAAAGAATTTGTTTTAGCATATAATTTACGTATTTTACTGAAATATCATACCAAGTAATAATACGCGTTTATAGGTGAAAATACATTTCTACTCTTTCATTTGGATGCTGTGATATGGCCAATTACGAATGCACAAATGACAAGCGCGTTCGGCCAAATAAAACAAAACAAAAAATTTATCGGTGAAAGGAGTCGGCAGAGTCTGGTGTAGTCGGCCGATAAGGTCGGTCATAGTGCTACCGGAATCCATATTGTTGCGTACTTTAGTTTGTTTGGCCGATATCGGCCGTATTAGGCAGAGTAAACAATCGGCTGCGGCGCAGCCGTACCCTTAGAGACGAAACTCTGTAAGTGTGGTTTTAAAAAATGATTTGAACTCTCTATATAATTTGAAGGAGGATTTCAAGACAATACGTTATCCTGGTTTAACCTAATTTTGTTAGTTGTCAATATTATATTTACTTACGAGCCTACGACTTCTTATGTAATCATTGTGGTTGATTATTTGGACTAGCTGTAACAAAAGACAACAATAAATGTTGCTATTGCGAAATTTGTTGCAGACTTAAGCTTTAATTTGATTTATTTGCAATGGAGCGCCCGCAACGTTCATTCATTTATATCAAACGCAATTCTACAGCATTATTTAGGGTCTTAGAAACTGAATATTTATCCTTAGAAAAAAATTGAAATTAGATTTAAGAATGGAAACAAATAAAACTTACAGCAGCTTCTTGGCAACACAATATCGTTTAAGATCTAGTTCTCTCACTATGCACATTTGTACATCATATTGCTTGAATAATAATGTGTGAAAACAAGATGCTATTTCAAATTAATTAATCAATCAAAAGGATACATCAAATATTGCAGTATGCAACGGAAAACATCTTTATGCAGGATATCAGATTATTAGCTCATCGATTTTATTTAAACTTCATAAAATTTTCTCTTAGAATTGAATATTACTTCAATCTCAATTAATTTTACTTAAGTAGCTTCTCCTTGTTTTAGCCTTTTAATTACTCAATGCTGTTTTCCCAGAAACTGTACCTGGATTGTGGACTTGTCCTCTTCAAATGCATTTTGAGAATTCTTTGTGAATTTCGAAAGATGATTGTTAATTTTTGTACATATTAACGTGTCACACGGATTTATAGATAATTTTTCTCTATGAGATTATTATGGAGAGCCAAGGAAGAGGATGTATTAGAGAGAACACACCCAATCATCAACATGTCTTCGTAGAATAGTCAGTAACTTCGAAGCAGGATTCAGCGGAAGCCGATAAGGACTCGGGCATCATGGGAGTAGAGGGTTAGCTCAGAAGCCATCAGCCACAGCATTGGAGGTAACTGTCAACCATGAGCCCCGTTGCTGGTGCTCAAATTCTTCCGCTGATTTTGTTTGGTCCGCACTGCTCACCCTTCAAAAATATGGGTAGTTTGCTCGTGTGTTTTAAACAGCCGCCATTCTGAGTACGGTAAAGTATAATACCCTGGAGTTCATACTTGGGATTCAGGTTTTCAGTCGTCGCAAATATGGTCTTTTCAATTATACTGGCAAATTTTGGGTCGAATTCCGGTAAAACCATGAATTTTTACAGGCTTAAGTTTCTTCGTATTAATTATGAGAGGTGCATTTTTTTTGTATTCCACGTTAAACCGTACATCCAGCCACGACACAGGTGGGCACTGTTTAGCCTGAAATTTCGGAGATACACCAACCAACAATGCCATTAGCATAATTTTTTTTAAAAAAATGAAAACTTCTTTTTGCGCGTTTAAACGATTTTTGGATGGGGGTAAATCTATGAGTTCGCGTCACCAACATGCTGTAATAGCAGTATATCTGTAGCTACAAGTATGACGTGTTGCGCTTGGACAGCAGTGAAAGCATAGATTATACTTGTAGTATGTAATACATAAAAATGAATGTTTGTTTGTTTTTTTTCCAATCTTCTTCATACAAATACACAGTTTTATCCGATTTTTATGGAATCTTACATTCGTATACCTTAATATAAAAACACTGTTTACGTTTGATTTGCAGAAACCAGAACACTCTCCTCCTTCCCCCCCCCCCCCCCCCACCCCTCACTCAATTTCTGTTAAAGCTATTCAAACCCACAGTTTTTGTATGATTTTCATAGTACTTAGGACACGTATACTTCAAAACAAGGTGGTCTGGCAGCTCAGCGTTTAAGGTGCTTGGTTCCGAAAGTTTCTATCTCCGGTAGCGGGTTCAAATGCCGTGGTGAGCAGGAATTTTTAGGAGTTTTATTTGATTATACGCCGGGACGTTCCGTGGTTCTGATTGCACTTTAAACTGCAGCCCTCTTAGTAAAGGAATTGCCATCCTGACACTCAAGCAATAGCTTGGTATTCCTCCTTCGGAAGATTCGACCAATCTTCCGGTTGTGGATGGAGTCAGATTTTTAGTTTTGAAGTGAAAACTTCTTTAGGCGCGTTAGGCTAAAATCTTAAAATGTTATGAGTTCCGACATGCTAATGTTACCGGTATTAGCGTTCTGGTGTCTGACTGAGAAACGAAAAGTTCCCGGTTAGAAGCCTAGTCTCGTCGGGGATTTCCATAGACCCTTAACCATACCTTCACCTCTAGCACAGATCGCTGTGTAATGTGAAGTTCGCTAGAACGCTTCCGTGATTCAATTCCACATTAAACTGTAGGACACACGTAACTGGTAGTTCTACAGGTTTAGGTTAAGGCGGCTAAGACAGGGGCGGAATGCGCAGCCAATAGAAACCCTGTCAACAGATTGTTCCGACCACACGGAATTATTATTATTCAGTATATCTGCAGCCATGTGCATGGCGTATTGCAGATATGATATTGATAGTTTTATGTTTTCATTTCTGTCGAAAGACCACAATAACAGCAAATAGACTTTTTTAATTACGTTCTCAATCCTTATGACATAAAAGGATGGTATCTGTAAGACTTGCAGTTTATAAATCAAAAATCTTATTAAGAGTAGTTGTTTAGTGACTCGGAACAAGGCCATAAGTATTAAAATACTTTATTGTAATCTCAGTTTCCTTGTAAAAATAATATGTTAATTTAAAACAAAGAGCGACATTCTTACTGATTACATGTTAGGTAAAACCATAAACAGATTTAAGCTTAATTAATAAAACTTATTGTACCCTGATATTCATTTTAATGCGGGGCAGCTAATAATTCACAAATAAAACGTGCCGACGACTGCTGATAGGGACAGAACAATATGACATAAATAAAATATTTTTGACGAGATTGAAACTTTGTATGGGGACAGAGTATTGCGTGGCCCTGCGAGGCCCGCAGTCTGGAGGGGGAGGCTATCGCACGCCCACAGACGGAAGGCGGCCTCAACAGTAGCTGCAGAAGCGCCGCAGGAAATTGGCAATTGCGCGCGTAATGACGGGAATCCTCATATCGGAAAACCATTATCCGTCGAGCGGGTCGGGCGCGGCGAGAACCGCCGGGATCTGCCTAGCGCGGATTAGGATGGCCCGAGACTGCAGTGGAGCTCAAACCAAGTCCGGCCACTGGGCGAGCAGAATCGGCCCACAAATACAACTCCTGACCGCACATCCCACGGTGC
Source organism: Vandiemenella viatica (assembly GCA_031002005.1). Taxonomy (NCBI): domain Eukaryota; kingdom Metazoa; phylum Arthropoda; class Insecta; order Orthoptera; family Morabidae; genus Vandiemenella; species Vandiemenella viatica. The sequence continues at coordinate 185,997,037 of JARYHS010013630.1, forward strand.
AAAGAAAACTTCTCTCAAATGTCACTGGCATCACTGTGGGGCTAGTTCTAAGACTTAGGGAGTCCAATAAAAATTCTCATTTCAGTCAAGAATATAACGCAAGATGTAGCTCATAGCTAATCGCAACGGGAAGAGAGTATTACAGCAAAGGCATGAAAGAACCCCGTTTCTCTCGGCCTTGTAGATTGATATACTTTTCGCGAATAGTAACCGCATTGACATGAGGTTTCGTCAAGATATTTCGGCGATCATATACTCCATCACCAATTTCAAGTGAAGTGCAGGCCAGCTGGGAAGAAATTTTCTTCGCGTCCAGCCTTCTCAATCAGGATTGCGAGCTTAATGACGTTTGGATGCTGGTTGTTAAAGCTGCGTTTCGAGTTTAGAACTTCACGGCACGCAAAGAACAACTGCTAGGAGACTCAGAGGCTCAGCCAAAATATAGCGTCAAAACGCAGTGTTCTCTCGGTTAGTTACCGTAGAAAAATATATTAACAACAAGCATATTTGTTTCCTCATTTTTAGAAACCTGTAAGAGCTTATCCATTTCAATCTCGAAGGTCGCTGAGACATCATCCTATTGTCTGATGCTTGACGTGGCGGGGAATGACCTGGTTTGAAGACCGGTGGTGAAAAGAATTTTAATCTACAGGACTTGTCTAGAATGATGGAAATATTGGTGGTTCGCTATCACTAATCAACAGCCTGTGTACCAAACTCCAAGGTTAAATTCCAAACCCCTCCACATTTCGCATGAAGTGAGGGCATGGGACATTGATGACACTAGAGATGATTAACTTTGATGTTGTTTGTGTTTGGGAAGAATAGGCTTAAAATGACCGGTAGCTTGTTTCACTGTCTCTTTTCTGTCATCCACGACTTACTGCACTGAATAAACTTACCGTCACAGTCATGCACACATACAGTAACACGTACGAAAATGTTCACAGTAGAGAAAGACCCCGCAGCAACCACTTAAGTGCGTATTACAGTATAGTGGAAAGTCATTTTTGTTGTCATGGACACAGTGGAGTCTTCTGTACTAATTTTTGCGGTGAGAAAATTTCTAATGGTTAAATTAGAATATTACCAGTCATGAATAATATTTTTAACAATATTTTTGTTGCTCAGGGTTTTTATTTATGGATTAATTTACTGGTGTTGTCTCTATTTCAACCTCTTTCATTACTGCGATTAATGTTATTATTTGTAATTAGGAAATCGTTATAATATTCCTGAAGGATTTGAAGGGAGAAGACGCAACGTAAAACGTTATAAGTTTTTTCAGTTTTTCATTTGTTCTCGTTTACTTTTTTTGCTTATGTCCCTGCATCTTGTGGCCGTAAAGGTCTCAGGACAGGTTTAATTTAATTTCATTTAATTGGGATGGAGCGCTTGCTCTGGTGGCAATATAGCTATATATCCTATTTTCCCCTTTCCTGTACCCACCTACATTTGCCCTCTACAAATTTCAACTTTAAATTCTTTCAACATTTCTGTTAAATTATTCATCACTTCCCCCCTAACCCATTTCAACCTCTAACTCTCTTACATACGAAAGAAAATTTTCCCACACCCTTGTGCCTCAAATCGAGTGCCAGCTTAAAGTCGAGGTCATCTTTTACCTTCCATGTATTACTCCTCTGTCTTAAACCAATATCTTTAAACGCCTCATCACCAATATGCCCCTTGTACACTCCCATGACTCTTTTCTGTCCTTCCAGTCTTCCAATGAATCCCATTCCAGCTATTTTATCATGTCGGCGAATTATTGTGTTCTGCTGTAATTTCCAGAGACAAATCTAGCAGACCTTCCTTACACCTCCTTCAACTACTGTATTTGATACCCAAAATCCGGGTCCCATTCTAGGTTTGAGAACAACGAAGAAATTCATGGATTTCAGTCTTAAGATAGCCGTCCTGACATTCGTTTTGGGTAAATACTACCTGACCAGGTGGGAATTTCAACAAGCGTCATCCCGAATGCTAGGTCCGTGTATTACCGCTCACCCCCCGGGATTGGTAATGGTTTTCATCTGTAGGAAATTCTAACAAAATTGAAATTGTATTTGTTAACCGACTTTAATAGTCTGGCGTATTTGCTAGTTGGTATAGTGTATAAGTTCCCAATCTGGGGTGCTAGCCCCCCATTGGAGCACGCGAAAACATGTTGGTGTGTCGGGAAGGGGAGGCAGGGTGCGAGGTAGCTTCGCCACCCATGTGTACGATACCCTAGCTCTACGCCGTAAGCACTGCCTCTTAGAGTCGAAAACATTTATTCTAGCATCACATATTTAGTGATTTACGTAATTTAATTTAATTTAATTGCAATGGCTCGGGTGGCAATTTCCCTACACACCCATGTTCCCCCTATCCTGCACCCAACTACCTTTGCCCTCTACAAATTTTATCTTTCAGGGGTGTAAGGGTTTGGGAGAGACTATACTAGCCTTTTCCAACCAAATGTCAACCTCTCCTTCACGTGGTGCACCCTGTTTGCACGGACGAGGCTCTGCCGACTGAAAGATTCCCGGTATAAGGAGTCACCCAATGCTTCCCAACGGCCTCCGAAAGGAGGGCGGAAGAGCAGGGAGCGGTTCAGGGCACCCTCTTGCCCTTGGTGTTGGAAACGGCCCCTAAAGGCGGATGAATCAGAAATGATCAACGGCATGGGGATGCAGAAGGCAGCAGGAAACCACTGCATTAAAGACCCAAAGGGTATCCCGAGGACATGTAATCCTCTCAAATTACATATATCATGATGGCTTCTTCCTGGGTAAAATATTCCGGAGGTAAAATAGTCCCCCAATCGGATCTCCGGGTGGGGACTGCACAGGGAGGAGTCATCAGAATTGATAGAAACATTCTACGAGTTGGAGCGTGGAATGTTAGAAGTCTGAATAGGGCAGGTAGGCTAGAAAATCTCAAAAGGGAGATGGAACATCTTAAGTTAGATGTTGTTGGGATTAGTGAGATTAAATGGAAGGACGCACAGGATATCTGGTCTGGGGAACATAGAATAATTAGCACACAAGCTGTCAATGGAGTCACTGGTGTAGGATTTGTAATGAATAAGAAAGTAGGGAAACAGGTGAGTTATTATGAACAGTTTAGTCACAGGATTATTTTGATGAGGTTAGAAACTAAGCCCGTACCAACCACATTAGTACAAGTTTATATGCCAACGTCACAGGAAGATGACGAAGAAATAAAGAAAAGGTACGCTGAAATTGAAGAATTAATCCAAAATGTGAAGGGGGAGGAAAATCTAATAATAATGGCTGATTGGAATGCAATAGTGGGAGAAGGAAAAGAGGGGAATACTGTAGGAAGTTTAGGTCCAGGAGAAAGAAATGAGCGAGGAATCAGGTTGTTAGAATTTTGTGAAAGATATAAGCTAGTAGTGGAAAACACACTGTTTAAGAACCATGCAAGAAGGATATATACCTGGAAACGTCCTGGAGACACAGGCAGATATCAGCTAGATTATATCATGGTCAAACAGAGATTCAGGAATCAAGTTCTAGACTGTAAAGCGTACCCAGGAGCAGACATAGAGACTGACCATAATTTGATAGTAATGGAGTGAAGGATGAAATTCAAGCGAATAAGGAAGCAGTATAAGCAGAACAGACTGGAAGTGAAAAACTGAAACACTCTGGCATGAGAGAAAAATTTGCAGAAATGGTAGACTTAGGTCTAAGAAGTAACTCTGAAAGGAGCTCAACCGCGGACGAATGGAACACATTAAAGACCGAAATAATGAAAGCTGGTAAAGAAACATTAGGCCTTAGGGAACAAGCTGCCCGAAAACCTTGGATCACAGAAGAAATTTTGGAGGTGATGGATCATAGGAGAAAGTACAAAAATGCTCAAGATGAAGCAGGAAGAGAACAATACATGTAATTTAGAAATCAAATAAACAGGAAATGCAAAAAAGCTAAAGAAAAATGGCTACAAGAAACGTGTGAAGAAATAGAAAAGGAAATGGTCGTAGGTGAAGTAGATGTTGCATATAGAAAGATCAAACAGAATTTTGGAGAAATGAAGAATAGAGGTGTAAACATTAAAGCTGCCAATGGGAAACCTCTTTTAAGCTCCGATGATAGAACTAACCGATGGAAGGAATACATTGAGAAACTGTATGATGAGGACGACTTGAACAATAGTGTAATGGAAAAGGAAGGCGATGTCGACATTGATGACTTAGGAGATCCTGTCTTGAGAACGGAGTTTAATAAAGCTCTGAATGATTTGAAAGTAAATAAGGCAGTTGGAATTGATGAGATCCCAGCAGAACTTCTTAAATCCCTAGGAGAAGAGGGAATCGAAAGATTATTCAAGCTGATATCAAAAAGTTATGAAACAGGAGAAATTCCAACTGATTTTAATAAAAATATCATCTTCAAACTTCCAAAGAAAACACAAGCCAACAAATGTGAGAATTATCGCACCATTAGTCTAACATCACATGCTTCAAAATTACTGACCAGAATAATATACAGAAGGATGGAAAGGGTAGTAGAAGAGATAGTAGGTGAAGGGGTATGTAGAAATGAGGAGGTTAGCACAGGATAGGAAGGGCATCAAACCATTCGAAAGACTGACGACGGGAAAAAAAAAACAAAAAAAAACAAAACGTATTGTCCAGCATAAAATCCAGCAAGGGTCTTTTATTGTTTTCATTTCCAAACGTCAAGTGTAATTGCGTATATGAGGGATTAAAAAATATGAGCTTCCTTTTCAGATATAGTGAGGGAAGAAATTCCAATATCTTTGTCATTAAATTTTTGCATGCAGATACAAGAAGTCTAAACGTTTAAGTGGAGCTGTTGACTGGAGCAGGATTTACGCTGCTTTGTGAGCACGTGAAGTTGAGGGTAGCGGGCGCCTGCTGACGTACCGGGTTCTTGGCGAGCGACTGCCACGAGAAGACGAGGTCGTTGATGTGCGCGGGCACCGGCACCACGAAGCTCATGGCGTACGTGTTGACGACGCCCTCCCGCACGTAGAACAGCTCCGCCGACAGACCTGCACACAAAGTTCATTGCTACTCACTTTACGATTTCTAATCAACACACAGTACAAGATATCAATAACAATCATGTTACGATAAAATTTCTGTGTCCTGCCATACGCCGTGTTGTCGCAATAGCAACTTCAGCCTGCCATTTCACCTGATGAAGACAGCGGATGTAACTGTCGAAACGTTGTGTATGGTAGAACTTAGCAGGCAGGACATCCGTGCAGAATTCTTATCAGCTGTACGCCGGGAAAAATTCAATTCTCACATCAGAATGATGTTATGTATGTACGGTCTCTGATTTTACTCTAAAAATTAATGTAAATAGGTTGTAGGAAGAAATACCGGTGATTCCTATAAAGATTTAAAGGAATTTCTATGGGATAAAATGGTATTTTTTGAGATCCACAATAACGGAAACTTGTTGATAGATCACTAAACATTACTTCTAAAAAAAAAAAAAAAAAAAAATTAAAGCAGAAAAACTCAACATTTTACATTGGTTCTGGTAATCCGAAATGGGAGGCCACCATGTAGAATCCATTTACCTAGAGTGGTGGTGTAAGATTTGGTTTTTTCCATGGTTTCCCAAATAACTCCAGGAAAATGCCGGGATGCTTCCTTAAAAAGGCCATGGCCGAATTCCTTTCCATTCCTTGCCCCCCATCCTTCCCGACTCTAAAGACCTCGCTGTTAAGAGACGTTAAGCAGTTAAAAAAAAAGAATACATTTAAATTTATGTGTTGTTGTTTCTTACTGAACCAAGGACAATTCACTTCCTTGAGTTCGCAAGTTAAATGTTGTAATCTGACAAATAAGCTGCCTTGAAAAAAAATAGAATAAACAAAAAAACCACATGTTAAAATGGTATGTAATGTTATTTCAGTAATTACAAAATTTAGTCACATTTGTAAAGAACTTGTCAGTAAGAGCCCATTTATCTGTATGATACTGAACCTGGTGTGGCCTTGATGCATGTATTAATTCGATTGGGAAGAGTGAAAGCTATTGATCCTCTCCTGAGACAAACTGGCCCACAACTGTTGTAACAGGTTCTTGATTTCCTGGATACTGGCACTGAGACAGAGTTGACGTCCGAAACGCTCACACACATGTTCTACAGGGGACAGATCTGTTGATGGCCACGACATCACGAAGACAGTTCATAGTGACTCGTGCCGTGTGGACTGCTGGTGAATGACGTCACATCGCGGTTCCGCCATATCTCGGACGACCGTCGTTGGCGATCTAACGAAAGGTTCCATTTTCAAATGCTTTGGAGAGGCACATCGGTGTTACTCCTGCCATCATGGCGTGGGGAGCCATCGGTTGTGACTTCAGGTCCAGCTGGTAGCAATTGAGAGAACTCTTCCCACCCAACGGTCCGTCACGGGCATCTTCCCCTTATATGTTACCTTTCATGTGATAATATTATGGGGCCGTTTCTCAGCAAGACAATGCCCCACACACGGCGTGTGACTCTAAGAATTTTCTGCGTGATGTTGAGGTACTCCCGTGGCCAGCTAGATCCCCTGATCAGTCCCCAATAGAACATGTATGGGTCCAGCACGGACGTCAACTCCGTCCCAGAGCCAGTATTCAGGATATACAGGAACAGTTGTGGGCAAGCTTGCTTTAAGACATCCTTCCAAATCGAATCAGTCCATGTACAAAGGCTATGGTAGGTTCAACGTCACACTGATGAAAGAACTAATACTTACAAGTTCATTGTAAATTTGACACTATTTTGTAACCACTGGAATAACATCATATACCCTCTGAACCCCTGAATTTTCACTTCGTTTTCTCCTCCCTTTTTGGTTGCTTCACTTTTTTGTTGTCAGGCAGTGTATTTTCGCATATTTTTATGTGCTTTATAGGATATGACTCAATATTTAACTATTTTTCCGCGTACCACGTATAATGCGAATCAGTTGCGTAATTATTGCGAACGAAGATCAATTCGCACTGAAACAATTGTATATTGTGTCATCCACATACATTTTTCTTATATTCTGAACAAGTATCCATATCTGAGTTGCTGACTGTGAGGTCAGAAAACTGGAACCGACCGTGGTGGGTGAGCAGAAACGCTCTGGCCTCGCATTCAGGAGGACGCGGGTTCGAATCCCCGTTCGGGAATCCATATTTCGGTTTTTCATGGTTTCGCGGGATTATTTCTTCAAAAAGGCCATTGCCGAATTCCTTCCCGTTTCTTCTCCCAAATCCTATCCCGCCTCTAATGATCTCGACGTCGACCAGGCGTAAAGCCATGAGTAAAAAAAAAAAAAAAAAAAATGCGAAACTGGAATTTTTGTAGAAAACACAATGAACGCTTTGAAACGATCATGAGATCTAGTGAAGTTCATACTTACACGAACTAGTCCTCATTAACCACATTATTTCACCAACAAATTAATGTTGTGCATTGTAAATCGTGAGGATAAAAAGTATAATCTTATTAAAATATGCAATGAAACATTAATTTGTTGCTTAAAACAGTTACGAAGTTTATCGATTGCCAAACTTCTCTGTTACAGTTGAATTGACAGAGTTTACAGCATTGCGAATTGTGACATAAAGCAACTAAACTAACAAATTGACAATAGTTAGCGAATAAAACCATGTCCAAAACTCATAATTCTACCACAAATAAAGGTGATAATTATCAGGTTTAAATAAAAATGGTGAATTTAATGCAACCAAATCTCGATCCAGTGCTTACAACACTCCGTTTCCATTCTCATCTACGTGATTTGTAAAAATGCTTAACATATGGTTAACTCAAGTGCTTCTTAAAATTTATTCTAGGTGGATTTTTGTTACAAATTTAAAGAGGATTTAGGGCTTTTATAGCATGTTATGTAGTTTTTACTTCTTTTAATCATTTTTGTTGACTACTTTTTTTTTGCAAACAATTAACTTATCTGTAACAAACCCTAGAAAGCCTTACTCCCCCCCCGTAAGAATTGATTGATTGATTTGGTGTAATTATCAAATACTTGGTTTGAAATATTGATTAATTTTTGTATACAATTCTTTAAATATAGCCTATAGTAAAATTCATAATGTGAGTATTATTGGGCTGTATGAAGTATTCACTAAAGTACTGTTTGCAAATTATAAAATATTTTAATTATATTATTTCCCCAGATTGCAGTGGGCCTCTACTGAAAAAATCGGATTATTTGTTAAACACTTCCACAGTCACTGAAAATTTGAATATATATCCAAAGACGTCGGTATGCTGTATAAACTTAATTTTATATATTTACATCTGACAGTTAACACAGAATTCACTTGTTTCATGAATTAAACTATCATTGTCATCGGTGGACCTAACTGAAAATAAAGAATAACCTTCATGTAATAAAATTACCATTACATCCAATCAGTCATGTTAACACAGCTTCAGGGTTCAATGCATCGGTCAGTGGCGATGGTCACATGCTGGCAGGAACAGAAGTGGTGTCGACCCACCAGAGACCAGCCCTCCCTGACACACATCGGTAGGAACTACTCCAACGTGAAACCTGCTCTTAATACACATGAGCAGCTGTCACACAATAACCCTCGAGACACAATATTCCATGAACTCAAGACTCAATGAGAAAATTTATGCGTTTATTATTTTCTAATTTTGTTTAATAAAATCTAAGTCATGTTTCATTTCTGTATTAATCACGAAAATGAAGAGAGCTCTGATGGCTGAGTGCTTAAGGCGTCTAATTTGAAATGGAAAAATACCCGGTTCGAATTTCGCTTTGGCGGAGATTTTCAAAAGCCCTTAACTCCAAATTCCCTTCTGCCCCAGTTTGCTGAGTAGCGCAAAGTTCGTCAGCATGCATCCGTGGTTTAGATTCCACTGTAGTTCCCCTTTGCCCGGTAAGGGTTGTCACGACAGGGGCGCATGGGCGGCAAATCGAAACACTGTCAAACCGGCAACCGAACTACCCTTCGGCCGAGCCGGCCTCGGTAGCGCGGGGCTAGCGAGCTGGCTTCGCGTCGCAGAGGTCGCCGGTTCGAGTCCGGCCAAGGGCATGGGTGGTTTTAATTAAGTGTTGTGTCCGTCCTGTGTTGTCCTGTCACTGGTTATCATCAATAATAACACGAGAATAATCTAAATACACACTTGACGAATAAAAGAAAAATCAGTTGCTGGCTGAATGGCTACACGGCCGAATGCCATTAAAAAAAAATACCCTTCGGCCTCTCTCGGCCAGTAATGCCATACGGTCTTTCTTTATGCCGAACTATACAGTATTTAAAGCAACTATCCCGTACAGTCAACATTAAATGATTCTTGTACCGCCTCCGAACCACAATAATATATTCATTAATTAAATTTCTGATCGGAATTAAAATTAAGAATAATTGCTGCACAACACGTGGAATATGAAGCCAAAAATTAAATTCTTGATCTATACCGTAGACAGGCGGGTTATAATTATGAACTGACGAACGGGAACTAGTTAAAATAAAAGGTTTCATTGTAAATGGAATGAAAATTGATTTGGACGTTAGAAATGGTTTATTGACTGTAAGCAAAAATATATGCATCAAATAACTTGAAGGTGATGAAATATGTATTTCTATACCTACTTCTGTTATTTGATATCTTCAATCCAGGCATTTAGGTGTTCACATGGCATTTTGAATGTTGATACTTGTTAAAGAACTTAAATATAATAGCGGCCTTTGACTGATGTACGATGAAATTATAAATACAGGAGTAATAAATCTGTTTTCTTGTAGAAGAGAGGGCCTCATAACTGCCTATAAAGAAACGCTGCAAGCGACACGAACAAAAACGTCAAGGTAAACAAGGTTATTGTGTGCGACGATTTGTTTTCGGCGTTGGCCGTTATTGGCCTCTGTGTCTGAGACGCAGACAGATGTCTGAGCGTGCTCGCTGCGCCGTATTGAATGCCGCGGGGCCCACTGGAACTTGTCACAGGCAAAAAATCACGATAAGCCTCGATGCCTCGTGACGTTTTTACTGCCGCTATCACGGGACTCGTATGGGGGTGATGTACAGTAACGATAAACGGCCAACTGCTGTTACTGCTATTAGTCGAAATAGCACAGATATTTGTTACAGCTACGGACTGCCCGTGTTACACGACCCCGTTGAAGGACCATCCAACATGTAGCGCAGTGTGTAGAGTATTAAAAAAGATACTTGTGGCTTATACCTCCAATGCCATAAACGTCAATACTCTACTTGCACCACCTCGTCTCATAGTTCGGCATTTGATCATTGTTTTGAACCAATTGATTTTCTGTGTGGTTGAAAAGATGGAAACAACTCGGGCCAAGGTATGGAATGCATGGTGGGGGTGAGGAAGAAAATGCTGAATCATTAAAATGATTGTAACATATACTACCGGCGAATCTTAATGCTTCAAGTTTTAAAAACACGATTTTCCACATTTGAACTAGGCTTTCTATATTCTTATTTTTGACACTTTTTTAGAAAAAGAAATAACCAGCAGTATTGAGACTCTCGGGTTCCGTACTCTGGTGGCACTAATAGACATCTTGTGACTGACAGATCTGACCGTAGTTGCTTATTTAGAAAATCGGTGCTTGCAATGTTTTCAAATTGGGGAATAAACACTTCACGGCTCCCAGTGCCAAACATTCAGTTCCAATTTAATGTTTTTCTAAATTTCAATAAGCCTGAACGTATAATAATTGTCCATCGGTCTGAAATTTCATTTACACATTCCTTACGTAGTACTATATGCGAAATAAACGTAGAAGGAAGCCACCAAGTATATAGAAATGAAATGAAATCATCGCCTTGGGGAATACCTGTTTATGTTTACTCAAAATATGTTTTTTTTTTTTTTTTTTTTTTTTTTTTTTTTTCGATAAAGAAATGTTTTCCGCCACCTTCATGTAACAGGTCCTTATTAATTATGCGTTGTGAAATTAACACTTAAATCTATTTACTCATCATACTAGTAAGTAAATGTACAGAAACAAGAGGACTAGAGATGTTCCTAGAGAAATTTTTTGTTTCCAACCATTGTAACCTACACAAAATCTGTTGTCAGCATAAATAAAAGTTCGAGGGAACTCCAACACATGACGCACTGTACGCAGCCGATATGTGGTATAACCTGACAGACTAGAAATGGCCTTAAATTTTACAACACACTGCGTTAGTTCTTTTCATCGCATTATAGCAAATTGGATGATACTTTTAACACAAGAAATATAGGATCACGTCAGAATTGGCTTGGAAAAATGCATGAATGCGATGCGAACAACTTACTGGCAGCTATCCCAATTTTGAACGGCTGGAATTCGTATTACTTTTAGTCCCGTAGCCTCCAACAGTAAATGCTATCAACAAAACTTCGTGGTTCAGTAATTTCTTACCAGCGTTGACTTCACAACGAGTAAAGCACATACTTTTGCACAACTTGATTACTGTATTTGGCCTTCGAAATGTCGGACGTCAATAACAAGTAAGTGCATGGAGCTTGTTAACCAATTAGCACATAGTCCTGTGAAATTAATTAATTATTGTATTGTACACATTCGTTTGGTCATCGTGAGACAGTGGTAATATTCAGTCACCGCTGCTTTCCTGGGGATTTAATTTTTTGAAAGAGTTCGTGTGGTTAACTTCCCAATGAGCTGAAGACTTGGAATTTTGAGCATAACTCAGAAGTGGATTACAACGCATGAAAATTTTTTAAAAATGGGAAAAGTTGTCCGGAAAATTGGAAAATTCGTGAAAAACTGACCGTTTTGGCTAATTTTTTTAAAATGTTCGTAATAGGCCGAATAAGGATGTTAATGAAAAATTGGAAAAGTTGCCCGGAAAATTGGAAAATTCGAAGAAAACTGAAAGTACATTTTCTATGGACCAATTTGGCTATTTTTTTTTAAATGTTTGCATTAGTCTGAATAAAGTTTTTAGGGAAAGAAAAATTGGAAAATTTGAGGGAAACAAAGTATTTATTTTCTATGGACCAATTTGTCTAACTTTTTATAAATGTTCGTAATAGTCCGAATAAGGTTTTCAGAGAGTAAAATTTGGAAAAGTAGCCCAGAAAATTGGAAAATTATGGAAAACTGAATGTGTATTTTCTATGGACCACTTTGGATAATTTTTTTAAATGGTTGTAATAATGCGAATAAGGTTTTTAGAGGAAGAAAAATGGAAAATATGCCCGGAAATTTCTTGGAAAATGCAAAGTGCTTTTTCTATGTACCAATTTGACTAATTTTTAATATTTGTAATAGTCTGAATTATGTTATTAGGGAAAGAAAAATTGGAAATGCTGCCTTAAAAATTCTCGAACAACTAAATGTACGTTTTTCTATTGGATTTTTGTTCGAATTCAAGGCAATATCTTATGATTCAAACTATGTATATGTATAATTCTCTTTTAGTTTTGTTATGTTCCTTATTTGAAAATTTTTGAAAGCTGTTAATATACTTGTAAGATTGGTGACGAAAAACATGGGGCGCATGCAACACATAACTATAAGAAGAGTAGAGAGTAGCTATCGACGAAAGAACTTACTTGTCAGTTCACACTATTTGCGGTGAAATAAAATTGTTAGTTGAGCTATTAATAATCTGTTGTATACGCCCCATGTTTTTCGTCACCAATCTAACAATCATTTTAATAGCTACTATAAGGCACAAATCGTGAATTAAAAGTGCAAGTTGCGTTTCGTAGCATCGGTTGGGTTTAAAAGCTCATCTTAATCCAAATACCGCATGACATTTGAATAGATGTAATGTTTTAAAATCCTGCAAAATATTGAGGCTAACGAGAGCGGCCTATAATTTTGGAGATCATTAACATTCCCATTTTTAAACACTGGACTCGTGATGGCGGTCTTCCATTCGGCTGGCATTTTTCCTTGATCAAAGGAGGAGGTATATACTGTATTTTCATTAAATCCGGCGTTATTTCCTTTGCGTACCTAGAGTAGAATCTAGTAGGAATACCGTCTGGTCCGGGAGCATTATTGGTTTTTACATTCATAAGCAGTTTAGTTATTCCCTCGACATCGAGAACGAGATCATTCATAATTTTGTTGGTACGATTGTTAAATATCGGAATCTCCTCCGAGTTTTCTGTTGTGAAAGCCTTATAAATACATTATTCAAAATTTCTGCATTCTCTACACTAGTTTCTAATAATCCCCCATTTTCCTTAATCAGTGACGGCATAACCTTACTTGAGCCTTTTATTACTTTGACATACGACAAGAACGTTTTTGGGTTAGTAATCAGATCTGCTGATAAATTCCTGGCTTGGAATTCTTTAAACGCATCACGCATTGCCTTAAGCACTTCCGCTCGAAACTGGACTAATTAAGCACGATTAGATGAGCCCCCCGATTTCTTCACCGTGGCATGTAAACGCTTTTGCCTCCTGAGCAAATATTTCACCTCCCTGTTGAATCACGGGAAGTTCTTACTAACCTTAATAAACTTCTTAGGAACACATTGATTTAAACCGGTCCATACTATTTCTTAACGATTGAGGAATACAAAATCAGAACTAAATTGAATTGAATTTAATTGCGACGAAGTTCATACTCCATTCTCAATTTTCCTAGCCAAATTTTTATTCCTTTTTTATTGTTATTTTTTATTATTATCTTATACACCTTGATTGCACATTTACCTAAGCATCCATTTGAGTTCCTTCAGCGTCTTTGCTAAATTATCCATAACTTGCCTTGGTAATTTATTATACTCTCTGACACCGTTATGTGTAAATAGATAATTAAGGATTATTATTATAACGTCAAACTCAGATGGAGAAATTTCCTGACGGTAAGAAGGGATGGAGTATAGTACTAAGCCTGACAAGAGACAAAGGTCAGATGTATAAATATGTAATTTTAGCTTATGAGATATTCAGAAATCCATCTCACGGAATCTCATTTTTATTATAACTCCATCAGCTGACCCGCCAATGCCTCGCTATTGCCGGATTTAAGTACACAAGTAGATTAAGTGCACACATTTGAAACTTTTTATTTTGTATTTAATTAAAATTAAATATTTACATATGCATTATTATTGGTATGCTTTGAAACACATAAATTTTAATTACTGTTTCATTCAGTTTCAAGTAAATTGTAATGGTCTTGGATGTAGAATGATTTGGCGATTCCATTCGGCATTTATACAAACAAATAAATTAAATTCCTCGGTGACACTACATATAATTGCCCAAGAGGATTTTCCCCTTTTTCAATATCCAATAATTTCTTGCAAAATGTTCTGAAGAAAGATCGTTTTGTAATTTAACATACGTTTGTCGTCAATGAAAATTTATTGACACATCTCCGCTAATGTGATGCTTTTAAACAAACGTTTAGTTCATCAGCTGATGTTGAAATATTAAGTAATGTCTGTCGAAAATCGCCTGGTAATAACGTTAGAGGATCAGTAAATACCTAGCTGTTCATTTGCACTCAAATCTTGCAATGTTCGAAGTATTGCTTCCAAAGATATTTGTACGTCACTGTGCATTCGTCAAGTAATATTCTTTTCCATCGATGGCGTACTTTACTCATTCCCGATGTTTTTTAAATGTTGCTGGATGATATTTGACTGTTTTGTAATGTAATAAGAATTAAAGCCGTCAATTTGCTGGTCGGAAACCATCGAAATGAATCGGCACCATTTTGTTGCACGGTACTGCACCCGCCAACTCGAGTCAACGGCGGCACTGCCCACCCTTTTCTGGAAGCGATTCGAGCCATTTTTGAACCTCAATTTCTTCAGTCGTATTCTTGATACATGTCTCAAATTTATGTTAAGCATAGATATCAGCAATCTTAGCAAACGTACTAAATTTTATATTGTTCCTGTTCTTATTTCGGATGCTAACTTCAGCGATTTTGTCACTCACTGACTGATGATCATCAAAACTCTAAGGCACATCGGATGCCGTAGAAAGCTGAAATTTGGTACACAGATAAAATTTTATCCACATATAAGAAAAGACTGAAAATTGTAAATTTACGTATTCCTACCCATTAACTACCTCTAACGTGAAATCGCTTTCTACCTTAATACCTATATATACCTCAAATTTTCACTGTGGATTGAGCTTACTATGTTTAGCTAATGCGTTAAATATTACTTATTTCTTTTTCTTACTTTGGAAGTTATTGAAATTCAAAATTTTATTTTGACCACGACACCACGACATCAAAATTCCACTATACTTCCAGTAATCTTAGAAACAAGTAATTTGGTACACATATATGGTTTCATTCCTAAATCATAAGAGAAAATTGACAATGGAGCTTTCCCGCCGTATTTATTTAGTTACAATCCCAAACATGAAAAATTCTGGCACTTATTTGCGGCTTAATTACTTTGCTCCGGATGAAGTTATATGCCTGAGAATTTTTTAATGAATAGAAATCAGCAAGTTTAACTAAGATCTTAAATTTTACTTTGTTCCTATGCTTAGTTCGGAAGATACCAGTAATTTATTTATGGTGGTAGTTTAATCAGCGGCAATCTGCATTGCTCGGCCTCGGCGCACAACCATTGTTTTCAGAAAGTGGGGCATTGTTGGTAATGTATATTGATGTCTTCAATTCTGAAACGTTCTTATTCGCCGATTTTCAAATGCAATCATTACATTTGAGCGGCGATTTGGAATTAGCGATAAACTTACAAAAAGAAATGAGATCCCACAAATACAATTCCTGTAAAAAATTGGCCAAGTCTCGTGTTCGTGTAGTGATAAAGAGTTATGAGATCTTATTCTGAGCCAAGTCTACACTTTACAGTTGTATTCACTTCACTTCATAAAACAGGATGATTTCTCTCGGTGTCATAGATCTTTTATTTAGAATTTAAAAAAATTCTGGTGCGTTGCCCATTATACACGTCACAATTTTTACTGAAATTGAGGGCATAATATATACTTGTGCAATTCGAAAAAGAGCGAGGGATATTTTGGCTTTTACGTATTTATAGGTTGGATGAAGCAACACGTTAACTAAAACATGGCACGCGTAATGGCCAAGCCACCAGAAATTTTTTTATTCTAAATAAAAGATCTATGACACCCAGAGAAACCATTCTGTTTCATAAAATGAAGTGAATGCAACTCTTGGCTCAGAATAAGATCTTGTAACTTTTTACCACTACACGAACAAGAGACTTGGCCAATTTTTTACAAGAATTGTTTTTATGGGATTCCAGATGATACGATTGCCAATACAATATTATATTGTGTATTTATAGTTTCCATTGAAATATGAAAAGTTTTTCCAATGCCACCATGCTTACGCATACAACCAATTCTTCCTGTGTGTAAGTGATGGTTTATTTCTTCTTATAAGACCGAGGCTTTTAATAGATTTAAACCTTCTCCTGACAACCCAGACCACTTTGCAAAAAACCGCCCGTAAATCGGTCCAACAGTTTTTTTAGTTTATGCAATACACACGTACGAACAGTGCCTTTTATATACGGACTAGCGTTTAAGCCCGTCAAAAATGACGGGTGAAAGGAATGTTCAGGTACTGCTTTCTCTGCAGTTGCCTAAATAAATAGAGTTATGTCATGCTCATAACCTTACATTGTAATAATGTACATTTTTCGGTTGTAGATTAAGTAGCGATACAGTTGGCACTTCTACTGAATTAACAATGTCAGATATAGGATACCGATGAAATTAAAAATAATTTATGAATCTAAAACATTTTGCTATACCGCGTGAAAATGTTTTTATTCCTGGTCCAGGCCCCATACGGAACTGCTTCCATACGTCTGAAATAATAACTTCAGTAACTCGGAGCTTATGAAAGCAGCTTAAATTAATTGTAAAACTAAATCCACCGTGAATTATTATCTAAAAAATTGTGTCAGTTGTCATTCTGGTCTTCCTGCATTTCGACCAAACCACAGCTTTTACTAACATTGCTGTTCAAAAATCATAGCTTCTATTATCGGTGTACGAATATATTTACCGAATCGCGATATAAATTTGATTCACTGGAATTACTTACATGTGTCCGGTATAGTGACATCAGTAATAAAAAGCAATTATTAATTAATGCATTAATTTAAATACAATAAATACTTTTATTTCAGTGTTTCGGCGATTCATTTCTTCGAAGATGCTATAACAGCAAATTAAAATATTTACATCGAATGTGAACACTTTGTAAATGACGTATTGTACGCAATATTTTGTTTTTAATTCCTTCGCTAACTAAATAAAATTTCCAATAAATAACGCTCATAACCTTGAAAATGATGTACGTAAAGATGATATTTCTTAGTTTTCTGTAACAACGGTATTGCTGTACAGAGAGTATAAGAAAGATCTACATCGAACGAATTAAGATTAATAAAAGCAACTAATAATTAATATGTCGATTTTTACGAGATACTTTCTTTTAGTGTGCTGCAGCGCATTTGGTAGCGGATACTTAACTAAATAGAACTATTCGAAATTGCGCTTAATTTCGAATAGTATCTCTGGCCGTTATAAATCCAACAGCGAAGGCATGACAGCATGACGTCATAGAATAGATTAAACAAAGTAACTTAATGCAGGCATAGACCAAGATGCCCCATAGATTGGAGTCATTAAGAGAAGAGAGTCTAGCCCGACATTTCCTACTGCTGCCACATTTGCGCGGTGGCACGAAACAGCGAGACAGTGGGCCTCGCGGTTGGCAGCCGTGCTATTAATCACGGAGAGAGGGTAGCGCGTAGTCAAACGAGTGTTGGCGGCAAGAGACGGTGCAGCAATCAGCATATGAAAGGCGGCGGGGCGGCCGGCCGGCGCGGCGTGACAAATTGCCCGAGGACGCCGCGCACGCCACGCAGCACCAGCCAGGCCGCCGCGGGCCCAATATAGCGCCACTCGCCACCGCCGCCAGCCGCAGCTCCAATAAAGCCGCACTTCAGACGCAGAACGCCTCATCACGTGTTTATGAAACTGCGCCAGTATATTGCGTTTCAGCACAGACAAAAGATTCTCATTAAGATTTCCATATGCAACATATGCTCAAGTCGGGGAATTTATTAAATTCCGCTACAGTAGCAGACAGACGAAAACATTGCAATGGTGACCAAAAATCAAATCAGGATATGGCATTATTGGCCGGTAGATAACGAAGGATTTTCGGCCGCCCAGTTTCAGACTTTTTGATTCACAGCGCAGTGCGCCTCTTGTCGTGGCTAACCTATCCCGGTAATCCCTACGGGACACAGGGGGCCTGCAGCATAACGTGGAGTGCGAACATTACATAGGTGTGCCACAGGTTAAGGTCGGGTTTAGGGCCTCTGAAGATCCCAGCCGAACAGTGATTCTGACCAAGAAGACCAGTCAGGCATCTTTAACCAATCACAATAATGATATAGAAAAGTATTAAATATTTTAAGAAATGGATTAATTTAGCTGATCCTCTTAAGTATATGACATAGGAATAGAGATATCGAATGTAAGATGGACATTGTAGCACGATGAAGGGCTTGAATTAGCTTCTACAAATTTAAAATAATTAATCTGATTTATTTTTTAGGAAATGTAAGAAATAAATAGGATTCCATTTGTATCAAGCTGGTGCCTGAAGAGTTCCGTTAGCGTGAGGCCGTTTTTAATTCTATTGGACTTTAAAAAAGCTTTCGACACTGTGCCTCACACTAGATTACTTAGCAAACTTCGTGGTTACGGCATAACTAGACAAACATGCAACTGGGTTGAAGACTCAGAACACACTGTGTAGTTCTCGATGGTGAGCGTTCATCACTTACCGAAGTGAGGACCGGGGTTCCCCAGGGAAGCGTGATAGGGCCTCTGTTGTTTTCTCATATACATTAATGATTTATCGTGAAATCAAAACCCAGGACGACTGCGCTTTGTTACAAAAAGATATTATGTAAATAATTGCGTGGTGTAAAGACTGGCAGTTGGAGTTAAACGCTAAAAAGTGCCAATTCATGCATGTAAGTAAAATGGTGACCACTTTGCTCTGAATATACAATTAATGGTACTGTTCTTAGAACGATAGATTCAGCTAGATACCTATGGGTAACGATTCGTAATAATTTGTCGTGGACGAGCATATCGAGAATGTAATTAGGAAAGCAAATCGTATGCTCCGATTACTAGGTCGTAATTTAAAACAATGCACTCCGAAAGTTAAATCGATTGCGTACAAGTCACTAGTGCGTCCTCACTTGGAATATTGTTGTTCTGTATTGGGTCCCTATCAATAGGGTTTAATGGAGGCATTAGGGGGTATTCAAAGAAGAGCCGCCCGATTCGTGACAGGTATATAGTTGGAGCGAAAGCGTAAGTGCGATGTTGAAGGAGTTAGATTGGGAAGATCTGGAACACCGAAGGCGTTGCTCTCGAGAGAAGCTAATTGAAAAATTCTAGACTGACGTATTTCGGAATGACAGCAAAGAAATATTGCTACCAGCAACATTCAAATATCGGAATGATCGCGAAAACAAGATAAGAGAAATCAGGGCCAGAACCGATTCATTTCTATACTCATTTTTTTCCACGAGCGAGTAGGGAATGGAACAGAAAGAATTACCGGGCGAGTAAACTTAAAATCCGACAGGAGTAGCTTTCGATAAAGCACTCCGACCATCCTGATCTGGGTTTTCTATGGTTTTCCCGGATCACTCCAGGCGAATGCTGGGACGGTTCGTCACAATAGCCCATGGGCTCTTCCTGCCATATCCGGTATATCCCTTCCAAACCATTACCCTTTCGGATAGGTGCAATGCACCCTCCGCCATACACTTTTAGTGAATCGCGGAGTAATAATAATAGTAATTCCGTTCCTCATGCAAACAAATCAACGAACGCTTTATAAATTTGACTTACCAACTTGTCTCTTCCTCCTGCGTGATTACATTGTTATTAATAAGGAGAAGTCGCCAATTGTAAAATTCAGATTCAATTCATATTGTGTGTAATAAATCCCATGGTGAGAGGTATAATGTGTCAAAGCAGCAATGTGCACGTGGTGCAGCGAGCAAGCTCTCTGCCTCTTAAGCTTGTCGTCGCCGGATCGAATCCTCGAGGATGTTCGGAGGCTTATGCGTAGAATAAACACACCTTGGCAGAACCGCGAAATACTTTATCAGTAATCTAGTTGAGCAACTAATAGGGGCAAAACCATTTTTTTGGAATCACAGATCGTGAATGAGTGATATGAAAAGATTTATTTCTTGAGTTTCATCAATGTTTACATCTCAATGTCGATTTAGTCCAAAAAATCGCATTGAGCAGACTCCAAAAGTAATAAAACATGTTTTTAGGTACAAAAAATATGTTTTCAGTATCACAGGGCATCACGACGTTAACTGGCCTGGCAGAAATACACAATTTAGAGTTTCAAGGGATCCATGCGTAGTAAAGATAGACAATATATATAATAAAGTGATAAAGAGAGAAATAAACAGCTTGAATGACTTAAAAGGTGAGGGTATTTCCCAATAATTCGAGTACGGAGCTAGATTACGGCATTAATATGAAATGGATTCCCAAAAAATGTGTTGCGGTATTTCGAGTTACTGAATTAATGATCAATAAAACAAATTTTAATCATACCTGGTATACCCGTTATCCCCGCATAGACGTTTAACTACGTTAGACATCCATACCAATGTTCCGGAGAAAGGTAATTGGAGTGGTTTCAGTTACTATCCCCACTGTGGAAGTGTTCGTAAGCATTAAAGTATGTGTGATCTGTTGTGATGGTGTATGTTCAATGTGGTGTGTTTTGTGTATGACATAAGAAAGAAGAGAGAGGACAATAGCAGGTGTCATCTCATTTAGACCTGCTCTTTAGAAAAACCGACGGATAATTTACAGTCAACAGTGTCCTATACATTAGTGCGAAGGCAATGAGGAGAGTTTTTGATTTAACCCAGCAGTTTTGTACTCGTTCTTCTGATTATAAATGGTGCGCCACCAGCTCTCCTGCCCTGCTGGCGATGTTCCTTCCGCTGCTGAGGCTCTGACGTCTCCGGCGCCAGACGCCGTCTTGTTGTATTAGTAACCTCTGCCAAACAGTCAGGGACAGTATCCTAGATCAGGTTTCTCACCCTGTGGTCCACGAAGGTGGTTCATCTGGTGTTTCCAGGATGAGGATAGGACACCATTTTTTCCCTACAATTGTGTGTTTATTTTGAGCTGGCGTCAAAAAGAGCGCCGTTAGTCTAATTATTAAGTAGAGGAAGGCCAAGCTAAGTGGCCATGCTAAGGTTTGACAATGTTTTAAGGTAATATACCTAAGGCATCAAAATAAGGGGTTACAAAGATCAACTATCCTACTAAATACCAGATTATTTAAGATAACTTTGCATTAAGTTTAGTACCAAAAAATAACCAATTTTCCAAAAAGTGGCCATTTAGCTTCAAAATCAGAAATGCAAAACAGTGTGCTTTATTTTTTTAAACTTGTAAGTAATTGAAATTATAACTAGTAAAAGGCTCTTTAAATGCTATTTTCGCAAACGAAGGAATAGCTGTTTCGTTCAACTCCATGACAGAGTTGGTGGCCCAAAAGTAACACATTTGGCACCCGATCCATCGTTCTTGTAATCTTGAGCTGAAAAACTTCGTTGCAGTGCTGGTACTTTGTGTGTTCTTGATCATCATTGTCATCAAATAACAGTTTTTATGTGTTAGATTTCCTGCGGTTAGTGGTTTTTCTATTTAGCATTGGTTTCCTTCTTTTTTCGTTTTCTTCTTTTTATCTGCTTTTGCAGCTTCAAGTACATTTTTATATAAACTTGATGTGAACATGAGCAAAGAACCTTTTTTTTTTGGCCCTTGTATTTGATTTCTTCTGTTATTGTTACTCGACAACATCCTTTGGGCTCACAGAAAAAGAACTTTCCGGTCGTTGTAATACCACCACATAATAGAACTAATTTAATTACTTTTGTCTTTTATTATTATTAATATAC
Organism: Vandiemenella viatica; assembly: GCA_031002005.1. NCBI lineage: Eukaryota > Metazoa > Arthropoda > Insecta > Orthoptera > Morabidae > Vandiemenella > Vandiemenella viatica. The sequence goes on from JARYHS010013630.1 coordinate 186,019,026, forward strand.
CTATTTCAGCTTCACATGATAATAAAGCATCTATTCAAAGCATTGTATTTAGTTAATAATCTGCAAGAAACAAACAGAATCCGTGTGCAGCAGACAGAGGCCACCGCCACCAGCAGGTGGCCACTTTGCCCGGTTTGGAGCCGGTATAGAAACGCCATTCTATCTTAACAATGCAAAGAAGGAATCATGATCAACAAATCAGGAACTTACAGCAAAAATATCACTCTTGTAAAAGAATTTTGTTTAGAAGCGGTTGGTCATCCGATTTCTTAGTAATAAATTCATAAACTGGCCACTTATCAAACATCAGGGTCATCAAAAACAACAAAAATTGTAATATCTTCGAGTGATGATCTGCTAACTGGATCCGGGTTCTCGAGGTAACTGAAGGCATTAAGTTGCACCAGTTATGATTTTTCCCGCGTGATGGCGCCATCCCTTGCCCCCAAAAAGCCCCATGGCCACTTTGCCCGGCTCTCCCCTAAATGACCGCTTTCTGGTGGTCATGTAACAGGTATAATGTTTGGTAGAATAAGAGCGCAGAAGAAAACAAAAATACAAGTTGTGAAGTCTAGCGTCTTTTAATTTATTTTGTGCTTGTAGGCTGGTGGTATAGCGTAGCATCCAGCCTATAGTAACATTATAATTCATTGGGTGACTAAGTATTAAGAGTATGAACAATGTGTAATTAACTTTTTGATAGTCACTTCCAGTTTCACAATTGTGTTTCCGTAGGAATTCAGAACATGCTTTCAGATTTACTAAGTTATAATGGCACAATAAAACATGTTCCACATGTTAATACATACAAGATGTAAAAACATATGACCATATAAATCAGTGGTCGGCAGCACTATTTTTCACAATTTTACTTGTACTCGGTTTGAAAAAGGTTGAGAAAGGCTGTCTTAGATAATAGCAATTATAAACAATAATACTTTCATCGTAGAACACTTTTAATTCTGAACCGGAGCTATTTCACTAGACAATTTCCAATGACACTTTTGTTGACTAAGAAATTAATTACCACATATAAAACGTTCTCAAACGTTGACACTGAACAGAAATATGTCTCCTCCTGAAATATCAACAGCTTTTCGGCCAGAATAAAACACTAAGTTTTGAGGGTGTTATTTTTTACTAACCCGTATAAATAAAATCTATTTCGCTACTGTCAAATCTGAGCTACAAGAAAATAAACTTCGCTTTTGCACATTCACAATTATTATCTCATTCACGAGTTCACTAACATTGCACCTAATGGTTTTCACCCCGAACGGAATTTTTATATGCTACGGAGTGACGTCACTATGCAGCACTGATGATTTGTCAAAAAACCTGCTTTCAAACCAAACTGTAATTCATATAGTGGAATGTTCTATTTTAGAACAGTGATGATGAACTGCACTAGCTAGATATGAACTACATGCTTATTAAATGTAGTCTTCACGGGTTTTCCGCCGTATGTTGTTGAAATGCGACAACGAGCTTTCGGTGGCTGACTCTGCCGCCGTCTTCAGGTTGGATGTTGTGGAGCTCTGGTTCTCCCTGCACAACATCCAACCTGAAGATGGCGGCAGAGTCAGCCGCCGAAAGCTCGTTGTCGCATTTCAACAACATACGACGGAAAACCCGTGAAGACTACATTTCACCGATACGCCGTGAAAGCCTTCGATCTCACATACATGGTTATTAGTCTGTAATAAAAATCAGGGTAAAAACGATAACATTGACCTTACACCTAACATTGTTCTCTGGAGCAAAAACACTTCATATACCTTTTGAGATAATGAAGTCACACTTCATAAGTACCTAAATAGATAAAATAACTCTTCTGTTGCTGGACGTATTGAATAAGGAGCATAGAAAATCTGAAATTTTTAACTTTTTTACTGTCACGTCTTATCATATCCAGAAAACAAATACTATGTAAGCATTTTAATTTGTATTGGAAAGTAGAAACAAAATTTTATGTTGATGTTTCTTGTTCTGTTCATGAATTTCTGGCTACTTTCGCTTCACAGCTTACTACTGTCATAAAACTTCATGTACCGAGCGAAGTGGGAGAGTGGTTAATGCTCTGGTCTCGCGTTCGGGAGAACGGCGGTTCGAATCCCCGTCCGGGCATCCAGATTTGGGTTTTCCATGGTTTCCCCAAATCACTCCAGGCGAATGCCGGGATGCTCCTACAATAGGCCGTTCCTTATTCCCAGTCCCATTCCGCCTCTAATGACCTCAACGTCGACAAGGCGTAAAGCCATAAAAAAAAACAAATAACCTTCATGTAAAAGATATAAGCAAAGTCTCCTTAACTGAATTGTTAATAGATTTTTTGGCGTTGACTTTCTCTGTACATTACAAAAAACGAAAATAATTATTTACCGATGTTGGTAACACATGTATAAAGATAGTGATGTAATTATGTCAAAAATGGACGTATGGAAGAATAAGAACATGTTTTAAAATTTTGGTATAATCTTGTTTTAAAAAATATTTCTTTCCCGCAAATTTTCTTTCAATTTTATTTCATGGGTAACAAATTTTTTATTTAGAGTCATCAAACATTTTTGTCTCTACAAATGTAATTTCCTTTCCTTAATTTCTATCTTCTTTTGAGAAAGTAGAGGAATGTACGGTGCAAAATAGATACATCAGTGTCATTTCTGCTGTGAAAACAGAGTTCAAAATAATGATACTTACTCAGTACGTTCGTCGTACGGTGGTAATATGATCTGGTCGAAGAAATTGTAAAGGAATACACAGTCATTTTTGGAATCATCCGGAATCATTCTGGGCGTTATCTGAAACCCGCGGCTTTGGCGTGCTAATTGATGTGAAGCTGAGTAGTGTGAGTGTACACACCATGGAATTAACACGTACTGCTGAGCCGCCTCTGAGCTGCGACACAGAGGACGGACGATCAGACACGTCGCGTGGCAAGAGCGGGGAAGTTTTCTTGTTATCCCGCCAGCCATTGTGGCTGGACCGTTTCCGACACTTTTTCCCTTCTCGCCTGCTGGCAGCCATCCGAGACGAGCCTGTGGGACTACCTGCTGAGTCGGGAGATTGCTCCCGCAACACTCACGCCACTGCCCGTCTTATCCACACATCGCACTGTCATAGATAATATATTAGAAAAGTACGTATAAATTGCAGGAACCCTTCACAATATAAATACGTTAGTTCACAAATTATTCGGATTGTTTCCGTATTTTACTATTTTGCTATTAACTGTAGTATAACAGATTCCCGTACATCCCTAAAATTAAAATTAAAAAAAAAAATGATTTTAAGACTAATCATCCCATGAACCATATCAAACGAATAAAAGCGTATTATGACGACAAGAAACTTTGAAATATATGAACAATTTAACACAAAAATTAGTTACAGATTTAAGAATTTGTAATTTCGTGTAGACTATTACTTGAGGAATGATGGAAGTAAGCTTGTTCGATTAAAAATTTGCTTGTGGGATTTAACGAAGAATCGTAAAACGAGAAAAATCTTCTTTATATTTGGCATTGATTTAAGACAAACTTTTCTAATTCACTGTACATGTTTCCTCATTTAGGCTCATAAAAACAAAATCTAACCTCAAAACTGCAGCTAAACAAGATTAATTATGCTGCTATTCCATATTTCCACACATTTTGGTAGTGGGTTAATATAATGCAATCTAGTTTACTTTCCTTGAATACGAATATAAATGAGTTATTAAAAAAACGAATTTTAAGAACTGAGTATAACCAGGTCTCATTGGCTCTTGACCGTAAACATCGTTCGATATATATTAAATTTCATAACTGGCGGTTAATGGTAATCAAGACCATCTCCTTTATGAGTGAACTGCGATTAAACAAGACTTCATATGGTGCTGTCATAAGCTTTACTTCATTTCCACGTTCTCCTCTGAATATCTTCGATCTGTTTTTTGGATACAGATATAAATGGAAATTTCTAATAGGAATGAGCCTAATTATATTTCAAAACCTAAACGAAACTCCACAATCTCTCCCATACAGCTAACAGCAATGAATGTTCAAACCATGCCACACTGTTGTTAATATTCTGCAATAATCTTGTAGAATGTAAGGATGATTCCATAAACGATTTAATTTAATTTAACTGCGATGGTGGGAACGCTTCAGAGGCAATTCCCCTACACACCCAGTCTACCTCTTTCCTGTATCCGCCTATTTTGCCCTCCACGAATTTCAGCTTTTAATTCTTAAATTCTTTCAGCGGTTTTGGTAAATTATTGATAATTTCTCTTGGTAACTTATTCCAATCCCTGACAGCCTTATCTATGTAAGAAAATCTTCCCACTCCCTTGTGCCTTAAATCGAGTGCAAGCTTGTGGTCATGGTCGTATTTTCCCTTCCAGACCCTACTCCTAATTCTTTCCACGCCTCGTCACCAACATTTGTTTTGTACACTTCCATGATTCTCTTCACCCTCCTCCTGTCTTCCAGTGATTCCCATTCCAGTTCCTTCTTCGCAGTAATTACTGACTGTGTTCTGCAGCAATTCCCAGAGACAAATCTGGCAGCCCTTCGTTGCATCCCCTCCAAATCCTGTATCTGATACACAAAATGTCTGTTTCGTATTTCACCACCATATTCAAACAGTGGTTTTATTGTGGTTTTTACTTCACTAGTGCGTCCCCTCATCACTCTCTCCGACAAGTGAAGAAATTTGAAACCTTCTCCTAATGTATATCCTGTCCAGTTGAGTTTGTAATCAAATGTTACGCCAAGGTATTTACATTTCAAGTTTTCAAGAAGAAATTCTTTCTGAACCTTATAATAATAATCAACCTCTAGTTATTTTTATCTGTGAACCTAATAAGCTGAATCTTCTTTGCATTTATCGTCATACCGTGGTGACCTATATACCACCGAGCATAGTGGATCAGTGGTTAATTATCTGGCCTCGCATTCGGGAGGACGCCGCGCCGGTTCGAATCCCCATCCGGGCATCCAGGTTTGCGTTTTCCATCTTCTATCATTTTCATCCTATCATATAGCAATATGTCACCTGCAAACTACCTAACTTCTGACAGTAAACCATTAACACCATTATTAATTAGAATAATGAACAGCAATGGTTCCAAAACACTACCCTGTGGCACTCCCATTTTCACTTCAACTTGTTTTGATACTACCTTTCCTACCCTGACTGTTTTATTTCTACCTTTTAAGAATTATTCTACCCACGAAATCATTTTTCTGTATTGCAGTCATAATAATAATAAAAATATACTAACGAGAAGCTTAAATTTTTCACAATGGACCATAGGGCTGAATTTCATCCATAAGATTCTTCTTTCGTAACGACTTCAGAATGCACCGAATCGTAGACTCAGCAAAACCTGTATAGGCGTGGAGATAGTTGAATAAAAAATTGCACATATTTCAGTTCTATAGAGTAGTTATAGTGACACAGTTCAGTTCGAATACAGTAGAGCATCGATTATCCGAAACAACTGGAGACAGGTGTTTGGATAACTTATCTTTCTGTTAACAGATCATTAACCAACAATATTACACCAGTGGTATCGAAGGAATGTGAAACCAAAAAGAAGTGATATATATTAAACACAAAACTGTATATAGTATATGTATTATGCAGCACATGTTTTACAAATAAAATAACACAAAAAGTATAGTATTAACTTTTTCTAACTATTTTTTAATAAAAATCCGTCTTCTAACAACTGGTTTTATTTTTAACTTTCATCTACCAGTTGTTAGAAGACGGATTTTTATTAAAAAATATTTATGCAACAACTGCGGAACATGGCCTACAACAAAGTCAATGTTTTTCTAACTAGTTAAAATTTTGGGTTTTACTGTAGTTTTGCCTCAGAACAGACACTCGTTTTTCTGCCGATAATTCTCGCAAATGTTTTAAAGACAGCAGTTGAATCCACCACATTCTTATTGGTGTTGCAACTGTTTCATAGCCGTCTCAAGGCAGTGACAGGCTTGCTCACTGGATCGTCCTGTTTTGTCTCTTCTTCGTCGTCGCAAGGGACTTTATCTTCGATGACACTGGCAACGGTTTCGTCGTCCTTCAATTCTTAACAGCCAGCATCATCAACGTTACATTCAAGCCAGTCTCGTAAGTTTACCTGGTCGCTTTAATCAAATCCTGAAGTTTTTTTTTTCAACCCAACCACATCTGATATAAATTCCCTGTATCCTTTTGCTTTAATTTTTGCGACTGGAACGCTATCGGTTAACAGATGTTTCTGTTGATTGGTATTCCGATAGTATAAGCTCTACTGTATGAGCATTTGTAAAATAGCGCCGTGACTTCTGTTAAATCTGCGGGGACGCGGTTAGCATGGCATAGAACATAGTCATTGGCGCAGTGCAAGCAAACATGCGTAAAACTGACTGGATTAAATTAGTTACAGCGGATTTTTTTTTTTTTTTTTAAAGAAACCTATTTGTTCATTACAACCTCAGAATGAAGTGAATAATGCTCAGATCGAAAAATTCAATTCATAAAGCTCATTTCATGATCGTACAGTGGAAAACAACCATATTACCATATTAATTTGCGCCAAAAAAGTTCTTCGTACGCTCATATAAAGTGATATGTAACACCGTTTGTAACACAGTGTGTTCCGTTTGCCGCATCTGAATGTCTCTATTGCACAAAACAATTGGTAAAATTATCAACGCGTGCGGCAACTTGTTAGATAATGTGGCTGAATTAATCTGCGGTGGGAAATGACGACATTAACGCGACCGCAGGTTGCCATTGTTCGCTGTGCGGAGAGGACAAAAGGTTTTATTAGATCCGTCCAGACTGCCGGGCCGTAAAGCCGAGGCGTCCATCAGGCGCCCGCACAAAGTGCGATCGACGCGCGGGTGACTGGAAACAATTACGCACGTAGCCGCCCGTAATTGCAGACGTTATTTGCATATCTGGCACCCGCCGCCGCGCCGCAAGTGTGCGCCCTCTCCTTTGCTTACTGAAAGGCAAACACGGCGGGGATGAAAATGAGACTGTTTGCCCGCGGCGTCCCACCACACAGCCCTAGGCGCTCTTTTCAGCACGCACTTCCATTTACCTGGAGCGTACTCAAATTAATGCGCCGCTACGATTTCCCCATTAACTTAATTAAGTTCAGCGCTCGCAGAAGCGGAGTATTATTAGGCAAATTATACAAAGTGTATCAACGTCGTTTTCAAATTATGAAAACCTTACTCGCCCAAATCCTTTCCAGGGTGGCAGACACCTACACGAACTAGCTAATGTTAATCAGAGCTTTGTTGCTGAGAGCCAATGAAGAAACTTCTTGGAGTAAGATGCTTTGGTTATTTCTGTTAGCTTAATTCATATATCGGCATGTTTAATCAAAGGACTGTTATCATTATTTAACACTCTTGAAGATGCCACAATTCAAGAATAATCCTTAGCATAGTTAAATATAGAATCTCAAGATTTAAAAAAATTAAAATTCTTATAGAAATTAAAATCCTTATCCTATTTCATTGGATTAGAATACTGCAATGACAATAGATTCTAATAAAGAAAAATATCACAACCTTCTGACACTTTCTAACTAAGAAAAGTAACTAAGAAAACTAATTTAAAGCCTTTTATTACGACGGTTATGCACGCCAATCATAATAAGTCCCACTTAACTTTTCTTTCTTTCCAAAATCCATATCTGATATCTGAAAACCAAGAGTCTTTTTTCCGTTATTAACTGTCGTAAATAGCTTCAGAGAAACCATTTAAGTAACACAAGTTATCAGTTCCAATTCGCTTATCGTCTGATTTGAACCAAGAACAATGCTTAACGTAACAGGCTTCATACATGTTATGCGTCCACATCTATTACTGCTGCTCAATATCTCGGTAAAACATATACAGCACTATAGAAGCTGAAGTAAGCCAGTGCTCGATTAGTAGTTCGCAGGTTATTTCAGTGAGTAATATCACCGATTGTGTTGGACGAGCAGCAACATTGTGGCCTCGCATACGGAAGGAGCCGAGTTCGCATACCCGTCCAGCTATCCAGATTTAAGTTTTCCATGGTTCGCCGAAAACACTCCAACGAATGCAGGAATAGTTGCTTCAATACGACATGACTGAATTTCTTTCAGTTACTTGCTCCCAGCTCTTTCCTGCGACGTCGACGACGCGTAAAGGTATAACCAAAGAAGAGAGAGAAACATTAGATGCATTTTACACAGTCTTCTAATGGAGGGACATTAGCTTATGGATCCAGCAGAATTTCAAAATCTGAAATGGAAAACAAAAATCTAAAAATAAACATACCTAGATCCAGAAATTGACACCAGATGCTTTCCAATCAGTTCAACGATCACTGACGTCCCTACATCTAATGTTTTTTTTTTTTTTTTTTTAAATCTCTTTGTTAATATATTACTGTTATCTTTCTCTTAACTCCGTTATCCGGTGGAAATTAAATACACCGAAATAATAATGAGAAAAATCTGTTTGCTTGAACTACGTATCGAGCGTGGTGGGTGAGCGGTTAACACACTGGCTCCGTATTAGGAAGGACGGGCATCCAGATTTGGATTTTCCATGGTTTCCCCAAATCACTCCAGGAAAATTCCGCGATGCCTCTTTCAAAAAAAAAAAAAAATATGTTTGAGGAAATACTGGGAAAATATGGGGCCTGTCAAAATCAAGTAACCAAGGAAGTGTATTGTAATGGATTGGAGAGATGATTCCTATGGCGTAATGTAGTATTAAGGGATAACCAGATGTTAATGGTATGTGGTATTTTCAGGTATGTTTTAGAGATACAAATATACAGATCACAAAACTGGAGGGAATGACCAGGAAGCAGGAAAAACTAAACAAGGAACTTCAGACTTTGCCTACGATGACGGAAAGATGGAAGGTAAAGTAGGGAGGGGAAAAGAAATGGCAACAAAGCTATAAAATATAAGATCGACACAAGATTTAGAATTTTTTTAAAAAATTTATGAGTAAGCATGGTACCAAGCTTTAATGAATAGAGCAGCAAGTCTAAAAAATAGAAAGGAAAAGGTTTTGCTGTTTGTTGCTTGTAATGGGCAGGATGATGACCTCTTTCAGCAGGAGGGACCCAAGACATAGGAATTAAAAACGACCTGACTGATTCTGTTGTATGGGCGATAAAGACATTTAAGGCATTTAACTCAACCTTCCTCGCTACTAGATTCGAAAACTTGCTAACAATTCCCATCGGTAACACAGGTACTGCTACACAGACACCCAGTGCTGACGTGAGCACACCTATGACGTGCTTGTGTCAATGACAATTCTCAAAGGAAATACTGTAACGCGTAACTCCACTGACGTCGGCTGCAACACGTATTCTACCTCAACCACTGATGCAGCAGGTGCAAAGGAACCACCAGCAGCAACAAATTCGTCTGCCAAAAACAATGCGACAGCCGCAACGTCAAGAGGCAGTCACTAACATACTAAAGCAGATACCACAGAAAATACAAGGCCCGAAATCTGAGAAGGCTAGTCCGCCTCCCAGTCCACCCAGTAGCAGGGAGAAAAGGGTAAGGGGCCTACAAGAAAGAAAAAATCACTACTCTATGATTCCTTCACAGGGTCAAAGAAGTAAGTTCCATCTTTGGACCCTGAAGACTGAAACGTTCGAAGACCAACCCGTCATGGAATGAAGACCCATCCGAATTTGGGCGAGTTAGTACGAACAGATAAGATTGCCCCTAGTTCCAGTGGATTATGTATGGTTTTCAGCAAACAAAGAGGAGGTACAACTATTCCTTTATGTCTCTGTCTCCATCAACACACATTGTACCCCCTCCTACTCACACACCCAGTTCTGATGAATGTAAGACCTTCATTGAAAAGATGATACCTAGGATGATCGAGCCAAAGGAAGATGTGGCTATTTTTATCAGAAACACTTACCATGCCTAATCTGTTACTCTCGCCTCTGGCTTACAAGCGGTAACAATGAAATCCGAGGTCCTAAACAACTGACACTCGTATTTACCTCTCAGTGCACCCGATAATTAAGACAAACTAGCTAACATCTAAAGGTTATTTACTTGGTAATTTCTCCTATTGGAAAGTTTCAGTTCCCAAAGTACGTTATGACGTTTGACGACCGATTGCTCGAGAGTTAGGTTGAAACGGAGCTCACCACCATAACCACAAATGTGGAACTTCAACATCAAGTAGTACCTCCGCTTCCGCCTCCGAATCCGCAAATTTTGAAGCGGAAGTATAGTGGAGGTTCTGATTATATTGCACTGTATATATATATATATATAATGTAGCTTATTCTTTTCTGTTTACACAAAATTCAGTACATCATCGCTTACTTAACAACACCGTGTTGGCTTTGTTTTTACTGCCTTTCAATAAGAGTAACAATGAGTTGCACGGTGTTATTAACTAAGAGACGCATTGCAACTTTGAAATTACATGTAAAGTAAGAGCAGCAAGAAGGACAGTTGCGGGCGGGCGCGTTGACGTATGGTGCCGTGACCAACTGCTTGTCACTCGTATTAATTGAGCAACGAAGTTCATCTATCAAAGGTTGTTTTATTGGTGCGTACGTAATCAGGTAACAAAATTATTCACCTGTGAAATTATCGCGTGTTTCTTTGTTGCTCGAATAACGCCCTGGACTCGCATTCGGAAGGATTCCGGTTCGAATCCCCGTCCGTGCATCCAGATTTGGGTTTTCCATGGTTTCCCCAAATCATTCCAGATGAATGCCGGGATGCTTTCTTCAAAATGCCATGGTCAAATTCTTTCCCGTTCCTTGCCCCTAGTCCTATCCCGCCTCTAAAGAACTCGACTTCGACAAGTCGTAAAGCCTTAAGTAAAAAAAAAAAAAAACTGAAAGATAAGGCTGTCATTATTATCTCAAAATAGATGATACTAACCCAAAATGAGAATGATTTGTAATAATACATATTGATGTTAAGCTAGTACCACAGCATTGCTTTATCGATCTGCTTTGGGAAGACACTACAATGGATGGTTAACCGCCCCCTAGTCTGGTATCTCGAATCCTAAAAACATAGTATCTGTTAAGCTGCTTTCAGTTTGGATTCATGGAAATCCGTTAAAACTTGGATAACCTGATCCTGCTGGAAGCGGCGATATAGATCACATTGTTCCGTAACCAACATCTCGTGGGTGAGTTTTTTGATATTGATAAGGCTGAAGGTACCACCCGATGTCATTAAATTTTGAAGCAGATGTACGAACGAGGTTTTATGGAAAACCTGCCACTATTTTAAATAATTTTTATAACGGCAGTTTGAGGCAATCCTCCATCACTTCCTATCTCGAGCTAAACTCTTCATCTCAGCAGACCTGTTACAAACTAGCTCCTCAATAATCTGATTTATATATTCTAATTTATGTCTACCACTAAAGTGCTTTCCTTCGGCTATTCCCGTAAACATGAAATTGCCATCACAGTCTGCCAGAAAAAGTCTTGTACTGTATAGACTTCTGAACAAATGTCTCCATCATCTCGGGGCTGCTGAAATCCGAGGACAGATAAAAACACCTGTAATGTGGTACCCCTTTGCCTCATCCAGTGATAAGGAAACGATCAAATGTAAATTTCATTCAAGGGAAAGTCCTGAGTCAAACCTGCTATAAAAATCGAGCACGAGTTCGCTGAGACTATCATATAGGTACTTTGCCATTCGCTTGGACAAACGTTGAAATTTTGAAGCTCGGAGGAAACTACAACGCCACCAATGTATTATAAATACTCTTTCTCCTGTTTTAAACAGCTTTCCGTTAATTATTTTAGATGATAATTACTGACAGTATTATTTGCGAACATTCCACTCAATAATTACTGCCCATACAATAAATTTCATTGAAGTTATAATTATTATTAATTCATCTGCCAACTGTGTGATTTGCTTTAAGCATTTTAATTGCGATATTGTTAACAAATACTTCATAAAAAACGATTTGCTTCAGTGAAAGGATAAATAATTTTTAATTAATTGCTGTTAATTTGTGTGGAAACATAAACAATTAAATTCAGTAAAAATTACGAAGTGACTGTAAAACAACAGAAATTAAATGATACTTAGTTTAAACAGATGTTTAGAAAAAATTTTCCTTGATGAAACCATTTTTTAATGCTCAGAAAAAACTTATTATGTCATTATGAGAAATAAAATTATACCACGACTCACTTTTAGCCACCTGGATTAGCATATAAGATTCCAAATCAAATGCCATACAATAGCGTCATGATGGTTAGAAATCTCTAATGTATGCATGAGAGATTCCGAAATTGCATGGGTATTACAGACGACTACCATCTTCAAAGATGGTCAATAAAGTCTGCTCCAAACGAAATATATATATTACACAACGGCAAAGAGTAGTAAATGACAAGATAGTCATAATATGTGTCTGAAATAAGCTCGAGATTGAAAATGAAGACTCTTCCGTGAATTATTCTACAAGGTGAGGAAATTTCAATACGAGTTCTCAGTTCTCTCCCATGACAGCGAATAGAAAAAACTTCTGTATGTTAGAATTTTTTATTCTCTATAGGGTTTACTAGACGATCCGATTCAGAGATGTCTAGCTTCGAGTGAATCCAACAATATGATTAAACGGCTCTGGTAAATAAGCAGTTAATATGTTAGCATTGATTGTACTGGTGGTAATAGTAACAGCAGAAATATCTTTCTTATTAACAGTGCGTGTTTAATTTTACTATCCCGCATTCTTCTTGACGGAGTTTGCTGGACCACAGACATTTATGTGATATGAAATAGAAATAAGAGCTGAGATTAAATTCTCAGTGAGGGTGCTCGTTACTGGGCCATTACTGAAATAAACTTTCGTTGTTACTTTATTCGATAAGATTAAAGTTGCCTTTATCATCCGTCACGAAGATTTTTAAGAAGAAATTTAGTAGTGGTTTCGTGAGGTTTGAATTTTTAAACGTGCAGTTTGACATATACAGAATCAACGTAAAGAAGTATTCACGTCAGGACAGAGTATGACGATGTGGTGATGTGGTCTTTACCTGACGCTGTCATACATGCTACTATCATCTAAGAACGTAAAGACTCTAGAGCTGTTTCTGCACATACAATTAAAACAATCACTGGAAAAAGTAAAAAATAATCTAGAGTTAACCTGATTGCTACTAAGGAGAGCGATGTTATGGTAAAGGAAACGAAGGATTTCCCAGGTAATGAAAATAATACAGATCGGAAGAGCTCTGGGGCTTCAGTGACAAGAGATGTACAACGAGAGGTATACTGTCACAATATCTAACGACATACTTTCCTTCGCGAAAGAAATTTTTGTGTGACACATCTCAGCAACCCTCAGGGGTAATGCGCGATATATAGGCTTATCTTCGTTTCCTTCACCACCTTTGCCCGATATTAGGAGAGTTTTACTTATCGTTGGAATGTCAGATTTGGAGTTTTCATTTTACAGCCCCATGAACCTGCAGACACCTTCCATTTTATACCTACTGCCATGTCGTACCACATTCTAATGGGGGAAAAGAATTGTTGTCTTCTGTATGCAAAACGTGGAGCATAGTGTGTTCTGTATGATAAGTGTATTTTTGTTTGTGAAATGTATAGTTCATGAGGCAGCAAACTTTTTCTCTTTTTTTTTTTTTTTTTTTTTTTTTTTTTTGGCAGATGAGTTTACGCCTTGACGTCTAAGACATTAGAACACGGGAAGGATGAAAGACAAGGAACAGGAAGTAATTCAGCCATGGCCTTTTTGAAAGAACATGTCACCATTTGTCTAGAGTTTTTGGGGGAAATCATGGAAAACCAAAAATAGGATGGCCGGACCGGGATTCGAACGTGCGTCCTCCCGAATACGAGGACCCACCACGCTCGGCAGGAGATTGGAGACTGTCCCGGCATTCGTATTTTTGGCTGCGGAAAACCGCTTAGAAATAATTGTCAGGATAGTCGATACATGGGGACCTGTCTTGCGTGCGGCGCCTTAGAGTTTTGTACCACACTGGCGGGTTCTAATGCATGACACATATAGTTGTGGTTTATGACTGCAGTTAAGTCCCCAAATAAACCGGTAAACGATTAACGTATCAAGTGTGTGAATATCAAAATGATTTCAATTAAAATTGATGTAAAACTCTGGTTCCTCCTTTCGATCTAACATGAGTCAGCAGGTAACAAATAAACCTTTATCAGACATTAATTAAGTGAGGAACTCGGAACTAAAGTTACCTACTGATAATCTATATGTGAATGGTTGAGAAGGGTTGCAGGTATTTCGTAATGCTGCACACGGCGGTGGTGCGGAGCGAGCCGACGAGGGAGAGCAGTCGCCTGCCTCGCTGGCGTGGCGTGCGAAGGACGCATTCAGGTGGCCGCCGCTATTCCTGGCCGTCACGTCCACGTAATTGTCGCTCGGCGCACAATTCATCACCGCCTCCAATAGCCACCCACTGCTTACGACACGCGCTGCGCTGGGGCTGACAACCCGCGGGGCACAATGCACGGGCGGCTCACCAGTAATTTGTTATTTACTCTGCGCTGCACAGGAAGGTGAACGACCTCACTGGCCGTTGAGATTAGCACCGAGAACTTTATGGTCTCTGTCATTTGAGGAAAGATGTGCACGGAGTAAATATTCAGTCATTGCCACCTATAATACCATACACGTTACACAACAGACTTGAAGCAAAAGTTACAACAAAAGACTTATCGTTTTCGTACCAAATAAAATGAAATAATAATTCACGAAAAGGTAACGTGGAATCATTGCTTCATTGTTATAGAGTCAATTTTTCTTATAGTTGGCTACAAGCATTATATAATAGTATGGTGTATACAGTAGCTCTAAAGATCAGTATCACGTGTCAGAAAAATCGTGTGTGAATATCGTAATAGTGACACAATATATGAACAATTAATGAAGAATAATTTTTCAGCTGCATACGAAAGATTAGTCGTTTCCACGTACTCTGAAATTGAGATAACTGCAAATCACAATCGCATAAACATGCAATTTTAATTAAATGTGTGATAGAGCACGTATGCCTCATTCGTAATCTCTTAGAAAGCTAATCGAAAAATTCTATCATAATTGATAAATAACTGTGAATATGGCTTAAACAGCGTTTTAATGTTGATACCGAAAAGAACTGGCCCTACTGTATCCATCAAAAGTAGGGTACCTAATCGTTGTTTCCTTATGCCTAGGACGGACATACAAGTAAAGGCTTACCTACATGGTAGGGCTTCACTAGTTTTTTTACTTACGGCTTTACGCCTCGTCGACGTCGAGGTCATTAGAGGCGGTATGGGACTGGGGACAAGGGACGGGAAGGAATTCGGCCATTGCCCTTTTGATGGAAGCACTCCGGCATTCGCCAGGAGTGATTTGGGGAAACCATGGAAAACCCAAATCTGGATGCCCGGATGGGGATTCGAACGGGCGTTCTTCCGACCGCGAGGCCAGAGCGTTAACCGCTCACTCAATACGCTCGATCCTGCGCAAGTTATCCGGAAAAGTATACCTGCACAGACAGAGAGCGCATTCACGGTACGGTAAACAGGAGGGATTCAATTGATTCAACCAGATGGCATCCAAGAAAGACGACGACGCGATCGCTATGGTCGGTTTATTGGTGGGAGTTACGTAAGTGTAATAAACAGCAAAGAAAGAAACACGAAACCTGGTGTAAAGATTGCTTTTTGAAGAGGAATAAATATGCCCACAAAAAATTAATAAATGAATTAAGTTCAGATCCAATGGATTACCGTATTACTTGCGGATGAGTGATGAAGTATATATAAAAAATTGCTGTCCTTTAATACAAAATAACAATAAAAGTTATGAGAGCTGCAATTTTTCCCATGAACGATTGGCAGCTGCCTTAAGATTTCTTGCAACCAGTCGGTTATCCGAATGTTTCAAGCCATCGGAGCGTTTGATCCATTGCAATTAAATTAAATTAAAAAAGTATTATGGGATACCATCGCTGTATCGTCATATACCTTCGAAACGGATGAACTAGGGGTATTTTGATCTCCCAAAAATTTCAATAACTTGTAGTACCAGAGCTTTGTTATGTGGAAGTCGTCTGTTGATGCTAAGTACTTCTATGACTTATCATGTTTCTTCTTCTCTTTATGCACGTTAATTCTCAAATTGTTAATATCTTTCTCACTACCGACTTGCTTTAATTTTTACACCAATTTTTCATACGCCATGTTTCTCTTCTCGCGATCATAATATTTTTTGCTTTTTACTTGCAACAGACTTATACATTTAACAAACTCTTCCGTCATTAATCCTGACATTATGCGTAAAAAATTTACTACGCATTTTAAAATAACACCTAATAAATTCGACAAACGTTAACAGTACAGACACTTTCGGCAACAAAACTGAACTGAAAACTGTTCAGCCATTCGGTAAGCTATACAATCGCTTCGGCGAGCTCATCTGTGCAGGTTGAAAATATCGTTTTTTTCTTTTTTCTCTGGTCGCCTGTACAGTTTTGCCTGCCTAGGCTGACATACTCGCAACAGTTTGTCTGCAATGGTGGCTTGTAGAGGTAAACCGGCCTTATAGTCTCGTTTCTGATGCATGCCTAAGCACCTTTTTGGTTCTGTGCCCTCTATTTTTTGTAATGAGTGCACATACAAATAAAAACGGCGTTCCGATAATTCCTACGTTTATTTTACTAATACGTTTAGATAGAATAAATCCGGTATATCAATTACCTTGTCAAGAATTATTCATCAGAAAGTATCACTGAACTTGTGTAAATATGATTTGCTTATTGTTTTACGTATCTATGACATCGTCGTCATTAGTGTCGTGAAAGAATTGGATGCAATGAAAGGAAATGAATTAGGCCATGGTTTTTTGAAGGAACCATCCCAGCATTGGTTGTAATGATTGAGGGGAACCATGTAAAAACCAAAATTTGAATGGCTGGACAGAGATTTGAACTCGTATCCTCCCGAATGTCAGATCCGAACTTTACCAACTTACATAGAAAATGGCTGACGTGTCTATTTCAGACAACCTAAAGTTAAAGATATAGCAAATTAGTTGAGGACCACTAAGTTAATATGAATTCCCTTACATTTTCGCATAAAATGGTAAATATCATAATCCATTTCATGTTACTGTTTTCTGAATTTAACAGAAATTTCAGATGAATACAGCCAACACAAAAACCTGTGAATCTTTTAATCCGAGAATGCAATACTTTTTACCATAAAAATCAGGTCCTTCCTAGTGCCTAAGAAGAAAACTTTACAGCATATTTCTAATATGTTGTGTAACTACAGTACTTCACAAACATTATTCTTCCTGGGCGTACAGCTTTTGAATACTGGACTGACTGGTTCAGAAAGCTTTTATTTGAGTTTCACCAAGTGATTGTTACGTCTCTGGAAAAAAACAGTTACAGATAATTAAATATGTAGAGAATGGTCAATCCAGTTAAAAATGTAAACAGCATCAATGAACCTAGTTTGATGCGAACAACACTGAAGAATCGTATCTGAGAAACTTGCTGCAGGCTTATGATGCGCTTAAACAGTTGACAACAATTATCAAGAACCGCGGACGGTGAGTACTCCCGGGATATGTTATATGGTTGATCTATATGTTTACAAATAATATCTCGGGGACAGTATAGCTTGAAATAGGATCAGAATAAAATAGCTGTCAACACCATAATATCCGCCTAAAATACTTGGTAGCTTAGGCACTCAGAGAAGTTTCTCAAATATTTTGTTAACGATAATGGACAGCATTTTTTTTTTATTTCTACAACACCTTACGGTATTCCGTTAATGAAACCGTGGTATGTAACAATTAATAACCAAATTAATTCGCCAATTGCTGTAATTAATCATTAGTGGATTGGTCGAAAAAACCTGGTATTAAACCCATATGCAGAATCAAAATTGTTCATAAAATTGTGGAAAATCATGTGAAAGGTGGCAGCGTGAAGATTGCAAGAATATTTTTTTTTTATCTCAACGTAGAAAATGACGATCATGATTCCTCCAAAAAGAATTTTCATTTTGAAAGTTGACGGATAACTGCCTCTTAAAACGAATACTGGAGGTACCAGTGTGCTTACTATTCGTTACTCGATGCAGAAACACTGATTTATCAGCAAAGAATTATTTCAGTTGTGATTTATAGACTTCTGATTAGCGGATAAGTTTCAGGAAAGTATGCAACATTTATATTGAAATCAGTAACTTTTTGTACAAAATCCTTTTCAACAATTGATGAAGTTTTGTCACTAAAAAAAATGAATAAAATTAGAATTTTAACAATTTTATATGTTAAATTCTCATCAAAACCGCCACTGGATATTGAAGATCCTGTTCAGTATCTAATACAATTTACGAACTTGTAAACACAGTAAATTTTTACACAAAATAGTACTGAAAGTGGTAGTCCGGATACTATAAAATGATCTATATCTTCACATATAATGTTGTGTGTTGAGTGGATAAACTGAAACGTCTTCTACTATCGAGTTACCTATGCTAGAACAGATTTCCAAGACTCGCGTAAGGTTATCAAACAGCAAAAATATACTATTCAACATCATATTCTCATTTAAAAACACCACAAATCACCAGGATTTCATGTAACGAAGCTGTGACTGAAACAAAACGTAAATAAAATCTGTGTATAATTCCAAAATAAACATAAAAATCTTACGAGAAATGTTTCAATAAAATATCGAACTCCCATTATAAAATAATAAAATTTATTGAATCTGCATAAGATAATCAGTCTTTATCTGTTCCCACGCGGGCTCTATTACTGAAGGATTATTACTGGACTCTAGGAAAGTTGTCATGTAACTGGACTTTCCTGCAGTTGGGTGTTTAGTGGGAAAGAGTTCCAAATAATCAGAAGTATTTATCGGAAAGGATCGCTGACTTTGGATCGTTGTGAAATACAGTGATTACTTGCGACGCTGAACCATGTAATCTACTTCATTTGCTTCCCAACCTATATAATGAGTATTCAAAATACATGTTAACATTTGCTAGATACATTTATCCATAATCATTAGCGTATCTTATATATAAAAATCAATGTTTGTGGGTTTGTGGGTTTGTTCGTCTTCTATGCATTCCTATACTATTTATTAGATTGCAATGAAACTTTGGAGAGTTTTCAAGTGTGCGTCTGCGAAGGTTCCTGTGAAAAAAAATTTCCAAAAAGTCACCCCCTATTCCCCATAACACCCCATAATTTAGGCAAAACCACATTTTTTATCCGATTTAGATAGGAATTTGTACACTTATACTTAAAACAAACAGAAAAATACTGCCAACATATGGTTCCCGAATATTAATCCCCTCTCCCCCTTTCCACCCCCATTACGTTTTTACCCCATAATTTAGGCAAACCACATTTTTTATCCGATTTAGATAAGAATTTGTACACTTATACTTTAATACAAACAGAAAAATACTGCCTACGTATGGTTTCAGAATATTCATCCCCTCTCCCCCTTTCCAACCCCATTACGTTTTCACCCCATAATTTAGGCAAACCACATTTTTTATCCGATTTATATAAGAATTTGTACACTTATACTTTAAAAAAGAGAGAGAAATACTGTACACATTAATTTCACAAAAACCCAATCCCTCTCCTCTCTTTCCACCACCTTAATTACCCCCTCTTCCCCATAACACCCCATAATTTAAGCAAACCCGCATACCGTTCGTCCGAGTACGGCGAAGCTATGGTGAATTGTCGAGGGGATGTCGAAAATGGTTCCAGTCAAAAAACAAATATTTAAAAACCCACCCCTCCTCCCCATAATGTAACTCGACGAGACAAATCAAAAACAAATGATACATTTTCTTGATATCTAGCTTAGTTCTCGACATATTGTATGTCAAAAGTGAGGAGGTTAGGGTGAGATCCGGCCTGGACCTGAATAAAAATTCCCAATACCACTATATATTCGCGGTGGAAATTACCTATATATGTTTTACTTTCTCCTATTGAATGTTATTATGGTTGAAATACGGCCTGGGCCAGAAGAAACGTCACAAAAAGTACATGGAGTAATAGACTACCTATAACTGATTTTTAACATGCTAAAACTCGAAAACAAAGCGAGATATAAAAAATTATATTATTTATTTTCGATTTATTTAGTCGAGTTCTACAAGAATTCATATGTTTTCCAAAGCGCATCCCATCTCACCCTTTCCAACTGAAAATGAATGAAACAGCAGTTTAAAATTTATATGTAAATATTTTTTCATTTAATCTATGTGCCTACTCAAGTCCAGCAATAGTGAAGCATTGCCGGGTCAGCTAGTTATAGTTAAAACCGTGAAGGCGAATGAGTTTCAATTTCTATGCCACCTTTAGATGAATTAAATTCTGGAGAGTGGTGAACCAGTGACTTAACCGAAAAAGCAAGTGAACTGTCTTGGAAACAATTTAAAAAGTTTATGAGAAATAGACAAATGTGCATTTGTAAGTGATGTAAATGACTGACAGAAATTTAACGTTTAAGCTATTCTTACATCAAGCGGAAACAATTTTGTTTTTTTCTGAGACATTTTGTAACGGATCGTGCTATCAAAACAGGTCAGCAACGTGATCACCCGCAGGAATCAAGAAGGCAGTGTCTGTTCCTTTAGTACAAATCACTTTGTAGACTAACGGTGAACCACAACGAACCAGGGCGTAGGTAACTTTAAACCTTACATCACACACTTGTTTCATTGTGTCATGGAAAACACTACGATCGAAAATAATCAAAGTAAAAGCTACGAAACTAATATAACTGTAAACGAATTCCTCGTTGGATATTCTATGAATCTGAAAAACGTGGTGAGGAAATTAGCTTATCTCACAGCCACCAAATATTTCCTCGGATCAAATTGTTGACACGAATTAACAAACGTTTTAGGTGACGAAAGACAGATGTTGAAGATACATGTCCAGTTAGTGGTGACAGTGAAAAGAAACTATATTTGCAGTTCGTGTATTTGTATGATATTTCATTAGTTTTAGGACAGTTTTTTTTTATTAATCGTGAATCATTTTAATAAGAATTATGGCTTTAAATATCAAGAGGTAATTTGAAGTTTATTGTGAGGTAGTTGTTTCAAATCTCGTGAGATAATGAACTCTTGCCACTTGCAGTTATTTCTAGCGAAAGGAAATAAATTATATGAACGTGTAAATACTAGCACGATGTACGCAACTGCTGATAGATGGATGTATTTTTCTCATTTGCCCGTTATAACTGGGAATCAATCACTTAATGTAAAATCGGAAAATCAGAAACCGCGAAGGACATATATATATATATAAAACTTTAGTCATAAATAGGAGCAGATATTCATGAAATAATATACCTCCATCCGTTGCAAAAGCGTAAACAATGCAGCTGGTAATTCACTCTAATAGTTGCACAAATTGGAGGGAACATTTTAGTTACATGCTCTTGCATTTGCTGGCAGAAAATAAAAAAAGTTAAAATTCAACATCCAGTATATTCAGTTTTCTTCTTAATTCAACCGTATAGTTCACAATACTATACATATTTTGGTATTGTACCATCTACTGTAAATTTCCATTAAAAAAACCGTACATAACTTTTATTTCAGAAATAGAAAGCTAGTCACATTAGTATGAAGCATGAAGGTGTGCAACATGTAACGATCTTGAAACCCTTCATTACCAGATTTAATATTCGTAAACAGGAGTTGGAGAGTTTTCAAAGAAGAGCAGTTAGATTTCTTTGTCTAAATTGTCGTCAGTAACTTATATGATAAAGGAGCAGGATTGGGAGTCATTGGAGAAAAGAAGGAGGGTGAAGAGAGTGCTGGGAATGTACAGGGCATGTATTGGTGATGGAGCTTCGGGGGAGGGGGGGTTATTGGTCAAAGAATTAAGAATAGTGCATGGATGGGGAAAGATGACCATGACCACAAGCTGGTACTCCATTTAGTGCAAAAGGGAGTGGGAAATTTTCTTTTGTTGGTAAGGGTGTCAGGGATTGGAACAAAATACCAAGTGAAGTGATTAATAATTTACCAAATCGCTGAAGAAATTTCAAATTAAAATTTCTAAATCGGAAAAGTAAATGGGGGAGGAATTTAACACTTCCGTTACAAAATATAATTTTTAAAGAAGAGGCAAATTAGATGACCAAGGAAACTTCCACCGGAGCGTTAGCTCCATCGTAATTTAATTAATAATAAATAATAATAACAGTCGGTAAAAAGCATACATATGAAGGAAAAAAATTTTGCATTAACTGGAAGAAGAAGCAAGGGATACTTGGAATGTATTATGTTGGGATAGATAGTGATCTTACTTAGATGGCTAAGACTCTGCCCACTAGCTGAGTGTCACTCACCGAGCAGCTTCATGACCTCCTGCTGGTTGATGAAGATGTTGAGGTGGCCCCTGGCGGCGGCTGCAGACATGAGCAGCGCCGCGACGCGCACAGCGAGCGCCGTGAAGGCCATCGCAGTCCGTCAGGCTACACCCATCACTCAGCCGGGGAGCCTCTTTTAGTATTCCCCGCTGCGCCGGATATCAAAGTAGTTCACCAACTCGTCCTCGCCCGTGGGACACGGCAAAGGGTAGGGGGCGTGTGGCCCGCCGTGAGCTGAATTTTATATGGCGACCGGCAGCATCGCACGCAACAACTTCGGCAAAGCCGCCGGCAAAAGTTGTGTGAGTTACTGCGCGGAACTGTCGTAAAATGTGTGTGACCTATAAGGGAACCGTCCCTCCGCGCTCTAGTTGTAAATGTCAGTCTCTCCACTTGCAAGTAGTTACTTACGCGCTACTTCTCGCATTACTTAAAAACTTTCTATATTACAAATAATAATTCCAGTGTGACGTAGTGGACTGTGACTGAAATGTGAGATGCTATAATCAATTTAATACAAAATACTTAAAAAATCTTACTGATAACAAAGAATCAGGAACGTGATAAACGAAAACTATCAGAAAAGTTTATTCTTAATTGCGGAATATGATATTAAGGAACAATTACTTCCTTTTGTCCTCAAATAAACGGTAGAAAATGTTTGATTACTCATCGGAGGAGTGTCACCGAACTAGTTACACAACGTGAAGGTTAAATTTTATGATTTCATTCCGAAAATATTTCGGGAGATATTTGGCGAAATATGTGATATCAGTTCAACTGCTAAAACGCTGACACAAAGAAAGAAAAAATCCTAATCAAAAAATGTAAGCCATTATTCATTTCAGTCGGCACGCCTACCTAGGTTATACCAACGAAATATCGCAGTATCTTTCTCTGATCACCGGCAGAAATCTTAACAGTCATGGACAGAAAATGTCCGTAAATAGCACCATCGTCTAACTGTAGCAAGATTAAGTTATACACATTGTAATGCGATAGTCTACTACGTGTTTACCAACTGTTTATACTGAATGGTACAAAACAGATATTGTCAAATTACTGCACAGAAGTGTTAACTGCAAATAAGTTGAACAGAGAGAGACGTATCTTGCTTATAAGTACACCGGCAACACGCGGAGCGGCACGCCCACCCCGCGGCCTCGGAACGAGGCCGCGGACTGACTTCAAGCAGCGTAATGTAACCCGACAGACAGGGTGTTATGACTAACGCATCCGCTACGCACGCCAGTGCCCGCCCGGTTGCTCGACGCCGCGTGTGGTGCAGGGAGGTGTGAGCCGCCGCTGCAGGCGCGCCGTCTCGTGTCGTCGGGGCGGTGGCTCGCAGTGGTAGTGCAGCGCAGCGAAGCGCCCGGCCGACTGGCGCGCTGGCCGCAGCACTGTGGGGTGGCTGCTACCCGCTGCGCTGCGTCGCCCGCACCCCCAGTGCGCGCATGCGCCCCGCCGCTCGCACTTGCCGGCCGAGCGGCGGCGGGGTGTCTGGGTGAGCTATCAGCAACGCGACCCTGCCACCCCAACACACACACACCCCAAAAATTCTGATCGGCTGAGAGGCACTTTGAAACCACGGTCATTCTGATTCCTCTATGCAGTCCAACTATTTACAAAATAATCTCTAACAAATATCGTACATGAGTTCGTGAGTGTCAGCAAAGTGATTTTCCGATATGCCCTTTACGAGTTATATTCACAACTAATCTCCACAATAGCGGCATTGTTGCACTGCCTCTGAATCCAAGCCTAATGCAATTCTCATCGAAGAAACCGGCCAACTTTCTGTTCAAATGTGTCATTCCATCATAGAATAAGCTTCGTAAGATTGGTGAATGCTCTACTTAATTAAGATCATTTCATTTTCATTCCACTTGTGACATTATATGCGGTAGATAAGATTCAGGAGATAACTATAAACTGTGAGATTTAGAATTAATAGATAGGATCGTTCTTGTAACTCAGGGGTTAAAACCCTTCTTCGAAAAGATCGGTATCTGATCCCGGAATCAAATCCCGGAGGACGGGGTGGGGAGGGGGGGGAGGGAGGAAAATTTTAAGTTTTCCATCATATGACTACGCTAAGTCGTTCCGTGTTTCTTATTCCAAGTTGAACTGTAGGTCCCAGAGAAAAGGAACTGGCCGCCTTACCTCTGACAAAATACTTTGCCTCTTTCGGGAGAATCCAACCAACTAGGAAAATGATTAAGAAATATATTTTCGCTGTGGCCCAGAGTGGGGCACTGCACATTGTGAGAAAAAAGAAATATTTAATTCTGCAGGTAACGCTACGCACAGTAAGGCAGCCATTAGAGATTTGGAAGGAGTCATTCGCCTTAATTCTCGCCGTCTGACTGGAATCCAACATCGTAGAAGCAAAAACCTAACTTGTGAGGAGGTGTAAGACATGTATCATCTTTGGTAACCTGTATATTTCTCCATAAGGCATAGATGTCAAAAATAGCGGTGTAAAGTCAAGAAGTTAGGGTTGACAGCCTCAATCATTTGAAGCCGTAACACAGTCCAAGGTACTGTTATGTGAAAGGCTATAACACCGCACCAAAGACAAGTGCTAAACCATAATTCATGTAATATTTTTTTCTAGTAATTCCGTGACACCATGTATCGTGATCGGACGACGTGATGGAAGTCTTCTCTTTATAAAACGATGTGAATCCATTTTATTTCTCTGTGTTTTCCTCTCTCTCTCTCTAAAGTGATGCAGTGCGGCCGCTCTCCCTGTAATATAATGTTAACGCGGTGTTACAATGAATCTGAATGATCTATGACAGTGTTTATAATCGCTGTTTTGGAAGATTGCATGGTTAATAAAAAATCTAAAATGTAGGAATAATTAATCATGGACATTGTATTGTATTTGAGAAATCAGAATGGGCAGCTTATTAAAAACAATCAATAAATATGATTGTAAAACTACCTGCAATTTACTCAGTTATTTATGAATAAATCAATAATCTTGGATGCAGTCAATTCTTAGTTATGATGTCTGATTAAATATTATTACTGATAATTTAAAAGCGATGAGGCGGGTACATTACAAATTATAAAATAAGTTTTTATACAAAAATCCAATACCCATCTGTTAAGCCGTAGCATTTGATTAAATTTTAATTCATATTTAGTTCTATTTCTCATTAACACATACTTAATACATACAACTTCATACGACATTATAGAGATGAGTAATATCGCAATAATATATCCATGTTCCTTGAACACGATTCCAAAAAAAAAAAACATTTCTGCAGTATATTTCCACATTCTGACGTTCATGTTTGCAAAAATCGGTCAGACACGAAGTCAGTGATCCAGTAGAGTTCCTAAATTAAAACTCTATTAGAATATTGAAATCATATATCTATTTTAGGTAAATGGGTATATTGTATTACGTCAGTCTCAAGAAAACCATTATTTAATGTGCTATCCATTACAGAATTTTTATCATGCCAACATTTTTTTTTTTTTAGTTCTTCAATTAAGAAAGATGTAAAATCAACTATTCAGCCGCCAGTATCCATATCGCTGTATTTCTAAGACACCCTCTGCAATTATTGCTTCGTTTTCTTGTCAGACTGCCATATTCAAGAAATGTATCAAATACGTAATAGATTTCATTGTTTATTCTAATTTACGTAGATAACAGAGAAGGAACGCTGTAGAGAAACGTAATATATTTTCTTCTAAATTTTTATTCACTTTAATCAAATTAATCTACATTTCATATTACTGTTATAATTGGAATATTTAATTCCATATTGCTGTAATAAAAAAAGACTTAGAAACATTTACTGACGCACGTGCGTAAGCAGAACTAATTAATGGTAGATTGATAGATTCCTTTCCTTAGTAGTTTGCTCTACGGATTTTTGTCTAATTAAGTTTGGCATTGTTAATATCATTACATTCTCTTTAATTTTTAGATTTGGATCTTTGTTGCAAGACGCTTAATATTTTTAGTTTAAATCATACTTCCCATAAACTGTAAAAGCAAAACAAAAATTGGATTCTAACCAAAAATACTTTGTTAATCACTCAAAAGTGTCTAGTAACTCGGTATATTAATGATGAATTGTAGAAATTCTTTCAGAAAATATCGAAGGATTTTAGAGGAGATACAAGCGTTGAAACTCTGTTGCTGGAAAGGATATTGTTTTGCAAGTCCGTACACGATGCCGTGGAAGAAAGCAGTCTTATAAGATTTAGGGGAAATCAGGTTTTGTCTCGGTGAGAGTAATGGGCCAATTTATATTTGCATAGCGTACCTAATGAGTTGACTAATAGAATAGGGACTTCTACAAGTGATGTAAATGATCATAATTAATGCTAAATTTTCTCAAACTTTATATTCGTCACAGAGCTTGTAGATTTGGATTTGACTTCCACCTACTGTTTGGGATAATATTGAAATACTGCCAGCGTCAACGGACACAAGAGAAAAGTTTAAGGAGAAAGAATGCAAGTAGTATTCCAATTATTGACTAGAAAATACCGTTTTGATTTACTCTCGTAAGTAAGTACCCTATGTAAAATGTGCTGCTGCAAATTGCAGAGAATCTCCCCAAATTTTTGAAACAGCAATAGTTATTAATTTTTCGTCAGATGTTAAGAAATTTTGATGAAAATATATCAGTTACAATGAACTCTGTAAGTAATTTACAAACACATCACAATTGGACAAAATAATTTTATATACACTCTTATAACCACTTCGTATGTTGTTGCTAAAACATTTTAAACAAAGAAACTAAAAACTCCTAAATAATTTTATTTAAACCGGAAGTAAACATGCAAAAAGAAATTATGTACAGTAAAGCTAATCTACAAAAAAAAGCACCATATCCTGTAGCTAGTTTTGTTTGTCAATGAATCCACATTGTGAAAAGTCTAATAAAACTAGATTTCATGGTATGGTTCAGAAAAATTTTAGTAAGTATTTCAGCTGAAAAGAGAGTGATTTCAGCACACGTAGAACGCACACCGCTGGCCGTTTGCCCCGGTGGCACATTATCCTCGGCAGCAGCATTCCCGGTCTATTCTGGAGTGTATTTACGAGCGCCTACAGTTCGATTCCGCAGCGGGCATAGCTCGCGTTCAATGGTCTCCCCAGCAGTAACTCACTGCGTTTGGCAGGCGCAGAGACCTGAATTCAGGCCAGGGGACTTCAGGCCGGTGAATATCACACTCCAAGATTTTGTTAAAAAATAATGCCCTTGCGGATATAGTCTTACGTGTAGATAGTACACTACGTTAAAAGACAACTGAAAAATCTAAAGATTGTCCCTCTCGAGGCATGCGTGATTGAATTGGTTGATACAGAACTCTCCATTCCCTACGCTGACCACCACTTGAATGGGGTATATTTGCCCACCAATCCTCTCACAACGGCTTACTTCCCTGCGTGGAAGACCTGCCATTCGTAGTCGTTGCGTAGCAGGCTAAATTGGCCGGCATGAGGAGGGGCTGTTGAGTGGATGTTTAGCTTCAATTTGTAATCCTTTACTTCAGTGAGGTGTGAGCTCCGCTCGATTCCCGGTAGTTGCTTCTGGCCGCGCCTTTCTGTCAAAAAGTTTAGACAGTTCTAACACACTATCACAAACTTGCCAGTGATCACCTGCAACTGTACAGCAACATTACTGGATTGTCTTCTTAAAATTTCTTCAACGCATATCATCGTGTACTGAGTACCGTCTACTAGTACATTCACGTTTCTAAAAGCAATCTCTGTCTGCTATTAACCATCAGACTTAAAGGTACAGGAGTTCGCTGATACGAATGTATTGATGATGGGGCTTATAGTTAAGTGGTAGCGCTACATTCGATGTGTCACTGGTTACATTCGGAAAAAGAATATTTTTCGTTTTATCCTGGTTTAGTATATGCTCATTGACGTGCACATCTTTAGATCAATTTCTTCTGAGTTTCCAGTATTTTATTCTTCCCCAGAAATCATTTTAGATTACAACTGGTAAGTGGTGTTATTGCAATCTCATAAGGGTTTTTTTCGTATCCTATACATCACATAAGCGTGGGAAGAGGTTTATTTTCATGGCACAAAAAACTGATTTATTTTTATGTTTATTTTCCACAATATTCAGTAATCTTCCACAGCTGAGAAGACTGATACAGACAGAAACAACGGCGCTCTAGTTGTGCAATAGTTAACGCCAACTACACAAAAACCAGGAAGTCATTAAACCATAGTTATTCACACGAAAGAAAAATGTACGAGATTTGCAATCGATCAACAATAACAGTAAGTAACTTCTTCCGTTTCTTCGGTAACAATTTCTATCGTGATGGGCCAAAAAAAATCTACTTCTGGTCTGTTACTTCTCCGCAAATAATGAGTCACTATTTGTCTTCAGAGTTCATGCAGACAGGTTGGGTTTCTTGAGCCTGCTGCGAGTGTACCATGAAGAACAATAGAAGAACAAAGTTTGAAAATGTGCGATGTTATCAATGCGCACATATTAGGAAACATGATTGTCCATTCGATGAAAGGTCAGTTCCGATATTTTTTTCGTGAAGAAAATCATTCTCCAAAATACGAAACATACCATTGAACATACCTTTGAATACCATCCATAATGTCAGCTTGAAGAGATAAGCTTAAAATATTATGTTACATTATAGGGTACATCTCTCGTCTGACTGATTCAATTGAGTCTCAGTTACCCCAAAAAAATGGAACAATAAAATAAATGCCTTACAACTAACGAGTGCAGATTTCTTTGATTAACTGGGCAACCAGTACATTATACTATACAAATTAAATTGAAGTAATAGCATTAATTCCTTACAGACCTGCAAAAAACTATTTGGCTGTTGCAGAAAAATTCGAAACATGAGGAAAATTTTATAATTTTCGTGGAACTAAATCTATGAGTGCATTATGCAGATTCCACGAGAAGAAGACTGATCGATTGGATTATGAGTCATCTGGTGCCAGACCAAACTTCAGTGTAAACTGCAATGAAATGAAAAACGCTAATGTTGTTATCAAATTGTTATAAATGTTGTGATAACAAAAGCGAACAAACATCAATAATAATAAAATCCCGAGACTAGGAAAAAACTAGCGAATAATAATGATTATGAATTGCTTAAATATTGAATTTATAACTGAGAAATATTCCTAATCTCACCATGAGGGGCAAGATATAACTCCATATTACAGGGCTCCGACTTCTGCAAAGAAATCGTCTGTCGTAAGAAAAGCTTCATAAGCTTCATATTGTAGTACCCAAACGTTAAGGAAAGCCGTTTTATAGGACCTGTGTACCGTCGGATGGCTGTGGGTCACGTGTGTGTGTGAAAATAAGAGACTCACTGAGGGTTGTAAAACGATTCAGACTGAGCGCCAAGAGGTTCCCAGAGGCAATGAACATTCTTCTCAAAAACCAGGATTATGGTAAGTAGCCTTCCGTTCCTGGTATTTTGTAATGCAGGACACGAGTAGAGATGATGTAAGCCAATCCCGAGGCATTTTGCTGTAAATTTCTGCTGCTGTTATAAATGTTATGAGAAGGGAAAAGGACTCTCACGGCTTCGACACCTGGGGAAGGAACAAGGTCGAAAAGAGGATTCTGTTCTGAACGGTGGTTCTGGCGAGGACTCCAACAAGTGAAATCGGCGTGGCCCTCTGCCGGGCAGTACACAGCTCCACACTGCAACGGTGATCTATGCACTGTGTGTGATGGACATTGGCAACATTCTTCTCAAAACCACGTGCGTGACCCAGAGATCTCACTTGCTTCGAACTAAGTTAATTGTTGTAAAAATTACAATAATGTCTGTTTGTGGTAATATTTTTACTGAAAAAGTTTCTTTTTTGCATATAAATAAACTCATTAATTGTAAGATACCTTATTTCCATTCATAACAAAATTCCACCCAAAATGTCACATGTATTTAAGACAAAATGATCTATTAACTGTAATGGCGATTAGCATAGTATGGTCAAAAATCAACGTCCAACTAGTAAATCATTCAATTAAGGATCTATTATGACTCTCAAGCATTTGTTGACAGGCTACTGTAAGGTATTTTTTCTTACGCTTCATAAAAAAACAATATCACACTAATTTTTTTAACCGCATTAAAAATAAAGTCTAATTGTGTTTCACACCGTCTGTTTACCTAAGCAGTTTAGATCAGACCTGAGGAGACTCGATTGAAATGTCAGATAAGGATACAGAAGAATAAAATAATAGTAGCAGGCGGCAGGCCGTTGCCTTTACTACTGTTCAATAACAGTAGTGATGAATGACAAAAAAATGAGGAAAAAAGAGGCAGCACAGCATTTCGAAAAATTCTTAGATGATTTTGAGGAACAGTATGATTAGAAAACTAGAAATGAGGGAAACAATCAAAACTAGAAGGTGTATTGATAAAATTAAACAGAAGTGGCACAGATAATTTTGCAACTTGAAGCAAATATGACATAAAACAATATTAGACTGGATAGACCCTGAATGGAATTAGGGAGGTGTTTACGAAATAACTTGTGTTTGAAAGGGGGATTATTTGCTTGACTGTCATTGGCAAGGCCAGAATTATCGGCAACTGAGATGGAACAAGCTGTGAATACTGTAAAACCTTCACTTGTATGAACATAATTAGAGTAAACAAATGAAATTAAACAAATAAAAGAACCAAGCGATAGCAATAATTTCCAAACTTTATCAGCTACTAAATTCATACGAAGTTTGGTATAAATTAGGTTTTTAGTAAGAAGCTGTTAAAGTTTTTTTTGGTACAAAAGTCTATGTTACGAATTTTTAACTATGTTCTTCCAAATGTGCTCGACGCTTTTAAATTGCATTTTTCATGATTTGTTGCATAAGTCTAATGTGGATTTTTCATTGGACGATGAATCAGTTACTGGAATTTCTCGCAAGTGATTATACTACTGAGGTGATAGAAGTAATCGTGCTTGAAGAATCTTCCTAACTGGTGCACAAAATACTGCATTGTGATTGTTTTTATGGACTTGCGATTGTATAATAACCTCGACCTTAACCTGCCAGCAACAGTTTTAAATTACAAAAATTTGTGATTACTAGAAAACATCTCACGTAACAACAATAGATCGCCCGAAATATTAAAGACACCCAGCGGTACAGTCAGTGCTTGCGGTTATAATCCCTGAGCAC
The DNA here is from genome assembly GCA_031002005.1 of Vandiemenella viatica. NCBI lineage: Eukaryota > Metazoa > Arthropoda > Insecta > Orthoptera > Morabidae > Vandiemenella > Vandiemenella viatica. Next base: position 186,050,649 of record JARYHS010013630.1, read on the forward strand.
ACGTCTTGGTATCTCAACAATGACTCGTTACTATATAACCTCACTCAATTTGTCTCCTATGCCTTGCTTCATCGACATCTCATCTGCTAGTGCTGGCAGGGAATTCTGTGAAATGAGAATGTACGGGGTGCCGCTTGGTATTAGCAATAAGTTCTTAGAATGAACAAAAACTTTTTTTGAAACATCTCTAATTCAGAATACTTTGAGACATGTTATTTTCAAATGGTATCTGCAGACTTCTTCAATAAAATTTAATGGTGAGTATGAATTTGAACTATAGCTGCAGAGGCTGCAGAGGCTGCAGCTGCGATCTCTCACAGTATTTTAAAATTATGCGCCTGCCTGTAGTCTTCACTCGCTTATTTACGTATTTATCCAGCCGTGCATTGAAAGAAAAAAGTGTAATATTGATGTCTGTGTACTTAATCTTTACCAAATGGACACAGAAATCTTTTTGGCTGAAGCATAGTTAAATAGAGGTAACCCAACTTATTCAGATATACTAAAGTGATAACAAAATTTGAGGGGATACGTCAAATACATCTTCGGTCTGAAATTCGTTAGCTTACTTTCCATTTGGTTCATAGTTTATGTGAAATATAAAATTTCACGAATATCTCACCCTACTGATTCTCCAAATGAATATAAATCACGAAATTCTAAGAACTATTATTGAATATAGAAAATACAAAAACTTATATACGATCCTTGTGCGTGGTATTTTTATACGTTATACGCAAGTTCTGAGTTGATTGATTTCAACAACAATAACAGAAACAAAATAGCGGTTCACATTATATAAGAAAGATAAAATTCCACAAACATTTCATGTAAATCATTTTCTAGTAATAACTATTCGTTAAAAAGTACTGCAAATAGTTTTAGGGTTTTGTCGTAGGTAAATAAAAAAATTGTATTGGCGTACTAATTAAACAATGATCATTGTTTTAATAAGCAACTGCAGAAGAAATGCTTAAATAAATAAAAACCTAAAACAGTTGAATTGGCTTATTTTTAATCATTATTTTAACAATCAGCTCCAGAAGAAATGGTTACAATAACCACATATTCTCCAATAAAACATAAATCATTGAATTCTACGAATCTGTTATTAGGATGCGCGATTCGACGTAAAGAAATACAAAAACTTGCATACGGTCTTTGTACATTTTTATACGTTATGCGAAAGTTCTGAGTTAATTGATTTCAGCAATAGTAACAGAAACAAAAGAGTTCCAGGAAAATTCACTTGTCAACAATTCCTGCCTCACCCATGCATCAAAAATAAAGATCGCTTCTGATTTCCAGAGCAACTGTCATTTTTTCTCAACAGCAGCATCATTTTTTCCGACTTTTTGTTGCGCAGGTTGAGAACAATTTTAACTATTCGTCCCGTCTGAGTCCTCCCGTGCATCTTTAGTTATTCCAACATTATCGAATATAGAAAAGCGGCTGCAGTGGAGTTGTTACAGCAATGACGATCGCGGCGCTTGGGGGTTTTGTCGCTTGAGCAGTGAAAGCCGCTCAGTCCCCCGGCAGTAATTAAGAGTTGGCTGGATGCTCTCAACCCCGTCCCTTTTTGGAATAGTTTTTGCAGCAGGTTCGTCCTCTGTGGGATTTTTTTTTTTTTTTTTTTATCTGCGGTGGCTGCGCGGGACATGTCCTGCCCTTCTCTTAGTTCTCCCCCGTGGTTAGCAGGTGGCCTTCCGCTGTGGACCAGCGGTCGCAGTAGAAAGGAACGGGAAAACACACGAAAATTTGGCGTGGCACTGGACAGGGTGCTAGTTGAAGGGAGGTCGGTGATAAGAGCGGGGGCGAGCGCAGACTGTGATTTCCCGAGGGGCGGTGGATGCGAAGCAGACGACCCACCCCTCATTTACCTACGTACGCGCTTGATTTGTCACAACCATCCGTCTCTCCAACAACGCAGAAAACTTTTATCTGCGACGACATCGCTTTGCAATTTCAGATTTCGGACAGTGTACAATGTCTCAGGGGGATAGTCGAGTCCTGTTGTCATGGAAAGTGAAAAGCACAGCTGTACAGGGAATTATGAGCACCGTTGTTACGGAGACAAAAACAACTTTAGGAGAAGGAAAAATAAGGATTTACTGTGCAGTTGCTTCGGTATAGAATGTGGTTCCATCATAAAAAAAAATTGGTATCATTAATCTCTTCATCAAATTAGCTTCAAATTGCTCAAAACTTATAACTAATTCTTAGCATTTTTATTTGTCATATTCTGCCCACATTACATTTATTTCATTCTTCGGTGAACAAAAGCATAGTACAAAAAGTATTAAACTCAAAGTTCTCACAGCAGCCACCCATTACGTGTAAGTTTCGGATCGTTGTGTTCACTACTACATTTAATTTGGATAAGACTTTCTTACAGGGTGCAGAGAAGGACTGCCAGATTTGTCTTTGGAAATTACTGCAAAATAAAATCGGTAACTAATATGATAAAAGAACTGAAATGGGATTCATTGTAGGATAGAAGGATGGAGAAGAGAATCATGGGAGTTTACAAGGCCTATACAGGTAATGAAGCATGGAAAGATATTGGTGGAAAAATTAAGAGGTGCTTGGAAGGGTAAGGATGACCATGACCACAAGCTGGCCCTTGATTTCAGCCATAAGCGTGTGGGGAAATCTTCTTTCATAGGAAAGGGTGCAAGGGATTGGAATAAGTTGCCAAGAGGGGTGATGAATAATTTACCAAAAACTCTGAAGGAATTTAAAGTAAAAATTAGTTCGCGGCAAATGAAGGTTAGAAGAGGAAAGGAGGAAGACACGTGTGTAGGGAGATTGCCACCGGAGCATGCGCTCCATCGTAATTTCATCAGTTATTATTATTATTATTATAAATGTGTTCACCAATGTCGTTGATTTGTAATGTTGCTGTAGGTAGAGTTGACTTACGAAATACAGCCACGGTTTGAATTGATGCTAGCCGTGTACGTAAGCATGTGGTTAGAAGAATTTAAACAACAGTATAATAATACTCGTAGTCTAACGTGATCTCAAAGACCTAGTGACAAGAGTATCTTACCGGATGCGCGATCCGCCTCCATTACAACCGCGTAACCAATGCTGGTAATACTACCACATTAAGAGGGACCTACAGTTTAACGTGGTATCCAAGCCACGCAAGTCCTACAATACAGATTAACAAAGCAAAGCGTTACCACGGGTAAAGGTCATTTACAAGGCCCATAAAAATTCCAGCCTAGATCGCTTTTCACACCGGCGATTTTCCATACATCAGTCATGCGCCCTAATCATCCCAGCCTTAGACCGCCTATGTAAAATACAAGAAACTCTGAATTGCGTTTTCACAGTTATTTATCCTTCACCCCACACAAACTCCCTACACTCCATATAAAACTGATGTTTAGGTCATAGTGTTGTAACCAGTCTACCGTACTCTTGGAACAGGTTGGACGACTGCTTGTGGTGCGGAAATGACATGGAGACAATTTACCTGTCTCGGTCTCTTGCTGTCTCCTTTGTTTTCAAAATGAGGTCATATCGTTAGGTGTTCAACTGCCTGCGAGAGACGCCGTTAAGATCGGAGAGAACGTTACATCGTAGTGAACCAATTGGTAACAGAAATATACATTAGAGCCCCAGCAGTCAATGGCAATATTTACTGCGCTGTGTGGCATTAATTCATCAGACCTTGTGAAATTTACTGGGTATTTCGAAGCAATAAATGATTTAACGACTTTCTGTGACTGACAAAAATAAACTCCCCTTTAACAGGCATCGATAGAGAGACCAAGGAGGAGATAGATATGCTACCACAGACTAAGAAAATATTTGTGCTCAGCTAAGGGACACAGTTCGAGTCACATCACTATAATGTGATCAAGCTTGCACGAGCCCATCATACTTTTTTTACTTATGGCTTTACGCCTCGTCGACGTCGAGGTCATTAGAGGCGGAATCGGATTGAGGATATGGAACGGGAAGGAATTCGGCCATGGCCTTTTTAAAGGAAGCATCACGGCATTGACCATGGAAAACCCAAATCTGGATACCCGGAAGGGGATTCGAACCGGCGTCATCCAGAGGCCCGTTTTATCTTCTTTTATCGAAAACAAGTTTTAACCGAAATAAGTTTTTACAGGAGCCACGGCACTCTCAATTCTTCACATTAACTGCCTTTCCTAGTTAGGGTGATAATGTTCTGAGTAGATATTCTTAGAAGATAAATCTCTGTTACATTTAACCATGAGATATGGATGGAGCCGCTCGTGAATTTCATATGCGTTGAGAGACGTGAGTGCATGCATCTCAGCTTCCTGCAACATGCTGCCCTGGTATTAGTGATAGCTTTCAATAACGCCGCAGCGAAGAGGACTTGGAAGCAATGGAAGGAGAGATGAGCACATAACTGAGGACACGGAGCCAAGTGTTTCTAAAAAATATTGGTGTTTTTCAACCATTAATGGAACTGATTTGTACAACATTTGCGAAGATGTTTAATTATAAGTACCTGGTAGCGTTGTTGATATTATTGCAGTGCTTACGGAATGATGAATTTCTTTAGTCCATGACGGTCGAACAAATGCTCCACTTTGAAGTTCTAACGATCAAGTTATATTTCTAAAATATGAAAACATTCAAACAGGTTCAGAAAATCAGTAATTACGACCGCCAATGAATCTAATCTTTTACTAGCTTTGTTCTTTATTAAGTGACAAAAGTAGAGAATCTAATCTCCTATTAACATTGTTCTTAATTAAGGGAGAAATACAGTGCATAAATAAAAAAGTTTTATGTACGTGATACATTACACGTGTAACAACAATTGGTTACTTAATGTCTTCCCACCAACTTCAGATACCAGTCACTTCATCAGAACCCAATTTATTCGAAATTACACGTTCTAAATGGAAACTAAGTTCACACGTTAACCGAAATAACTCATCATGCAGCGGATAAGTAAATAGTTCTTCTCACTAGAGAAGCAATTATGGCACATAATGTTTTATTTATTTTTTTATTTATAAATAAAAAATAAAATAAACATAATGTTTTACCGAAACTTTTTCTCACACTTAACGACTTTAACCAAGTCCGCTCAAGTTACTCCTATGAACGGTTCTCCTAGACAATATTCATTGGCATCACCGCACTAGCCAACCAGAGACGACCACCCTCTTGTATAATAAGAATAAAACATAAAATAAATAAACAAACAACGTAATGACACTAAATTTACTCAACAACACTGACACCGTACAAGTATATGGGCTGTGAAACCGTCAATGATTATGAACAACTGGTTAAACTCGCTCTGAAGCAAGCCTGTACACCGAATGCAGTTACATATCACATATACAGGTATGTCACTGCCCACACCAAAAGGTATTCTAGAAGAAATTACCATGGAACTCACGTTAATTAAAAAAACTAATATGAAATGAATAACATGCCAAAAATTCAAGGAATAATTCATTAAAGCTAACAATGCAAAGCTTATGAACAAAGATTATTGCATATGAAGGCCAAATTCTACGATTCTGTTTTTTTTTTCTTATTAGGGCGCTGTGTCCTGAATGAAATAGTACTACATTTAATTATATTCGGTTAACAAATATAACTAGTTTCCAGTTTGAATGATTAATGGTTTTAAGAAAAAAAATATTATTGGTTCAAGTTATTTGGGTTATTTGCAGGTTTTAGCTTTTTAAACCAGTTAGCCCATGACCAAACTATCTGTTCGTTAAGAGTTTGCAGTCGAGGGCAAAACCCTACAAAAGGCCACAGTCCACTATCTCCATCGTCAACCAAGAAATTTGGGCTAGAAAGATACAAAATTGTGGAAATTTTAGTCTGTTTTAAGAATAAATATAACAAAGCAATTGGGAAAGACCGTTAGCTGACGGTTTGGGGTAAAAGTTGGGAGAGAAATTTACCAGCTAACGCCTATTGACTACTAGCGACTAGTCCAATTCCCACTGGGAGATATAGTGTAAGAGCTGGACAAGGCTGTATATGCTCTCAGTCGGCGTAAGTTCGTTATAGTTTAAATGGTGCTCAACCTGAATAGAATCTTAATTCCATATTTAATAGATCAATGTAGATTTGCATATAGCTTTTTAAAAAATTTTGAGAAAAGATAAGAATTATAATACGCTAAATACCTGCAGCATCACAATAGGTATATTTATTTCTTATAGTTCTTGCAGATTACAAAAGTTGCACATTTCTTTTAAATTTTTATTATGTTTACTGAGTTTTACAATTGCATAAGCAGCATTTTGTAATCACCTATTTTAAATATATCACTCTTAAGATTATTTAAAAGGAGAGATGACAATAAAGTATCAGATTAGATCAATAACAGATAGTATGAGACGAAAAGTCTACATACAGACATTTTTATGAGCATCGGCGATAAAATTGATTAACCGTTTTGGTTTCATGATCAAATGTCTGTATATTAATAACTACCATTTCATCTAAGATGATAGAACGTATGAAGATGCTAATAAAACCTTTACTGACGACACATCTCAAGAGGACATAAATAAGTCCCTCCTTTTTCGCTTTAGGAATACAATGGTACCGAGCCTGGTTTGTGAGCGGTAACGTTCTAGCCTCACATTCGGGAGGACACGGGCTCGAATCCTGGTCCGAACATCCAGATTTTGGTTTTCCGTGGTTTCCCAAAATCAATCAACGCAAATGCCTGGATGGTTCCTTGCTTCCAGTTCTTTCCCGTCTCTAATGACATCGACGTCGACGAAGCGTAAAACCAAAGCAAATCAATGGAACACCGAGATCTGGATGGACGGATCGGGATATGAACCAGCGTCCTCCAGAATTCCAGGTCGTTATCGCTCATCTACCAGGTTTTGTATGTCTCAGCGGAATGTTTCACTGTCTGCTATTCGAACTGAGGCTGCCTTAGACCTGGGAAGGTGGATATTTTGTGATCTTGAACGTTGCCCTTATTCAACGTGTTGCACACGTTGCATGGTCGCGGGGCAGTGTGCTAGAGCCACGATTAATGTTGCCTGCTGGCTAATGACACGAGCTCTGATTACGCAAGCAGTGTCTGCTGGACTCTCAACAGCTCGGGCAGACCATTACATTAATGGCAAATGTGTCCTAACTGGTACGTTTGCTAGGCCTATAAATTATGGGCAGTAATCCAGCGAAACTGCATTCGCGTCGAGTTATCGCGCCGTGGCTCGACCATTTTACGGTCGTCGAAGTTGATTGTTCATAATTCCGGATTCATTTTGTAGACGACCGAGCATCAAATGTGTCGTCGTTCGGGAAAACATCAGAGGCCATGGCTGTATTTAAAGGTCTTGTTTTTGTGCGAATTCTACTCTTATTACCAAGTGCTGCAGTTATAAGCAATTTAGTGTTATTGGCTACTTTCCTAGAACAGTGACGTAAATAACTCGTTTGAGCTGGGCACAGCATTTCCTGCTTTCTTTACGGCGTAATATAATTCATATGAGATTTTTAGTCGTTACTTAAAGTGTAACGACTCTCTAACTAAACCAGTTATATTTTTAGGAAGCTGCAGACTTGAAGCTATAGCTGCATCTAACGCGTTTTTAACGTCATTATTTGTCTTCAGATCTTACGATATTAAACATGTATTATTATTTTGCCCATTCAGACTTCCAGTACTTTTATCTCTTGCGAGTAATTAATTTAACTGCCTAGGTTTCTACTCTTGTTTGCTTCAAACATTATTAAAGACTGCAGTTATTTCAAACAACTTGAAAATAAAGTAACTAAATTTTCAAGAGCGCCTTTGTCCCGTATTTCTACGTTATCGCAGTACAGTTTTCAAAAGGATCACATAAGAATGTTTCATTCATTAGAAAATTTTTAGAAAATTAATCCTTGCATTCTCAACTGCTTGTTTCTATTCAACATAGAGTAAAACAGTGGTATACATAAAGAATGTTTCGCTAATTATTCTTTAATCCCGAATACACAGCAACCCGTGTCAACAACCACGGTTATGAAATTCTCGAAGGACCAAACACCGAGAATATTTTACAAACACATTAACTATTTGATGAATACCACTGAAAAAAAAATAAAAATACAAAATTGGGATTACTGTGTAAAAACTGTGTCGCTCCGAGTTATTTATATATTTTCCGTCGGCCTTAACAAATGAATAACATAAGTCGAACCAGATATTTCTTCATTCTCTCTTGTTACACACATTCAAGACAATAGGGTGACCACTGCACGGGCCTATTGAAGTATCTGCCTAATGTTTATCCTGCCGTCTCGAGCCCAGCCAACGTATCACTGCCTCTCTCCTCACTTACAGAAACTTTGGCAAATTCTGTGCAGTGCACGGGACCGAACTCTCTTCTTCTGGATCCCTAAGAATCAATTGACAAAAGACTAAGGAGGCATAATTAACTATCTTACCAACTTTTAAAGGTTAGAATGAGGAAACTAGACAATAGCAACAAAATACACCAAACTCCACCCACATTCCCGACCTATTTAGAGATATTTATCATGGTGTAAAGTATTTGGAGAGATGTTTTAAGGAGGTTAAAGATTTTTTGCTTGGTTTTTCGGTATATGATGCACGTAAAAAAGAAATATCAAGTGATTCTTAATGGTAAATACAGGATAACAGTAGGATTAACACTACTTAAGCAGTAGTGCTGTGCTTTATGGAAGTAGAGGTGACTAGAATTTTAGGAGAGGAGAGGAGTTCGAATACCCGTTGTGGTGTGACAGCGTCACCCACAATGAATATAATCAAATCAGTATTAATTATATTCATATTTCTTTTTTTTTTCTCTTTTTATTATATTCAAGTTTATTAATTATTTAATCTTGGAACGTGTAAATTAATTATAAATAATGAGGGTTGTCTGGATAGGTTAAATGTATGTTTAAACCAGGGCGGCCAAAGGTATAGTTTATTATAAATTAATTTTTCTGTAAACGCATGGCTCAGAACGCTTAAATATTGAAGGCTAGAGACTGCCATTTCGACCGTTGAGGGTGGAACAATGGAGCAGGCGAGGCGACAAGGTGACGCCGGGCCAGCCCGGCTTGAGTCCCGTTGGAATTCGGTCAACGAACTACCCCACCTTGCCGCTATCCCGAAGGCCAAGTAGGAAACGCGCGAAGGACGTCAGCGAATGCGACGCGTGATATTAAACACGTGACGACGGAAATGTGTAGCTAGCCAATCCTGAACATTTATTGGGGGCTACAATACTAATTCCGTGGAGTTCTTTTACATGTGGAGTGCAACTAGACGAGGAAGAGGAAGGAGCCATTTTTAGAGACAACACTTCTGTCCAGGACGAGCTGATGAGCAGACGTGACTTCTGTCCAAGACGAGCTGATGAACAGACGTGACTTGGGTCCAAGACGAGCTGGTGAACAGACGTGCTAGCCGGCACGCTTTCTGATGATCATTGTGATTGATCATTTCTTGCTTTGGGAAAGCGAGATGTTGAGTGGCGTGCTTGCCATTATTCGGAAGTTATGCTAATAACGCGGTCGTAGCCGCTTATTTAGCTTCCATTGCTGCAGTGGCATTGTGTTTGTCGCTCACCATCACGGCGATGATACTATGGTAATGTACCAGAAACGACGGTCACTATCCAGTGGATTTTAACAGACTTATGTGCCCTTAAGCGACGCCTGGGTTAAGACTCTGCTCCCGCCACTTAAATTCTGAGCTAGCTGGATTTATATTTCAATTCAATTTTTTTAAGCATCTTGCTGTTTGTTAATTCAATTTTGATGCTTTTCATTCACTTTATACGGCGCCCCCTGGGATTTTCCTTTGTACAGTAAAATGTTAGCTTCAATTTGATGGCCTGTGTTGCCATATTATTTCAATGTTAACTTTGCTGTTTTTATTACTTGTTTGAGATATTTCATTCAGTTTTGTTTGCTTACTCCGGCGAATTGTAAACGTCGGGTATTGCTTGTTTTTGCTGATCTAATTGTGTTTAACGTAACGTTAATTACTACCCGACCTTGTAAGGCCATAAGACTCAATAAATGAGGTTTTATTTTGTGTCTGAAATTCATGGTTCTAGTTAGTAACCTATTAGATCCCCTTATAGCATCATTATTATATGTATTTTTCAATTTTCAGAAAATTAATTATAAATCCCCCCTCCCTTTTTTATGAACCGATATTCATTTCTGCTTCACCCAAATTGTACTATTACAATTGGCACCCACGTTTCGGGCTTTTGCAAGTCGAAATTATTTTGAGAATTTACAAGTCTTAAAAAAATCCATGGATGTGACCTGTGTTGATTCATTTTATTATTTTAGAATAAATTTTATGTTTGAAATTTGTTGCTTTGTTTGCCATGCTTGATTTAATCTTAATGTGTGATTTATTTCAATCAGTTGTTTCAAGTATATTTCGTTCACTTGCATCAAGCATGGTTAGTTTAAAATTAAAAATAGAGTCAGTGCTTTTGAAATTTTAATGCATGGTAACAGTTAAGATTTTTTCTTTATGCTGATTTTGCTCATGTGTTGAGGTATTTGTGTCGCATGAAACATCGTTGTTTTTCCTCGTTGTTCAATTTTGGATGGGTTTTTATTTCATGTTGAAGGGATTTATGCGCGAAACTTGTTTAATGCTGTACTTTTCGAGTTAAATCGTGCCGGTTTTATTTTGTTCGTTGTCGATTGTTCAAATTGTTCGGAGTTGAAATTTTGTATCTTACGATCAAATCTATGAAGTTGAGGTCACGCACCATTAATAGGGCGGATCAATTTATTGTTCATAACATTTCCGAGGCAAACTGACGCGATGAATCAAGCACCGGAAGTACGCGAAATGCCGTTGGCGGATGAAGAGTGCAATGATACTCCTAGTACGCGTTAGCATCCATTCAAATGCATCATTAGATGGGGAACAGTTAGGGATTTTTTCCAACCCCAGACAATGACAACCGTTCAAATTCACACCATGCGGGCAGAATTGAAACACATGTGCGTCGCAAAGTACGGTAGAATTGCCACCGGCGACCGCACAATTTCAAGACCCGAACCTAATCTTTAACATGCTGGCGGAATTAAGTAGACAAATGGCTTCGCAAACAGAAATGAACAAGAAATTGGATTCGAAATTGGATGCACAAAGTCAAAATTCTGTCTCATTGAGGGAGGAGATAACTATCAAATGCTTCGCAAATCAAAATTAGATGCACAAAGTCAAAAATTTGAGTCACAAAATGCTTTATTGAAGGGCATGGACGGAAAATTGTCCGTTTTTCGCGAGGAAATGACCCGTGAAATGAGTGCATTCAAATCGGAGATGCGAGCGAATGTTTCAGTGTTGGGAGAGACGCACAGATACGATTCAGGCACATGCACTGCATTGCAGGAATCAAGCGCGGAAATCTCGAAGCGATTGGACGCGACCGAAAAATCTATCTGAGCACGTGCGGCAAGAAAGCCACCAGAGTCTCGGTCAGATTTCGGAATTTGTCCACGAGATTAAAGACAATACTGAACGAAGCTTGCAGGCCGTAAATGCAAAGGTGTCGGAGGTCACAAGTTTCGGTTGAACGAGTACACAACGGCACAACAGGATTTGCAAGCGTCACAGCAAACACTTGCGCAGAACACTAATTCAAAAACTGGCGCAGTTGGAATCCAAAATGAAGGAAGTGAGTAGTACCAACGCTAGCGGGAGTATTGTTCACGCGAATTACGCACAGTACGCTGCAGCTAATATCGAGCTTAAGTTGCCACGTTTTTGGGTCCCGCAAAGACGTAAATCCTAGAATTTATCTTACCGAAATGGAGCGGTATTTTGAAATCAAAGGAGTGCCTGATTCCATGAAGCTTGTGTTAGTCGAGGAATCATTTTCAGAAACAGACAGACTCTGGCTGAAAATTGCGTCCGAAACTAACTTATCTTACGCCGAATTCAGAGTCCTGTTTCTTGAGACCTTCTGGTCGAAAAAGATCCAGAACCAGGCGAGGATAAAGCTGTACCAAGGAAGGTACATTCCCAAGTGGCATTATTCATGGAAAGCTACGTGAAAACTTTGCTGGTGCAGTGTAGGCAATTCGACGACAAAATGACGGACGGAGAGTTCATAGAGATGGTGATCGCGCACTTTGGTCCACAAGTGCAGTCACTCATTAACCCCGTGGTCATTCGTACGATACCAGAACTGCTAGAAACCGTCGGTAACCTTGACAGAATCGGGAAAATGGCCGATAATCTGGCGAGACAAGACGCGGAACGAAACCATGGCGAAGCGCAAAGCGAGTCTAAGCGACCGCATGGCGGCAATAAAGCTTCCTATGCTGATGGACAGAATGGGAAATCTTCCAATCAAAATTCCGGCAATCGTAATGGAGGGAAGAAATGGAAGAACGGAAATGCACAGTGGAAGGATGATAAAAATCATCAGCGGTCGGGAAACAACCGATCCGCGTATCCACAAGAATTTCCAGTGAACGCGATCTCAATTGAAAACGCGGAACCGGAAATGTGTGCAAAGGCGACGGAGGAAAATGTGGGCGGCGTTAACAACGCGTCTAATTCCCCGCCGTCACAATGAGATTTTTCGGGGGACGCTGCAAAACGCCGACAGCATTTGCCTCGGCAGTTTGGAATATTGGCGCGGCGAAAGGACCGGAAAATATCGAAGAAGAAGAAGATATGGTTTCCGGCGACAGCCTCATGGCGCGCGCGAAGTGTCCCCGTGTAGATATTATTGCATATGGCATACGGGCGAATATTTTAATTGACTCGGGATCGTCTGTCTCCGTAATGTCTAAGAAATTTCTGTTACGCTTGAAAGATAAGAATCCGCGGCTAAAAGTAATTCCCACAAACGCAAGTTACGGTGGTTCCTGCAATAGGAAAGAGAGAAAAGATCGTTAGCACGCAAGCGCTAATCCCCGTGAAAGTCGCGAATAGCGAGTTAATGTTTGCCACTACTTATAGTACCCCGGTTTGACGCAAGATGTGATCGTTGGATGCGACATCTTAGCAAAACGTAAAGTCATTCTGGATTGGGGAAATAAGACGGTGACAAATTTGGTTCCGGAGGTGTTGCATTGGAAACGTGAGGCCTGTGAGCAGAGCCTTGGAATAAATAGTTCCAAACCAATGCAAGACACCGCGGAACGCGAAGGGCAATTTGAATAACGGAGGAAGAGCTATATGCGCATCAGCTGACGAGCAAAATCTCATACCATAGAACCCAACCGACAAAATGCGGGAAAAGGGAAAACTTGACGCCAGCACGGAAGCCAAAGCTATGCCGATACTGACGAGAACTTGACGAACAGCACCACAGTCAAGCCAAGCTATGCCGATGCTAATGAGAAACTCGCGATCATTTCGTGCGGGATGATACGGCGTCTGATTCGTATCAATGTAAAATTTAAGGATCAACCCGAGAAGAATCCCGAGGATGACATTAAGAAAGCACATGAATTCTTGGTAGAGAAAGCTACGAAGCGGCAACGCAAGCACGACGGATTGCGGACGCAAACGTTAGCGTCGGGCAGCAGGTGCTACTTAGGAGGACTATGACCCCGTCTGACGCACAGCGAAAATTAATTTCCAAATTCTTTCTGCTGTATTCGGGACCGTTCTCAGTAGCGAGGATTATCTCCCCAAACTGCTACATGCTGACCGACGGCAGAACGGAGTTCGGCCCGCATAATGCCCCGGAATTTGCGCCCGTTTCACACAGCATAGTCTACAAGTGTCCTAGACGGATGTTTGTAAATATAGCTTAAGGATCAATGTACATTTAGTTAGGTACTAAACATAGAGCATATGTTTAGAAAGTGAGAGTGTCAGTCTTAAGACACGTAATTGCCTAACAAGCGTAGCGCTAACGCAGCGAGAACAGGTAAAGGACGCTCAGCTGTTTGGGTTAGCGGCTGTGCAGACCGCCAGTTTTCCTGGAAGGATCGTAATCAGGTTAAACGAAAACAGGTAGCCTGAGCCGAAGCCTAACGGGACAGCGCTTACTGACAACAACAGAGCGGGCAAAGTGGAAACAGCTGATCGCTTAGTTTCACCGCTATAATGTCTTTGCTACGAGTGTAGTTTGGAAAGCATAATATAGTTCATTTTGCGAGAACCGTCTTTCTTTTGTATTGTATGGATAATTATGTAAATTCGCGGAAGGATTAAATTATGTAAATTCGCGGAAGATTTTTCTTTTCCATTTGATTTTCATGTTATGTGGTTTCGGCATACTTGTGTCGGCCTTGATAATGGACATTCGGTGCATTCTTTATTCTTGTTGTTGCTGTATCTAATTTCAACACATGTGCTAGATTTGCATAGCCCGTTGTAAATAATTAATTGAGTTGTCTAGTTTTAATGTTAATATCTTGTGCTTACATCAATTTTGTGTATTGATTGAACAGATCTATTTTGTCGTTCATTTACATCTATGTACCTGTCAATGTTTTATGTTGTTTTACTTTTGCATATTAGAATAAGACATTTCATTATATTTGTGTTAACCAGAGTCACGTGTCGTATTTACATATTTAAAGAGGTCACATGTATGCGATAGTTTGAGTGAGCTGGAACCATGAAACTATAATGTAGGCAATGATTTTGATGCAACTGTAGGGTTACAATAGTTCAAATAAAATTATTGGCATAATTTTATTTTGATTGGGTGGCAGGTATATTGTGGTGTGACAGCGTCACCCACAATGAATATAATCAAATCAGTATTAATTATATTCATATTTCTTTTTTTTTTCTCTTTTTATTATATTCAAGTTTATTAATTATTTAATCTTGGAACGTGTAAATTAATTATAAATAATGAGGGTTGTCTGGATAGGTTAAATGTATGTTTAAACCAGGGCGGCCAAAGGTATAGTTTATTATAAATTAATTTTTCTGTAAACGCATGGCTCAGAACGCTTAAATATTGAAGGCTAGAGACTGCCATTTCGACCGTTGAGGGTGGAACAATGGAGCAGGCGAGGCGACAAGGTGACGCCGGGCCAGCCCGGCTTGAGTCCCGTTGGAATTCGGTCAACGAACTACCCCACCTTGCCGCTATCCCGAAGGCCAAGTAGGAAACGCGCGAAGGAGTCAGCGAATGCGACGCGTGATATTAAACACGTGACGACGGAAATGTGTAGCTAGCCAATCCTGAACATTTATTGGGGGCTACAATACTAATTCCGTGGAGTTCTTTTACATGTGGAGTGCAACTAGACGAGGAAGAGGAAGGAGCCATTTTTAGAGACAACACTTCTGTCCAGGACGAGCTGATGAGCAGACGTGACTTCTGTCCAAGACGAGCTGATGAACAGACGTGACTTGGGTCCAAGACGAGCTGGTGAACAGACGTGCTAGCCGGCACGCTTTCTGATGATCATTGTGATTGATCATTTCTTGCTTTGGGAAAGCGAGATGTTGAGTGGCGTGCTTGCCATTATTCGGAAGTTATGCTAATAACGCGGTCGTAGCCGCTTATTTAGCTTCCATTGCTGCAGTGGCATTGTGTTTGTCGCTCACCATCACGGCGATGATACTATGGTAATGTACCAGAAACGACGGTCACTATCCAGTGGATTTTTAACAGACTTATGTGCCCTTAAGCGACGCCTGGGTTAAGACTCTGCTCCCGCCACTTAAATTCTGAGCTAGCTGGATTTATATTTCAATTCAATTTTTTTTAAGCATCTTGCTGTTTGTTAATTCAATTTTGATGCTTTTCATTCACTTTATACGGCGCCCCCTGGGATTTTCCTTTGTACAGTAAAATGTTAGCTTCAATTTGATGGCCTGTGTTGCCATATTATTTCAATGTTAACTTTGCTGTTTTTATTACTTGTTTGAGATATTTCATTCAGTTTTGTTTGCTTACTCCGGCGAATTGTAAACGTCGGGTATTGCTTGTTTTTGCTGATCTAATTGTGTTTAACGTAACGTTAATTACTACCCGACCTTGTAAGGCCATAAGACTCAATAAATGAGGTTTTATTTTGTGTCTGAAATTCATGGTTCTAGTTAGTAACCTATTAGATCCCCTTATAGCATCATTATTATATGTATTTTTCAATTTTCAGAAAATAATTATAAATCCCCCCTCCCTTTTTATGCAACTGATATTCACATCTGGAGCACCCAAGATTATGTGTTCTATTACACCGTCCAGCAACCCAGGTATCGATTTTCCATGATTTCAGGAATCACTCCACGCAAATGCCGAAATGATTCTTGGCAAAGGATTTGGGTAAATTCCTTCCCATTCCTAGCACGAAGTCTTTGCTCTCTACTAATATTTGCGAGGCATGGAGCACTAACCAAAAACAAAAAAAGAAGAAGTCGTTGTTAAGCTATTTAGAACCAAAATAATTTAGTCACTAAACGTCATTTTATTCTGAATGACCGAACCGTAAACTAAAATATCGTATACTTTAGAGCAATTTCTGATGTGTAATAATTATTATGTAAAATGAAATTTGTTGAAAGGATAAAACTGTTTGTCTCCAAATAAAAATACGAGAGTGATACACATAGTGTTTTAAATGTTGGGATGCATAATTGTCAAAATAACTTTGGAAATGAAAACAACTGAGAACAAGTTATAATACGATATTAATCACAAAGTACACACGAAAAATGAGATATAGTACTTAAAAATCGTATGACAAGAGTGTTTTAATAAATTGTTCTTGCAGACTGTAGATTACTCTGTTATTTTCTTCTGTGGACGACACTTGCTTCATTTAAAGATTTTTATCAAGAATCAAGCAATACTTTCTTAACTTCTCGCACATGTTCACTGTTTGAGATTTAATTAGTTCTAGGTCCTTCCCCCTTTGATATATTATTTGCATACTGTAAGATTGGAGAGGCTTCACACGAGATTAGAAGCGCTGCAAACTTGACCATTCCAGCATATTTAGACAGCCAATTTCACTTACACCAGACTGTTTGGTTCGTGGAATTTGCAGGGTGACTTGCCAATCCAACAAACTTTAACTTGGGTTAGTTGAACAGGTAAGTAAAAACAACGCACGTTAATACGAAACGCGAAGTAAACTAATAAAAATTAAGAATCTTTCACTCGTTAAATAAGGTATCCACACATCACCACAACTGACTCGTACTATACATACGTAGCTGACAATCAATTAAACCAAAGAAAAAAAAATTATATACCGCTCTTGTAAAAAGAGTAGAACCTTTTTCAGTGACGTGTAGTTTGATGCACTTTCTGGAATATGATTATCAGAGTGCTCTGAACAATGTGTAAGATTTGCATTCCTCTGAATGTTGATAAATTAGCGTAAATTATTTCAAATGGTAACCACGATGGAAAAAGGTATGGAATTTAAAGAGTTATTATTGTTAACATGTTCCGATTGCCATCTTCCTTAAGATAACATTCCACAACAGACAAACAGTCTTTCACAATATGATTGGAGAGGGGGACGGAGCACTAAAATAGAGTTGCAACTCAACTATTTATTTTCCCGAAAATGGTCTTTTTTTATTTCTAACCAGCCGGCATGCAACAGGCTTCTAAAACAGGACTGTTTAGCTGAAGATGGAGACGTCTGATCCTGTCTCTCATTAGCTATCACAAGGAATACCGTTACGTAGAATCTTTAAATCCTTGCGTGGGCATGCATGACATTAGTCTGATTCGCTTCTCATTATTTGTTTGCTTGCAGTCGGTGCTCACTTGATGCACAGTCTCAAGTAGTTATTAATATTTCTTGTACTTTGGTACCTTGGCGCGCAATAAGTTTTCTAACTTCACAGAATCCCTTTGTACTTTCTACACTGCTATTTTTCCAGTGTTCGGAGCAGGCAACGCAGACTTTGCTGAGAAAAGACGGTGAAATGGTTGAAGAACTGCTTAAATGTTACTATCTACGCCATTGCTTAGTATGTAGGGTTGCTAACAGTTCGTCTAGAGTAGAACATAAATCATATTTAAATGATAACCAAGTTGTTGAGTCACATAAACTGTACATTTAGCTTATCTCACTTCTCCTATTGCTGAGTCATTGTTTCTGACAGCATGTTTGGTATAATTTTTCAATTTGTTGCAGATAATAAGTTAAATGTTTCCGTTAATTAATACTGAATTTAAGTATTCAAATATGATTAAACCTACACAGTAAGGGATTGATCGAAAGTATAGAGAAAGTACAGAGAAGAGCCGCTCGATTCGTGACCGCTTGCTACAGTCCTTATGAAAGCGTCACAGAACTGATTAGTAGATTAGGTTGGGAGTCTCTGGTAGATAGACGACAGACGTTTCGTTTAAACTTATTGGAAAACATGCGTACTCCAACTTTCACTCATGAGTGTAGTGAAATACTTCTTCCACCAACCTATTTGAGTCGGAAGGACAGGAAAGATAAAATTAGAGAAATAAGGTGCCGGACTGATTCTTATATGAATTCTTTTTTCCCTCGTACCATTAGGGATTGGAATGCACAGCAAAGAGATTAGCTTTGGTGCTGAGCACCCTCTGCCACCCACAATTTTGTGAATTGCAGAGTATATATGTAGATGTAGATGTAGATGTAGATGTAAAAATGATAAAATAAATCGGTATTATTTTTGACCGAATTTCATGGGTAGTGTTTTTCTGCTGGATATTGTAGTGTTATGGAGTGAGTTTTAGGGACTTTCACTATCATCACGGTAAACTGCGACGTCGTTAATTGTTGAAGAAGAAGTTCAAACAGAAAAGAGCTTGAAAGGTTTGGTTATAATAAATTAAATAAATTCATCGTTATTCTCCACATGAAAAATATATGCAACACTGACACGAGCATACAGTTTATACAGAAAAGAAGCTTGCTTTGTGGTCTGAGACGACCTCTTTTTGTTTTAATACAAAAGCAAATTATGTTTTATGTTCTACTGGTATTGCTTAGTCTGTCTCAAGGCTGTTGTGAAGGAGACTGAAAAATGTAATGGAATCTTATCAACTATGTTGTTCACTTAAACTTTGAATATTAATATTACACTATTCCATCTTAAATTCGCCAAATCGTTGTAAGACATCTCTTTCCTGACTGGTGAGATTTCACTCAGCTTTCACGATGAATAACAAGTAAATGATAAAATTAATATATTAATGCAAACTCGTAAGTGCAGCGAATTATTCGCTAAGAAAATTACTAATCGTAAGAAATGGATAAATAAATAAAACATCTAGTTTCTATTCAATTGACATTTTCTTCGCTTACTTATGTCAATTTCTGCACTATTATACGCAAAAATGTAACAAGTATTGGTCGTTTCAGAGACTGCAAGAAAAAGCGCAGAACTTACTGCCCCAGATCTCTGAGCGGGCTTGAGCAAAATACATTGATGTATCGAAATAACCATATTTTTTCACAAGATATTTATCGTCAATATTTTTATTCTCGACGTATCAAAAAGCAATATTTTATTTGGAGTATCTATGTTAAGTACCAATTCGATATTTTTTCTAAGAATGCAATTAACTGTGCAATTTAATATTTTACGTATACATTGGATAAATATACATACATTTTTTTGTCAACATATTTTAAATGTAAGACTGGAGATTTTCTCGGCGTTGTAAATCAATAAAACTTTCTCGGGTAGCTAGCCGAGTTAGTACATCGTTTGACCACGACGTTTCGGCGGTCACAATCACTGCCGCCATTGTCAAGTCACTTGACAATGGCGGCAGAGGTTGTGACCGCCGAAACGTCGTGGTCAAACGATGTACTAACTCGGCTAGCTACCCGATAAAGTTTTATTCAACATATTTTAATGTCAACGGTTAGGTTATTTTTATAGTTGAAGAAGATTGATTAAGCATCCGTGTTGCGAAGTTGAGCGTTGAATATATTTTCATTGATGAAGAACAGTTAATGCGTTGACAAAATATCTGATATGTCAAGCCTCTTCTGTGTCGTCCGAAAGAGTGGGTTCTGCAGTTAACTTGGTGGCACCGGACAACTGGAGTAGAATGACTGAAGAACATATAAAACCATACAGTTGTTTCGAAGTCTATATCAGACAAACATTGGTTTAATAGATTGTAAAAATGGATAAATTAATAAAAAAATTCGTAATTTCTGCATTTGTATTTATTTTTCTTAAATATTTTGATAAATTTTGAGAATACTTTTAAATAATTACTGGTTTTTTGGCAAAAATCGATATATCGATATTTTTTCCCAATATATACTGTTTGTAAAAATTGTTAAGATATTAACCTTATATTTTTTTTCTTTTATACCTAGTACGTATATGGTAAAAACCAAATGTTTCCCTACGGGGATATGCAAGGAAGCATTTTATCGACTAAGGGTATTACGTCTTAGCGATTAAGAAGCTGATAACGGAGAACTTGAGCTATAAGATGGCAACTACGTCTGCGAGATATCCGTTTGACAATTTGTTGATGGAATGCCGGAGAAACAAATACAATCTCTATTGCCTCAAATTTTGACACCCAGCATCGATCATTTATCGGTTTCAGAAACTCGTTAGGATAAATCGATCTAACTGCCTCACGACATCCTGTTACATTCGTTCATTCTGTCTATATTGACCTACACTAATGTTTGATCAGTTGCTCTGTAATTATGTTCACTAGCTACACTTACTTCATAAACGCACAAAAATTTTATCCTCCCAGTTTAACCTAATCAGGAATGTAATTACATTAAGTTTAACTGGAAAGCATTAGGAAACATCACATATCTACTCGTGTAACAAATCTCGCGCCATAATTCTGTAAATTGCATGTTAGATGAACTGTCTTCTCCTGCCCCTTTTTTTCTACTCTTAGTAGTGATAATTTTTTCTTTGTACGTGTTTGTTGCGTATAATACCAAATAGACATTTTGGTCGTGAAAATGTAGTCCCAAGTTAAGTACAGTTTAAGTACAAAATCAATTACTGTCCCTACAAAATAAGTTTTTAAAATTTTAATGTTTGGTGTCATAGATAATTTCCCCACAAGATCGTCAATGGGAGATGTTACAGTGAAATTAATCTTCAAAGAAGCCCCGAGACTAAGAAACAAAATATCAAATTCTAACTGACACCTTAATGTGCAACGATGTGTTTTGTATTTAATTAACTTATTTCTGTTGTTAGGACCAAGATTGGAGAAATAAGAAAGTAGTTTATGTAGCTATTCATGTTGTTTTTTCGATGGAGCTTATTCCTATTAGAACATGGTTGGTAAAATAAATTCCGCGTACTTTCTTTCTTTAAGTCAAGTGCACTTCATTTTATGATTAAAGAAGCCATTTGTGTTGAACAGTTGCCTTTATGTTGATTCCAGTTTAAAATGTTGTTATCTATGAGTTGTTTAATTCTATACTAGCCATTATCCACTGAGAGCATCAACCATCTTAGAATTTTTTTAAATTATTTGTCCCTTAGAATGCACTGTACATAGTGTCTTAATAGATTATTGATGTTTTTTACAACAACAAAAATCTGCTTTATATTAAATGCAATCAAAAAAAAAAAACTAATAGAACTGTTAATCTGATACTAGACTAGTATTAACAGATATAAAACTATATATTGATGGTCATTTAAGCAAACAACATTTATCAAGTTTAGGAAGATTTGGGAGTAACAACTGCTACCTAACAGTTATTATTTTCAACCAGTCCTACTTTTATTAAATATTTCATGGCAGACAATGCTTTCTTATTTTTCATCCTTCTGTAACTCGTTTATTTCTGTTATTCTTTGAAGTTTGTCTTTTATAATTTTTCTCCGGCACACACATTTAGAAATTATACTGCAATATGTTTTGTTCAGATGTAACTGACAGAATTTTGTTCTAACTCCTTAACTAACGCGAAGTATCCTTAGTGTTAAGGTAAACAGAAAGTACACTTTAGTGAGTAAACTTGAAAGCAACGCCCTACACAGAAACTATCACTCAGGTGTTTCTGGATTTGCATCTCTAATTGACTACATCGTGGAATGTGGAGTTCGCAACAAATGTGTGTATATAGCTATAAAACTCAACGAAAAGCGTCTGAAATGAACAGTGATTGGGAGCGAAACGCTCTCTTCTGGGAGTGGGGGGCGCAGAATAAATGGCGGTGATGAGGTCCTCTGGAAGAGTTTAGATATTACTTCACAGCTAGAGTCTTCAGCTCTTACAGGTACTCTACATTTACAATCTCACAGCCGATCTACTAAGACGATATAACGAACTGAAAATAGAGAACATAATACAAACGCATTCTGTCTCAGGTGGCAGTTTTTTATGTGATCGCGTTGTACAGCAACTGAAGTTTCTACTTCCCACAAAATAAAATAATTACCATTCCAAAAAGGATTACATTTACAAATTTAGAGTAATTTTTCCTTTAAAAACTCAAATAACTAAGCATTCAGCACAGAATTATTGTCTCCACGTCAATTATCGTAATGTAAATATCCAATTTCACTTTTCACAAGTGGGGATGCTTTTACCCTTCCTGCTATGTTAACATCCAGTTTACCTAGGCATTGGTGAGTTTCAATTGATGATGTAACTTATGGCATATTCCTCATAAGTACTGAAGATTGAATAGCAGATCCGAAGGTTTACCAACAAGTTGTTTCAGAAGTCCTGTTTCGTTTTTACTTCCAGTCAGAACTACATAACGTAGATATCATTGTAATGTATAATTCATTTGGTCATAAGCATTTCATCTAACGTTTCGCTATCAAAAATAGTAATAAAAAGAATAATTTTTTCTCGAAGAAACATTTTGATAAATGGAAACCGCCCTTTTCGATAATTATTGCATAAATTTTACTTTATAGGTTCAGACAAACTCGAAGTTTGAAACCCAGTAGATTCTAAATCTAGTAAAGATTTATGTACTGCTTTAATTACAATTAAATAACAAAAATAAATAAAAAACTTAGAATAATCTCATGAATACAAAATTTGATCAAGAGAAATATACACTGTGTAAGTTTTGTGTTCACAGAAAGTAACCAGTAATATTTTTGAGTGTCGAGACTAAGAATGTTATCCGTCTGTACCAGATTGACAGATTTAATGGCGAAAATCGTAGCAGATATAGGCCTACTATAGAAAGCATTTTAAATAAATAAACTAAAAATTTAATGAGAATATGAAATAATGTCAAGAAGTACGCATCCTAATAAATAAATGATTTTAACACAACTTAAAAAATATTTGTGAAATAAATAATTCCAAAAACATAGTTGCCATATCAAATCCCATATTCCAAAACTCTGTCTAAATGCCAGAATGAATGTTTTGTATAGCTTTAAAGTTTTTACTGTTCTATTTTAATATGGCAGCTACATTTTATCGATTTGTCTTTTCAACAACCGGGTTGAGAGATTCCGCTTTGGATGGAATTAAATACTTCATACTTTCTGAATGACATTCTGGATTCAGACTAAAGTGGTTATGTCGTTAACACTAAAATAAAAAATTATTTTTAAAATGAAATCCATTCCATAGTTGCTTAATCAGTTTTAATTAAATTTGGTTTTAAGCGTAGTAATCTACAGCAAAATGGCTTTTTTATTTAATGATTTTTTTGTTTAAATGAACTCTATTAAACCGCACCAGAAATCAGATTTGTTGCCAAACAGTAGGATGTGAATTGGTGCCAAACAGTACCCCGATAATCAAGCGCAAAATGGTGAGGTCTAATTGAAAGTATCCCTTGTGCCCCGGGCGACTTTTTTTTTTAATGGAAATACCTATTACGCAAATTACCCCGGTTTACGCTGCGCAGTTTTCAGCAGACGGAATAACACAAGAGAAAAAATATATACGTGAGACGTTCCCGTTTCACAAGATTTAAATCCCTCGGTGCAAAACGTGCGCTCCACTCGCCCTCCCCCAGGCTCCTTTTGAAGTGATTTACTCAGAAAGGGCTTTTATGTTTTATTACTACTCGGTGAGCCAATTAGGAAATGTGTAGCAACGCGGAGCAATTCAGAGTTGCTCCCCGTGGCTATGTCAGCCCGGCGCGGCATTCAGCGCTACGGCAGTGGCTTGAGCGGGCGTCGAAACGGAAGCGATTCGGACGCCGTGGTGTCCGCGAGCAAACCTGCAACGCGCACGGTCTTTCATAATGTAAAGTGAACTGAGTAATTTTTTACACTGGGCTGCTAAAGTTTTCAGGCACATACTACTTTCCCCCGCGTAGCCTTTTTTGTTCTCTTCACCTGGCACGTGGCCCAAATTAGAATTTAAAGTAGCCCAGAAGTCACGGCTGTATGCATGGAGGTGCAAATTTATGAAAGCAGAAGTAATTTGGCTTTAGAGCCTCTGCGACTGCGCTAGGGCCTTCGACACTCTTAATAAGGGCCCTGCGAGCTGGCTTTGTGTACAACACACAGCGCCTGTGCCAATTGCAAGAGCACCTCCTGCCTCACACAATATCTAAACGTTGAATTTATTAAGGAAATTTGAGCTAAGTGACACAACTATTTTAAATACTTATAGGGCATTATCATAAAAAATTTCTGCCTGGGAAGTTATGAGTTCATATTCAGAAACTGCCTCAGTGAAGTCATCTTAAACGGCTTCAGTAGCTTTACAAAGTGTACCTAAATATTGTTTCCAAGTTTCTTGAGTTAATATTTTATTCACTTGGGTTCTTCTCAATTTGTTGTGCAAAAAATGGGACTTAACAACTTCGGTTACTAAGATATTAGTAAAAAAAAAAAAATCACATTTTGTTATAGTTTGAGTAACTTCGATGTGAATTATCAACTCTTCTCTAAAACACCATCTAACAGACGAGCAACAGGAATCTCCGACGCTGATCCGAATCTCTTTACGGCTACCCAGATTTCGGTTTTCCGTGGTATCCCAAAAACACTCCACACAAATTCCGAGATGATTCCTTCAAAAGCCCATGGGCAAATTCCTTCCCGTTCCTTGCATCAGTCCTTTCTCTCTTATATTGACTTCGACGACGACGAGGTGTAAAACAATAAAGAAGGAATATTTTTGGTTAACTTCTCTGCAAATGCACTGAGGTTCATAATCACAGACATATTACTGAAACGTAGCGAAAGATATGCATAAAAGTTGTGGAAACAAACTTCTGAAAACAAACATAGCTATAAATGTGTGCTGTCCATTTCATAAAATTTGTCTTTTTTTCTCTTCACGTCAGTCTGGTCAGACAGTCACTTAATATTGACTTTTATTTAAATGAATTAAGTCAGCGTGACACTATACTGTGAATGGTCTGGGCATTGGAAATATAGCTACCATTACCGACAAATGTAATGTGGAAAAACAGATTCTGCGCCTAGTGGTGCAAAACTTCCTATTTATGGACTTCGGAGATCACTATCCGCTCAGTCACCCTGCTGGAGAACAGCATAACGATGACCTTTTTCGATAATAGGCAATCTCAACGAATTTAAATCAACACCATCATATCAGAAACGCTACGGGCAGTTCTATAATTACCGTGGCGCCACAATCTGATGAATTCTTATAGAACTTGGCGAAACATATCTAAAATAAATATTCTTTTTTTTTTTTTTTACATCTCACTTGGTTTTCTATATATAGCATGCCAAAAATCAGTTACAGGTATTGATTCTTGTGCTTTTGGAGACGTTTCTTCTGGTCCAGGCTGTATTTCAATCTAACAATAACCAATAGGAAGAAAACAAAACAACCTGCAGTGCATTTCCATCGTGTAGATATAGTGGTTTTGGTGATTTTTTTTTTCTGGTCCGGGCAGGATCTCATCCTAACCTCCTCACTTCTGAGCTACAATATCTCGAGAACTAAGCGAGATATCAAAACATTTTATTCTTTAATTTCAAGATGTCTCGTCGAGTTACATACGAGTTCATCATCAAATTGCGGCGCCACGGTTACCGTAGAATCCCCACGTTACGTTCTGTTCATCTTGCATTTTTTAAAACTAAAATGTGTTTAGAAAGAATTTCGCCATCATAGAACTCCAACATTCGACGTCACGTTTAGGAAAACTCTTCGACAGCAGCCTCCAATAGGCTATTTGACAGTACTGAAAATATATTATAAATTGTAGTCATTGGCGTGGATTAATCCTTCAGGAAGCTAATTTTTTTTTAATTTGAAAAGAAAAGTGGATTATTTTTAATAAAAATTAGATTTTTCTTACCTCTTGTCACGTGATAGAAAACGCTCTAGGATTGGTGGTCGCTTTAATGACGTCACGTTCCTGTAAACGCTACGGCTGTGAGTGGAAAGTTTTCTATTATCCAAGTTTTCAAATATTTATTGTTAATTGCTGGTTATTTCTTGTTATTAATAAAATTTCATCTTGAATCTGTAAAAGCCTATAGCGGAAAAAATATCGAAAATAGACACCTTTTTTGTGGGGTTGGGCTATAGAAACAACTCCTTACTTTTATTCTGCGGAGTTTAAAAATGTGACAACTTCAGTTTGAGAATCATTGGAATCTTTTACAAGAATGACTAAAACTATAAATTAAATTAGTTGTTATAGGAGATATCGACGAGAAAAATGCAAGGTATAATGTAGGCAGGCCTACTGTGTAAGGTAAGCACAACAATTGAATAACTGAATCTTGTGGGCCGTTTTTCTTAATTGCAGATAAAAGGTTATGGATAAATGACATTTTTAAAAATAGTCAAATAGCCTATTACAACTGAAACATATATGTCGGTATAAGGATGAAAATGTATTTATGAATTTTTCTCGAGAAACCAACAGAGTAATACTATTATTTATACACAATATTTTGTTGACTCAAACCTCCGTCGCCATTTTCAAGTGCAGCTGTAAGACTTGAAGTATGCCTAGAGCGAGCTGTTGAAAACAGTGCTCACTACTCTAATCAACAGGGTGCGGCCAATACGTCAGAGGACAGCATACCTGGTGAGTTAAAATATTTACGTCATTCCTTCAGACGGAATGGGTTCAGGGAACATCAAATACGATTGGCATTCCGGGAAGTGAAACACGGGCCTAATACCAGCGGTAATGTTTCACATGATCATTTAGCCTTCTTGCACTACAACATCGAGGGTTGGAAGGGTTCTAGCGAGAAAAGGCATTGATATAATTTTCCTACCACCATCAAAACTAAGGAACATTTTGCGCCCTCCATTGGATGACCCTGCTCTTTTTGCACCGGAAGTTTATAGCATTCTGTGTGAATGCGGAAAAAAGTACAACAGCCAGAAGATATGGTTACGCGTGGATACCTATTATTGAGGCTGCCCGTCAGCAACGCTCTGTGTTTTGTGCTCCGCGGACGTCTCATGAAGTTTGAGATGCTGCTAGGCAACATAACAACGCCTGCCGTTGCCATGCCAGTTTTTAAACAACGCGCTACAAGCAAACTTCAAGTTTTACGACTACATCTGCAGATGGCGACGGAAATTTATGTTGCCAAAATATTGTGTGTAAAGAATAGTATAACTCGGTTAATTTCCAGAGAAACATTCATAAATATACAACGCCGAGAAAAACTTCGTTAATTGATGAAAATTTACTTTATTAAATGTTGGTTTTATCTTAAAGTCTCTTATATTTAAACATTACAGCAGAAAGATTTGGACACTGGTGAAAAATTTCGAAAGAATCTGTTTGTTATGGCCCTCAAGTCAAACCTGGAATAACGATAAACTACGTTACAGCCCAGTGTTTGTATCTCCAAAGTTGAACCCGATTACTGACCCCATAACTAAACATTAAAAGACATTTGATGATATCTTCAATCCTTTCTCTATCGATGAGCTTCTATCAACTTTGAAGGGGGTAATGAAGGGAAAGATTCCAAGATTAGATAAAGTATTTGGAATTTATAGAACACTGTGGCAAGAACGCTAGGAGATATATGTCAAATTTCTTTTTGGTCATTTTATGTGCAGGATGCTAAACAGCAGTTCTAGACGTCCAGTAAGCTAGAGATTAATTGCGTTATGGAGTTTATGTCAGCAATTACTATAACCGTTTCTATAACAGGAAGAGCCTCTTGTATATTCAGCACTCTTCATACTCAGGCAGTGTTTAAATATAATCAAAATGGTAGATACTAAGAGCTTGCACTGATAACACACAGAGTATTAGGTTTTCTGAATATCTGAAAATTGGTTTCTTTTTTTTTTCCAAAAACTTACTGCAGTTTGGAGCAAAAGTGTTGTGTATAAGTTGCTCAAACTAATGCAGAAACAACAACGGGACAGACAATGACTTACTACTATTATTATCTCTGCAACCATTCAATCTTTATACTGCAGTCCTACCTAACACGATCTTTTGCCAATTTTCAAATTATTATACCGTAGCATATTCTGAAATTTTAAATCAGTGTTCCATGAAATAATATATTTGAGCAAGCACGTTCAGAACAAAACCTTGTTCCACTTAAACCTCAAAAAAGATCTTGATAAACTAAATATATCATTGAGTGGCATTTCACAACTTCATAACGCAAATTCGAGATATTTGTTACCTGTTATGGTTGAAATATTTTGTTTCAATAAACGTTTAGATTAAGGTCCATCTAACCTAAGACATTGGAAACAGAATCCTACATATACCTGCTGGCACTACAAGATAAACTTTTACCTCCTCTCCGAATTCATTAGGACCGATTTATTTTACAACTTAGTATTGCTGTTTAGTCTGGCAGAAGAAGCCATGTGTTCAGCATATTGGTATCTCTCAGAATAAAACTACGAGAATTATCATAGTTATCTGACTTCACATATGGAAAAAATTATAGCAATATAAGATTTAACGATTCAGTGTGAGTGCATACGAAAACATTACTAGATTGGACTCTTCCCATCAATCATGTTATAGCTCTGATTTTACAACATCGAAATCAAATAGCAACAGAAAAGTTATTACAAGATCTCATTTCGAGGAAGTAGACTACACTGACCACGTCCTGAAAGTTTCATTATCGATTTACAAAAGCGATGACAATTATTAAGCACCCAGCACCCTTTCCCTGGTTATAACCTGTTATGACCAGAGCCGAAAAGGCTGTGCTGCATCAAAAGAGTTCCAAACGATCATAGATGACGTGGTTTCATTATTCACAAGTGGGCCCCACGATTTTCATGTACAGTAATTGTGATTGGTGTAATAAAACAAATAATGCCATTTTACGTTAGAAGTGGCATATGCTGGCATTGTCTTAATTTTATTATGAATTCAGGAATCCATTTGAGTCAATAATACACTGGCTGAGAAATTTTTCTTCCCATTAATACCTCTCGTGCATATTTGACAGTGTTAGTCACCACTGGAATAATTCTGTTTATTTATATGTATAGTCGTGTTTCAGTGTCACTAGTTAAAGAAAATAAAACAAATATGGCTCTCTTTTGCCATCGTGCTACGAGTAAACGGCTCGGAATAAAATATGTATGTACACCAAAAGAAAATACTAATATCTTCATCTTTATTCAACCCTACACATTTAACTGCTTTTTGGTTGCTTCTCGAGAAAAACTAATGAAAAAAAGCCATAAACAATCATTGATATTTAACAAATCGATACAGAGAAATGCCTAAATATTATTACTTCTGATGGCGTAAATAAAAAATTTAAAAAAACACTTCGAATCAAATCGGACTAAACGTTTATTCAAATACAAAAAAATATTTTGAACGGGGGAGAAAATTAAGGATATTTTACGAATTGAAATGTTGTGACGCTTTTGATATGATACAGTAATTTTAATGGTTCCTGTTAGCTCACATCGTCTGCTCTTATCATTTATTTATCTTATGACCACGCACAAAATCAATAATACAATGTAACATTAAATTATAATTAAAATTCAAAGTCAACATGGTGCAGCCAATCTAGAGCTTCATTTGAAATATTAATAAAGTCTATCGGTGATCCCCTGAAGGCTCCAAGTGGGCAATCAAAGGTCACGTGACGGATGGTTTGTTTTTCCTCACCACAGTCGCAGTTCTGCGAATCTCTCATTTCTCATGTGTACAGAGCTGAAGCAGATCTGTCATGATCAGACCTAACTCTGTTAAAAGCTGCCCAGGTCTTGCGAGGGAGATGAGTCCCTTCAGTCCCTGTTGACTGTCAAACGGGGAGTGCCATTCTGGTGGGGCTGAGTCTATCCACTCCAATCTCCATGCTTCTCTCCCATTAAAATTATCAGATACAAGCTGTTTAGCCGTTTTTAGGCTTGGACTTCTTGATTCAAGTCTCTCAGATTGATTGTCCATGTCGTCGTCGATGGGCAGATCCAAGTTATGACAAATCTTATTATATTGGGCAATTAGGAGATTGTGTCGTCTTATCATGGGCGATTCGATGCTACACAAAACGGGTAGCCAGTACAGTGGAGTGGTCTTGATACATCCACTAATTATCCGCATTGTCTGGTTCAAAACTGTGTCGATCTTTTTGACGTGGGTGCTATTCATCCAGACAGATGAGCAGTACTCAGCTGCAGAATACACAAGGCTCAGTGCTGATGTGCGAAGTGTGGAGGCGGATGCTCCCCAGGAGGTTCCAGTTAACTTCTAGAGAATATTATTTCTGGTTCTTAGTTTTGCTGCAAGGTTGTTTAGATGTTTATTGTACGAAAAGTTGCGATCCATTACGACTCCCAAATACTTGGGGAAGGGGTTGTGTTGGAGGAGAGTTCCATCAAGAAGAACGTCAAGTGAGAGATTCGCCGCCCGATTGTTAAGATGGAAGATGCTAGTTTCCGTCTTGCTGGAACTGGGTACGTTTTTTTTTTTTTTTTTTTTTTTTTTTTTTGTTTTTTTTTGTTTTTTAACTGCTTAATGTCTCCTATAACAACTAGGTCTTTAGAGACGGGGAAAGGATGGGGGGCAAGGAATGGGAAGGAATTCGGCCATGGCCTTTTTGAAGGAAGCATACCGGCATTCACCTGGAGTGATTTGGGGAAACCATGGAAAACCCAAATTGGATGCCCGGACGGGGATTCGAACCGCCGTCCTCCCGGATGCGAGGCCAGAACGCTAGCCGTTACACCACCACGAACGGTAACTGGGTACGAGACGCCATTTATTAAAATAGTTGCTCAGGGTTTTGAGGTCTGCTGTTAAACTATTTTCCATTTGGTCAACAGGATCTCCTGGCAACCAGAGCACAGTTATCCTCATGTCAGCTAATGGTTCTAATCAGAGAAAAAAAAGAGCAAGAACCCTTGGACCTTCACTAAGGGATTGCCAACTTAACATGAAAGGAATAAGCCGATCAAAAAGCGATTGCCTTTCAAAGTTATTACTTGACCACAACGTCGATATAGCCTGCTCTTATCATTATCAACAGATGATAAAAAATGATGTTGGCCTTGCTCAAACCAACCAAGCTATAATTACGTCACTCAACTAAATATAAAGTCCGAGGTCTTTGTAGTCACTCTAGACCAGGGGTCCCCAAAGTGGTCGGTATCGACCCCTGGGGGTCGATAAGAGTTCTCCGGGGGTCGATTAATACCCGGGGGTCGAAAGGGGGTCGATTGATAATAAAGAGGATCAGTTAAATGGTCTAGGAAAAAAATGGGAATATTCCAACAAAAATCCAAAATAACTGACTACCCCCGTTATAATTTGAGTTTTACCGAAGCCTGCGTCGCTTTAGGTATGTGTTAAGGAGAAAACATACTGGAGCGGAGAGCATAGCAACGACGAGAGCGAAGAACAAAGCCGCGAAAACAAATAAACCAATTGGATTGTTGCGGTGACTCATACTGAGGCGCAAAGCGGTGAGGTAATAATGGAGCAAAGCTTAGCGTTCAAACTGTTTGATTTCGCCGCTTTATTCTTCACTCGCATTGCTGGTTTGCTGGTGGTTGTTCCTGTGAGAAACGAATGTAGACCAATTTACGAATTGTGTCTCTTCTAAGGTCCGTCTTTGGGATAAGAAAGAATTATTTTATTTTAGCTAAGCTACGTGATGAACTCAACAAGTATTAAAACTTTATTTTTATTTACTTCGGGTATTTAAGCATTTTATATTCGGGAGGACGCTGGTTCGAATCCCCGTCCAGGCATCCGGATTTGGGTTTTCCATGGTTTCCCCCAATCACTCAAGGCTAATGCCGGGATGCTTCCTCCAAAAAGCCATAGCCGAATTCCTTCCAGTTCCTTGTCCGCAGTTCCATCCTGCCTCTAATGACCGCGCTGTCGACGAGATGTAAAGCCACAGGGAGGGTGGGTAGGGGAGAGAACGCTGCTGGTTCATTATACACAAATTGCACTGTTAAACTCTAGTATGGTTTCCACTCTATGTATTGTATATCTAAATGTAGGTTTTGTCGTTTACATAGAAGATATCGTAATATACCGAAAACCATTAAATTCAGATACTTCTTTTTCATCTTTTTCCTATCTAATTCTATTGAATAGGTTACTTTTAGATGCAATTATTATTTTATTATTCCTTCAAGTCTAGATATCTATTGTTAGAAAAAAGTAGCAACAATGCACTCTGAGAAAGAACAGGAATTGTTTATAGCTCGTGCGGTAATATGTTGCGTCTCTTACTGCTGTGTGCTGCGATCGTATCGTGTTGTTTATATTATAAATCTGAGTTTAATACCTACAATGTCGTCTACCAGTGCTAAGAAGAAATGCAGACAATATTCACACGAGTATTTGAAATATGGTTTTGTGCCATCTTCTGCTAATGAAACTATTCCTATGTGCTTGTTATGTGAAAAAAAACTTTCAGCAATGATGCTATGAAGCCGGCGAAAATGAAAGACCACGTGGAAAGGATCCATTCTGATAAGAAAAACAAAGATATTGAGTATTTCAAAATGCTAAAAGAGAAATTGAGAGATCGGCCAAATTTAAGTACATATTTGAAGTCATCTGCTAGCGCTGACAGGGAAGGAGGACTGAGGACATCCTACAGCATCTCTCTTAACATAGCAAAGAAAGGCAAACCGTACACTATTGGTGAAGAGATTATAGTACCAGCTATAAAAGATGTAATTGAAAATGTTATGAAGAAAGACTCTCAACTATTTTTAAAGTGCATACCATTGAGTGAAAATACTGTGCAGCGACGTATAGAGGAAATGGCCGATGATGTGGAAAGATCTTTGACCTCTGAGCTCCAGCATTGTAAGTTTGCTATTCAACTTGACGAGTCAACTTTCGGAAATTCAAATCTTCTCATGGCTTCTGTTTGGTTCCATAGTCCATTCCTGAATGACACTGTTGATGAATTTCTGTTTGCTAAATATCTTCAAACTGATTCAAAAGGTGAAACAATTTTCTTATGTTTGCAAGATTATTTGAACAAGCACAACATTCCTTTCGGGAATATTACTGCAGTAGCTACTGACGGAGCACCTGCTATGGTAGGCCGTTATAGAGGATTTTTCGTCTTTCTGAAGGAAAGGTTCCTAATGTACGTACCGTTCACTGTGTCCTACACAGGCAGCATCTTGTAGCCAAAAAATTGAGTGGCGAGGCTGCATGATACTCAAAAAGTGTGCATTACGTCAATTAATAAAA
Source organism: Vandiemenella viatica (assembly GCA_031002005.1). Classification (NCBI taxonomy): domain Eukaryota; kingdom Metazoa; phylum Arthropoda; class Insecta; order Orthoptera; family Morabidae; genus Vandiemenella; species Vandiemenella viatica. The sequence goes on from JARYHS010013630.1 coordinate 186,084,147, forward strand.
TTAAAGCTCATCCTCTAAATTCCCGACTGTTTGCGCAGTTATGTGAAGAAAATGATGAACCTTTCAATCAATTACTTTTGCACACTGAGGTAAGGTGGTTGTCAAGAGGTGATAGTTTGCAGAGGCTTGTTGACTTGTACGACTCGTCTGCAGAGTTTCTTAAGAATGTGGATCCATTACTATGTGACGAGTTAAAACAGTGCAAGAACCATCTTGTTCTATTTGGCAGATCTTTATTCGAAATTTAACGAAGTACAGAAGCGTTTGCAAGGAAAAAATGTTACAATTGTTCAAGCTCGAACAATTATAATGGCCTTTCAACTAAAAGTGGACCTGTTAAAATCTTCACTGGCACATAAAGATTTTACATATTTTTCAAACTTTCGACTACTAAAAGAAAATGAAGAGATACTCGACCGTGATTTGGAGATATATATTAAACATCTCGATAAATTAAGAGAAGACTTCAAAGCACGTTTCGAAGACTTGGAGAACATGCATGTTCCTGAATGGTTTGCTTCTCCATTTGATGTTAAAATTGATAATGAAGGTAATGAACGTGGTTTAGAAGATGAACTGATTGAAATATTCGTAGATCTGGAAGCTAAAGCGTTGTTTAAAAATAAAAACCTCAGCGAATTTTGGAGCAATAACAATGTTGCTACGAAATACCCCAAGCTCAGAGCAGAAGCTGAACCTTTCTTACTTGCATTCCCAACTTCATACATGGTTGAAGCTGGCTTTAGCCACGCGAACGCTATTTTGACAAAACAGAGAAACAGACTGAACTTGGAAAACCGTGGTGATTTGACGACTAAAACTTACCAATTTTCAACCGAACATCAGTAATCTTGATGCTGCCCTTCAGACCCATCCATCTCACTAATATCAGCGTACTTTAATAAAAAGGTATGTTAACATATTTTTAATGTATTCAATAGTAGTGGTAAAATGGCAGATGTTTTTTCATGGAATATAATTTATTTAAATTTTCAATGATTATTTTGTGTTTTACGTTTTATGACACTTACGGCTATAGGCTAGTTTCCATCTATCTATAATTTTGTTATTATTTTTTACGATTATAATAACAGTGTAAAATATCTCCTTTTTTGTTAGTGTTGTTGGGTGGATTTTTTAAGGTGTGGGAACTATAAATACTTTCTTTGGGTTGTTATACAAGTCTCCTTATCGCTTAGCATCAAAAATGCTAATTATGATTTAAAATTTTCATCAGTGGCGGATCCAGGAATTTTTCGAGCCGGAACAAGAACTGTAGGAATGCCGCTCCTTGCAACATTATTTGCAGCTCCCATTTTTGCCGTCTGACCCCAAGTGTCGCCGCCTCGATTGTCGGCCAAACACATTGTTGTCGCTGCCCCGATTGTTGGTCAAACTCATTGTTGTCGCCACCTGGCGCCCAGTGTACTAGTAGAGCTAAAAAAAGATATCCGCGACTTAAATCGCCGCCCTTCAAACATGATTTGGCCGCCCCCTTGAAGTTGGCACCCCGGTGTACATCCCCCCCCCCCCAGATCCGGCACTGGTTTTTATTAAACGATTAATCTGGGGGTCGATGAGAAGGCAAATGTTCTATGAGGGGGTCGACGTGATAAAAAGTTTGGGGACCCCTGCTCTAGACTCTATTTCGAGTGTAACCGATCTCCCGCAGGCTGTAGCTTACACTCTCTGAGGTCGAATATCACACAACTCTTAACATGTCTTATCATGCAAACTGTTGAACGGTCTGGTGGCTCAGTGGTTAAGGCGTGTGACTGGAGCTCCAAAGGTCCCCGCTTCGAATTCCTGTCTTGGCGGGGATTTCTAAAGGCCCTTAACCCAGTCTTCACTTCTGGCGCAGCTTGCTGCGTAATGTACGCTAGACCGATTACATGGTTCGGATTCTACGTTGAACTGTATTTCCCATGTTCCCGGTAGTATTATTGGGTTTTGTTAATGCAGACGCGACAAGAATGTGCATGCGTGGCAAATAGAAAAACTATTGTCACCTGGCGGCAGGACGCATCACTAATTTCTCGACCAGCAATGCCATACGCACTTAAATTTTTTTAAACTCAAAGTGTTTAACAGTTCCAAACCAATTGTAGTTTGCATAATTGATATTCAAACAATACATTTATCTTAAAGTTGATGATATCAGCACATTTCAAGAAACATGTGCCTCCAGTGAAACTAATGTTCAGAATACGCTGCCAGATTTGTACAAAACGTTTTTCATTTATTCTAGCACAAATACAAATTCATCTATTATCATCTACAATTTGCTGTGGATATTTCTTATTCCACATTTAATGTTCCATATTTCGTACACCAAACACACTTAGTGCAAAAAGGTACGTTTGAAATCTGTTAGTCCGAATCCATTATTCGTCGCGGACTGCTGTAGGCTGGTAACTGATGTCAAGAAATTTAACTCTGCTATTAATAACTACTTCACAGTACAGTCGCGGGCAGTATTTTGTAGTATAGATTTTAGCGGTAAGAAAGGGTGTTTGCTTTCAAGCGGCGTGAAACTCCATGCCGCCATACCCGACTCCAGCGTCCAAGCCCGCTAGAGTAGCAGTTTTACTGTGAGAAGGTCACGCCTTGTCCACGAGGAACACGTCCACTTAGCACGTGAAGTACACGAAGGAACGGTATGATATTGAGCCAATGGGAGAAGCGGATTCCCCACTTTCAGAGCCGGTAACGTTTCTAGGCGCTAACATCACCGCCCCAGTACGCGATGTGAATTTACGTAGGTCAGACCTATTAAAAACCAAATTGGCCATTTTTAGGCATTTCTATCAGCCTCCCCTCCACTGACTCGGAAAGCAACTGCTACCATCTTTGATCCTATGATCCACTATTCGCAGTATCGGAAAAACCTCCTATTAAGTACCTATCGATGTAATAATACCAGGCAACAGTTTTCTGTAATAAATCTAGTAGTCACAACTATCAATATCATTCCAAGGAGTACCTACGTCCTGATTCTAAGTAAGATAAGTCTCTGTTTGTGTTTTTATCCTAGCCAGGTACTTCCAGATATCGACTGGAAGCCTAAAGCCTAAGCCGACAGTAAGTAAGTGCTAGGACGGACCCACCAGTGGGTTAAGTGTCACCACTTGCTCGGTCAACACGCCACAGTACATCCACGTTTTGCCCAGCACACCATTTTGCTGATATCAAGCAAACTGATGCAGTAACTGCAATTTACATCACCCACTCAAGGATCAAAGATTGCACTGAATAAAAAGTGTTCTATTTAATGAATAGCTTCATAACTTTACGATGGTAAAGGAAGCTGTAAGAAATATTGGCGTAAAGTAGCATTGCGGTTCGTTTATTGTTTTCGTTAATACTGGGAATTATTTGTAGTCACTTTTTAAAATAACGATCAATACTATAGTCAACTATTTTAAACGAAAATTTAAGGAAAGATTTTTGTATTTAGGACTGGCGTCACAGTCACGGCGTAAGCAACTCGTCCCCCTCAGACTACCCGATTGTCGGCAGAACGTGAGTACAAAGTGACGACAAAGGCGAGCTAGGAAGCGGGTCCTGCGGCGTAGTGCGACGTCAGCGCGCTCTCAGTGTGAGGCAGGAGAACGCTCAGTCGGCACTCCAGTCCACGCCCATCAGTGTTTCGCTGTCGCCGCAGATATTATCTCTCTCATTCTTCTCTCTCCACACACTCTTCCCTCTGTCTCCCTCGTTCGAACCTTATTGTTATTTACTTTTTTTGCTCGTTTTCGCACACGGTTTGATAATATCGCAAAGTTTTTAATATCCACGGGGCTGTAATCGATAGAAATACAACGCCACAAAGGCAGTGTACCGTCTATTGAGAAGCAACTTTAGAATATTTGCTGACTTCATTTGTGAGACAAACGAGAAAATATTCCTCAATGTTCTATTAATTGTAATTCCTTCTCAACGCAGCATTTCCTGTAAGCGTAGTATGAAATGCTAGCCTCGTGATATTCAGATACAAAAAATACATTGCAGTGGGAACATATTGAAAGTTGTTGGTCATTTTTTCGAGCCAGGTCCTTAGTTGCTATGATAACTGCTTTTTGTTATTTTTCGTCTTGCTACTAAAACAAATGCTTTTTATGGCAAAGGCGTTTCGTATTTATTTAAGACATCTTCAGTGCCCTAGGTAACACACACACACACTTCACACCTTCATTTGATTTTTACAGAATAGGACCAGTGAATACCTATGTTTTCCAATCTTACGTCTCTTATTGTGGAATAGTATGACTTGCGTTGTTTAAACTGACGAGGGCTTGATGAAATATTAATTGACCTTTTCTTCTTACCGATATCCTTCATAGACATAATACAACTGATCATCTGAAATTTTTTACAGACATTTTTTCAAATATCAGACTATTTATGTTATAGGCATTAACAAATACAATATCAGAATTCCCCAAAACAATCTGCGACATGATATTGGTGATTTTCTACCAGCATTGCACAAAGTCATCAGCAGTATCAACCCCACCCATGAATGTATTGTAGTCCTTGACGACTCTTGGGCATGAAACAGTCGACTTCAACCCATCTTTTTTTTTTTTTTTTTGCTTGTAACCAGTGGTGTAACAATAGGCTGTCAGAATGGGCAAAAATCCACGGGACCAACTTCCGGAGGGGGCCCCGATTACCGATCGTAGAGGCTCTACGGCCCGAAATCCACCCAGATCGCCAAACCAGCCTGAGAGAGGGGCCATCAATTGAAGCTGACATGGACCCTAACCAGTATAGTTAATAGTTACGCCACTGTGTATAACAGTAGTTTCCTCGCTGCCATGAAAATTTGATACTGAATGTAAGACCTTTTTATCCTTCCATTTCCAGTAGCCAACGTCTAGGTTTGAAAATGTATGGTCACAATCTCCTCTTTTTAATTTGCCATCAGCAGATAAGTTGTTAGAACGCCCCTTGAAGTTAGACCTATTTGTCTAATAATGAAAGAGATGAGAAATAATTATCGAAATAGATAACATCGTCATTGCTCCACTATTGTTCAGTCATTTCGAAGACCACTCTTTGACCTAATGAGTAATCCAAGAACTTTGCAGTCATTTCTTTATTTTTGCCTTTATAAATTATAAACTTCTAAGAGAAGAGCTTCAATGAGAGCGTAGTTCTTAGAAATATCCATTTGAAAATTTCTAAAACAATAATAAAACCAATTGTATACTAGTTAAATCTATTTACCAATAATTTGTATAAAACTAATCAGAAGACCTTGACGTTACTTATTTGTACTCGATTATTTAGTAGGTAAACTAGAAAAACATATTTTATATGTAAAATATATATGGTTTAATGTTCAAACTAAAAGAATAATAACAGAAATCGACACTTGCCAAGTAAATTCTCATCTAAAAATGCATTGTAACGTAGCACTTGTTTCTCTTATCAATACGCTGTCAAGTCCCAATTTGAAAAATTCATTGCTCGATAGTTTTGGGCAGAATTTAAAAATAAATGTTTTCATTGTCTGACCTAATGGTACAGCAATGGATCAACAGGCTTAACAATGCAGTGCACAATGGTATTATGGTGATAAACATAATGGTACTAATTTGTACCGTCAGGGAGGAAATGGTTAAGGCGTTTCACTGGAGATCGAAAGATCTCTGGTTCGAATCCCTGCCTCAGCGGGGATTTTCAAAAGGCGTTTAACCCGACTTTCACCTTTAACACAGCTTGTTGGGTAATATAAAATGCACCAGAAAACTTCGTGATTCTGATTCCACGTTAAACTGTACCCGGTAGGATTACCGAGTTAGGTTAAGGGGGCTAAGTTGGGGACGGAATTCTCAGCCGATAAAATCCCTCTCACTAGGTCATTGTAACCAGACGAGCCTTTACCCTTACTAGAGTGAATTCCAAACTGATACACGAAATACACGTTTCTTAGCTCATCGAAAGCACTAAAATTAAATAAAGTTGAGTGGTTGTAACGACCTGGTGACAAGGTTTCTTATTGGTTGCGTAATCCGCCACTATCATAGCCACTTAGCTTAACCACGTAGTGCTACGGAAATAGGTAACCAACAGTTTTACTGGGAATACAAACCACGAAAGTGATATCTCACGCAGGGGCGTAGCTATTATGGGGCTAGGCACCGGGGCCCCCAAGCATACCTCTGGGGGCCCCAAACCGCACCTCTGGGGGCCCCCAGCGCAGTTCAGAGGTCCACGAGCCTTCGTGGCAAACTGGTGACCTTTTTTTTTAGCTCTAAAGTCGTCTAAGGGGGCCCCTGAAACACAGGAAGCCCCTCACTAAGGCCCTCTCACTGCTCAGAGGGCCCTTATCAGCAACACAAAGCAAAAAAAAAGTCGCCAATCTGGCCTGAGGGCCCAAAATAATTTTTTTGCTCCGGGGCTCTTGTTGATCTAGCTACGCCACTGATCTCACGTACTTCACAATATACAATCAGCAATACCATTAGTGAAAGTCTGGTTCATAGCCTTTGAGAATTACAGCCGAGACTGGGATTCGAACCGGGCACCACTCGATCTCCAGTCAGACGCCGTAATCACTAAACAGCCAGACCACTTCATCAAACGGGCTGATTTCATATCTTTTTTTTTATTTATTTTAATGGCTTTTGGCAGCTGAGGCCATACAGCCAGCTCAATGTGTTATATTAAAGCTTCCAGTGAATCATTAAATCCAGTGTTTATATAGTCTTCAAAGGGCGGACGCCACAGGACGGACAAGACACACACACACAGACACACAACACTTAACATCCACGCCCGCGTTCGGATTCTAACCGGCGACCTTCGGCACGTGGAGCTAGCACTCTAGCCCCTACGCTACCGAGGCCGGCTGATTTCATATCAGTATCGCGATGGAAGTAGTGCGCACGGCGACGCTCCAGCGGTCATCATGAAGTCTCGCACCCGCCTAAAGCACACATAAGAATTAACGAAGATACTTCTATAGCTTCGAACGAACCAGCGCGATCGGATTAGGAAATACAGCCAGTATTGCCGCGCGACACGCGTTAGTGGATCGCTGACTTAGCGCGTTAGTACTTCAGGTATGAGAGGCAGACACGATACGATAAAATTCGAACTTCTGTAACTGGACCGGTACCATCTTTAGCGAAAGATGACTAAAGTGTTTCTTTTGTAATCTACAGTAGAACTCCGATTATCGGAATCACCGATTATCCGAATCGCTTTTTTAATTAAGACGGAAACGTACTGCGAAAAAGCTTCCCCTCTTTTATGAAAACCAACCCAAAGTTCGGATAATTGCAGCTTTGTTTAACGACTGGTACGGCGAAATTTTCATCCCTGAAGTGCAAAAGCACCAAAAAAAAAACTTGGAAAAGAGGCAATTTGAACATAAATACAATAATTAATTAAAAAGGACCCTTTTTTTTAGAAAAAATCCGACTAACCGAATTTTTTACTATCCGAATGGGGTCCGGTCCCAATTGATTCGGATATATGGAGGTCTACTGTACAATACTGTAGCTCTGCTTTCAGTAGCGTTTCCTTCAATTGTACACACTTGATTTTTTCCTGTAATGGTTCTTGAAAATATAATTTCATGTAAATTACAGTTATATTTCAATTCATAGTATGAAAACTAATTGCGCTACAACCATGAAATGTCGCTCCCAGCCATCTGAGAGAGACGTGGTCGTTAGCGAACACAAACTTCCCTCACGATTCCACTGCTACTCCGCAAAGTTAGGACAGAATTTCCTTTCTGTCATCTGTTGTGCTCATTAGCACGAAACAGAGAAAATTGTGGCTTCATGTATAGTGTTCTAAGCCGAACTTAGTCGTCAATAAAATGTTAGATTAAGACAGTAGTGCTTCTCATCGTAGAAAAAGGGTAAGAGAAAAAAGCTTTGTTAATCAAAGATTGTGACTGTAGGTAGTCAATAAATGATTGTGTATTTTCTTAGCCCCGGATTTGGAGATGAGGATTTAGTTATAACTCTTGTATCAATACCAAAAAGGGTGTTGGTACTTAAGTTTCAAGTTTTAGGAAGAGAGAATTAGATCGCGTAGTAATGTAGACTTCAGATTTAGCAGTTGTGACCAGAACACTGTGAGAAGGGTGGGTTGATATATGATATTAATTAATAATCTCTATATAATAAGCAGATGGCTATAATGATGGGTGCTAGTAGAAGTTCTGATATCAATAACGTAGTGTATATTACAATTATTTAATAATTTTTGTGTTGTAATAGTTAAGAAATATGTAGGGAATTTAGTGCACCTTAATTATAATTTTACTAAAGCTGACGAGACGTATATACTACTTTTGGAAATTTCTTGTGAATTTATTAACATATTGCTTTTAGGTTTTGAATGTAACCACTTTCTGAAGAGATTGTTAATAATTCTTTACATCCAGTTCACAGGAACTATATTGACTATGGTATAATTTAGACTGATTAATTTTATTTATCCATACAGTCTTTGAATGGTTAAATAGTAAATACTAAATTTGACAATACAGTCGTATTCACGGTATTATATGTTAGATAATGGTGTTGAAAATAGTATAAAAATAGAATGAAAATAAATTTAGTGACTAGAATAGATTTTAATTCTCATTCATATTGGGAGATTTGTTAATTTAATATTCAGGAAGGTAATGGTAATGAATAAGATTCCATTAAACTCTGTATAGAATAATAAATGTAAGAAATACTAACTCGTAAACTTCGTAAAAAAGTTAGGTTGTAAATATTAAGTCATTAAGAGGAAACGATATTTAAAATTCGCAAAACAACTGTGAGAACTTTATTGAGGAAATGCCATGAAAAGCTGTAGATATAAAAGAAGTCAATAGAACAACATCACAAAAGAAGGTGATTTTACACACACTGCCAATAAAGCCTTATTAAAACAATAACGATTGAAAGACAGATTGACGGAAATAACTCCAAAGGAAGACCATGGAATCAGTCCACAGATCGGTTAATTCTAAAAGACTCCACAACGTCGGAAGGAATGTCACGGAAAACTGAAAACAGACTGAAGCAGTCAATTGCCTCAGACCAATCCTCAGATTGCAGATAGCGATGTTAATGAACAAAGGGTACTAAAAATTATAAGAAGCATTATACGTAGTTTAGCGACATGTCCACGGTAGACTTATTAAAGGCTTAAACATTTTTGTCGTTCTTAAATATTGTAATTGGGTTTTTAAAAGCAATGATAAATGGTTCTGTTAGTATAATGCATTACTATAATGTTCTGTACTCTGAAAGACGGGTTTATGAGAAACCATAAAACGTTTGGTGAACCTGCATTTCTCTCCTATCCAGCAATGCTTGGCAGGGTAAACTAATACACGAGCATTCACTGTACCTGCTGTTCATATCACAATATTTTTAACCATGGGCTTTGGATAGACGCAGATTTTTACACTTGTATCAGAACCCGAATTTTCCTACCGTATTAATTTTCACTTCTTTCTCACAAATTAATTGATGTAGTAATTAATACGTACCTGTCTTTATTTTCTGTATAACGAAAGATCCAAGGCACCACGGAAAAAACTGGAATGAATCATAAACAATCATTAAATTCATCGTATTGATTTAAACGTTATTACCCGCATGACTGGATCAATCTTTAATAACAATTACAAGATTGCAGACGTAATGAGAAATACTGTGTTTCTTCGTAAACCAGGGGATTCCATTACTTACTTCTTAGATGAACAACCCCTTATAGTATCTACACGGACGTCTCACTAATGATATATAATAAGATCAAAACAGGAGAAGACTGTGGGTCTGGATAAATATCTAAATCGGTAGGTCAGCATGGAATGAAGATAAATGCCAAGAAGAGTCAGCTTATTAGGTACACAGATAAAAAACAAAAGGTTAATTATGATTATAGGGTGGCTTCAGATTTGTTTGTTGAAGGCTTGAAGTGCAAATATCTTGGCATAACGTTTTATAATAAACTCATTTGGGCAGAGAGCATTGGGTAGGAAGTAGGAAAGAAAAGGTTACAGAATCCTTCATTTACTGGAAAGGGTGATGAGAGGATGTACCAGAGAAGTTAGGGAATTGAGTTACAAAACTTAACTTTGGTCATATCATTAGTTGAATATGGTGGTGAAGTTTTGGACCCACATTTTGGGTATCAAATACAGGAGTTGGAGGGAGTACAAAGAATAGCATTGGTTGAAGATTTAGACTAGCGCATGGAAGGGGAAAGGCGACCATGACCACAAACTGGCACTCCTTTTTATGCATAAGGGAGTGGGGAAATTTTCTTTTGTGGGTAAAGGTGTCAGGGACTGGAACAAATTACCAAGTAAAGTGATGAATAATTTACTAAAAATGCTGAAGAAATTTCGTAAATTGCAAAAGTATTTGGGAGGGGGGGGGGGGGGAATTTTACGCTCAAATAATATAAATAATTGAAAAATAAAATAAAAAGGTCTAATCTTATATATATATATAAATAGACGTGTGTTTTCCTATATTTCACTTTTCAGCCACTACTACCTAGCACAGATCACTGGTGTTTGTGTGTTGAAGTAGCATGGAGTTTTCTGTCGTGCACAACGTTGGCCGAATGTCGATAGATGTAGGGATGTGGGAGGTATGATGGTTAAAAGTGGTCGATGCAGGGCATTTTCGTATTTCGACCAAAGACATGTGTCTCCGTAAATGTCACTCTGCTGCCACAACTACATAGCATAGACCAATGGTGATTGTGTGTTGTAGGGGTTTCGTGTCTCCTATCGTGTACTATGGTGGTTAGACGTCGGTAGCTATGGGATGTGGAATATATGGTGGTTGAAAGTTGGCGAACTGTGGCACTTTCATATTTCCACCAAAAACGTATGTGTCATGGTGCATCACTTTTCAGCTAAATCTATCTAGCGCAGATCACTGGTGTTTGTGTTTCGGTAACTGTGCGAGTGTTGGAGATATGGTAGTTGAAATTTGTAGATCAAGCATATTTTCGTATTTCGACCAAAGACATGTATGTCCGTATATTTTATTTTTGCCTAAACTACATAGCGCAGATGAATGGCGTTTGTATGTGTTAATAGCATTCAGTCTCCCATCGTGTACTATGGTGGTTAGATGTCGGTAGCTATCAATCCAAATTCTTTACAAACATGAACGAAGTCGTGGGCACCAGCTAGTTAGATGATTAAGAGAACTGCCACCGGAGCTTGTGTTCCATCTCAATTAATTTAATTAGTTAATAACAATCAAAACCTTTTCACAAACGTTCACTGAGTTCACACAACCTCACATAGACGATCAGGGAGCTTTACTGATGTCTGTAATATACACCGCAATTTGAAAAGGAAATAGAACTACTAAATAACAAATTTTGCAATCTTATTGAATAGCCATTATAAAACAAATTGTTGATTCTTTGCAATATCGAGAAGAAAGTTATTAAGAGTAATTTTGAATAATATTCGTGTTTTAGTTCCAACGAGATATTAATTTCGTTACATCAATATATTAATACACTAAGCGAAAATTATGCTACATTTTTAAGAATATTGCGCGCACGGAGAAGTGTGAGATTTGGCATAGTTAAAGATTATATGGAGAAGAAGTGAAGGGGGCTAAAATCTATATATAATATGCGTTACAAATACATTAAATTAAGTAAAATCAAACGCTCGCTCGCCTACGTAGTTCGCTCAGATGGCTGGTAGATGGCGCAGCTAGCGGCCTTACTTTGTCTTTGGTAAAACAAAACAGTCGAAATTAATCTCTGAACTTATATAGAAGCAAGAAGCAATATTTCGAGGGCTGGTAGATAACGCAGCTAGCGGTCAGAATATTGGGCGAACGGAGGAACTTAAATAAATACAGAAAGCTAAAATTGTATATAATATATTTTACAAACCTTGGAATCAATATAAGCAGTCAGAGATAATCGATTGCTTCAATTGTAAACAAATGTGCATTTTGTCTCTGGATTGCGACACGGGCTGCGCAGAATGAATTTCCCTTAAACTTTTTACTCTTGGACCAGGCCGAATTTCAACCTAACCATGATCACTATGACAAAACGAACCTATTTAGGTTGATATGATCCCTGTACCGATAATTTTTGTGTCATTTTTACAGTGCTGCTAACATTTCGCGGTTGCGGAGCATCCCATATTTCGGCATTTTTAATTTAATTCGTGGCGACTTTTCCGGAAAAGGAGAGTGCTAAACGTGAAGAGGACACTATAAGGAAACAGTTAATCCAAATTTCAACAGGTCAGTAACAGTTTTTCACTGGTGGAGAATGTCCCACCCCACCCAAAAATATAATAAGCATAGTTAATACATGTTACAAATAGATTATTCAAATAAAAAAATAATTTGCGAACGTGTGTGTGCGCGTTAAATAGGATCGGAGCCAACGTTCTTAGGTGAATTCCCCGCATTGAGACACTCTGTGGTCTTTGGTAAAACGAAAGACTCGGATAAAGTAGAGATTAATGTTTGAACTTATGAAAGGAATACTTTGAAAAGGAATGTAGCGATTCTGCCAGATACTATATGGTCATTTGATTATTTAAAATGTTATACTTTGGTTAAGTGTCTTTTGATTTTTTAATTTCAGTAATTTCATAAGAGAGAAAGAGAGAGAGACAAGAAATAAGGAATACTTATTTGCGTGAAATTCAAAATGATAGTAGACCAAATTTAAATAGCGAACACACAAAATGACGAAATTATTTTGATAGATACATTTCAATGCGCATGTTTCATAAAGCTAAAGTAGTTTTCCGGCCTAAATAAACCATCGATAAATACATTTCATAATATGCTATGGTTAGATTAGAAGCTAAAACTTAGCATACAGTCACGCGTGGAGTGTATCGTTTTAATTTTATAGGTAATGCAGAGAATTACTAGATTATTACTCTTTCATGAAAGAAACTAAACAACTTAATGAATTACGGTCGAATTTCGATCGCTGGCGATCACTAAAACCATTAAGCACATCACTTTTAAGGCAGAAAATTTACTGTTCGTCCAAGAATTCTCCATGAAGAGGAAAGTTTTGGAAACCTACAGTGGATTTAGTAAATTTTTCGTGATTTCTGCAGTAATATGCAGTAATATGGATTAAGGAAACCATAACTGCAACAGCCTTTAGTAGGTTACATAGTCATCTTTACATCTCGATTGTCCACCTCTGGAAGACAGTAAGAATCGAGTTATTACTAAAATATATGTGCTTGTTTATTTTCAGGTTAGGTAGGGGATTGTACTTCATGCTCCTCCAACTTCACATTGTGTTGCCGCATTGCCGATCAATTCTAATCAAATTAATTGTAGGCTATATTATAGGAAGCAATGCACTCCGAATTAAGAGCACTTTCAGTAAAATATCACTAATATATGCAAAATAACTAGAAAATAAAATATTTTGCATGTTTCACTCGAAATTTTGAAATTATATTATATTTAAGTATTTCAGGTTCCTGTGTAATAGTTTTTTAAGAAAGACCTGGTTTAAAACTAACAACTTTCTTGGGCAGTCACGTTTTTACTTTCCACTGAAAAAAAAGAAACGAAGGAAACGAAAATTATCCTAGTCTTGTACTTGTCGAGATATAAATATCAACACCGCACAAGAAACTGGAAGAAAATAAAAGAAAATCCTACGCGTTTGAATTGTTTAAGACTCTGCTTCAATATAATTTTATAAATTTTTAAATCAGAAATTTCATTCCGTTTATGATCTAGAGCAGTGGTTTTCAACTTGTGGTCCGCTGAGATGGGACAGGTGGTCCGCACACAGAATATTAAAAAATTTTAATTGTATTAAAGATATCCTAACAAATATTAAATGAATAAAAGCTATTAGCATAAAATGGAAACCATACTCGTATTCCATAAGGTATAAACAGGTTAAACTAAAGGTCAATTCGTACAAAATTCATGATTATTTAAACTCCCAGCATGACATGAGGATACGGCAGCGCTCCCTTGAAGTTGAGATAAAGATCGTACTATTAGGGCCTTGTTGTAGGTGAAAGTCTTAAAGAACCGCGGTAAGTGCCCATAAAAATTGGTAGCTTCCGTTAAAAATTAAAATATAAATTAGCGATTTCTGGGATTATTTTTAACATTTTACTGGATCTCGGGTTGAAAAAGGTTGAGAAACAATGAAATAGAGTTCTGTGACAGACGAATAGACAGGCAACAGAACAATTGAGCTCGGGTTTACCTTCCGGTTCGGAAGCCTGAAAACGAAGTTTGATTTTAGAGTAACAAATTTCAAATTTCGCTAAGACTGCAACCTTTTGGTACCAACCGATTGTAATATTCCCAGTAACGAAACCAACCTATCGCACCGAATTTCACAATCGACCATGGAATTAAGTCAGGGTCGTGATTGTTATCTCAAGACGAAGGATGACTGAACCATGGCAAGGTAGCTATAAGCACCTCTACGTTGGTTCCAACCCTGAAGACGTATTTTCTGTATGTTATTCATGTTAATGTTATTATGACTCATTGGTAATAGCAAAGTAGTGTAAATTTGCGTAGAGGCAAATAGCATAGCTTAGCATAGAGTACTAAGTTTAATTCAAGTTGATTCCTATGTAGCGTACGCTTTGGGTTCAATTCCGTAGTAACGTATTAACCCCTTTCTTGTTATTATTATCATCTATTTTATTTTATCATCTTACATTCTTTGTATGTAAATCTCTCCCCAACATCCTATATTCCATTTCCTTTTACAAATTTTTAATTATCTCAGCGTTTTTCGTAAGTTATTATTCACTAATAGTCGTCGTTGGTGAGTGGTAGTACTTTGTCCTCGCATTCGGGAGGACCCGGGCTAAATTCCCCGTCCTGCCATCCAGATTTCGGTTTTCCTTGGTTTTGCAAAGTCACTCCAGAGATGGTTCCTTCAAAAGGACATGGCCTAATTCCTTCCTGTCCATTGTCTCCATCTTCTCCCGGCTGTAATGTCCTTGACGTCGGCGATCCGTAAAGCACGATCAAAAAACATAAACAATACGTTTGTGTGTGCCCGCTGAAATTAACATTTTTTAGGACTCTGAACTATTACGTGATAGACCGTTAAGTGAATTGTTTCTGAAATCATCTTATCTATACTATCTATACAGTCTACAGAAATCGCAGTGATATCGTTAATATGAACAAATAATAGAACTGGAAGTTTCGATAATTGTATGGTTTCGACCAAACAACGTAGTATAGGTGTGTTAAATGCGTTTGAAAGCGTCATAGAGGAATGTAAAGCTGATTAAGATAAATCCAAAAATTCCTATGACCAATGCTGAGGTTCAGAGAGCAAATCAACAACTCCTGAAAGACGAGACTGAGGTGTATAGTGC
Source organism: Vandiemenella viatica (assembly GCA_031002005.1). Taxonomy (NCBI): domain Eukaryota; kingdom Metazoa; phylum Arthropoda; class Insecta; order Orthoptera; family Morabidae; genus Vandiemenella; species Vandiemenella viatica. The sequence continues at coordinate 186,099,523 of JARYHS010013630.1, forward strand.
TCCGCAAACGAGTATGGTTGAATCGCGACAGGCTACAGCTTTAGAATAATTCAGTGTTAATTGTGGCATTAATTTAAAAACAAATCAACTACAATTTACAAAAAACAGGATAATAGCGTCTCACAGCCTCCAGTCTGTTTGAAACTAATTATTGGTTAAAAAAAATGAAAAGAATCTCATCATGCAACATTCAAAATTACAATACTTGAAGAAGTATTCAGTAATTTACCATTATCGATATTGGTTCTTTCATTTGAAATGGCTCCTAAGGGTCTCAAGAATTTTGTCATCATTTTGTTAATGGTGGTCATCTGCTGGCCTACTGCCGAAAACATAATAATTGTTTTAGCTAATTTAAGCACCAGAAAAGTACTCGGTGGCAAGACGTTTGGCGTATAATAAATATGAGCTATTTGCATTATCTTCACTGTAATTAAGGACTATTTTCCCTGCCGAGTATGATTACTTAATCTAGAAATTACAGACCTTATTGTTGGCTCCAGAATACGGTTGGATGATTTCTACGTCAATCTATTATTTGAGTGAAATCCAATTTTTACGTATAATTGTTAGTAGCACTTGTTTTTTTAAATAAATTATAATTCGTTTCAAAGAGAAACGTGTAGAGAGCATAAAGAGTTAGGGTTGCCTATGTAAAAGTGGTTGTAAGTAGGGGTTGCCAGTTGTTAAAAATTTAACTAAACATACTAGCGGCCATATTTTGATAGGCAACCCGGCAGAATCGTATTCTGCTACTAATAATTATACATAAAAATTGAATTACAATCAAATAACAGGTGGACGTAGAAATCATGTGTGCGTCGAAATATTTGTCCCCAAGTATTAATCCTAACCTTAGTCTCTGAGATATGTAATACGTAATAAATAGGGGGCAATCCCTAGCAGTTAAATTAATACTTAACTGACAGCTCACAATTTGACAAATAGTACTGTGAACCGACCCTTTTCCCTTGAGCTGAATAGCCATACGCACTAACCAAGGCAAACTGTACCGATTGCTTAATGTTTTTAATCTTCTTAACATTCACGAGTTTTCTGATAAAAATAGAAAAAATCTCGGATAAATTTTTGATTCTAATGGCTTCTCAGGCAGTAAAAACATCAGAATTTCTGGCTAAGGAATAAAAAAAATAATATACCTCCAGTTTTTGCGTGGAAATTGCTTGAAGAACGGCATTTTTAGAGAGTTACGAAAAGTATGAATGTTAATTTCGAAGTTGCGTCTAGCGCACCAAACGCCGGAGAGGAAAATCAACAGTGATCTTAATATGCATGAGATACACCGGCGGCGGTTAAAGATTAACTACTCTTTCCGTATAAATTGTTTCTTATTTCCATACAAATTGAAATTTAAGGCGTTAAATTTGTCCTGGAGTATGTTACAGTTTTTCTTTACTATTCAGAGATAATCTGAACACACTATGTTTTATGCTAAGGAAGGTTCTAATTGTATCACTCAATTTCAAAGTATTTTATCATTATTGTGTAGCAAATACATAGTTGCGTATATAGGTAAGATAACACTTAAACGTTTTTAATACTTCAGGATATTAATTTAGGGTGGTTTGAGTAAATTTATGTTTTTTTTTGAAAATCTTCATCCCACAAATAATGAGAATGGTACAACACGTTACGCAAACTAACTACATTATTAACTAATGTAGTAACATTTCTCGTAGTTCACAGTAATTTAACCAGCCTACATGTGGTGACATGTAGAGACGTGAATTATTTGAAATACATGTATTTCAAATGCAAAATACCTATTTTTGTTTTGTATTTAAAATACATTGATTTAAAAAGAATTTTGTATTTTATTTGAAGTACTTTTCAAACATATTTTCTATTTGGAAAATACAAAATACTTTTCTTAGCTTTACATACTTTTTTATTTCATTTTGACAGTATATTAAACGAATATTGTTATTCATACTACTGGAAACATTAAAAAATAAAAAGTTAGATGATAACTTGGTTTTACACAAATAACAATGAGTTTAACAGTATTGGCTCATCTAATGATTCAGCCACCGACTTGCATCTTGTGATGGTCTGTTAGTCGTTTTTATACCAGTTTTGTTTACTTTCCTGCATTTTTCAAGATATGTAGAAAAACTCTTAAGGGAAGTGTTAGTGCTAGTACGAACTTCTTGAATAATATAATAGCAACCAAATAGGTTATATTAATTTGTTATTCTTGTTTTGTAGCAACTGTACTAAAAGTTATTCTGGTCTGAGAACCTAGTTACAAACATGTTTAAACTTTTATTTATTTACATTTAATTCTGTTGTGTTTGTAAAACAAGTGAGGCAAGAAAGGACAAATTATGTATTTATTTTAGTTGGAAAGATCATGCTAACATCTCAGAAGAGTATGATAAAATCAGATCTCAACATACATAGAAGAGAAATTGTTTTGTTGGCACTTTGAAAAAATGAATCATACCACTCTTGCGAATAACTATCTTACCGAATTCAGTTGATTTTTACAAGTTAGTTATGAATTTTGTAGTTGATACTCTGTTACCAACAGAGGATGTGGAAATGATTCATTTAGGGCTCTGATTTTAAATGTTATTCATCTGTTATCAAGCCCCCCAAAAATTATGCGCCGTCACACATGCAATAAAAAATTGCCGAAGAATCTATGGAATACAAGTAAAATACAAAACTAGCGGTAAAATTGACTGATTTTGTATGCACCATAGGCAAATATTTAGTATTTTTCCAAGGGATCTTTCTGGGTGTGTCCGTTTAATGGATTGATTGTAACGTATTTGAAATAAAAGTTTCCTACACTTTCTTGCTGGAGACTTACTAGTAAAAGGACCTCATACATTTAATAAAGTAGTAAACTGATTGTTGACATATATTATGAGTTAGATTTCCAATTATCGAAAATTGTGAAATAAAAATCCAACAGTAAAAAAGGTGTTCCTAAAAAATAATACATGTTTGGCGAGCTCTGCTTCAGTAGAACATGGGATTATATCGAGACCTCATAGACTGAAAATGAAGGATGTCTTGTCTGAATAAGTGGTGATCTCAAATTCTATGAATTAAGTGAAATAAATTACATACATCACAAATGAACAAAAAAGTATTTTAATTTAATAAAAGTATTTTTAAAATACCTATTTTGCATTTTGTATTTAAATACTAACATTTCAAACCATTTTATATTTGAAATAGAAAAACAAGAAAGTATTTACATTTTGTATTTAAATGATTTTTAAAAACTATTTTGTACATCTCTAATAATATGTGGTGATTTTAACAGTGACGATGACATTGAAGGATTATATAGTCTCCGCATATCCACTTTTATTTTTTTAAACTGCATTTGCGGTTGATGGCCGTAAGACTAAATTGCACGATTTCCATCAGCTTTATTGGCATTACTACTGCCATTACATGATACAAAGAAGTCTGAAATCTATATATATAAAAATAGACGTGTTTTTTCCTATATTTCACTTTTCAGCCACCACTACCTTGCACAGATCACTGATGTTTGTTGGTGGAAGTAGCATGGAGTTTCCTGTCGTGCACAACGTTCGCCGAATGCCGATAGCTGTGGGGATGTGGGAGATATAATGATTAAAGTTGGTCAGTGCAGGGCGTTTTCATATTTCGACCAAAAATTCGTATCTCCGTATACTTCTCTTTCCTGCCACAACTACATAACATAGACCTTTGGTATTTGTGTGTGGTAGTAGAATCGTCTTTCCTGTCGTGCACTATGGTTGTTAGATGTCGGTAGCTATGGGGGTGTGGGAGATATGGGGGTTGAAAGTGGTCGACCTGTGGCAATTTCATACTTCTGCCAAAGACAAAAGTGTCATGGTGTATCACTTTTCAGCGAAAACTATAGATCACAGATAACTGGTGTTTGTGTGTAGTAGTAGCACAGAGTCACCTTTCGATCACAACAGCGGCCGATTTTCAGAAACTGTGGTACTGTGGTAGATATGGTGGTTGTAAGTGGCCGACCAAGGATATTTTCGTATTTCGACTGTCTCCGCATATGTCACTTTTCTGCCACAACTACATAGCATAGAGCATTGGTGTTTGTGTTTGGTAGTAGAATCGTATCTCATGTAGTGCACTATGGTTGTTAGATGTCGGTAGCTATGGGGGTGTGGGAGATATGGGGGTTGAAAGTGATCGACCTGTGGCAATTTCATACTTCTGCCAAAGACAAAAGTGTCATGGTGTATCACTTTTCAGCGAAAACTATAGATCACAGATAACTGGCGTTTGTGTGTAGTAGTAGCACAGAGTCACCTTTCGATCACAACAGCGGCCGAATTTCAGAAACTGTGTTACTGTGGTAGATATGGTGGTTGTAAGTGGCCGACCAAGGATATTTTCGTATTTCGACTGTCTCCGCATATGTCACTTTTCTGCCACAACTACATAGCATAGAGCATTGGTGTTTGTGTTTGGTAGTAGAATCGTATCTCATGTAGTGCACTATGGTTGTTAGATGTCGGTAGCTATGGGGGTGTGGGAGATATGGGGGTTGAAAGTGATCGACCTGTGGCAATTTCATACTTCTGCCAAAGACAAAAGTGTCATGGTGTATCACTTTTCAGCGAAAACTATAGATCACAGATAACTGGCGTTTGTGTGTAGTAGTAGCACAGAGTCACCTTTCGATCACAACAGCGGCCGAATTTCAGAAACTGTGTTACTGTGGTAGATATGGTGGTTGTAAGTGGCCGACCAAGGATATTTTCGTAATTTCGACTGTCTCCGCATATGTCACTTTTCTGCCACAACTACATAGCATAGAAGCATTGGTGTTTGTGTATGGTAGTAGAATCGTATCTCATGTAGTGCACTATGGTTGTTAGATGTCGGTAGCTATGGGGGTGTGGGAGATATGGGGGTTGAAAGTGATCGACCTGTGGCAATTTCATACTTCTGCCAAAGACAAAAGTGTCATGGTGTATCACTTTTCAGCGAAAACTATAGATCACAGATAACTGGTGTTTGTGTGTAGTAGTAGCACAGAGTCACCTTTCGATCACAACAGCGGCCGATTTTCAGAAACTGTGGTACTGTGGTAGATATGGTGGTTGTAAGTGGCCGACCAAGGATATTTTCGTATTTCGACTGTCTCCGCATATGTCACTTTTCTGCCACAACTACATAGCATAGAGCATTGGTGTTTGTGTTTGGTAGTAGAATCGTATCTCATGTAGTGCACTATGGTTGTTAGATGTCGGTAGCTATGGGGGTGTGGGAGATATGGGGGTTGAAAGTGATCGACCTGTGGCAATTTCATACTTCTGCCAAAGACAAAAGTGTCATGGTGTATCACTTTTCAGCGAAAACTATAGATCACAGATAACTGGCGTTTGTGTGTAGTAGTAGCACAGAGTCACCTTTCGATCACAACAGCGGCCGAATTTCAGAAACTGTGTTACTGTGGTAGATATGGTGGTTGTAAGTGGCCGACCAAGGATATTTTCGAATTTCGACTGTCTCCGCATATGTCACTTTTCTGCCACAACTACATAGCATAGAACATTGGTGTTTGTGTATGGTAGTAGAATTCGTATCTCATGTAGTGCACTATGGTTGTTAGATGTCGGTAGCTATGGGGGTGTGGGAGAAATGGGGGATAAAATGGTCGACCTGCGGCAATTTCATATTTCTGCCAAAGACGCATGTGTCACGTTGTATCACTTTTAAGTGAAAACTATCAATCGCAAATTACCGGCGTTTTTGTGTGGTAGTAACACAGAGTCACCCATCGATCACAACGTTGGCCGAAATTCGGTAACTGTGGGAGTGTGTGAGATATGGTGTTTGAAATTGGTCGATCATGAATATTTTCGTATTTCATCCAAAGACTTGTGTGTATCCGTAAATTTTACTTTGCTGCCGGAACTACATAGCGCAGAAGACTGGTATTTGTGTGTGGTAATAGTATCGAGTCTCCCATCGTGCACTATGGTGGTTAGATGTCTACAGCTGTCAATATGAATACTTTACAATCACGAACGAAGTTGTGGGTACCAGCTATTATATTATAAATGTGGAAGTAAGTTTCTGTCTTTTTGTTACGTTTTGACGACTAAATGGGCTATATCAATATTGATGGAATTTAACAATGAAATAGTGTAGGAAGGACACAGGACATTTTTTCGGCATGAATAACAGTTTTAGTCACGAAATTTTAAGAACTTATCGAATGATGAAAGACAGACAGATTCGTGTGTTAGTCTGTAATGTTACGTTGGTTGCTCAGTCACGCAATCTGTTAGTGTTTGATTTATTAATAAATTTCGATAAGAAACAAAACTTATTATTTAGTATAGAAGTCAATTTGCTCTGCACTGTACTATTCATTTGTGTCTGTATAAAAGTTTCTGGCACCAATTTGTCTTCCTTTTTGACATGCCTTACGGACGTAAACCTGGCCTAAGGTGCAGGTCTAGAAGACAATGTGCTGCTATTAGATTATATGATTCAGATGCTCATGTTGAATAAAGAAGAAAAAACCAAGCTGAAATAAAGCTGCCATCAGTTAACCCCCCCCCCCCCCCTCCACACACACACACACACATCCCCGCACCTTCGCTTACTTTTCTGTTTTTAAATATGTTGTAAATTGATTCTCTTCATGAGACAGATTAGATGATAGGATGATATAATGATGGCTTTCCATCATATTATGTCGACTCGGTGTTGTTTGGGACAAATCTTACGTTACTAACAGTTTTCTATATCCAATTCTGGAATTGAAACTCCAAGTCCACGCGTACGAAGTCGCGGGTAACAGCTAGTAATTTTATATTTTTAACTGATATCAGTCTGTATAGAACGCAACAAGAGCATAGTTTTAGTCACGAAACCTCAAAGTTGTGTTTATCTTCCGTCGACAAAGGAAACCAATCAAACACAACCATTTGATCTCATACGCTATCTAGTGTTCTGAACATTTAATAAAAACCCTTCATCAGACGAGTAAAACAAATCGTAAAAAGTTACAAGAAAATTTATTGTGTTGTGTATATTGGGGGTATATTCAAATCTTACGATGGTAAGAGTGAGTTAGCCATAGCGAAAAACGAATTAGCAGCTGATAAAGTTCACGGGAGCAGTCTGGTTGCTCAGTGAATAAGGCACTCCTCCTAGAAGTTCAGGCCGCATGTTCGAATCGCGGCCCGTTACTTTGTTCAAACAAAGTGCGCCAAGATTCTCTGTGGTTTTCATTTTACGTTAAAGTCTGGGTTCTGGAGAAAGTGATCTGGTCTTCCTATCTCTGAATTACTGGCTTATTCCGCCTATTCCGGAAGGATTCAACCTGCCATCGCATTGTGGACTGAATTATGTTTGAGGTGATGGTTAAAACTACTGTTTCTGAACACTATAATGTTCTGAAGATATCGTCATAAAAAGAATAACAATCTATAGCAATCTCGTTAATCCGTTTCAGTATTTTAAACATGTATTACATACGATATAAATTATTTAGTGTTTTGCCTTCAGCTATATTATCACATCCTGTTTCAATAATTTTAATTTCAGCAAAGTTCCGACACAGGAGTGGTATCACATATTTAGCGACCTTACGTCTGTGCTACTAATATGATTTTCCTTATCTTTTTGACATGACAGTATTGCTCCGAATCCCATTATCTTTTCCTTTTTACACTGTTAAACGCACAGGTTTTCGTATATATGCAATTATCTTAACGAAAAAGAAGAATATGTAGTTTTCTTGAAGCAAAGAAACTTGATTATATATTTTTTTTTTAAATCGATTGATTCTCAATTAAACAAAATTCATGTATTAATAAATTTCTTTACAAGATGTCCGTCAGAGAAAATAAATTGAAAATCACAACAAAGCGGCTTTGAAAACTTACGTAAGTTTAGTACCTCTGTACAGATCCTTCTAACAATAAGGAAGCCAGAATATAGCTTTTCTATGAAATCGTTTCTTTGAGAATTAATACCTTGGAGATTTGTCATGCGAATAAAAAGATGAGAGAGTTTTATTTAAACTTTGCAAACATTCGCAGCAAAGGGTATCGGGGATGAATAATTCTTGCTGAGGGAAACATCGTTTTCTTAACGGGATACTTTTCGGAAGAAAAGTTAATTCAAAAAAATGTCAAACTCCGCTGTTCTCAGCCAGAATTTACTCACATTCGCCATACACTTTTTTTTAATAAATAAATAATACTGCACAACTTTTCTCTTGATTTCTCCGGAAGACACGTAGTATACAACTGCAGTCGCGTATGACTGATATTATTATTTTCTTTCTTTTTTCTTTTTTTCCCCATCGATCCGGCCATGAATGTGGCCAGTAAAGCCCGGTGTACGTAATCCGTTGGAGGAAAGTCTTGGGTTGTTAACTGTCAGCGAAACGTATAAACTTGTGTGTTCTGTATGATAAGCTTGAAATGTGTAGCTTATGAGTCGCATAGATGATTGCGCAAAACCATCTAAAACCCGCAATCAAACAGCCTAGCCTCATGGCCGGTCTCGTAGGACCTTTCCGATCCAGTGTGCAGCACCGCAGCGCACTGAACCACGCTGGCGTGTACGTGACTTTCTAAGTTCTGGTCATCTTTCACACCATCAGTCACGCCATGACGTCACACTTTGACATCGCGCTATGACGTCACGCTTATTGCTTTCGTAGCCGTAGAGATGTCGTTCTAGGTAATGCACAATATTTAATAAATAATAAAACTTCTGAGCATCCGCGAGTAAATTAACTGTCAGAACACTGAAAGAGAAGTATGTATTGCCCTTAAATCGACATGTCAATCATTAGATGCTTAGATTTATGTAATATTCGTTTGATATATAGAAGTATTCCTTAAATTCTTGTCCAAGAATGTGTACGATAAAAACTTTAATTTTCGAACATTAATGTTAGCGAAAGTTTTGATTAGATTAGTATTTAGCATGGGTCAAAATTACAACTAGCATTTTATGTTACAGCAGAGGGCACAGATAATTCAGTTTTTAAAATAACTAGCTGGTGCCCACGACTTAGTTCGTGTTTGTAAAGAATTTTTATTGACAGCTACCGCAAAGTAACGACCATAGTGTGCGATGGGAGACTGAAGGCTACTACCACACACAAATATCAGTGATCTGCACAGGGTATTTATTGCAGCAAGGTGATATATAGGGCCACCCATGTCTTTGGTCGAAATACGAAAATATCCTTGGTCGGCCACTTTCAACCACTATATCCTCCACACTCCCACAGTTACCGAAGTTCGGCCAACGTTGTGATCAATGGGACACTCTGTGCTACTACCACACACAAACACCAGTGATCTGCGCTAGATAGTTTTGGCTGAAAAGTGATACAACGGGTCACATACGTCTTTGGTAGAAATACAGGGTCCGGCAATAAAACCGCCCACATTTCACGTAGCCGGCGTGCGGGTTGTAGTGAGGATACTGATGTGGAATGTGTTTTGTTTTAAAGAGGTGTACCTGCCATTTTCAGTGTGCGCCATGTCATGGCTTGGTGAGAATCGTGCGTTTGTTGTGGACGAATTTATTCGTAACAGTTGTTCTCAGATTTTCGGAGACGATTCGAACTTGGCCTACATGATCGTGTCCCGGATAGAAAAACTATTCAACTGTGGGTGTCAAACTTTAGAAAGACAGGTTCAGCACTAAAAAAAACCTACAGGCCGTCCTCGGACTGCAACAACGCCGGAAAATTTGGCGCGTGTGAGTGTGTCTATGCAACATTCACCAAACCTTGGGGACACTTAAGGCCTATAGTGAACTAACATCGTCCCACAACACTGCAAGCACTTAAAGAGGCCATTACCCAAGAATTGGCAGCCATTCCAAGAGAAATGACGCGAAAATGTATGGAGAACTTTCTGGATAGACTTTGTCAATGTGTCAACAATGGAGGGAAGATATAATTTTTAAAACCAAATAATTAAAAATGGCAAAGTATGTATTTTTCATAAATAAAAGTAATTATTCTCTATCATATTTAGTTTTTATGTGACAACACATTAAAATGAGGGAGGTTTTATTGCCGGACCCTGTATGAAAGTGCCGCAGGTCGGCCACTTTCAACCACCATATCTTCCACACTTCCATAGCTACCTACATCTAACCACCATAGTGCATGATGGGAGATTTGATTCTACCACCACACAGTACACACAAACACCAATGGATTATCCTATGTAGCTGTGGTAAGAAAAAGAAATATAAGGGGAGACAAGTCTTTGTTCGAAATATGAAAATGCCCTGTATCGACCACTTTTAACCATCATATCTCCCACACCCGCACAGCTATCGGCATTCGGCCAACGTTGTGCATGTTAGGAAACTCATGCTACTTCCACACACAAACACCACTGATCTGTGCTAGGTAGTGGTGACTGAAAGTGAAATACAGGGAATCACACGTCGATTTATATATATATAAGATTTAAACTGTGTCCTATTATTTAAATTTTTAATTCATTTGAACGGAAATAGTTGTGATCTGTGTAGTCTAGACTACAACTAAAACAAATATTACGTGGCATAATGTAAGTTTATAAGATTTATTTTAACTTCCTTTGCTTTCACTGGGCAATATTATTGAGGCTATTATTTCAGCAAATTGTAACTGTATCAGCAATTCAAACGTTGTTATATCCATCTGAATCACGTATAACAAAAAAGAAAGATTCAAGAAGATTTTTGAATAAATTTATATTGTGATGCATTATTGCCACTAAAATGCGTTACAGTATATGTATTAATGTTCATGAGATTGAAGTACTATTTTTCTGGCAGCAAGTTTAGCGTAATTTGTGGTTAGGTTGAAATGATAACTGTACCCGGATGACAAATGAAAGTTTTTGGTACAGCGCGAGGAACGATGAATTACATTGAACTTTATTTTATAACATTTCTATTTAGTTCAGCAACTGCAAATAAATGAATTGGCAGAACACTGAAAGAAAAATATGTATTTCGTTTGAATGGACATGTTAATGATTATTTGCTACTTTTTACTGAAATAATTACTTGATTTGGATGAAATTAGTTCTAAATTGAACGCTATCTATGCGCCCTACACAACAATTTAAACTTATATTACGTGGCTTAAGGTAAATAGTTAAGATTTATTTTTAGTATCTTTCGTTTACACTGACTTCACACTACTGGGGTCATTATTTCAGCTACGTGTAAGCTGTGTCAGCCGTTAAAACATTTATTTGCATCACGGATAACAAAAAATAAAGATATAAAAACTTGTGAAGATTTTGAATCAAGTTTATATCGCGATGCGTAACAACATTAACATGCAATGCAGGTAACGTATTAATTCACGTGTGATTGCAGCTTTAATTTTCTAGAAGCAACATTAGTGGAGTTTGTGATTAGGCTGAAATGGAACCTGGACCAAGCTGACAACCATTTTGCTTCAGCAGAGGTGACGAGGAATTACATTGAGCTATATTTTATAACATTTCTATTTGGTTATACAATTAAAAAAAAATGAATTGCCAGAACATTAGATTCAACCCGCCATTTTTGACGGGCTTTTGGGCAGTTTATTAAATTGTTTATGCCGAGCTATATCTTTACATTAAGAAAGCATTCTAGGGAATAAATAATCAAGATTGAACTGTTTCAATGCTAGTAACTGTTTTACGGAAACACATAGGCCTACATCATATTACTAGCCGAAATACATTCCTTTAAGTTACCAATAAGGTATTAATTCGTCACTGTACACTTTGTAAATAACATTTTATCGAAAGGTGACAGCAAATACTAAATATCTTCATACTTTCTTACTTCCGTAAATAATGTTGGAGACAATCCAAAGAGAGTAACTCGCGGAGTGTTTGAAAATGCAGTAGCGATACAAAGGAAAATGACCTGAAAAAGAATAACCAAAAGCACAGCAGATATCCCATCTCAACATGTTGCACAAAGCAGAAACAGAATTTTTGCTGTTTCAAGAGCAGAATCCTGTGTGTAACGAACAAAAAAACATTTAGCCACCATTAAACCCGAAGTAAGTGACTAAATTATCCAAATAATTAATTCGATGGAATATTCTGTGTAACAACAAAATTAAAATGGGTCAGTGCATTTTATATTACCAGCTTTGAGAAAAAATAAATGCATAGAGTACCTTTATTTTTTGTGCGCAGTAGCAGTTAGTAAGCTACATACCATTATTAATTTTTGTTTTAAACAATTGTATGTACTCTGTTTGTATACGATATCGCAGTTTTAGTTTCAGTGTACCCCGAAGATGTCTGTGTAGGTCCAGCATATCTGATACAATCAAAAATATTACCTAGGACTTAAAATTCGCAATATCGTAAACAATACTGTCGGCTATCAAGCTTAAAATAATAATATTTAAAAAAATAATACTTTGCTAAAAATCACACAGTTTACGCATTCGGCTCATTCCTTTGTGCTGATTTTTATTTTAAAATGGCTATCACACTCTACTTTCATTCAGCCAGCTGTAAGTATTTCTGTTGTATTTACAACGAAAACCCAAACATGTCTCATTAAAAGCATCCATGCCAAGATCATACTCGATATGCACACCTTGTATTACGTGCTAGACACTACGGTGCTGCACGTGCTGGGCAACATCCAGTTTTGATCGACAGATATCGCAGAACCCTAAATAGATAAAGTCTCAAGAATAGGGCATAACCTGAGGCTATCATCCGACGGGAGTTTCATGCAGTAACAGCAGTATCAGTTTCCATTTAACCATTGCCTACATATCCCCAGCCCCCCCCCCCCCACACACACACACACAAACACACACTTGGATTTTCGTAAGAGCAGCTGCACGTAAGCCCCACATCATTACAAGCAATAAAACTCGGTGGCTCTCGGTAGTGTTTGGACACTGGAACATTTGAAATTGATTCTGTGGAGTGATGAGTCGTAGTTTGTATTATTCCCGCCCGATGGACTTGTATTGATGTGACGTATACGTGGGAAACGTCTTCTGTCGGAGTGAATAGAGCTATCTAGGAAATTCGATGTTGATGGAATAATACTTCGAGGTATAGGACCGCTTGTGTTCATCCATGGTAGCGTGAACACAGAGGCATAATGTAACATTTTAGATAATGAATTGCTCCCAAATTTGTAGCGTTTTTACGGAATGGACCCGTGTCGCTTGCAGGATGACAATACTAGGTGCAATGTTTCAAGGGGTATTATGCAGTGGTAGGCCAGCAATTTTTGTGAAATATTTATATACGAGCAGAAAAATGTATGCGACGTGTTTTTCTGAGCATTTTTCGGACTATTAATTAGAATCGAAAATCGTGATGATTGATCCATTAAAGAGATTATACTGCGCAAAACATTTAACTGACCTTATTATACCATGAATTAATCAAAGATGCCAAACATCTTAGAGGACGGCAATGTAGTAAATCTCAGACTGTCGCTATTAGTCTTCAGTACCTGGGTGACAAATCTTCGCTCGGCATCTTTCGATTACTGTTCAATATGCAGGATTTTGAGTAGAGTTTGATTAATGTTAAATGTTTTTCTCGAAGGCTTCCTATGCATTTTGAAGTACACGGTTCCTTGCTTTAGCCAAAGAGACGCTTAAATAACATCAGTAGGCTTACTGGTACCTGAAACTTCTGCGAGATGAATTCATAGCCGTTTACGAGATACCAATACAAGAATCGCTCCTTTTTTTATATATAAAATCGTATTACAAACTTGAAAACCAAAGCGTGATCTACATATAAAATTTCATACAAATCGCTATAGCCATTTCCGAAATCGTCTGGTTTACCACCTCATAAATTGTTTTTAAATAAAAATATTATTATTATGTTAAATAAAAATCTTAATGCTAACCAGGGATAAATTAGTGGTGCAAGATTAGTGGTAATTGAATTCACTTGTAATACATCATTAGTGCTAAATTCATTCATTCCGATAAAAATATGCTCATACCTCCCATTAACCTCACATCTTCTGATAAACCGTGCCTTTCCAAATGATAGCAATGTAATTCCCAATAGAAGTAACCTTCCTTATGAACATTAATAAAGCACCAGGTTCAAGTTTACCTAAATACATGTCATTCCTGCAAAAACATGATTTTACAAAAAAAAAAAAAAAAAAAAAAAAAAAAAAAAAAAAAAAAAAAAGTTTCAGATATAAGAACCCTGTTTTTTTTTTTTTTTTTTCGTATGGACACTCTTGCGTGGCTTTCTCACGATTTTGTAGTTTCATTTGTGTTAAAGACACATACAGTCAAAAAGTAAACGATGATTACATTTATAACTGTTAGTATTGTTTTCAAAAAAAGTTTTTTAAAGTAAAGAAGATTGAAAAAAGGACATCTGACAGTGCCAACATCTACTTTTTAAATCTTTTATAATTTAACATGTAGTACGTATTTAACGATAATGACGTTTTACAGTAAAAGTGATATTTATTACTAGTCTTAAAAAAATTACCTTCCATTAATAAATACTTGTATTTACTTATTTTCACATTATTATATTACCATTCGGTGTCTAACCAGGATACTATTCGCACAGGTCAGCTAGTATACAAAAATTTTCGTTTAAATATATAAGAGTTCTTTGCTTTAACCAAAGAGAACTTAACTAACATCAGCCCAGATTACTGGTTCCTCAAACGTCAACGAGATGGCTTTAGTGTCGTTTACGAGAATTCAAAATTCAAGAATAGCTTTTATTTTTTTTATTTTTATTTTTTATTTTTTGGTAAAATCGCGCATTTGCGGGGAAGACACGTATTTAGGTAAACATAAAAAGCAAAACGTTATGTGAATATGAAAATTTATACAAATCGTTCGAGCCGTTTCGAGATCCCAAATATATAAATATAAATATATACATATATATATATACAAGAATTGCTCGTTTAATGATATAAGATTTTAGAACTAATAAAATAAATACTATAATTTGAATTTATTTTTTTTGGTGCACGCAAGACGATACCTGAGCATTCGTCTATTCAGATTAAATAATCAGCTAACGCACATAAAACGTAATTCAGAATGGTTTTTGTAACACGAATTTTTAGGCAATTCAGAGCTATGACGCATTTAATCAGGAAATGCCAATAGTGGGTACCGCTGACGTTCCAATCGAAGCGCATCAGATATCGCCTCCAGTCTATCAACGGTTTGTTCGTGAAGTCGATTACATCTATCTATAGTTAGGCAGAAATTCGTTTTTAGGCGTGAATGAAACGTGTGACGAAGCAACTGTGGCGTGGGTTTTCCCTGCTGGCAGCTGCCACCTGCTGTCAGGTAGAGACCGATAGCGCCCGCCAGCGACCATTGTCTGCGAGCGTCCGCCTGCCAGACGCCGGAAATGAATGGAGGCGCTATCTGCCGGCCCCACACAAAATTTAACTTGCTCCCAGAGAGTCAACAAAGGAGAAGTAGGTCGCGTCTAGCACCAGGAACACGAGTCAACCCAACTGCGCGGTGTTCACGTGCCACCTAACAGGCCTGCTGGTACATTTTTTTTTATTTACGCCTCGTCGAGGTCATTAAAGGCGGGAAAAGACTGGGGGCAAGGAACAAGAACAAAATTTTTCCATGGTATTTTGAAGTAACCATCCACGCATTCGCTTGGAGTGATTTGGGGATACCATGGAAAACCCAAATCTGGATGACCGGATGTGGATTCCAATAAGCTTCTTCCGGTGCGAGGTCAGAGCGTTACCGCTCACCACGCGGCCGCTGATAGTAGGCTTACACTGACTGTTCAGAAGCTACCCAAGGTAAAACCGTCACCGCCGTATACTGATTATGAGGTGCTCTTCCGCAAGCATATTCATTTACGGGGAATCCAAACTCAGGAATAAAGTTCCTTAAAAAGTACGCATCAAGAAGAGAAAAGAAAATCAGTCTTCGTTTTTTCATTTATTTCCTTCACTCAGTTAAGGATAAGTTTCATTTAGCAGATGTCTACAGCGAAATGTTAACAGCTAGCTTGATAAGTATTCCCCTGTGATGATTTTGCGACAGTACACAGTGGTGAAGACATCTTTTCGATAATTTGTACATTACCTGACTTTTTTCTATTGCTGGTGGTTTTAGACTCGAGATTAGCGGTTAGTGGTAGGGAAAATAGCGATAAATATTTGAATACTGGTGTTTCTCAGATGCTAACTATATTCTGATAAAATATAGTCACTGGTATATCTTTTAAGTCTTGTGGTTACTAGATAAATTTAAATGTAGGGTCATGAATACTAAACAATTTATCATTCTCTGACAGAGTGGTATACCAGTGGACATAAAAAATCACACACGACAAATATAATAATCTCCTCGTAAACGCAAAAGTAATTTTTAAAAAGATTTTCTGGTAGCTTTGATCCTTTGTTATACACTGTAGTGGCAGATATTAATAATATGATAAAGAAAATTAATAAGCTGTCAATTTGCACTGCATTTTCACATCATAATAACAGTCATATTGACGTGTTATCCAGAAAGGAGTCCTAACGTTTGTGGGTCTGACACTCCGTATTTCCCACCTGAGCTTGTTAACGAATTGGGTCCTGACAATCTCCTGTAAGACGATCACCATCGTTTGAAATCACATTCCAAACATAAAATATCATGAATTTGTCTTTGACCACATTCACGAGAATTATTTTTCAAATAAGTTTTTGCAGAGTGGTCTGGTAGCTCATAAAAATATGTGGTTAAGGCAGTCAGCTGCTTTCAAGAGTCCATGATCCGGTCCATGGTTCAAATTTCGGCGGGGTCACGGATTTTTAAGACACAATGGCTTAGTATTAATCCTTCGTGTTGCGGACTAAGTCAGTTTTTTTTTTAAGTGTTTCAATGCTACTGAAAACATTTGCACCAACGAGCATAAATACTCATATACAGGGTGTTACAAAAAGGTACAGCCAAACTTTGAGGAAACATACCTCACACACAAAC
Organism: Vandiemenella viatica; assembly: GCA_031002005.1. Classification (NCBI taxonomy): domain Eukaryota; kingdom Metazoa; phylum Arthropoda; class Insecta; order Orthoptera; family Morabidae; genus Vandiemenella; species Vandiemenella viatica. The sequence goes on from JARYHS010013630.1 coordinate 186,116,513, forward strand.
AAAGAAAATATGTTATGTGGACATGTGTCCAGAAACGCTTACTTTCCATGTTAGAGCTCATTTTACTACTTCTCTTCAATCACATTAAACATGGAATGGAAACACACAGCAACAGAACGTACCAGCGTGACTTCAAACACTTTGTTACAGGAAATGTTCAAAATGTCCTCCGTTAGCGAGGATACAGGCATCCACCCTCCGTCGCATGGAATCCCTGATGCGCTGATGCAGCCCTGGAGAATGGCGTATTGTATCACAGCCGTCCACAATACGAGCACGAAGAGTCTCTACATTTGGTACCGGGGTTGCGTAGACAAGGGCTTTCAAATTCCCCCATAAATGGAAGTCAAGAGGGTTGAGGTCAGGAGAGCGTGGGGGCCATGGGAACGAAACTAAAATGAGCTCTAACATGGAAAGTAAGCGTTTCCGGACACATGTCCACATAACATATTTTCTTTGTTTGTGTGTGAGGAATGTTTCCTGAAAGTTTGGCCGTACCTTTTTGTAACACCCTGTATACGTATACGGATATTGTTATAATATGATACAGTACAAGATTCAACTTAGTACATTGTAATCGCCGATATTATGTTCTGTGGTAAATTATGATTCTGATCTTTCCAATGCTTTGTAAAAGCAACTGCTATACACGTCGTCTTCAACGCTTGAACTAAAAATCGGGTAAATTAGTAACACATAGTAATGAACTGGTAATTGAAATAGACCTGAAACTGTTCACTTCAGAAGAAAACAAATCATTAATACATAGCACGCGAAACAGAAGATAATAAAGAGACAGATAATTTTCAAGAAAATTTGCCATACCAATCGTTAAAAAATAATGGAAGTGATAATTCAGTTAGCCGTTTGCTAGCTAATAATCACTCTTTCATGAGTCAACCAACAGCACAGACAGTTAAGGTAAATCCGTTAAATTTTAGCACTTTCATCAAAGAAAGGATATGTGATTAGAACAGTAAATAATAGCGAATTGTATACAAAAACGCCAGAAGGTAATCAGATACCACCTCCTCAAATTCCCAACGGATTAAGAAATTTCATTATATTCCACAGAGCGAAAAAATATAACATTGGCCAACCGTCACAAAAATCGTGCCTAGGGTGGAAGAAACAGTTCAAGAAATTCCTAAACCAGAAGCTATGTTAAACGCTTTTAGTAAACTACGGCAATGTACAATTATTTTTATACACTTAAATTCGTTTAGAAAGAAGAAACCAATCGTTATCAGTTAACCATATTTGAAAGAATATTGGAAATCGAGTGATAAGTAACTAAATGTGTTTTAAGGAAAAGGCTCTCTGACTAAGCCAAATCTGAAAATTGAAGCTACAGTCTAATGATTCATATATGAAACTTTGCAAAAAATGTACAAGATAGTTGTCTTTTTGCCTACGGAAGAGTCATACCTCAAGAACTAGATAGTCTACTAAGGTAGTTGTGGAAACTAGTCTGGCACAGAGGTTTTCTGAAGTAGGCTGTTTAAGAGTAAAGTCTGGAATTAGAGCACTGAGTTACAGTATAATAATTTTTGATCTACGAGTTTATGAGTCTACGTTAGTAGCGTTAATTTAAATGACTGAATGATTGTTTGTAATTAGAAGACGCTTTTAAAATATTTGTCTATTAATAGGGGTGAATTTCAGATTGTAAAGGAACCAAGCAAATACAGTGATCTTTTTATCACAACATACTATTCTCTGGTAATATTATCTCCCCGTCTTGATCTCAAACAATCAGATGATAAAGATTAAAAGTATTCTGTTTTTGACCTTCTACAAGCTGAGATATTATCGCAAAAATTGTGCTATCATTATGAATTGCAAAATAAAATCAAGTGGAATAACTACTTCAACGGCCAATCGTGCATGTAGAAACACATTTTGAGCTTCAATATTATGTTGTGTAGGCATTCAACAAGGAGTCCTTTGATCCTAAATCCTAATCTCACTACAAAACAAGTTTTTACATCTAATTTGCAAAAATATGTTTATTGACGATTAGTTATACTAGAACATTTCTAACAAAGCAAAGAATATTTCAGCTGATAAATACAGCGTCTTATTCCAGTTATTTAAAATTTTCCTCGATATGCGTATGATCTCAATTAGTCTTTTCTGTTAATTAGGTATTTTAAATTAAAACTATTGATACAATGTTCAGATTATTCATCAGTACTGGAAGTTGATCTGAAGTGATGTAACTTGGAACAATTAGACTGCTTTTCCTGTTCATAACGTTGAATAACGGCACAAAAACTCTTAATAAGGATATTAAAGGTGCGTAATAGATTTCAAACTATGAAACATGACACCAATCATGCAACAAATTTGTTACTACAGTGTATGGTATCTTGATTAGACTATCTGTATACAAAAATGCTCCTGATTTCGATAAGATCAGCTCAGGAGACTGTGGATTGTTAGACTCATGTAGCTGATCCTATCAAAGCTCCCATAATTAACACGCTCATCTCTTTGTGATACATACTATGCTCCTTTGGTATTATAGTGTGAAATGTCTTTTAGGTACTTTCCCAAGAGAATACCTGAAAATCATGTGCAAACACCGATTAACAAATCGACAGGTACTTCCAGTTTTAGAAATTATTTTATATTATTTGTAATGGATGCGTAATCAGAAAACAGATGTCTTTAATAGTAATTTAAATCATCATTAATGCTCACGCAATATTTGCTACTGAAATAGCTCCTGCAATTATTGCTAGCCAGATTGTACTTACTACTTTTTTTCCCCGCAGAATGAAACAATAAACTGTTTCCCGACTATGATGCATTTTTATTGGAGCTCCCGATTTAAACTGATGCAGAAGGCTAAAAGTTAAAAACTCCATCAGAGATCTAGAGCAAGTATTTAAAACATGATAAATATACCATTACTTATTACTTATAGGTAATGAGCTACTCTGCCTATTGATAGGTGAACATATTTAGTTGTGATAAGAGTCTGCACGTATTTGATGATAAACCAGTAAGAGGCAGACATCGTCCAAGGTAACAACCATGAAGCAGAGCGTCTTGATTTTATTTACTCTACTGACGATCTGCCGATCGCAGGTAGGCTAACGTTGAAGCAATAGTTATGTGGTACACAAATACTGTCGTACTGTATACGGGATTCTGTGGTTTGGAATTGCGTATGCTTTATCAATACACTGTTCCCTCTTACCTTGTTCTAAATTTTGTAATTAATAATTTGTAGTAATTTTATCATTTTAATGTTTTAATTACTTGATTTGATTGAAAGAAAGTGGGTGTGAAATGATATTCAGCCATTCACTACAAATAAAGTCATAACCTGACATATTTATTAAATTAAGTTTTAAGGCTACAGACATCGGTGTATTTTAAATTACTTTAATATCTAAATAATCAAGGATTTGACTAAATGAACACCGAATCTTACAATGTGAGTCATAACACATTAATAATAATTAACAAACAATAGTAAAAAGTTCGTGTGAAATTTTAAAATTTGACATGGAAAACTAACACAAAAGTCTAATACTTTATAAATTTTTCACAACACAAATTTAATATTACAGAAGCAAAAATCTTCATTTTAATTTAACTTTGGCACCATAAAATCTTTGACTTAAACAGAATACTAGTTTTGATTGGTAGGAAATTTAGATAGAGTCTTTCCGCAACGATTCAGTTTGCTCACGGCTATTAACACAGCCCAGAATGTTCGTCAGAAAGTGTCCAGAGCCGTTAAACAGTTATTAATTTTCTTTTTGACTTATTTGTAACTTAGGTGCCACCTGAATTCCAGGATATAATGAGTAAATCATCTTATGAACAAATTTATTTTCCGATCGTAAACTCTTTTAATTCCCTCGATTGAGTATCAGAGTTCAAAATTTATTTTAGCCGTTTAATACCGTTCGTTATTTACTTCATTTTTAAGGCTCTTTGGGGGGGGATTTACCCAGATACGGAAAAAATAAGAGGAATCAAATGTAGTGTGTTACAAAATATGATCAAATATAATACATTCACTTATGAATTTGCTTCTTTCCTTTTCAGAATGAAACCGTGGTTGTTGAGGTGGCGGAAGGACTTGTTCGTGGATACAGAACGACTTCAGTCCGGGGGACGCCTTACTACGCATTCCAGGGGATACCATTCGCAGCACCACCGGTGGCTGACTTACGGTTTGCGGTGAGTGGGAAGTGCTTCAGTACTACTGTGAAATATAACAGCTCTGAGTAATACCTAACTTCAGTTACTAATTAATACGTTCTAATTCTATGCATGTGACGACACCAGTCTCTGACAGAGCCGGATGCAAGAGTGGGGGAAGGGGGGACGAACCAAACTCTTGCCCGTGGCGGCACCTTAATGAGGGCGGCAGAAGACAACATTGTTTCTTTCATGTTCATCTATGATCATTGCTTGATTTACGGTGATACCTCAGTTTTAACCAATCTCTGCAGTTTTGTTACTAATTTAAGACTCATTTGTGCCACTACATCGGTTCACACATCTCTTCTACTGCATTACATTACTCTCTAAGCCGCTCATACCACAATATTACTCTTCCGACTTTTAATTCCAAACCTCAGTGGGTTACGAGCAAGGAAAGCATGCTTGCTAGAATAATTATGTGAATGATAAGAAAATTACCCATATTAAACGGAGGAGAAGGCTACACAGCGGAGAAACAAAGTACAAGTTATCTCCGACAAGTTCTTTGTGCTAAGATAGTGATGAACCATTTCAATCTTCCAAACAAAATCTATTTTACATTTCACTTTGTGTGTGAAGGATAATTGGAGAAAAACTTGCGCACCATACTTTGCTTTCCTATAGCAGAATACATATTTTAACACCGTGAAATTTAAAATCAAATGCTGTTAAAACCACTTTGATCCATTCTTCCAGAGAATGTTATACGTAAGATCTGATACCCTATCTGGAGGCACAGCAGTGCACCCGACGAGTCAACGTTGGCAGCACTGTCTACCCTTTTCTCGAAGTTATTCAAGCCATTTTTGTACCTTAATTTCTTCGGTCTTATTGACGCTACATGCTTCAATTGTACATAGATATCAGCGATCTTAACAAACACACAAAATTTTGTTTCGTTCCTGTGCTTAGTGTGGATGTTATTCATATGCAAATTTCACCGATTTTGTCACTGACTAACTGACTGATGATCGTCAAAACCTTAAGGTACTTCCCGCAGACGTAGAAAGTTGAAATTTGGTACTTAGATAATGTTTTACCTCCAGATTATAAAAGAAGTCTAAAACTATAAAATTTCCATATATTTACCCCTTATCTACCCCAACGTGAAGTCGCTTTCTACCCTAATAACGTTACATGTCTCAGATTTTCATTATAGACAGTGCTTACTAAATTTAACCAATCTCTTACATTTTTATTTTCTTCCTCTACTTATTCTGGACGTTAGTGAAATTCAAAAAATATTTTCTACCGTATATCCCGCAGTCCTAGAAACAGGTAATTTTGTACACATATGTACTTGGTTTAATACCAAAACATAAGAAAAGTCTAATATTAGTGATTTTACACGTATTTATTCAATGGCCACTCAAAACGTGAAAACTTTTGGCGAATATTTGCAAGTTAATTGATTTGCTCTGAATTAGACTATATGCTTGTAATTTTTTTTTCTTATGCACAGAGATCAGCAAATGTAAATAACATACTAAATTTTTCCTTCATCCTATGCTCGATTTGGAAGTTATTCTTTTTTTCCTTGTTGTTGTAGTTAAATGTGCGGCAATCGCCGTGTTCGGAGCACGAAACGTATACAATAATTTCCCCACTTCCAATACCCAATAATATTACAGTAAAATGTAAGATCGTTTTGTAATTTAACACGCATAGCTACAACACATACCAACATTTCCTTTCATGAAGAAATAGATGCAAACCACTTTGCCTATTTAGTTTTGCTTTGTTTCTACAGGTCTGTTCGAGGATTTCAGTGGCTTTAGACCTTCAAGTCGAACAGTGATAATGTAAAATCACTGTAAAAAAAAAAATCAATGTAAAATAGTGGTAATTTGACTTGACTATTCAAGCAACAAATCCCATATGTTTCCTTCTTCAATTTAATGATTTGCAATGAGAGCAAACTGTAGTCATGTGTTCACCAGTTATGCCAGATACAGTTAGTTTAGAATAAAAAAGAACCTCTGGTGGTTTGGTCATTATCCATGTCATAATTTTTACTTATATGATGCAGTGTACTACAAATGATTACAAATATATATGTTTTATTCTAAGACTTTGTCAAAACCAACAGACGCCCAAAGGAAACCTTGGCTTGGTAAAGCAAGACATTTAAGTTATTTATTTAGGTTTGCGAAAAAACATGGCATATATAACGGCTAAGTCACCAGAGTTTTATATTCTAAATAAACGACCAATAACACAAAGACAAACCATTATGTTTCACAAAGTGAAGTGAATATACACTGTGTAGACTTGGCTCAGAACAAGATCTCACTAAACAACCACGAGAATTGTTTTTATGGGATCTATTAGACATTTAGTTAAACATTTAAGTATTTCTCTCTTCAGATTTTACCTCCAGTCAGAAATGAATTTCACTAACGGCAAATAACATTAATTGTGTGTTTTGTTGTCATCAGGCTCTAGACTGTTTTGATGCAATCTTCCATTTCATCTCAACATACACCTCACAACCTACGTATTCAATTGTCTTCTTCATATATTCTAGTCCTTGTCTACCACCAAGATCTTTCCTTTCACTGTTCATTTCATAAATACAGTAATCAATCGCGCATTTCTCAATATATTGGATACCATGATATCTTTTCTTTTTCTAAAACTTGTTCACAAACTTCTTTCCTCACCCATCATATACAAAACACAATTATTTCGTACTTTATATGTCCTCTTAATTTTCATCATCCATCTATATCATCACATTTTGAATGCTTGAGTTTTGCTTTTATATGATAAATCGATTAAAACCAAGTAGTTACCAGCTATATATTTACCGAATGATTGAAAGAAGAAATGATGACTTGAAATCTTTGTGTTTGTTTACCACTATCTAGGACTATTTCCAATAACACTCGAGCTCTAAAATGGAAGACTTCCATCTCCCGCGACCAAAAATCCTCTCAAAAAAATCTGATGCATACTCTTCCATTTACCATTATCAGATTGAATAATTAAGGAATGTGTTTTTGTTTCAGGAGCCTCAGCCGGCAGTTGAGTGGGAGGGCGTGCTGAATGCGACACAGGAGCGGGCGTCGTGCCCGCAGGAGGGAGTCCAAGGAGACGAGGATTGTCTCTACCTCAACTTGTACACTCCTCAGGTGCGCTCTCAATCCCTCCATAACACCTTAACCAATGCCATAATATATAGCATAAATTCCTTATTTCACAGAAAAATACAGCAACAAATTTTTGTGATATACTACTACAAATTTTGGAAAAATTTAGCCGTCGTATTGCTGCTCTTTCCTTCGATACAGTCATAAATTGTTCTAGACTTGAGTAAAATCAGAAGATTACAGTTAACACCTTCTTCCATCTATAACCTGTTTAACTGATAGTGTTGGTTTAGTACAAATGCCTATTTTTATGAAGGTAGCTTGATGGCATGGATGAATATTTTTGCAGTATTGAATTTTTTTTTCTCCTCAGTTGAACCCTGATGAACTGCAGGCCGTCATGGTGTGGATCCACGGTGGAGGTTTCTCAATGGGAGCAGGGTCTAAGGCATCGTACGGTCCTGATTTTTTCATCGACCAGGGGGTGGTGGTGGCCAGCATAGCATACCGCCTCACTACTCTGGGTGAGTCAATGAAATTTATGACATCAAAGTTTACCGACACAAATAGTGAGAGTCATAGCACCATTAAAGTTTCCGATTTCAACGAAACAGCACGTAACGACAGCTTATGTCTTCAGATAACATACGGGATTAATATCAAAGTTTTCAAATGAAAAATCCGTAAAATTGTCTGTCTATACACGCATCAAGTTAATAATGACCCGATTCATCTACCGTACACTATAGCACATGTTACCAGTAAACGTAAGGCATACATTTTATCCCGATCAGTACCATACTTTCCGGCCAAAACAGTAAAGTTTTGATTTTTTTTTTGTTTGTGCTGCTGATCATACAAAAACTAACGAACAAATTTTAACGGATCTTCACAAAATGATAAATTCTGTTATGTTTAGATGTGATGTCGGCAAGATTTAACTGCCTCCCATTAGAACCCCTGTATTTAATATTGTTTATTTCCTGGGGCTAGAACTCTCGCACTCAAAATATTACAATGTCTAGAACATATATTGACTAGTGATGGTTTATATAATATCTCATCTGTGACACCTTCTTCCAAGGTGTGGTTGCACACCCAACCAGGGGTGCTCGATTAGGTTCTCCAGAGGTGAACTACGCATTGCGGTTAAAGTTATCCCTACTTTTTTGAGGGGGAGGGAGGTGGATCTTCTTTGGGACATTTGACCCTCAATTGCAAATCGTTCAGGGCAATCGATTTTTTGTTGGTATGGCAAGGATCGATGATATTAATTGGGAGATCTGACCACGTAATATACCATTCTGATGGTTTCCTGAAATCATTCCATGCGAACGCCGGGCTGGTTGCTCCAATAGTCCATGGCCGAACTCCTTCCTGTTCCTGTATCCTATCCACTTCCTTTAGGTGGTGAGGCACTTGATGCCTATAGCACTTTGTAGTGCCCTGGGCATCACAATCCTCCATTTAAAAAAATAAATAAATCTTATTCATATTCATTTCCAAAATTCAGCACTTATGTATGTATATACCTAATAGGAGTGTTTAAATTCTATACTCAAATATATTTTTTATGAAATTTATCCCTAATGTTGCTTCATCACATAATTCCTACAAATCAACTATATAATTTCGTAAGCTGAATCATTCACTCACCTCGATAGCTATTGGCTGGAGAACTGTGTCACGTGTCAGCCTTCGCTCGCAAAACAGCGACCATAGATACCATTAGAAGAAATTCGTGATTATGTCCACAATTTAATAGCTAAGCAACTGTTACCAAATTAATTGGTATAACACATTCATTAAGTTTGTTTTTCGTAGCGTTTCATAGTTAAAAACAAAAATGATAAATTTTGCGTCTGAAAAAACGTGGAATTGCTTTGCAGTAACATGTTTCTAATAAAAAAATTATTAAAAAATTAAGTAGTCTCTGCTGTAACCACAAATGCCAGTTGTTATTCCGGTTTAGGATAAATTTCGATTTATTTAAAACTTTCACTAATGTTGTTGCTTGACCAAAGTTTATGCATTACGGTTTATTTGCTTTTTAGGTATTTTACTGACGACTTTCGGTTATGTTCTTTGCTCAGTTTTGCTGTGCGTGAGTTTTTAGTTTAAGTGAACATCAGGCCACATATATTACAGAATCAACTATTCTGGTAATTCATTTTTTCGGAGTTACTCAACTGATTAATAATATGGAATGTGTATTAAGTTCTCTGGTCGTTATAGATACCATGAGCAATGATTACATCATCAGTGTTTGCCCAGTCTATTAAAAAAAAAAAAAAGAAAAAAAATAACAAAAAGAATACGTGACTCTTTCGAAGCAATTTTTCAGAGTGAACTTTAAGGGTCAAATACAAGTCAAGTTTGTATTAAAGCAATTATACGATTGCGCTATCGTTCCTGTTCATGTTTAATACCTATCTCTATAAATGCTTCAGATTCAAGCTCAAGAGATTTTATTCACCCTGAAACACAGGTCAAGTTTATATTTGGTCAAATGATATCAACCTGTCATAATCTTTAACTATACGTAAAAAACTGTCACGGGCTTACATTAGTTGTTAATAATTTAATGATGATTGGTTACAAGTCGCGGGTAAAACGATTAAGAGTTTCATTGGTCCACGCTGAAGTCGCCACGGCAAAAGATCAGTCAATCATATTTTACTGGCGTCAATATCAAAGATTCATTTATTTTCTTAATGCTCATCCTTTTTTGAAGAACACGTTAAAAAAAAAGAGACAAAAATAATAGAACGAAATAAAACTTGTCAAAGTGAAGCTGTATAATAGAAACAAACAACCATAGCCTACTACATTTATTCGGTGATGAAAATATATCGGTTCTTATAAACATTTACTGTATAACTGATTATACTAGTTACCGCTTACAATTTTTTGATGCCGAGGTGGTGTTCGGGGCCTACCCAATATTTCATTGGCTTTCACAATCACTAACTGATTAGTCACTACAAACCGGAGCACAAACACATAAGGAATATTCACGGAAAGTAAAAGGAAAAAAAGGGAGCATATATTTACGGTTAAAACTCAACCACTCTGCCGAGTGATGCAAGCCTCTAAATTTGAAGAGAAGATTACACACCGTCATACTTTTTCTTTAATACAACTAATATAGCGAAAGTAACAAGATGCTAAAGTGGTCACTTAAAGAATGACCAGTTCACACTTCCGAAGAAAGCACAAGCGGACAAAGTGAGAATTATCGCAACATTAATCTAAAAGCACATGCTTCAAATTTACCGATTAGAATAATATACAGAAAAATTGAAAGGGTAGTAGAAGAGATAGTATGTGAAGATCAGTTTAGGTTTAGGAAAAAACAAGGTACAAGGGAAGCAATGCTGGTTTTAAGAATAATACTTGAAGGGCGGATAAAGAAAAACAAAGTTACTTTTATGGCGTTTTTTGATGTAGAAAAAGCTTGTGATAATGTTAGTTGGGACAAGATGTTCAAAATTTTAAAGAAGTAAGGTCTAAAATTCGAGATAGAAGAATATAAACTGTATGAGAATCAAGTGGTTATTAACAGAACAGGTTGAGGGTATTGAGAAGCTATTGAATGGCATGAATAAAATAATGAAGGTAGATGATGGACTGAATATAAATCAAAGCAAGACAAAAGGGATGAAATGTAGCAGAAATGATACCAATCACAGTAGATTAGACATAAACTAGGATCGGATCCAATAGGAGAAGTAAGTGAATTCTGCTACTTGGGAAGCAAAATTACATAATTTTTTTTCTTTTTTATCTGCTTAACGTCTCTCTAACAGGAGAGACGGGAAAGGATGGGGGGCAGATAATGGGAAGGAATTCGGCCATTGCCGTTTGAAGAAAGCATCCAGGCATTTGCATGGAATGATTTGGGAAACCAAGGACAAAATTATAACCGATGGTCGAAGCAGGAATGATATTAAAAGCAGAATAGCAATAGCAAAAAGAGCCTTCATGAAAAAGAGAAGTCTTTTACTTTCAAATATTGATCTAGGACTTGGAATTTTTAAAAACATTATGTGTGTAGCGCAGCACTTTATGGTAGCGAAAAATGCGGTGCTACAAACTATTGCTGAAAATTAAGTGGACAGACAAAGAATGAAATGAACGAATTTTGGAAATGATGGGTGAGGAAAGGAGTTCGTGGAAGAAGCTTACAGAAAGAAGGGACTGTGTCTCTGTTTGATATCTTGAGTTGATTAAAGTTTTTCTCTGTTAAATTTTCTTTTCAGTAAAAAAAGCTAGAACTAAAATATAGTAAAATAGTAATAAAACAATAATAATTTAAAATAAATAAAACGTAAAGTAACAATTTAAAACAAAATATTTGTATACATGTAGTCACAATCTGCAATTACCATATTTACCCAAAAATAGCTGAATCATTACGAAACTACAGAGTGTTACATTGGATCCAGTTATTAGTACCTCTTTTCATGCTGTTCGAACAACCGTCACATACTATGTGCTAAATTCCATAGTTAATTAGTAGTTCCGTCATGCCGCAAGTAATTCGTAGATGTGTTGTCGCGGTAACCACTTCGATCTTCCATTTCGCGTGCTACAGACGGTGAAGATATCCGTTGAAACCTCGTGCATGGCAGAAGTTACCTGCTGAGCACCAGAGGAAAATTTTGAGAGGTTAGCAAGTAGATGACATTTTTAAGGCAAGTAACATTCCTTTCCAAAGATATACAACCTATTTTCTATTCCTAGTTTTGTTAACGGCGAATGTATTGCTCATTTCAGATTCGGTACGAACTATTTCAGTGATCTCTGGAAATATACAAGAAGAAGAAAACAAATTATTTATTGTATCGTGTTTTTCTTACTATACCCCCTTTCGTCATAAGAAGCGTTCTCAAGCCTGCCCCCCCTTTTTCTCCAGCCATAATTTTATTATTAAGAAGGTAAATACTTACTTCTCAGTAAGAACAATGACATTTCAGAGGAAACTCAATGACAAAGGACACCTTTCACGGAAGCATACCTAGAATAACAAGCGGTCATAAACAAAAGTGGTGCGTTTCCTTTCCGTGTAAAACGTTGCATTCTACCTCAAGTAAAATTTTAATAGTGAGAAACAAAGTAATAAGATATCAATAACACACGAAGGAAATCATACGTAATTCCATTACGTCAGTGTATCACTACACTTTTCACCAATAGTACTGTGCACACCTCAATAAAGCCACGAAATCACATTCCAAATCAATTTTTCACGCAGTCCAATATCAAAAGCCACACTAATTAAATTTTCAAATGACATAACCTGGATTTTGCCAAACATATTGCAACATAGGCTTATACGTAGGTGCAGCAAATTCATCGTAAATCAGGGAGTGAAGTTTCATGATGAAATAACGATCACGTATCTTCACTTGTGGTTTGGCACATCGTAGTTGTTACAAAATCAGTATGTAACTTGAGGTAGAATGCAACGTTTTGCATGGAAATGACACACACCACTGTTTTGTTTATAATCGCTTGTTATTCTAAGCATTTTTTGGTGCGGTTCCGAGCGTTCGAGGTCAATGGTGTCCCTTGTAGGTATATAACGTTGGAATAAAGGTTTTCCTCTCTTAAAAGGCTGTGATGGACACATAGTACTTCGGACGGTGTAGAGCTAGGGTACCGTCCATACGGAAGGCGAAACTATCTTGCATTCCGCCCCTCCCTGAGATGTTTTTGCTCCCCTTTCTCCAAGTTTGAGAAACTATAGTGTAGATTAAGAGAAGTTGTTCTAGTTACTTTTAAGCAAAACATTCGCGAAATATTTTCAGAACTTGTGTTATGTTTAGATGAAAACTGTCAACTACGCGTCGTTCTAACCAATTACACGTAAAGGAGTATTTATAGTGATATAAGAAAACCCCTTTTAGTCGCAGATTCATATTATTGTGTTCCAGGCTTCCTGAGCACCGAGGACTCGGTGGCGCCGGGTAACCTGGGCCTTAAGGACCAGACGGCGGCTCTGCGCTGGATGCGGCAGAACGCGGCCAGCTTCGGCGGAGACCCCGACAGGGTGACGGTGTTCGGCCAGAGCGCGGGCGGGGCCTCAGCGGCGCTGCATGTCTTCTCGCCACTGTCTGCAGGTAACTACGACACCTGCCTGCGGTGCTAGGCAGTACACTGCGACAATATCCTAAACCTAGCGTTCAGTATAATAACCGTGACCGAGCGGACAAGGTATGACAACAAAGTAATCAGACTGATTACTATAAGTGATGTGGCGACCCAATTACCCACCATAAACACACCACCTTTGACCTTAATGTTTCCACCACCACTAGTCCAAGCAGCACATGAATGCAATCTCTCAATCTCCAGTTACAGTGCAGTAAGTGAACATATGTTTGTAAATCATGAATCGTGAAATTTTGAACAGCGATATGTAATTTCTTTTTTCTGTTAATCTCGACGAGAATCCAAGGATATCTTTCGATAAGTTTCAGAAGGCTTTCTGAAATAATATCATGTTATACACTGCCATAAAAAAATTTATGAAGGCAGAACGAATGTTTAAGATGAAGATAGCAGTGAAAGACGATCAACAATACGGTTTGTTTGGAATTGTACTAAAGAATCGAAGATTATCAGGGAAAACGATGGATGAGGAGGGGAACATTAATCGTGTACTGTTCGGAAAATAATAACTTAAGTCCCAGAAATGAGAAAAATTGACGCGGAAATTATACCAAAAAATCTTACATAGAAACATCGAGACTCACGGAGAAACGTGGAACCTAATCTGTTGGAACAAGTGAACTCAACTCAAAGTTACCTGGGCCATGATATTGCATTCCCACTGCTTTTAATACAAAAAGATTTAAAGATATGTCTTAGAGTTGCGCAATAATTCGCGATTTCATTTTGATGACGAGATAAAAAAAGCAATCGTTCACTCACTAGACTACCACTAGAAACTGAGAGATTTCACTAGTATGTGGCTTCAACTAGTAGCGGCAGGAACATCAATAACAAGGGTATTGTGTTTATGCCGTCCGCAGGGTTGACATTACAAAGAAAAAGAAAAAAAAAGCGGTCTTATTATTTTGTGTTGGACCTAGTATATTGTACTTGAAACATTATAATG
>JARYHS010013630.1:186131960-186243376 GCA_031002005.1 Vandiemenella viatica
AACAACTAAATGTACTTTTTTCTATTGGATTTTTGTTCGAATTCAAGGCCATAACTATGGATATGTATAATTCTCTTTTAGTTTTGTTATGTTCCTTATTTGGAAATTTTTGATAGCTATTAAAATACTTCTAAGATTGGTGACGAATAACATGGGGCGCATGCAACACATAACTATAAGAAGAGTAGAGAGTAGCTACCGACGAAAGAACTTACTTGTCAGTTCACACTATTTGTGGTGAAATAAAATTGTTAGTTGAGCTATTAATAATCTGTTGCATACGCCCCTTGTTTTTCGTCACCAATCTTACAAGCATTTTAATATCTACTATACGGCACAAATCGTGAATTAAAAGTTTCGCAGCATCGGCCTTTTCTGAATCCATGTTGATTTGGGTTTAAAAGCTCATCTTCATCCAAAAACCGCATGAAATTTGAATAGATGACATGTTCTAAAATCCTGCAAAAAATTGAGGCTAACGAGAGCGGCCTATAATTTTGAGGATTATTAACATTTCCATTTTTAAACACTGGACTCGTGATGGCGATCTTCCATTCGGCTGGCATTTTTCTTTGATCAAATGAGGCGGTATATACAGTATTTTCATCAAATCCGGTGTTATTTCCTTTGCGTACCTAGAGTAGAATCTAGTAGGAATACCATCTGGTCCAGGAGCATTATTGTTTTTTACATGTATAAGCAATTTAGTTATTCCCTCGACATCGAGAACGAAATCATTCATAATTTTGTTGGTACGATGGTTAAATATCGGAATCGCCTCCGAGTTTTCTGTCGTGAAAGCCTTTTTAAATACATTATTCAAAATTTCTGCTTTCTCTACGCTAGTTTCTGATAATCCCCCATTTTCCTTAATCAGTGACGGCATAGCCTTACTTTAGCCTTTTATTACTTTGACATACGACAAGAACGTTTTTGGGTTAGTAATCAGATCTGCTGATAAATTCCTGGCTTGGAATTCTTTAAACGCACCACGCATTGCCTTAAGTACTTCCGCTCGAAACTGGACTAATTAAGCACTATTAGATGGCCCCCCCCCCCGATTTCTTCACCGTGGCATGTAAACGCTTTTGCCTCCTGAGCAAGCATTTCACCTCCCTGTTGAATCGCGGGAAGTTCTTAGTTACCTTAATAAACTTCTTAGAAACACATTGATTTAAACCGGTCCATACTATTTCTTAACGATTGAGGAATACAAAATCAGAACTAAATTTAATTGCGACGAAGTACAAACTTCATTCTCAATTTCCCTAGCCAAATTTTTATTGCTTTTTTATTGTTATTTTTCATTATTATCTTATACACCTTGATTGCACATTTACCTAAGCATCCATTTGAGTTCCTTCAGCGTCTTTGATAAATTATCCATAACTTGCCTTGGTAATTTATTATACTCTCTGACACCGTTATGTGTAAATAGATAATTAAGGATTATTATTATAACGTAAAACTCAGATGGAGAAATTTCCTGACGGTAAGAAGGGATGAAGTATAGCACTAACCCTGACAAGAGACAAAGGTCAGATGTATAAATATGTAATTTTAGCTTATGAGATATTCAGAAATCAATCTCACGGAATCTCATTTTTATTATAACTCCATTAGCTGACCCGCCAATGCCTCGCTATTGCCGGATTTAAGTACACAAGTAGATTAAATGCACACATTTGAAACTTTTTATTTTGTATTTAATTAAAATTAGATATTTACATATGCATTATTATTGGTATGCTTTGAAACACATAAATTTTAATTACTGTTTCATTCAGTTTCAAGTTAATTGTAATGGTCTTGGATATAGAATGATTTGGCAATTCCATTCGGCATTTATACAAACAAACAAATTAAATTCCTCGGTTATCGTACATAGGAGCGCACTACATATAATTGCCAAAGAGGATTTTCCCCTTTTTCAATATCCAATAATTTCTTGCAAAATGTTCTGAAGAAAGATCGTTTTGTAATTTAACATACGTTTGTCGTCAATGAAAATTTATTGACACATCTCCGCTAATGTGATGCTTTTAAACAAGCATTTAGTTCATCATCTGATGTTGAAATATTAAGTAATGTCTGTCGAAAATCGCCTGGTAATAACATTAGAGGATCAGTAAATACCTAGCTGTTCATTTGCACGTAAATCTTGCAATGTTCGAAGTATTGCTTCCAAAGATTTTTGTACGTCACTGTGCATTCGTCAAGTAATATTCTTTTGTATCGCTGGCGTAGTTTACTCATTCCCGATGTTTTTTAAATGTTGCTGGATGATATTTGACTGTTTTGTAATGCAATAAGAATTAAAGCCGTCAATTTGCTGATCGGAAACCATCGAAATGAATCGGCACAATTTGGTTGCACGGTACTGCACCCGCCAACTCGAGTCAACGGCGGCACTGCCTACACTTTTCTGGAAACGATTCGGGCCATTTTTGAACCTCAATTTCTTCAGTCGTATTCATGATACATATCTCAAATTTATGTTAAGCATAGAAATCAGCAATCGTAGCAAACGTACTAAATTTTATATTGTTCCTGTTCTTAGTTCGGATAATATTCGGATGCTAACTTCAGTGATTTTTTCACTCACTGACTGATGATCATCAAAACTCTAAGGCACATCTGGATGCCGTAGAAAGCTGAAATTTGGTACACAGATAACATTTTATCCACATATAAGAAAAGACTGAAAATTGTAAATTTACATATGCCTACCCATTAACTATCTCTAAAGTGAAATCGCTTTCTACCTTAATACCTTTATACACCTCAAATTTTCACTGTGTATTGAGCTTGCTATGTTTAGCTAATGTGTTAAATAATACTTATTTCTTTTTCTTACTTTGGAAGTTATTGAAATTCAAAATTTTATTTTGCCACGACACCCCGACATCAAAATTCCACTATACCTCCAGTAATCCTAGAAACAAGTAATTTGGTACACATATATGGTTTCATTCCTAAATCATAAGAAAAAACTGACAATGGAGCTTTCCTCCGTATTTATTTAGTTACAATCCAAAACATGAAAAATTCTGGCACTTATTTGCGGCTTAATTACTTTGCTCCGGATGAAGTTATATGCCTGAGAATTTTTTAATGAATAGAAATCAGCAAGTTTAACTAAGATCTTAAATTTTGATTTGTTCCTATGCTTAGTTTGGAAGATACTAGTAATTTATTTATGGTGGTAGTTAAATCAGCGGCAATTTGCATTGCTCGGCTAAGACGCAAAACCATTGTTTTCAGAAAGTGGGGCATTGTTGGTAATGTATATTGATGTCTTCAATTCTGAAATGTTCTTATTCGCCGATTTTCAAATGCAATCATTACATCTGAGCGGCGATTTGGGATAAGCGATAAACTTACAAAAAGAAATGAGATCCCACAAAAACAATTCCTGTAAAAAATTGGCCAAGTCTCGTGTTCATGTAGTGATAAAGAGTTATGAGATCTTATTCTGAGCCAAGTCTACACTTTACAGTTGTATTCACTTCACTTTATAAAACAGGATGATTTCTCTCGGTGTCATAGATCTTTTATTTAGAATTTAAAAAATTCTGGTGCCTTGCCCATTATTCACGTCATAATTTTTACTGAAATTGAGGGCATAATATATACTTGTCCAATTCGAAAAAGAGCGATGGATATTTTGGCTCTTACGTATATATAGGTTGGATGAAGCAACACGTTAACTAAAACATGGCACGCGTAATGGCCAAGTCACCAGAAATTTTTTATTCTTAATAAAAGATCTATGACACCCAGAGAAACCATTCTGTTTCATAAAATGAAGTGAATGCAACTGTGTAGTGTAGACTTGGCTCAGAATAAGATCTTGTAACTTTTTACCACTACACGAACAATATACTTGGCCAATTTTTTACAAGAATTGTTTTTATGGGATTCCAGATGATACGATTGCCAATACAATATTATATTGTGTATTTATAGTTTCCATTGAAATATGAAAGGTTTTTCCAGTGCCAAACCAATTCTTCCTGTGTGAAGTGGTGGTTTATTTCTTCTTATAAGACCAAGGCTTTTAATAGCTTTAAACCTTCTCCTGACAACCCAGACCACTTTGCAAAAAATCGCCCGTAAATCGGTCCAACAGTTTTTTGGTTTATACAATACACACGTATGAACAGTGCCTTTTATATACAGACTAGTGTTTAAGCCCGTCAAAAATGACGGGTGAAAGGAATGTTCAGGTACTTCTTTCTCTGCAGTTGCCTAAATAAATAGAGTTATGCCATGCTCATAACCTTACATTGTAATAATGTATATTTTTCGGTTGGTACTTCTACTGAATTAACGATGTCAGATATAGGATACCGATGAAATTAAAAATAATTTATGAATCTAAAACATTTTGCTACACCGCGTGAAAATGTTTTCCTGGTCCAGGCCCCATACGGAACTGCTTCCATACGTATGAAGTAATAACTTCAGTAACTCGGCGCTTATGAAATCAGCTTACATTAATTATAAAACTAAAAATCGTGAATTATTATTTAAAAAATTGTGTCAGTTGTCATTCTGGTCTTCCTGCATTTCGACCAAACCACAGCTTCTACTAACATTGCTGTTCAAAAATCATAGTTTCTATTATCCGTGTACGAATATATTTACCGAATCGCGATATAAATTTGATTCACTGGAATTACTTACATGTGTCCGATATAGTGACATCAGTAATAAAAAGCAATTATTACTTAATGCAGTAATTTAAGTACAATACATACTTTTATTTCAGTTATTCGGCGATTCATTTCTTCGAGGATACTATAAAAGCGAATTAAAATATTTACAGCTAATATTAAAACCTTGTAAATGACGTGTTGAACGCAATATTTTGACTCTTAATTCCTTCGCTAGCTAAATAAAATTTTCAATGATGTACGTAAAGGTGATATTTCTTAGTTTTCTGTAACAGTGGTATCACTGTACAGAGAGTATAAGAAAGATCTACATCGAACGAATTTTGATTAATAAAAGCTACTAATAATTAATATGTCGATTTTTACGAGATACTTTCTTTTAGTGTGCTGCAGCGCATTTGCTAGCGGATACTTAACTAAATAGAACTATTCAAAATTAAGCGCAATTTCGAATAGTATCTCTGGCCGTTATAAATCCAACAGCGAAGGCATGACAGTATGACGTCATCGCGCGACTGAACACATTAGCGATTTATAAGAATAGATTAAACAAAGTAACTTAATGCAGGCATAGACCATGATGCCCCATAGATTGGAATCATTAAGAGAAGAGAGTCTAGCCCGACATTTCCTACTGCTGCCACATTTGCGCGGTGGGCCTCGCGGTTGGCAGCCGTGCTATTAATCATGGAGAGAGGGTAGCGCGTAGTCAAACGAGTGTTGGCGGCAAGAGACGGTGCAGCAATCAGCATATGAAAGGCGGCGGGGCGGCCGGCCGGCGCGGCGTGACAAATTGCCCGAGGACGCCGCGCACCAGCCAGGCCGCCGCGGGCCCAATATAGCGCCACTCGCCACCGCCGCCAGCCGCAGCTCCAATAAAGCCGCACTTCAGACGCGAACGCCTCATCACGTGTTTATGAAACTGCGCCAGTATATTGCGTTTCAGCACAGACAAAAGTTTCTCATTAAGATTTCCATATGCAACATATGCTCAAGTCGGAGAATTTATTAAATTCCGCTACAGTAGCAGACAGAAGGAAACATTGCAATGGTGACCAAAAATGAAATCAGGATATGGCATTGTTGTCCGGTAGATATCGAAGGATTTTCGGCCGCCCAGTTTCAGACTTTTCGATTCACAGCGCAGTGTGCCTCTTGTCGTGGCTAACCTATCCCGGTAATCCTACGGGACACAGGGGGCCTGCAGCATAACGTGGAGTCCGAACCAGTGAAGCGTTCTCGCGTAATTAACATTACATAGGTGTACCACAGGTTAAGGTCGCGTTTGGGGCCTTTGAAGATCCCAGCCGAACAGTGATTCTGACCAAGAACCCTACAATCTTCAGTCAGGCATCTTTAACCACTCACAATAATGATATAGAAAAGTATTAAATATTTTAAGAAATGGATTAATTTAGCTGATCCTCGTAAGTATATGACATTGGAGTAGAGATATCGTATGTAAGGTGGACATTGTAGTGAGATGAAGGGCTTGACTCATCTTCTACAAATTTAAAATAATTAATCTAATTTTTTTTATGGAAATGTAAGAAATAAATAGGATTCCATTTGTATCAAGCTGGTGGCTGGAGAGTTCCGTTATCGTGAAGCCGTTTTTAGTTCTATTAGACTTTAAAAAAGCTTTCGACACTGTGCCTCACACTAGATTACTTAGGAAACTTCGTGGTTACGGCGTAACTAGACAAACATGCAACTGGGTTGAAGACTCAGAACACAGTGTGTAGTTCTCGATGGTGAGCGTTCATCACTTACCGAGGGGAGGTCCGGGGTTCCCCAGGGAAGCGTAATAGGGCCTCTGTTGTTTCTCATATACATTAATTATTTGTGCCGACATAATAAGGGGAATGAAAAGATTATTTGCCGATGATACTATTATTCATCGTGAAATGACAGCCAACGATGACTTCACTTTGTTACAAGACGATATTATGAAAATAATTGCGTGGTGTGAAGACTGGCAGTTGGAGTTAAACGCTAAATTGTGCCAAGTCATGCATGTAAGTAAAAAGATGACACCATTTTGGTCTGGATATGCAATTAATGGCACTGCTCTTAGAACGGTAGATTCCGCTAAATACCTATGGGTAACAATTCGTAATAATTTGGCGTGGACGAGTATATCGAGAATGTTATTGGGAAAGCAAATCGTATGCTCCGATTTATAGATCGTAATTTAAAACAATACACTCTCAAAGTTAAATCGATTGCGTACAAGTCACTAGTGCGTCCTCACTTGGAATATTGTTGTTCTGTATGGGATCCCCATCAATAAGGTTTAATGGAGGCATTAGAGGGGATCCAAAGAAGAGCCGCCCGATTCGTGACAGGTATATAGTTGGAGCGAAAGCGCAAGTGCGAAGTTGAAGAAGTTACATTGGGAAGATGTGGAACACCGAAGGCGTCGCTCTCGAGAGAAGCTAATTGAAAAATTCTCGACTGACGTATTTCGGAATGACAGCAAACAAATATTGCTACCAGCAACATTCAAATCTCGGAATGATCGCGAAAACAAGATAAGAGAAATCAGGGCCAAAACCGATTCATTTCTATACTCATTTTTTTTCCACGAGCGAGTAGGGAATTGGACAGAAAGAATTTACCGGGCGAGTAAACTTAAAATCCGACAGGAGTAGCTTTCGATAAAGCACTCCGGCCATCCTGATCTGGGTTTTCTATGGTTTTCCCGGATCACTCCAGGCGAATGCTGGGACGGTTCCTCACAATAGCCCATGGGCTCTTCCTGCCATATCCGGTATATCCCTTCCAAACCATTACCCTTTCGGATAGGTGCAATGCACCCTCCGCCACACACTTTTAGTGAATCGCGGAGTAATAATAATAGTTATTCCGTTCCTCGTGCAAACAAATCAACGAACGCTTTATAAATTTGACTTACCAACTTGTCTCTTCCTCCTGCGTGATTACATTGTTATTAATAAGGAGAAGCCGCCAATTGTAAAATTCAGATTCAATTCATATTGTGTGTAATAAATCCCATGGTGAGAGGTGTAATGTGTCAAAGCAGTAATATGCACGTGGTACAGCGAGCAAGCTCTCCGTCTCTTAAGCTTGTCGCCGTCGGATCGAATCCTGGAGGATGTTCGGAGGCTTATGCGTAGAATAAACACACCTTGGCAGAACCGCTAAATACTTTATCAGTAATCTAGTTGAGCACCTAATAAGGGCAAAACCATTTTTTGGAATCACAGATCGTGAATGAGTGATATGAAAAGATTTATTTCTTGAGTTTCATCAGTGTTTACATCTCAATGTCGATTTAGTCCAAAAATGCATTGAGCAGACTCCAAAAGTAATAAAACATGTTTTTAGGTACAAAAAATATGTTTTCAGTGTCACAGAGCATCACGACGTTAACTGGCCTGATAGAAATATACAATTTCGAGTTTCAAGGGACCCATGCGTAGTAAAGATAGACAATATATCTAATAAAGTGATAAAGAGAGAAATAAACAGCATGAATGACTTGATAGGTGAGGGGTATTTCCCAATAATGCGAGTACGGAGCTAGATTACGGCATTGATATGAAATGGATTCCCAAAAAATGTGTTGCGGTGTTTCGAGTTACTGAATTAATGATCAATAAAACA
This sequence comes from Vandiemenella viatica, assembly GCA_031002005.1. Lineage (NCBI taxonomy): Eukaryota > Metazoa > Arthropoda > Insecta > Orthoptera > Morabidae > Vandiemenella > Vandiemenella viatica. The sequence goes on from JARYHS010013630.1 coordinate 186,140,270, forward strand.
AATTTTAATCATATCTGGTATACTCGTTATCCCCGCATAGACGTTTAACTACGTTAGACATCCATTCCAATGTTCCGGAGAAAGGTAATTGGAGTGGTTTCAGTTACTATCCCCACTGTGGAAGTGTTAGTAAGCATTAAAGTATGTGTGATCTGTTGTGATGGTGTATGTTCAGTGTGGTGTGTTTTGTGTATGACATAAGAAAGAAGAGAGAGGACAATAGCAGGTGTCATCTCATTTAGACCTGCTCTTTAGAAAAACCGACGGATAATTTACAGTCAACAGTGTCCTATACATTAGTGCGAAGGCAATGAGGAGAATTTTTGATTTAACCCAGGAGTTTTTTACTCAATCTTCTGATTATAAATGGTGCGCCACCAGCTCTCCTGCCCTGCTGGCGATGTTCCTTCCGCTGCTGAGGCTCCTGCAGCTAAGTCCGTGACGTCTCCGGCGCCAGACGCCGTCTTGTTGTGTTAGTAACAGGCAGGGACCATATCCTAGATCAGGCTTCTCACCCTGTGGTCCGCGAAGGTGGTTCATCTGGCGTCTCCAGGATGAGGATAGGACACCATTTTTTCCCTACAATTGTGTGTTTATTTTGAGCTGGCGTCAAAAAGAGCGCCGTTCGTCTAATTATTAAATAGAGGAAGGCCAAGCTAAGTGGCCATGCTAAGGTTTGACAATGTTTTAAGGTAACTTACAATATACCTAAGGCATCAAAATAAGGGGTTACAAAGATCAACTATTCTACTAAATACCAGATTTTTTTAGATAACTTTGACATTAAGTTTAGTACCAAAAAATAATCAATTTTCCAAAAAGTGGCCACTTAGCTTCAAAATCAGAAATGCAAAACAGTATGCTTTATTTTTTTAAACTTGTAAATAGTTGAAATTATAACGAGTAAAAGGCTGTTTAATTGCTATTTTCGCAAACGAAGGAATAGCTGTTTCGTTCAACAACTCCATCACAGAGTTGGTGGCCCAAAAGTAACACATTTGGCACCCGATCCATCGTTCTTGTGATCTTGAGCTGAAAAACTTCGTTGCAGTGATGGCACTGTGTGTGTTCTTGATCATCTTTGTCATCAAGTAACAGTGTTTTTGTGTTAGATTTCCTGCGGTTAGTGGTTTTCTATTTAGCATTGGGTTCCTTCTTTTTTTGTTTTCTTCTTTTTATCTGCTTTTGCAGCTTCAAGTACATTTTTATATAAACTTGATATGAGCATCAGCAAAGAACCTTTTTTTTTTGGCCCTTGTATTTGATTTCTTCTGTTATTGTTGCACGACAATATCCTTTGGGCTCACAGAAAAAGAACTTTCCGGTCGTTGTAATACCACCACATAATAGAACTAATTTAATTACTTTTGTCTTTTATTATTATTAATACACTCAGTTCAGCTATTCAAAGCATTGTATAATGTTAATAATCTGCAAGGAAAATACAAAATCTACAGAGGCCACGGCCACCAGCAGCTGGCCACTTTTCGCGGTTAGGCGCCGGTATAGAAACGTCATTCTACCTTAACAATGCAAAGAAGGAATCATGATCAACAAATCGGGAACTTACATCAAAAATATCACTCTTGTAAAAGAATTTTGTTTAGAAGCGGTAGGTCATCCGATTTCTTAGTAATAAATTCATAAACTGGCCACTTACCAAACATCAGGGTCATCAAAAACCACAAAAATTGTAATAACTTCGAGTGATGATATGCTAACTGGATCCGGGTTCCCAAGGTAACTGAAGGCATTAAGTTGCACCCGTGATGATTTTTCCCGCGTGATGGCGCTATCCCTTGCCCCCAAAAAGCCCCATGGCCACTTTGCCCGGCTCTCCCCTAAATGACCGCTTTCTGGTGGTCATGTAACAGGTATTATGTTTGGTAGAATAAGAGCGCAGAAGAAAACAAAAATACAAGTAGGAAGTCTAGCGTCTTTTAATTTATTTTGTGCTTGTAGGCTGGTGGTATAGTGTAGCATCCAGCCTATAGTAACATTATAATTCATTGGGTGACTAAGTATTAAGAGTATGAACAATATGTAATTAACTTTTTGATAGTCACTTCCAGTTTCATAATTGTGTTTCCGTAGGAATTCAGAACATGCTTTCAGATTTACTATGTTATAATGGCACAATAAAACATGTTCCAGATGTTAATACATACAAGATATAAAAACATATGACCATATAAATCAGTGGTCGGCAGCATTATTTTTCACAATTTTACTTGTCCTCGGTTTGAAAAAGGTTGAGAAAGGCTGTCTTAGATAATAGCAATTATAAACAATAATACTTTCATCGTAGAACACTTTTAGTTCTGAACCGGAGCTATTTCACTAGACAATTTCCAATGACACTTTTGTTGACTAAGAAATATTAATTACCACATATAAAACGTTCTCAAACGTTGACACTGAACAGACATATGTCTTCTCCTGAAATATCAACAGCTTTTCTGCCAGAATAAAACACTAAGCTTTGAGGGTGTTATTTTTTACCAACCCGTATAAATAAAATCTATTTCGCTACTGTCAAATCTGAGCTACAAGAAAATAAACTTCGCTTTTGCACATTCACAATTATTATCTCATTCACGAGTTCACCTACATTTTACCTAATGGTTTTCACCCCGAACGGAATTTTTATATGCTACGGAGTGACGTCACTATACAGCACTGATGATTTGTCAAGAAACCTGCTTTCAAACAAAACTGTAATTCATATAGTGGAATTTTCTATATTACAACAATGATGATGAACTGCACTAGCTAGATATGAACTAAATGCTTATTAGTCTGTAATAAAAATCAGGGTAAAAACAAAAACATTGACCTTACACCTAACATTGTTCTCTGGAGCAAAAACACTTCATATACCTTTTGAGATAATGAAGTCACTCTTCATAAGTACCTAAACAGATAAAATAACTCTTCTGTTGCTGGACGTATTGAATAAGGAGCATAGAAAATCTGAAAGTTTCAACGTTTTTACTGTCACGTCTTATCATATCCAGAAAACAAATACTATGTAAGCATTTTAATTTGTATTGGAAAGTAGAAACAAAATTTTATGTTGATGTTTCTTGTTCTGTTCATGAATTTCTGGCTACTTTCGCTTCACAGCTTACTACTGCCATAAAACTTCATGTACCGAGCGAAGTGGGTGAGCGGTTAACGCTCTGGTCTCGCGTTTGGGAGGACGGCGGTTCGAATCCCCGTCCGGGCCTCCAGATTTGGTTTTTCCATGGTTTCCCCAAATCACTCCAGGCGAATGCCGGGATGCTCCTACAAAAGGCCGTTCCTTATTCCCAGTCACATTCCGCCTCTAATGACCTCAACGTCGACAAGGCGTAAAACCATTTAAAAAAAACAAAAAAATATAATCTTCATGTAAAAGATATAAGCTAAGTCTCCTTAACTGAATTGTTAATAGATATTTTTGCGTTGACTTTCTCTGTACATTACAAAAAACGAAAATAATATATATTTACCGATGTTGGTAACAAGATAGTGATGTAATTATGTCAAAAATGGACGTATGGAAGAATAAGAACATGTTTTAAAATTTTGGTATAATCTTGTTTTAAAAAATATTTCTTTCCTGCAAATTTTCATTCAATTTATTTCATGGGTAACAAATTTGTTATTTAGAGTCTTCAAACATTTTTGTCTCTACAAATGTAATTTCCTTTCCTTAATTTCTATCTTCTTTTGAGAAAGTAGAGGAATGTACGGTGCAAAATAGATACATCAGTGTCATTTCTGCTGTGAAAACAGAGTTCAAAATAATGATACTTACTCAGTACGTTCGTCGTACGGTGGTAATATGATCTGGTCGAAGAAATTGTAAAGGAATACACAGTCATTTTTTGGAATCATCCGGAATCATTCTGGGCGTTATCTGAAACCCGCGGCTTTGGCGTGCTAATTGATGTGAAGCTGAGTAGTGTGAGTGTACACACCATGGAATCAACACGTACTGCTGAGCCGCCTCTGAGCTGTGACACAGTCGCGTGGTCAGAGCGGGGAAGTTTTCTTGTTATCCCGCCAGCCATTGTGGCTGGACCGTTTCCGACACTTTTTCCCTTCTCGCCTGCTGGCAGCCATTCGAGACGAGCCTGTGGGACTACCTGCTGAGTCGGGAGATTGCTCCCGCAACACTCACGCCACTACCCGTCTTATCCACACATCGCACTGTCATAGATAATATATTACAAAAGTACGTATATATTGCAGGAACCCTTCACAATATAAATACGTTAGTTCACCAATTATTCGGTTTCCGTCTTTTATTATTTTGCTATTAACTGCAGTATAACAGATTCCCGTACATCCCTAAATTTAAAATTAAAAAAAATGATTTTAAGACTAATCATCCCATGCACCATATCAAACGAATAAAAGCGTATTATGACGACAAGAAACTTTGAAATATATGAACAATTTAACACAAAAATTAGTTACAGATTTAAGAATATGTAATTTCGTGTAGACTATTACTTGAGGAATGATGGAAGTAAGCTTCTTCGATTAAAAATATACTTGTTGGATTTAACGAAGAATCGTAAAACGAGAAAAATCTTCTTTATACTTAGCATTGATTTAAGACAAACTTTTCTAATTCACTGTACATGTTTCTTCATTTAGGCTCATAAAAACAAAATCTAATCTCAAAACTGCAGCTTAACTAAAGATTAATTATGCTGCTATTCCATATTTTCACACATTTTGGTAGTGGGTTAATATAATGCAATCTAGTTAACTTTCCTTGAATACGAATATAAATGAGTTATTAAAAAAAACCAATTTTAAGAACTGAGTAACCAGGTCTCATTGGCTCTTGACCGTAAACATCGTTCGATATATATTAACTTTCATAACTGGCGGTTAATTGTAATCAAGACCATCTCCTTTATGTGTGACCTGCGACTAACCATGACTCCATTTGGTGCTGTCATAAGCTTTACTTCAGTTCTACGTACTCCTCTGAATATCTTCGATCTGTTTTTTGGATACAGATATAAATGGAAATTTCTAGTAGGAATGAGCCTAATTATATTTCAAAACCTAAACGAAACTCCACAATGTCTCTCATACAGCTAACAGCAATGAATGTTCAAACCATGCCACACTGTTGTTAATATTCTGCAATAATCTTGTAGAATGTAAGGATGATTCCATAAACGGTTTAATTTAATTTAACTGCGATGGTGGGAACGCTTCAGAGGCATTTCCCTACACACCCATTCTACCTCTTTCCTGTACCCGCCTATTTTGCCCTCTACGAATTTCAGCTTTTAATTCTTAAATTCTTTCAGCGGTTTTGGTAAATTATTCATAATTTCTCTTGGTAACCTATTCCAATCCCTGACAGGCTTATCTATGAAAGAAAATCTTCCCACTCCCTTGTGCCTTAAATCGAGTACAAGCTTGTGGTCATGGTCGTATTTTCCCTTCCAGACCCTACTCCTAATTCTTTCCACGCCTCGTCACCAACATATGTTTTGTACACTTCAATGATTCTCTCCCATGACCCTCTTCACCCTCCTCCTGTCTTCCAGTGAATCCCATTCCAGTTCCTTCCTCATAGTATTTACTGACTGTGTTCTGCAGCAATTCCCAGACACAAATCTGGCATCGCTTCTTTGCATCCCCTCCAACTCTTGTACCTGATACACAAAATGTCTGTTTCGTATTTCATCACCATAGTCAAACAGTGGTTTTATAGTGGTTTCTACTTCACTAGTACGTCCCCTCATCACTCTCTCCGACAAGTGAAGAAATTTGAAACCTTCTCCTAATGTATGTCCTGTCCAGTTGAGTTTGTAATCAAATGTTACGCCAAGGTATTTACATTTCAAGTTTTCAAGAAGCAATTTTTTCTGAACCTTATAATAATAATAATTATTTTTATCTGTGAACCTAATAAGCTGAATCTTCTTTGCATTTATCGTCATCCCATGGTAACCTATATACCACCGAGCATGGTGGATCAGTGGTTAACTATCTGGCCTCGCATTCGGGAGGACGCCGCGCCGGTTCGAATCCCCATCCGGGCATCCAGGTTTGCGTTTTCCATCTTCTTTCATTTTCATCCTATCATATAGCAATATGTCACCTGCACCTAACTTCTGACAGTAAACCACTAACACAATTATTCATTAGAATAATGAACAGCAATGGTTCCAAAACACTACCCTGTGGCACTCCCATTTTCACTTCAACTTGTTTTGATACTGCCTTTCCTACCCTGACTTTTTCAATTCTACCTTTTAAGAATTATTCTACCCACGAAATCACTTTTCCATATTGCAGTCATAATAATAAAAAAAAAAAATACACTAACTAGAAGCTTAAAGTTTTCACAATGGACCATAAGGCTGAATTTCATCCATTAGATTCATCTTTCGTAACGACTTCAGAATGCACAGAATCGTAGACTCAGCAAAACCTGTATAGGCCTGGAGATAATTGAACAAAAAATTGCACATATTTCAATTCTATAGAGTAGTTATAGTGACACAGTTCAGTTCGAATACAGTAGAGCGTCGATTATCAGAAACAACTGAAGACAGGTGTTCGGATAACTTATTTTTCTGTTAACAGATCATTAACCAACAAGATTGCACCAGTGGTATCGAAGGAATGTGAAACCAAGAAGCAGTGATATATATTAAACAAAAAATTGTATATAGTATATGTATTATGCATCACATGTTTTACAAATAAAATAACGCAAAATGTACGGTATTAACTTTTAAAGACAGCAGTTGAACCCACCACATTCTTATTGGTGTTGCAACTGCTTCATAGCTGTCTCAAGGCAGTCAAAAGCTTGCTCACTGGATCGTCCTGTTTTGTCTCTTCTTCGTCGCCGCAAGGGACTTTGGGACTTTATCTTCGATGACATTGGTAACGGTTCCGTCGTCCGTCAATAATTAACAGCCAGCATCATCAACGTTACATTCAAGCTTGTCTCGTAAGTTTACCTGGTCGCTTTCATCAAATCCTGAAGGTTTTTTTCCAACCCAACCACATCTGATATTAATTCCCTGTATCCTTTTGCTTTAATTTTTCCGACTGGAACGCTATCGGTTAACAGATGTTTCTGTTGACTGGTATTCCGATAATATAAGCTCTACTGTATGAGCATTTATTACGGTAAAATAGCGCCGTAACTTCTGCGAAATCTGCGAGGACGCGGTTAGCATAGCATTGAATACAGTCATTGGCTGAGTGCAAGCAAACGTGCGTAAAACTGACTGGATGAAATTAGTTACAGCGGATTTTTTTTTTTTTTTTTTTTTTTTTTTTTTTTTTTTTTTTTCTTCTAAAGAAACCTATTAGTTCATTACAATCTCAGAATGAAGTGAATAATGCTCAGATCGAAAAATTCAATTCATAAATCTCATTTCATGATCGTACAGTGGAAAACAACCATATTACCATATTAAATTGCGTCAAAAAAGTTCTTCGTACGCTCATATATATACATGTAAAGTGATATGTAACACCGTTTGTAACACAGTGTGTTCCGTTTGCCGCATCTGAATGTCTCTATTGCACAAAACAATTGGTAAAATTATCAACGCGTGCGGCAACTTGTTATATAATGTGGCTGAATTAATCTGCGGTGGGAAATGACGACATTAACGCGACCGCAGGTTGCCATTGTTCGCCCTGCGGAGAGGACAAAAGGTTTTATTAGATCCGTCCAGACTGCCGGGCCGTAATGCTGAGGCGTCCATCAGGCGCCCGCACAAAGTGCGATCGACGCGCGGGTGACTGGAAACAATTACGCACGTAGCCGCCCGTAATTGCAGACGTTATTTGCATATCTGGCACCCGCCGCCGCGCCGCAAGTGTGCGCCCTCTCCTTTGCTTACTGAAAGGCAAACACGGCGGGGATGAAAATGAGACTGTTTGCCCGCGGCGTCCCACCACACAGCCCTAGGCGCTCTTTTCAGCACGCTCTTCCTTTTACCTGGCGCGTACTCAAATTAATGCGCCGCTACGATTTCCCCATTAACTTAATTAAGTTCAGCGCTCGCAGAAGCGGAGTATTATTAGGCAAATTATACAAAGTGTATCAACGTCGTTTTCAAATTATGAAAACCTTACTCGCCCAAATCCTTTCCAGGGTGGCAGACACCTACACGAACTAGCTAATGTTAATCAGAGCTTTGTTGCTGAGAGCTAATGAAGAAACTTCTTGGAGTAAGATGCTTTGGTTGTTTTTGTTAGCATAATTCATATATCGCCGTGTTTAATCAAAGGACTGTTATCATTATTTAACACTCTTGAAGATGCCACAATTCAAGAAAAATCCTTAGCATAATTATATACAGAATCTCAAGAGTTTGAAAAATTAAAATTCTTATAGAAATTAAAATCCTTATCTTATTTCATTGGATTAGAATACTGCAAAGACAATAGATTATAATAAAGAAAGATATCACAACCTTCTGACACCTTCTAGTAACTAAGAAAACTAATTTAAATCCATTTATTACGATTATTATGCACGCCAAATATAATAAGGCCCACTTAATTTTTCTTTCTTTCCAAAATCCTGTGATATCTGAAATCCGAGAGTCTTCTTTACAGTTATTAATTGTCGCAAATAGCTTCAGAGAAATCCTACAAGTAACACATGTTATCAGTTCCCGTACGCTGATCGTCTGATTTGAACCAAGAACAATGCTTAACGTAACAGGCTTCACACATGTTATGCGTCCACATCTATTACTGCTACTCAATGTCTCGGTGAAATATACGAGTATACAGCAGTGTAGAAGCTGAAGTAAGCCAGTGCTCCATTAGTAATTCGCAGGTTATTTCAGTGAGTAATATCACCGATTGTGTTGGACGAGCAGTAACATTGTGGCCTCGTATACGGATGGACCCGGGTTCGCATTCCCGTCCAGCTCTCCAGATTTAAGTTTTCCATGGTTCTCCGAAAACATTCCGAAAGAATACAGGAATAGTTGCTTCAATATGACATGGCTGAACTTCTTTCAGTTCCTTGCTTCCAGCTCTTTCCTGCGACGTCGACGACGCGTGAAGGTATAACCAAAGAAGTGAGAGAAACATTACATGAATTTTACACAAAGGGTCTTCTAATGGAAGGATTCAGCAGAATTTCAAAATCTGAAGCAAAAATGGAAAAATAAACATACCTAGATGCAGAAATTGACACCAGAAGCTTTCCAATCAGTACAACGATCTCTGATTTTCCTACGTCTAGTTTTTTTTTTTTAATCTCTTTGTTCATGTATTACAGTTATGTTTTTCTTAACTCTGCTATCCGGTGGAAGTTAAATTCACAGAAATAATAATCAAAAAGTTCTGTTTTCTTGAACTACGTACCGAGCGTGGTGGGCGAGCGGTTAACACTCTGGTCTCGCATTCGGGAGGACGCGGGGTCAAACCCCCTTCCGGGCATTCAGATTTGGGTTTTTTATGGTTTACCCAAATTACTCCAGGAAAAGGCCTTGATGCTTCTTCAAAAAAAAAAAAAAAAAAAAAAAAAAAAAAAAAAAAAAAAAAAAAAAAAAAAAAAGGCCATGGCCGAATTCCTAGAAGAAATACTGGGAAAATGTGGGGCTTGTCAAAATGGAGTAGCCAAGGAAGTGTATTGTAATGGGTTGGAGAGATGATTCCTATGGCGGAATGTAGTATCGAGGGAAAACCAGATGTTAATGGTATGTGGTATTTTGAAGTATGTTTTAGAGATATGCAGATCACAAAACTGTAGGTAATGACCAGGAAGCAGGAAAAACTAAACAAGTAACTTTAGACTTTGCCTACGATGACGGAAAGCTGGAAGGTAAAGTGGGGAGTAGAAAAGAAAAGCTGACACCTGGAATGCCAACAGAGCTATAAAATATGAGATCGAGACAAGATTTAGAAAATGTTATTTTTATTTATGAGTAAGCATGGTGCAAAGCTTTAATGAATAGAGCAGTAAGTCTAAAAATATATAAAGGAAAATTTTTGGCTGTTTGTTACTTGTAATGGGCAAGATGTTGACCTCTTTCATCAGGAGGGACCCAAGACATAAGAATTAAAAACCACCTGACTGATTCTGTTCTATGGGCGATAAAGACATTTAAGGCATTTAACTCAACCTTTATCGCTACTAGATTCGAGAACTTGCTGAAAATTCCCATCGGTAATACAGGTATTGCTACACAGACACCCAGTGCTGACGTGAGCACACCTATGAAGTGATTGCGTCAATTAAAATTTTGAAAGGAAATAACACGTAACTCCACTTGTGTCCGCTACAACACATCATCTACTTCAACCACTGAAGCAGCAGGTGCAAAGAAACCACCAGCAGCAACATATTCGTCTGCCAAAAACAATGCGACAGCCGCAACGTCAAGAATGTCAGCAGTCACTAATGTACTAAAGCAGATACCACAGAAAATACAAGACCCGAAATTTGAGAAGGCTAGTCCGCCTCCCAGTCCACCTAGTAGTGGGAAAAAAGGGGAAGAGGCCTACAAGAAAGAAAAAATCACTACTCTATGATTCGTTCACAGGGTCAGAGGTGTACGTTCCATCTTTGAATCCCGAAGACTGTGAAACGTTCGTGGACCAACCCGTTCCTCAGCAATCATGGAATGAAGACCCATCCGAATTTGGGTGAACTAATACGAACAGATAAGATTGCTCCTAGTTCCAGTGGATTATGTATGGTTTTCAGCAAGCAAAGAGGAGGTGCAACTATTCCTTTATGTCTCTGTCTCCATCAACACACATTGTACCGCCTCCTACTCACACACCCAGTTCTAATGAATGTAAGACCTTTATTGAAAAGAAGATACCGAGGGTGATCGAGCGAATGGAAGATGTGGCTATTTTTGTCAGAAACACTGACCATGCCGAACCAGTGAAATCCAAGGTCCTAAACAACTGACACTCGTATTTACCTCTCAGTGTACCCGATTATTATTAAGACAAACTAGCTAACATCTAAAGGTTATTTACTTGGTAATTTCTCCTATCGGAAAGTTTCAGTTCACAAAGTGCGTTATGACGTTTGACGACCGATTGCTCGAGAGTTGGGTTGAAACGGAGCTCACCTCCATAACCACAAATGTGGAACTTCAACATGAAGTAGTACCTCCTCTTCCGAATCCGCAAGTTTTGAAGCGGAGGTATAATGGAGGTTCTGGTTATATTGCACTGTATATATTTATAATGTAGCTTATTATTTTATGTTTATACAAAATTCAGTACATCATCGCTTAGTTAACAACACGGTGGTGGCTTTGTTTTTACTGCCTTGCAATAAGAGTCACAATGAGTTGCACGGTGTTATTAACTAAGAGACGCATTGCAACTTTGAAATTACATGTAAAGTAAGAGCAGCAAGAAGGACAGTTGCGGGCGGGCGCGTTGACGTGTGGTGCCGTGACCAACTACTTGCCACTCGAATTAATTGAGCAACGAAGTTCATCTAATAAAGGTTGTTTTATTGGTGCGTACGTAATCAGGTAACAAAATAATTCACTTGTGAAATTATCGCGTGTTTCTTTGTTGCTCGAATAATGCTCTGGACTCGCATTCGGAAGGATTCCGGTTCGAATCCCCGTCCGGGCATCCAGATTTGGGTTTTCCATGGTTTCCCCAAATCATTCCAGATGAATGCCGGGATACTTTCTTCAAAATGCCATGGTCAAATTCTTTCTCGCTCCTTGTCCCTAGTCCCATCCCGCCTCTAAAGAACTCGACGTCGACAAGGCGTAAAGCCTTAAGTAAAAAAAAAAAAAAAAAAAAAAAAAAGAACACTGAAAGATAAGGCTGTCATTATTATCTCAAAATAGATGATACTAATCCAAAATGAGAATGATTTGTAATAATACATATTGATGTTAAGCTAGTTTGAGGCAATCCTCCATCACTTCCTATCTCGAGCTAAATTCTTCATCTCAGCAGACCTGTTACAAACTAGGTCCTCCATAATCTGATTTATATATTCTAATTTATGTCTACCACAAAAGTGCTTTCCTTCGGCTATTCCCGTAAAGATGAAATTGCCATCACAGTCTGCCAGAAAAAGTCTTGTACTGTATAGACTTCTGAACATATGTCTCCATCATCTCGGGGCTGCTGAAATCCGAGGGCAGTTAAAAACACCTGTAATGTGGTACCCCTTTGCCTCATCCAGTGATAAGGAAACGATCAAATGTAAATTTCATTCAAGGGAAAGTCCTGAGACAAACCTGCTATAAAAATCGAGCACAAGTGAGTTCGCTGAGGCTATAATATAGGTACTTTGCCATTCGCTTGGACGAACGTTGAAATTTTGAAGCTCGGAGGAAACTACAACGCCACCAATGTATTATAAATACTCTTTCTCCTATTTTAAACAGGTTTTCGTTAATTATTTTAGATGTTAATTACTGACAGTATTATATGCGAACATTCCACTCAATAATTACTGCCCATACAATAAATTTCATTGAAGTTATAATTATTATTAATTCATCTGCCAACTGTGTGATTTGCTTTAAGCATTTTAATTGCGATATTGTTAATAAATACTTCATAAAAACGATTTGCTTCAGTGAAAGGATAAATAATTTTTAATTAATTGCTAGCTGTTAATTTGTGTGGAAACAATTAAATTCAGTAAAAATTACGAAGTAACTGTAAAACAACAGAAATGAAATGACACTTAGTTTAAACAGATGTTTATCAAATTTTTTCCTTGATGAAACCATTTTTAATGCTCTGAAAAAAACTTATTATGTCATTATGAGAAATAAAATTATACCACGACTCACTTCTAACCACCTGGATTAGCATATAAGATTCCAAATCAAATGCCATACAATAGCGTCATGATGGTTCGAAATCTCTAATGTATGCATGAGAGATTCCGAAGTTGCCATCTTCAAAGATCGCCAATAAAGTCTGCTCCAAACGAAATATATATATTACACAACGGCAAAGAGTAGTAAATGACAAGATGGTCATAATATGTGTCTGAAATCAGCTCGAGACTGAAAGTGAAGACTCTTCCGTGAATTATTCTACAAGGTGAGGAAATTTCAATACGAGTTCTCAGTTCTGTCCTATGACAGCGAATAGAAAGAACTTCTGTATGTTAGAATTTTTTATTCTCTAGAGGGTTTACTAGACGATCGGATTCGGAGATATCTAGCTTCGAGTGAATCCAACAATATGATTAAACGGGTTTTGGAAAATAAGTAGTTAATATGTTAGCATTGATTGTACTGGTGGTAATACTAACAGCAGAAATATCTTTCTTATTAACAGTGCGTGATTAATTTTACTATCCCGCATTCTTCTTGACGGAGTTTGCTCGACCACAGACATTTATGTGATATGAAATAGAAATAAGAGCTGAGATTAAATTCTCAGACAGGGTGCTCGGGCCATTACTGAAATAAACTTTCGTTGTTACTTTATTCGATAAGATTAAAGTTGCCTTTATCATCCGTCACGAAGATTTTTAAGAAGAAATTTAGTAGTGGTTTCGTGAGGTTTGAATTTTTAAACGTGCAGTTTGACATATACAGAATCGAACGTAATGACGTATTCACGTCAGGACAGAGTATGACGATGTGGTGATGTGGTCTTTACCTGACGCTGTCATACATGCTACTATCATCTAAGAACGTAAAAACTTTAGAGCTGTTTCTGCACAAACAATTAAAACAATCACTGTAAAAAGTAAAAAATAATCTAGAGTTAACCTGATTGCTACTAAGGAGAGCGATGTTATGGTAATAGAAACGAAGGTTTTCCCAGGTAATTAAAATAATACAAATCGGAAGAGCTCTGGGACTTCAGAGATGTACAACAAGAGGTATACTGCCACAATATCTAACGACATACTTTCCTTCGCGAAAGAAATTTTTGTGTGACACATCTCAGCAACCCTCAGGGGTAATGCGCGATATTTAGGCTTATCTTCGTTTCCTGCACCACCTTTGCCCGATATTAGGAGAGTTTTACTTATCGTTGGAATGACAGATTTGGAGTTTTCATTTTACAGCCCCATGAACCTGCAGACACCTTCCATTTTATACCTACTGCCATGTCGTACTACATTCTAATGGGGGAAAAGAATTGTTGTCTTCTGTATGCAAAACGTGTAGCATAGTGTGTTCTGTATGATAAGTGTATTTTTGTTTGTGAAATGTATAGTTCATGAGGCAGCGAACTTTTTCTCTTTTATTTTTTTTTATTTTATTTTTTTTATTATTATTATTATTATTATTATTTTTTTTTTTTTTTTTTTTTGGCTGATGATTTTACGCCTTGACGACGTCTAAGACTTTAGAACACGGGAAGGATGAAAGACAAGGAACAGGAAGTAATTGAGCCATGGCCTTTTTGAAAGAACATGTCACCATTTGTCTGGAGTTTTTGGGGGAAATCATGGAAAACCAAAAATAGGATGGCCGGACCGGGATTCCAACTTGCGTCCTCCCGAATACGAGGACCCACCACGCTCGGCAGGAGATTGGGGACTGTCCCGGCATTCGTATTTTTGGCTGCGGAAAACCGCTTAGAAATAATTTTCAGGATAGTCGATACATGGGGACCTGTCTTGCGTGCGACGCCTTAGAGTTCTGTACCACACTGGCGGGTTCTAATGCATGACACATATAGTTGTGATTTATGACTGCAGTTAAGTCCCCAAATAAACCGGTAAACGATGAACGTATCAAGTGTGTGAATATCAAAATGATTTCAATTAAAATTGATGTAAAACTCTGGTTCCTCCTTTCGATCTAACATGAGTCAGCAGGTAACAAATAAACCTTTATCAGACATTAATTATGTAAGGAACTCGGAACTAAAGTTACCAACTGATAATCTAAATGTGAATGGTTGAGAAGGGTTGCGGTGACTAGAGGAGCAGGTATTTCGTGATGATGCACACGGCGGTGGTGCGGAGCGAGCCGACGAGGGAGAGCAGTCGCCTCCCCCGCTGGCGTGGCGTGCGAAGGACGCATTCAGGTGGCCGCCGCTATTCCTGGCCGTCACGTCCACGTAATTGTCGCTCGGCGCACAATTCATCACCGCCTCCAATAGCCACCCACTGCTTACGACACGCGCTGCGCTGGGGCTGACAACCCGCGGGGCACAATGCACGGGCGGCTCACCAGTAATTTGTTATTTACTCTGCGCTGCACAGGAAGGTGAACGACCCTACAGACCGTTGAGAGCAGCACCGAGAACTTTATGGTCTCTGTCATTTGAGGAAAGATGTGCACGGAGTAAAAATTCAGTCATTGCCACCTATAATACCATACACGTTACACAACAGACTTGAAGCAAAAGTTACAACAAAAGACTTATCGTTTTCGTACCAAATAAAATTAAATAATAATTCACGAAAAGGTAGCGTGGAATCATTGCTTCATTGTTATAGAGTCAATTTTTCTTATAGTTGGCTACAAGCATTATATAATAGTATGGTGTATACAGTAGGTCTAAAGATCAGTATCACGTGTCAGAAAAATCGTGAGTGAATATCGTAATAGTGACACAATATATGAACAATTAATGAATAATAATTTTTCAGCTGCATACGAAAGATTAGTCATTTCCATGTACTCTGAAATTGAGATAACTGCAAATCACAATCGCATAAACATGCAATTTTAATTAAATGTGTGATGGAGCACGTATGCCTCATTCGTAATCTCTTAGAAAGCTAATCGAAAAATTCTATCATAATTGATAAATAACTGTGAATATGGCTTAAACAGCGTTTTAATGTTGATACCGAAAAGAACTGGCTCTACTGTATCCATCAAAAGTAGGGTACCTAATCATTGTTTCCTTATGCCTAGGACGGACTTACACGTAAAGGCTTACCTACATGGTAGGGCATCACTAGTTTTTTTACTTACGGCTTTACGCCTCGTCGACGTCGAGGTCATTAGAGGCGGTATGGGACTGGGGACAAGGGACGGGAAGGAATTCGGCCATTGCCCTTTTGATGGAAGCACTCCGGCATTCGCCAGGAGTGATTTGGGGAAACCATGGAAAACCCAAATCTGGATGCCCGGATGGGGATTCGAACGGGCGTTCTTCCGACCGCGAGGCCAGAGCGTTAACCGCTCACTCAACACGCTCGATCCTGCGCAAGTTATCCGGAAAAGTATACCTGCACAGACAGAGAGCGCATTCACGGTACGGTAAACAGGAGAGATTCAATTCATTAAACCAAATGGCATCCAAGAAAGACGAAGACGCGATCGCTATGGTCGGTTTATTGGTGGGAGTTAAGTGTATTAAACAGCAAAGAAAGAAACACGAAACCTGGTGTAAAGATTGCTTTTTGAAGAGGAATAAATATGCCCACACAAAATTAATAAATGAATTAAGTTCAGATCCAATGGATTACCGTATTACTTGCGGATGAGTGATGAAGTATACATAAAAAATTGCTGTCCTTTAATACAAAATAACAATAAAAGTTATGAGAGCTGAAATTTTTCCCATGAACGATTGGCAGCTGCCTTAAGATTTCTTGCAACCAGTCGGTTATCCGAATGTTTCAAGCCACCGGAGCGTTTGATCCATTGCAATTAAATTAAATTAAAAAAGTATTATGGGATACCATCGCTGTATCGTCATATACCTTCGAAACGGATGAACTAGGGGTATTTTGATCTCCCAAAAATTTCAATAACTTGTAGTACCAGAGCTTTGTTATGTGGAAGTCGTCTGTTGATGCTAAGTACTTCTATGACTTATCATGTTTCTTCTTCTCTTTATGCACGTTAATTCTCAAATTGTTAATATCTTTCTCACTACCGACTTCCTTTAATTTTTACACCAATTTTTCATTCGCCACGTTTCTCTTCTCGCGATCATAATTTTTTTTGCTTTTTACTTGCCACAGACTTGTACATTTAACAAACTCTTCCGTCATTAATCCTGACATTATGCGTAAAAAATTTAATATGCATTTTAAAATAACACCTAATAAATTCGACAAACGTTAACAGTACAGACACTTTCGGCAACAAAACTGAACTGAAAACTGTTCAGCCATTCGGTAAGCCATACAATCGCTTCGGCGAGCTCATCTGTGCAGGTTGAAAATACTGTTTTTTTCTTTTTTCTCTGGTCGCCTGTACAGTTTTGCCTGCCTAGGCTGACATACACGCAACAGTTTGTCTGCACAGGTGGTTTGTACAGGTAAACCGGCCTTATAGTCTCGTTTCTGATGCATGCCTAAGCATCTTTTTGGTTCTGTGCCCTCTATTTTTTGTAATGAGTGCACATACAAATAAAAACGGCGTTCCGATAATTCCAACGTTTATTTTACTAATACGTTTAGATAGAATAAATCCGGTATATCAATTACAATGTCAAGAATTTTTCATCAGAAAGTATCACTGAACTTGTGCAAATATCATTTGCTTATTGTTTTACGTATCTATGACATCGTCGTCATTAGTGTCGTGAATGAATTGGATACAATGAAAGGAAACGAATTAGGCCATGGTTTTTTCAAGGAACCATCCCCAGCATTGGTTGTAATGATTGCGGGAAACCATGTAAAACCAAAATTTGAATGGCTGGACAGAGATTTGAACTCGTATCCTCCCGAATGTCAGATCCGAACTTTACCAACTTACATAGAAAATGGCTGACGTGTCTATTTCAGACAACCTAAAGTTAAAGATATAGCAAATTAGTTGAGGACCACTAACTTAATATGAATTCCCTTACATAATACTCATAAAATGGTAAATACCATAATCCATTTCATGTTACTGTTTTCAGAATTTAACAGAAATTTCAGATGAATACAGCCAACACAAAAACCTGTGAATCTTTTAATCCGGGGATGCTATACTTTTTACCATAAAAATCACGTCCTTCCTAGTGCCTAAGAAGAAAACTTTACAGCATATTTCTAATATGTTGTGTAACAGCAGTACTTCACAAACATTATTCTTCCTGGGCGTACAGCTTTTGAATACTGGGCTGACTGGTTCAGAAAGCTTTTATTTGAGTTTCACCAAGTGATTGTTACGTCTCTGGAATAAACAAACAGTTACAGATAATTAAAATGTAGAGAATGGTAAATTCAGTTAAAAATGTAAACAGCATCAATGAACCTAGTTTGAAGCGAACAACACTGAAGAATCGTATCTGAGAAACTTGCTGCAGGCTTATGATGCGCTTAAACAGTTGACAACAATTATCAAGAACCGCGGACGGTGAGTACTCCCGGGATATGTTATGTGGTTGATCTATATGTTTACAAACAATATCTCGGGGACAATATAGCTTGAAACAGGATCAGAATAAAATAGCTGTCAACACCATAATATCCACCTAAAATACTTGGTAGCTTAGGCACTCAGAGAAGTTTCTCAAATATTTTGTTAACGGTAATGGACAGCATCTTTTTTTCTTTCCACAACACCTTACGGTATTCCATTAATGAAACCGTGGTATGTAACAATTAATAACCAAATTACTTCGCCAATTACTGTAATTAATCATTAACGGATTGGTCGAAAAAACCTGGTATTAAACCCATATGCAGAATCAAAATTGT
This sequence comes from Vandiemenella viatica, assembly GCA_031002005.1. Lineage (NCBI taxonomy): Eukaryota > Metazoa > Arthropoda > Insecta > Orthoptera > Morabidae > Vandiemenella > Vandiemenella viatica. The sequence continues at coordinate 186,158,853 of JARYHS010013630.1, forward strand.
TCATAAAATTGTGGAAAATCATGTGAAAGGTGGCAGCGTGAAGATTGCCAGAATATTTTTTTTTTATCTCAACGTAGAAAATTACGATCATGATTCCTCCAAAAAGAATTTTCATTTTGAAAGTTGACGGATAACTGCCTCTTAAAACGAATATTGGAGGTACCAGTGTGCTTACTATTCGTTACTCGATGCAGAAACACTGATTTATCAGCAAAGAATTATTTCACTTGTGATTTATAGACTTCTGATTAGTGGATAAGTTTCAGGAAAGTATGCAATATTTATATTGAAATCAGTAACTTTTTGTACAAAATCCTTTTCAACAATTGATGAAAATGAAGTTTTGTCACTAAAAAAATGAATAAAATTAGAATTTTAACAATTTTATATGTTAAATTCTCATCACAACCGCCACTGGATATTGAAGATCCTGTTCAGTATCTAATACAATTTACGAACTTGTAAACACAGTAAATTTTTACACAAAATAGTACTGAAAGTGGTAGTCCGGATACTATAAAATGATCTATATCTTCACATATAATGTTGTGTGTTGAGTGGATAAACTGAAACGTCTTCTACTATCGAGTTACCTATGCTAGAACAGATTTCCAAGACTCGCGTAAGGTTATCAAACAGCAAAAATATACTATTCAACATCATATTCTCATTTAAAAACACCACAAATCACCAGGATTTCATCTAACGAAGCTGTGACTGAAACAAAACGTAAACAAAATCTGTGCATAATTCCAAAATAAACATAAAAATCTTACGAGAAATGTTTCAATAAAATATCGAACTCCCATTATAAAATAATAAAATTTATTGAATCTGCATAAGATAATCAGTCTTTATCTGTTCCCACGCGGGCTCTATTACTGAAGGATTATTACTGCACTCTAGGAAAGTTGTCATGTAACTGGACTTTCCTGCAGTTGCGTGTTTAGTGGGAAAGAGTTCCAAATAAACAGAAGGATTTATCGGAAAGGATCGCTGACTTTGGATCGTTGTGAAATACAGTGATTACTTGCGACGCTGAACCATGTAATCTACTTCATTTGCTTCCCAACCTATATAATGAGTATTCAAAATACATGTTAACATTTGCTGGATACATTTATCCATAATCATTAGCGTGTTATAGTTAAAACAGTGAAGGCGAATGAGTTTCAATTTCTATGCCACCTTTAGATGAATCAAATTCTGGAGAGTGGAGAAGCAGTGACTTAACCGAAAAAGCAAGTGAACTGTCTTGGAAACAATTTAAAAAGTTTATGAGAAATAGACAAATGTGCATTTGTAAGTGATGTAAATGACTGACAGAAATTTAACGTTTAAACTATTCTTACATCAAGCGGAAACATTTTTGTTTTTTTTCTGAGACATTTTGGAACGGATCGTGCTATCAAAACAGGTCAGAACGTGATAACCCGCAGGAATCAAGAAGGCAGTGTCTGTTCCTTTAGTACAAATCACTTTGTAGACTAACGATGAACCATAACCAACCAAAGCGTAGGTAACTTTAAACCTTACATGACACACTTGTTTCATTGTGTTATGGAAAACACTACGATCGAAAATAATCAAAGTAAAAGCTATGAAACTAATATAACTGTAAAAGAATTCCTCGTTGGATATTTTATAAATCTAAAAAACGTGGTGAGGAAATTAGCTTATCTCACAGCCACCAAATATTTCCTCGGATCAAATTGTTGACACGAATTAACAAACGTTTTAGGTGACGAAAGACAGATGTTGAAGATACATGTCCAGTTAGTGGTGACAGTGAAAAGAAACTATATTTGCAGTTCGTGTATTTGTATGATATTTCATTAGTTTTTTTATTAATCGTGAGTCATTTTAATAAGAATTATGGCTTTAAATATCAAGAGGTAATTTGAAGTTTATTGTGTGGTAGTTGTTTCAAATCTCGTAAGATAATGAACTCTTGCCACTTGCAGTTATTTCTAGTGAAAGGAAATAAATTATATGAACGTGTAAATACTAGCACGATGTACGCAACTGCTGATAGATGGATGTATTTTTCTCATTTGCCCGTTATAACTAGGAATCAATCACTTAATGTAAAATCGGAAAATCAGAAACCGCGAAGGACATATATATATATATAAAACTTTAGTCATAAATAAGAGCAGATATTCATGAAATAATATACCTTCATCCGTTGCAAAAGCGTAAACAATGCAGCTGGTAATTCACTCTAATAGTTGCACAAATTGGAGGGATCATTTTAGTTACATGCTCTTGCATTTGCTGTCAGAAAATAAAAAAAGTTAAAATTCAACATCCAGCATGTTCAGTTTTCTTCTTAATTCCACCGTATAGTTCACAATACTGTACATATTTTGGTATTGTACCAGCTACTGTAAGTTTCCATAAAAAAAACGTACATAACTTTTATTTCAGAAAAGAAAGCTAGTCACATTAGTATGAAGCATGAAGGTGTGCAACATGTAACGATCTTGAAACCCTTCATTACCAGATTTAATATTCGTAAACAGGAGTTGGAGAGTTTTCAAAGAAGAACAGTTAGATTTCTTTGTCTAAATTGTCGTCAGTAACTGATATGATAGAGGAGCAGGATTGGGAGTCATTGGAGAAAAGGAGGAGGGTGAAGAGCGTGCTGGGAATGTACAGGGCATTTATTGGTGATGGAGCTTGGGGGGGGGGGGGTTATTGGTCAAAGAATTAAGAATAGTGCATGGATGAGGAAAGATGACCATGACCACAAGCTGGTAATCCATTTAGTGCAAAAGGGAGTGGGAAATTTTCTTTTGTTGGTAACGGTGTCAGGGATTGGAACAAAATACCAAGTGAAGTGATTAATAATTTACCAAATTGCTGAAGAAATTTCAAATTAAAATTTCTAAATCGGAAAAGTAAATGGGGGAGGAATTTAACACTTGCGTTACAAAATATAATTTTTAAAGAAGAGGCAAATTAGATTACCAAGGAAATTTCCACCGGAGCGTTAGCTCCATCGTAATTTAATTAATAATAAATAATAATAACAGTCGGTAAAAAGCATACATATGAAGAAAAAAAAATTTGCATTAACTGGAAGAAGAAGCAAGGGATACTTGGAATGTATTATGTTGGGATAGATAGTGATCTTACTTGGATGGCTAAAACTCTGCGCACTAGCTGAGTGTCACTCACCGAGCAGCTTCATGACCTCCTGCTGGTTGATGAAGATGTTGAGGTGGCCCCTGGCGGCGGCTGCAGACATGAGCAGCGCCGCGACGCGCACAGCGAGCGCCGTGAAGGCCATCGCAGTCCGTCAGGCTACACCCATCACTCAGCCGGGGAGCCTCTTTTAGTATTCCCCGCTGCGCCGGATATCAAAGTAGTTCACCAACTCGTCCTCGCCCGTGGGACACGGCAAAGGGTAGGGAGCGTGTGGCCCGCCGTGAGCTGAATTTTATATGGCGACCGGCAGCATCGCACGCAACAACTTCGGCAAAGCCGCCGGCAAAAGTTGTGTGAGTTACTGCGCGGAACTGTCGTAAAATGTGTGTGACCTATAAGGGAACCGTCCCTCCGCGCTCTAGTTGTAAATGTCAGTCTCTCCACTTGCAAGTAGTTACTTACGCGCTACTTCTCGCATTACTTAAAAACTTTCTATATTACAAATAATAATTCCAGTGTGACATAGTGGACTGTGACTGAAATGTGAGATGCTATAATCAATTTAATACAAAATACTTAAAAAATCTTACTGATAACAAAGAATCAGGAACGTGATAAACGAAAACTATCAGAAAAGTTTATTCTTAATTGCGGAATATGATATTAAAGAACAATTACTTCCTTTTGTCCTCAAATAAACGGTAGAAAATGTTTGATTACACATCGGAGGAGTGTCACCGAACTAGTTACACAACGTGAAGGTTAAATTTTATGATTTCATTCCGAAAATATTTCGGGAGATATTTGGCAAAATATGTGATATCAGTTCAACTGCTAAAACGCTGACACAAAGAAAGAAAAAATCCTAATCAAAAAAAGTAAACGATTATTCATTTCAGTCGGCACGCCTACCTAGGTTATACCAACGAAATATCGCAGTATCTTTCTCTGATCACCGGCAGAAATCTTAACAGTCATGGACAGAAAATGTCCGTAAATAGCACCATCATCTAACTGTAGCAAGATTAAGTTATACACATTGTAATGCGATAGTCTACTACGTGTTTACCAACTGTTTATACTGAATGGTACAAAACAGATATTGTCAAATTACTGCACAGAAGTGTTAACTGCAAATAAGATGAACAGAGAGAGACGTATCTTGCTTATAAGTACACCGGCAACACGCGGAGCGGCACGCCCACCCCGCGGCCTCGAAACGAGCGCCGCGGACTGACTTCAAGCAGCGTAATGTAACCCGACAGACAGGGTGTTATGACTAACGCATCCGCTACGCACGCCAGTGCCCGCCCTGTTGCTCGACGCCGCGTGTGGTGCAGGGAGGTGTGAGCCGCCGCTGCAGGCGCGCCGTCTCGTGTCGTGTGGTCGGGGCGGTGGCTCGCAGTGGTAGTGCAGCGCAGCGAAGCGCCCGGCCGACTGGCGCGCTGGCCGCAGCACTGTGGGGTGGCTGCTACCCGCTGCGCTGCGTCGCCCGCACCCCCAGTGCGCGCATGCGCCCCGCCGCTCGCACTTGCCGGCCGAGCGGCGGCGGGGTGTCTGGGTGAGCTATCGGCAACGCGACCCTGCCACCCCAACACACACACACCCCAAAAATTCTGATCGGCTGAGAGGCACTTTGAAACCACGGTCATTCTGATTCCTCTATGCAGTCCGACTATTTACAAAATAATCTCTAACATATATCGTACATGAGTTCGTGAGTGTCAGCAAAGTGATTTTCCGATATGCCCTTTACGAGTTATATTCACAACTAATCTCCACAATAGCGGCATTGTTGCACTGCCTCTGAATCCAAGCCTAATGCAATTCTCATCGAAGAAACCGGCCAACTTTCTGTTCAAATGTGTCATTCCATCATAGAATAAGCTTCGTAAGATTGGTGAATGCTCTACTTAATTAAGATCATTTCATTTTCATTCCACTTGTGACATTATATGCGGTAGATAAGATTCAGGAGATAACTATAAACTGTGAGATTTAGAATTAATAGATAGGATCGTTCTTGTAACTCAGGGGTTAAAACCCTTCTTCGAAAAGATCGGTATCTGATCCCGGAATCAAATCCCGGAGGACGGGGTGGGGAGGGGGGGGAGGGAGGAAAATTTTATGTTTTCCATCATATGACTACGCTAAGTCGTTCCGTGTTTCTTATTCCAAGTTGAACTGTAGGTCCCAGAGAAAAGGAACTGGCCGCCTTACCTCTGACAAAATACTTTGCCTCTTTCGGGAGAATCCAACCTACTAGGAAAATGATTAAGAAATATATTTTCGCTGTGGCTCATTGTGAGAAAAAAGAAATATTTAATTCTGCAGGTAACGGTACGCGCAGTAAGGCAGCCATTAGAGATTTGGAAGGAGTCATTCGCCTTAATTCTCGCCATCTGACTGGAATCCAACATCGTAGAAGCAAAAACCTAACTTGTGAGGAGGTGTAAGACATGTATCATCTTTGGTAACCTGTATATTTCTCCATAAGCCATAGATGTCGAAAACAGCGGTGTAAAGTCAAGAAGTTAGGGTTGACAGCCTCAATCATTTGAAGCCGTAAGACAGTCCAAGGTACTGTTATGTGAAAGGCTATAACACCGCACCAAAGACAAGTGCTAAACCATAATTCATGTAATATTTTTTTCTAGTAATTCCGTGACACCATGTATCGTGATCGGACGACGTGATGGAAGTCTTCTCTTTATAAAACGATGTGAATCCATTTTATTTCTCTGTGTTTTCCTCTCTCTGTCTCTAAAGTGATGCAGTGCGGCCTTGTAATATAATGTTAACGCGGTGTTACAATGAATCTGAATGATCTATGACACTATTTATAATCGCTGTTTTGGAAGATTGCATGGTTAAAAGAAAATCTAAAATGTAGGAATAATTAATCATGGACATTGTATTGTATTTGAGAAATCAGAATGGGCAGCTTATTAAAAACAATCAAGAAATATGATTGTAAAACTACCTGCATTTTACTCAGTTATTTATGAATAAATCAATAATCTTGAATGCAGTCAATTCTTAGTTATGATGTCTGATTAAATATAATTACTGATAATTTAAAAGCGATGAGGCGGGTACATTACAAATTATAAAATAAGTTTTTATACAAAAATCCAATACCCATCTGTTAAGCCGTAGCATTTGATTAAATTTTAATTCATATTTAGTTCTATTTCTCATTAACACATACTTAATACATACAACTTCATACGACATTATAGAGATGAGTAATATCGCAATAATATATCCATGTTCCTTGAACACGATTAAAAAAAAAAAAAACATATTTGCAGTATATTTTCACATTCTGACGTTCATGTTTGCAAAAATCGGTCAGACACGAAGTCAGTGATCCAGTAGAGTTCCTAAATTAAAACTCTATTAGTATATTGAAATCATATATCTATTTTAGGTAAATGGGTATATTGTATTACGTCAGTCTCAAGAAAACCATTATTTAATGTGCTATCCATTACAGAATTTTTATCATGCCAACATTTTTTTTTAGTTCTTCAATTAAGAAAGATGTAAAATCAACTATTCAGCCGCCAGTATCCATATCGCTGTATTTCTAAGACACCCTCTGCAATTATTGCTTCGTTTTCTTGTCAGACTGCCATATTCAAGAAATGTGTCAAATACGTAATAGATTTCATTGTTTATTCTAATTTACGTAGATAACAGAGAAGGAACGCTGTAGAGAAACGTAATATATTTTCTTCTAAATTTTTATTCACTTAATCAAATTAATCTACATTTCATATTACTGTTATAATTGGAATATTTAATTCCATATTGCTGTAATAAAAAAAGACTTAGAAACATTTACTGACGCACGTGCGTAAGCAGAACTAATTAATGGTAGATTGATAGTTTCCTTTCCTTAGTAGTTTGTTTTACGGATTTTTGTCTAATTAAGTTTGGCATTGTTAATATCATTACATTCTCTTTAATTTTTAGATTTGGGTCTTTGTTGCAAGACGCTTAATATTTTTAGTTTAAATCATACTTCCCATAAACTGTAAAGCAAAACAAAAATTGGATTCTAACCAAAAATACTTTGTTAATCACTCAAAAGTGTCTAGTAACTCGGTATATTAATGATGAATTGTAGAAATTCTTTCAGAAAATATCGAAGGGATTTTAGAGGAGATACAAGCGTTGAAACTCTGTTGCTGGAAAGGATATTGTTTTGCAAGTCCGTACACGATGCCGTGGAAGAAAGCAGTCTTATAAGAGTTAGGGGAAATCAGGTTTTGCCTCGGTGAGAGCAATGGGCCAATTTGTATTTGCATAGCGTATCTAAAGAGTTGACTAATAGAATAGGGACTTCTACAAGTGATGTAAATGATCATAATTAATGCTAAATTTTCTCAAACTTTATATTCGTCACAGAGCTTGTAGATTTGGATTTGAATTCCACCTACTGTTTGGGATAATATTGAAATACTGCCAGCGTCAACGGACACAAGAGAAAAGTTTAAGGAGAAAGAATGCAAGTAGTATTCCAATTATTGACTAGAAAATACCGTTTTGATTTACTCTCGTAAGTAAGTACCCTATGTAAAATGTGCTGCTGCAAATTGCAGAGAATCTCCCCAAATTTTTGAAACAGTAATAGTTATTAATTTTTCGTCAGATGTTAAGAAATTTTGATGAAAATATATCAGTTACAATGAACTCTGTAAGTAATTTACAAACACATCACAATTGGACAAAATAATTTTATATACACTCTTATAACCACTTCGTATGTTGTTGCTAAAACATTTTAAACAAAGAAACTTAAAAACTCCTAAATAATTTTATTTAAACCGGAAGTAAACATGCAAAAAGAAATAATGTACAGTAAAGCTAATCTACAAAAAAAGCACCATATCCTGTCGCTAGTTTTGTTTGTCAATGAATCCACATTGTGGAAAAGTCTAATAAAACTAGATTTCATGGTATGGTTCAGAAAAATTTTAGTAAGTATTTCAGCTGAAAAGAGAGTGATTTCAGCACACGTAGAACGCATACTACTGGCACGTTTGCCCCGGTGGCACATTATCCTCGGCAGCAGCATTCCCGGTCTATTCTGGAGTGTATTTACGAGCGCCTACAGTTCGATTCCGCAGCGGGCATAGCTCGCGTTCAATGGTCTCCCCAGCAGTAATTCACTGCGTTTGGCGGGCGCAGAGACCTGAATTCAGGCCAGGGGACTTCAGGCCGGTGAATATCACACTCCAAGATATTGTTAAAAAATAATGCCCTTGCGGATGTAGTCTTACGTGTAGATAGTACACTACGTTAAAAGATCACTGGTTACCTGACAACTGAAAAATCTAAAGATTGTCCCTCTCGAGGCATGCGTGATTGAATTGGTTGATACAGAACTCTCCATTCCCTACGCTGACCACCACTTGAATGGGGTATATTTGCCCACCAATCCTCTCACAACGGCTTACTTCCCTGCGTGGAAGACCTACCATTCGTAGTCGTTGCGTAGCAGGCTAAATTGGCCGGCATGAGGAGGGGCTGTTGAGTGGATGTTTAGCTTCAATTTGTAATCCTTTACTTCAGTGAGGTGTGAGCTCCGCTCAGTTGCTTCTGCCGCGCCTTTCTGTCAAAAAGTTTAGACAGTTCTAACACACTATCACAAACTTGCCAGTGATCACCTGCAACTGTACAGCAACATTACTGGATTGTCTTCTTAAAATTTCTTCAACGCATATCATCGTGTACTGAGTACCATCTACTAGTACATTTTCTCCCGACATTCACGTTTCTAAAAGCAATCTCTGCTATTAACCATCAGACTTAAAGGTACAGGAGTTCGCTGATACGAATGTATTGATGATGGGGCTTATAGGTAAGTGGTAGCGCTACATTCGATGTGTCACTGGTTACATTCGGAAAAAGAATATTGTTCGTTTTTATCCTGGTTTAGTATATGCTCATTGACGTGCAAATCTTTAGATCAATTTCTTCTGAGTTTCCAGTATTTTATTCTTCCCCAGAAATCATTTTAGATTACAACTGGTAAGCGGTGTTACTGCATTCTCATAAGGGTTTTTTTTCGTATCCTATACATCACATAAGCGTGGGAAGAGGTTTATTTTCATGGTACAAAAAACTAATTTATTTTCCACAATATTCACGAGAAGTAATCTTCCACGGCTGAGAAGACTGATACAGACAGAAACAACGGCGCTCTAGTTGTGCAATAGTTAACTCCAACTACACAAAAACCAGGAAGCCATTAAACCATAGTTATTCACACGAAAGAAAAATGTACGAGATTTGCAATCGATCAACAATAACAGTACGTAACTTCTTCCGTTTTTTCGGTAACAATTTCTATCGTGATGGGCCAAAAAAAATCTACTTCTGGTCTGTTACTTCTCCGAAAATAATGAGTCACTATTTGTCTTCAGACTTCATGCAGGCAGGTTGGGTTTCTTGAGCCTGCTGCGAGTGTACCATGAAGAACAATAGAAGAACAAAGTTTGAAAATGTGCGATGTTATCAATGCGTACATATTAGGAAACATGATTGTCCATTCGATGAAAGGTCAGTTCCGATATTTTTTTCGTGAAGAAAATCATTCTCCAAAATACGAAACGTGTTTGGTTCCCGATTGATTCGCATGTCAATAACAAGCATCACACATACCACTGAACATACCTCTGAATACCATCCATAATGTCAGCTTGAAGAGATAAGCTTAAAATATTATGTTACATTATAGGGTACATCTCTCGTCTGACTGATTCAATTGAGTCTCAGTTACCCAAAAAAAATGGAACAATAAAATAAATGCCTTACAACTAACGAGTGCAGATTTTAATCGAAACCCTAAAAAAAAAACAAAAAAACAGTTCTTTGATTAACTGGGCAACCAGTACATTATACTATACAAATTAAATTGAAGTAATAGCATTAATTCCTTACAGACCTGCAAAAAACTATTTGGCTGTTGCAGAAAAATTCGAAACATGAGGAAAATTTTATAATTTTCGTGGAACTAAATCTATGAGTGCATTATGCAGATTCCACGAGAAGAAGACTGATCGATTGGATTATGAGTCATCTGGTGCCAGACCAAACTTCAGTGTAAACTGCAATGAAATGAAAAACGCTAATGTTGTCATCAAATTGTTATAAATGTTGTGATAACAAAAGCGAACAAACATCAATAATAATAAAATCCCGAGACTAGGAAAAAACTAGCAAATAATGATTATGAATTGCTTAAATATTGAATTTATAACTGAGAAATATTCCTACTATATCTCACCATGAGGGGCAAGATATAACTCCATATTACAGGGCTCCGACTTCTGCAAAGAAATCGTCTGTCGTAAGAAAAGCTTCATATTGTAGTACCCAAACGTTAAGGAGAGCCGTTTTATAGGACCTGTGTGCCGTGGGCTGGCTGTGGGTCACGTGTGTGTGTGAAAATAAGAGACTCACTGAGGGTTATAAAACGATTCAGACTGAGCGCCAAGAGGTTCCAAGAGGCAATGAACATTCTTCTCAAAAACCAGGATTATGGTAAGTAGCCTTCCGTTCCTGGTATTTTGTAATGCAGGACACGAGTAGAGATGATGTAAGCCAATCCCGAGGCATTTTGCTGTAAATTTCTGCTGCTGTTATAAATGTTATGAGAAGGAAAAAGGACTCTCACGGCTTCGACACCTGGGGAAGGAACAAGGTCGAAAAGAGGATTCTGTTCTGAACGGTGCTTCTGGCGAGGACTCCAACAAGTGAAATCGGCGTGGCCCTCTGCCGGGCAGTACACAGCTCCATACTGCAACGGTGATCTATGCACTGTGTGTGGTGGACATTGGCAACATTCTTCTCAAAACCACGTGCGTGACCCAGAGATCTCACTTGCTTCGAACTAAGTTAATTGTTGTAAAAATTACAATAATGTCTGTTTGTTGTAATATTTTTACTGAAAAAGTTTCTTTTTTGCATATCAATAAACTCATTAATTGTAAGATATCTTATTTCCATTCATAACAAAATTCCACCCAAAATGTCACATGTATTTAAGACAAAATGATCTATTAACTGTAATGGCGATTAGCATAGTATGGTCAAAAATCAACGTCCAACTAGTAAATCATTCAATTAAGGATCTATTATGACTCTCAAACATTTGTTGACAGGCTACTGTAAGGTATTTTTTCTTACGCTTCATAAAAAAACAATATCACACTAATTTTTTTAACCGCATTAAAATGAAGTCTAATTGTGTTTCACAACGTCTGTTTACCTAAGCAGTTTAGATCAGACCTGAGGAGACTCGACTGAAATGTCAGATAAGGATACAGAAGAATAAAATAATAGTAGCAGGCGGCAGGCCGTTGCCTTTACTACTGTTCAATAACAGTAGTGATGAATGACAAAAAAATGAGGAAAAAAGAGGCAGCACAGCATTTCGAAAAATTCTTAGATGATTTTGAGGAACAGTATGATTATAAAACTAGAAATGAGGGAAACAATCAAAACTGGAAGGTGTATTGATAAAATTAAACAGAAGTGGCTCAGATAATTTTGCAACTTGAAGCAAATATGACATAAAATAGACTGGATAGACCCTGAATGGAATTAGGGAGCTGTTTACGAAATAACTTGTGTTTGAAAGGGGGATTATTTGCTTGACTGTCATTGGCAAGGCCAGAATTATCGGCAACTGAGATGGAACAAGCTGTGAATACTGTAAAACCGTCACTTGTATGAACATAATTAGAGTAAACAAATGAAATTAAACAAATAAAAGAACCAAGCGATAGGAATAATTTTCAAACTTTATCAGCTACTAAATTCATACGAAATTTGGTATAAATTAGGTTTTTAGTAAGAAGCTGTTAAAGTTTTTTTGGTACAAAAGTTTTTTTGGTACAAAAGTCTATGTTACGAATTTTTAACTATGTTCTTCCAAATGTGCTCGACGCTTTTAAATTGCACTTTTCATGATTTGTTGCATAAGTCTAATGTGGATTTTTGGTTGGACGATGAATCAGTTACTGGAATTTCTCGCAAGTGATTATACTACTGAGGTGATAGGAGTAATCGTGCTTGAAGAATCTTCCTAACTGGTGCACAAAATACTGCATTATGATTATTTTTTATGGACTTGCGATGGTATAATAACCTCGACATTAACCTGCCAGCAACAGTTTTAAATTACAAAAATTTGTGATGACTAGAAAACATCTCACGTAACAACAATAGAATCGTTCATTACACAGATCGCCCGAAATATTAAAGACACCCAGCGGTACAGTCAGTGCTTGCGGTTATAATCCCTGAGCACACGTCTTGGTATCTCAACAATGACTCATTACTATACAACCTCACTCAATTTGTCTCCTATGCCTTGCTTCATCGACATCTCATCTGCTAGTGCTGACGGGACATTCTGTGAAATGAGAATGTGCGGGGTGCCGCTTGGTATTAGCAATAAGTTCTTAGAATGAAAAAAAAAAAATTTGAAACATCTATAATTCAGAATACTTTGAGACATGTTATTTTCAATTGGTATCTGAAGACTTCTTCAATAAAATTTAATGGTGAGTATGAATTTGAACTATAGCTGCAGAGGCTGCAGCTGCGATCTCTCACAGTATTTTAAAATTATGCGCCTGCCTGTAGTCTTCACTCGCTTATTTACGTATTTATCCAGCCGTGCATTGAAAGAAAAAAGTGTAATATTGATGTCTGTGTACTTAATCTTTACCAAATGGACACAGAAATCTTTTTGGCTGAAGCATAGTTAAATAGAGGTAACCCAACTTATTCAGATATACTAAAGTGATAACAAAATTTGAGGGGATACGTCAAATATATCTTCGGTCTGAAATTCGTTAGCTTACTTTCCATTTGGTTCATAGTTTATGTGAAATATAAAATTTCACGAATATCTCACCCTACTGATTCTCCAAATGAATATAAATCACGAAATTCTAAGAACTATTATTGAATATAGAAAATACAAAAACTTATATACGATCCTTGTGCGTGGTATTTTTATACGTTATACGCAAGTTCTGAGTTGATTGATTTCAACAACAATAACAGAAACAAAATAGCGGTTCACATTATATATGAAAGATAAAATTCCACAAACATTTCATGTAAATCATTTTCTAGTAATAACTATTCGTTAAAAAGTACTGCAAATAGTTTTAGGGTTTTGTCGTAGGTAAATAAAAAAATTGTATTGGCGTACTAATTAAACAATGATCATTGTTTTAATAAGCAACTGCAGAAGAAATGCTTAAATAAATAAAAACCTAAAACAGTTGAATTGGCTTATTTTTAATCATTATTTTAACAATCAGCTCCAGAAGAAATGGTTAAAATAACCACATATTCTCCAATAAAACATAAATTATTGAATTCTACGAATCTGTTATTACGATGCGCTATACGACGTAAAGAAATACAAAAACTTGCATACGGTCCTTGTACATTTTTATACGTTGTGCGCAAGTTCTGAGTTAATTGATTTCACCAATAGTAACAGAAACAAAAGAGTTCTAGGAAAACTCTTCACTTGTCAACCTCACCCATGCATCAAAAATAAAGATCGCTTCTGTCATTTTTTCTCAACAGCAGCATCATTTTTTCCGACTCTTTGTTACGCAGGTTGAGAACAATTTTAACTATTCGTCCCGTCTGAGTCCTCCCGTGCATCTTTAGTTATTCCAACATTATCGAATATAGAAAAAAAGCGGCTGCAGTGGAGTTGTTACAGCAATGACGATCGCGGCGCTTGGGGGTTTTGTCGCTTGAGCGCTGAAAGCCGCTCCGTCCCCCGGCAGTAATTAAGAGTTGGCTGGATGCTCTCAACCCCGTCCCTTTTTGGAATAGTTTTTGCAGCAGGTTCGTCCTCTGTGGGATTTTTTTTTTTATCTGCGGTGGCTGCGCGGGACATGTCCTGCCCTTCTCTTAGTTCTCCCCCGTGGTTAGCAGGTGGCCTTCCGCTGTGGGCCAGCGGTCGCAGTAGAAAGGAGCGGGAAAACACACGAAAATTCGGCGTGGCGCTGGACAGGGTGCTAGTTGAAGGGAGGTCGGTGATAAGAGCGGGGGCGAGCGCAGACTGTGATTTCCCGAGGGGCGGTGGATGCGAAGCAGACGACCCACCCCTCATTTACCTACGTACGCGCTTGATTTGTCACAACCGTCCGTCTCTCCAACAACGCAGAAAACTTTTATCTGCGACGACATCGCTTTGCAATTTCAGATTTCGGACAGTGTACACTGTCTCAGGGGGATAGTCGAGTCCTGTTGTCATGGAAAGTGAAAAGCACAGCTGTACAGGGAATTATGAGCACCGTTGTTACGGAGACAAAAACAACTTTAGGAGAAGGAAAAATAAGGATTTACTGTGCAGTTGCTACGGTATAGAATGTGGTTCCAACATAAAAAAAAATTCGTTTAATTAATCTCTTCATCAAATTAGCTGCAAATTGCTCAAAACTTATAACTAATTCTTAGCATTTTTATTTGTCCTATTCTGCCCACATTACATTTATTTCATTCTTCGGTGAACAAAAGCATAGTACAAAAAGTATTAAACTCAAAGTTCTCACAGCAGCCACCCATTACGTGTAAGTTTGGGATCGTTGTGTTCACTACTACATTTAATTTGGATAAGACTTTCTTACAGGGTGCAGAGAAGGACTGCCAGATTTGTCTTTGGAAATTACTGCAAAATAAAATCGGTAATTAATATGATAAAAGAACTGAAATGGGATTCATTAGAGGATAGAAGGATGGAGAAGAGAATCATGGGAGTTTACAAGGCCTATACAGGTAATGAAGCATGGAAAGATATTGGTGGAAAAATTAAGAGGTGCTTGGAAGGGTAAGGATGACCATGACCACAAGCTGGCCGTTGATTGCAGCCATAAGCGTGTGGGGAAATCTTCTTTCATAGGAAATGGTGCAAGGGATTGGAATAAGTTGCCAAGAGGGGTGATGAATAATTTACCAAAAGCTCTGAAGGAATTTAAAGTAAAAATTAGTTCGCGGCAAATGAAGGTTAGAAGAGGAAAGGAGGAAGACACATGTGTAGGGAGATTGCCACCGGAGCGGGCGCTCCATCGTAATTTCATCAGTTATTATTATTATTATTATAAATGTGTTCACCAATGCCGTTGATTTGTAATGTTGCTGTAGGTAGAGTTGGCTTACGCAATACAGCCACGTCTGGCCAAGGTTTGAATTGATGCTAGCCGTGTACATAAGCTTGTGGTTAGAAGAATGTAAACTACAGCATAATAATACTCGTAGTCTAACGTGATCTCAAAGACCTAGTGACAAGAGTATCTTACCGGCTGAGCAATCCGCCTCCATTACAACCGCGTAACCAATGCTGGTAATACTACCACATTAAGAGGGACCAACAGTTTTACGTG
This sequence comes from Vandiemenella viatica, assembly GCA_031002005.1. NCBI lineage: Eukaryota > Metazoa > Arthropoda > Insecta > Orthoptera > Morabidae > Vandiemenella > Vandiemenella viatica. The sequence goes on from JARYHS010013630.1 coordinate 186,174,443, forward strand.
GTATCCAAGCCACGCAAGTCCTACAATACACATTAACAAAGCAAAGCGTTACCACGGGTAAAGGTCATTTACAAGGCCCATAAAAATTCCAGCCTAGATCGCTTTTCACACCGGCGATTTTCCATAGATCAGTCATGCGCCCTAATCATCCCAGCCTTAGACCGCCTATGTAAAATACAAGAAACTCTGAATCGCGTTTTCACAGGTATTTATCCTTCACCCCACACAAACTCCCTACACTCCATATACAACTGATGTTTAGGTCATAGTGTTGTAACCAGTCTACCGTACTCTTGGAACAGGTTGGACGACTACTTGTGGTGCGGAAATGACATGGAGACAATTTACCTGTCTCGGTCTCTTGCTGTCTCCTTTGTTTTCAAAATGAGGTCACATCGTTAGGTGTTCAACTGCCTGCGAGAGACGCCGTTAAGATCGGAGAGAACGTTACATCGTAGTGAGCCAATTGGTAACAGAAACATACATCAGAGCCCCAGCAGTCAATGGCAATATTTACTGCGCTGTGTGGCATTAATTCATCAGACCTTGTGAAATTAACTGGGTATTTCGAAGCAATAAATGATTTAGCGACTTTCTGTGACTGATAAAAATAAACTTCCCTTTAACAAGCATCGATAGGGAGGCCATGGAGGAGATAGATATGCTACCACAGAGTAAGAAAATAGTTGTGCTCAGCTAAGGGACACAGTTCGAGTCACATCACCATAATGTGGTCAGCTTGCACGAGCCCATTATACTTTTTTTATTTATAGCTTTACGCCTTGTCGACGTCGAGGTCATTAGAGACGGGATGGGATTGAGGAAATGGAACGGGAAGGAATTCGGCCATGGTCTTTTTAAAGGAAGTATTACGGCATTGACCTGGAGTGGGGGAACCATGGAAAACCCAAATCTGGATACCAGGAAGGGGATTCGAACAGGCGTCATCCAGGAGCCCGTTATATCTTCTTTTATCGAAATAAAGTTTTTACCGAAATAAGTTTTGTATAGGAGCCAAGACACTCTCAATTCTTCGCCTTTCCTAGTTAGGGTGGTGTTAATGTTCTTAGTAAATATCCTTAGAAGATAAATCTCTGTTATATTTAACCATGAGATATGGATGGAGCCGCTCGTGAATTTCATATGCGTTGAGAGACGTGAGTGCATGAGTCTCAGCTTCCTGCAACATGCTGCCCTGGTATTAGTGATAGCTTTCAATAACGCCGCAGCGAAGAGGACTTGGAAGCAATGGAAGGAGAGATGAGCACATAGCTGAGGACACGGAGCCAAGTGTTTCTGAAAAATATTTGTGTTTTTCAACCATTAATGGAACTGATTTGTACAACATTTGCGAAGATGTTTAATTATAAGTACCTGGTAGCGTTGTTGAAATTATTGCAGTGCTTACGGAATGATGAATTTCTTTAGTCCATGACAGTCAAACAAATGCTCCACTTTGAAGTTCTAAGGATCAAGTTATATTTCTAAAATATGAAAACATTCAAACAGGTTCAGAAAACCAGTAATTACGACCGCCAATGAATCTAATCTTTTACTAGCTTTGTTCTTTATTAAGTGACAAAAGTAGAGAATCTAATCTTATATTAACATTGTTCTTAATTAAGGGAGAAATACAGTGCATAAATAAAAAAGTTTTATGTACGTGATACATTACACGTGTAACAACAATTGGTTACTTAATGTCTTCCCACCAACTTCAGATACCAGTCACTTCATCAGAAGCCAATTTATTCGAAATTACACGTTCTAATGGAAACTAAGTTCACACGTTAACCGAACTAACTCATCATGCAGCGGATAAGTAAATAGTTCTTCTAACTAGAGAAGCAATTCTGGCACATAATGTTTTACCGAAACTTTTTCTCACACTTAACGACTTTAACCAAGTCCGCTCAAGTTACTCCTATGAACGGTTCTCCTAGACAATATTCATTGGCATCACCGCGCTAGCCCTGAACTGACTCCGCCAACCAGAGACGACCACCCTCTTGTATAATAAGAATACAACATAAAATAAATAAACAAACAACGCAATGACACTAAATTTACTCAACAACACTGACACCGTACAAGTATGTGGGCTGTGAAACCGTCAATGATTATGAACAACTGGTTAAAATCGCTCTGAAGCAAGCCTGTGCACCGAATACAGTTACATATCACATATACAGGTATGTCACTGCCCACACCAAAAGGTATTCTAGAAGAAATTACCATGGAACTCACGTTAATTAAAAAAAAACTAATATGAAATGAATAACATGCCAAAAATTCAAGGAATAATTCATTAAATCTAACAATGCAAAGCTTATGAACAAAGATTATTGCATATGAAGGCCAAATTCTACGATTCTGTTGTTGTTGTTTTTTTTTTTTTTTTTTTTTTTTTTTTTTTTTTTCTTATTAGGACGCTGTATCCTGAATGAAATAGTACTACATTTAATTATATTAGGTTAACAAATATAACTAGTTTCCAGTTTGAATGATTAATGGTTTTAAGAAAAAATATTTATTGGTTCAAGTTATTTGGGTGAAAACAACTATAGATGTTTTGCAGGTTTTAGCTTTTTAAACCAGTTAGCCCATGACCAAACTATCTGTTCATTAAGAGTTTGCAGTCGAGGGCAAAACCCTACAAAAGGCCACAGTCCACTATCTCCATCGTCAACCAAGAAATTTGGGCTAGAAAGATACAAAATTGTGGAAATTTTAGTCTGTTTTAAGAATAAATATAACAAAGCAATTGTGAAAGACCGTTAGCTGACGGTTTGGGGTAAAAGTTGGGAGAGAAATTTACCAGCTAACGCCTATTGACTACTAGCGACTAGTCCAATTCCCACTGGGAGATATAGTGTAAGAGCTGGACAAGGCTGCATATGCTCTCAGTCGGCGTAAGTTCGTTATAGTTTAAATGGTGCTCAACCTGAATGGAATCTTAATTCCATAATTAATAGATCAATGTAGATTTGCATATAGCTTTTTTAAAAAATTTTGAGAAAAGATAAGAATTATAATACGATAAATACCTGCAGCATCACAATAGGTATATTTACTTCTTATAGTTCTTTCAGATTACAAAAGTTGCACATTTCTTTTAAATTTTTATTATGTTTACTGAGTTTTACAATTGCATAAGCAGCATTTTGTAATCACCTATTTTAAATATTTCACTCTTAAGATTATTTAAAAGGAGAGATGACAATAAAGTATCAGATTAGATCAATAACAGATAGTATGAGACGAAAAGTCTACATACAGACATTTTTATGAGCATCGGCGAAAAAATTGATTAACCGTTTTGGTTTCATGATCAAATGTCTGTATATTAATAACTACCATTTCATCTAAGATGATAGAACGTATGAAGATGCTAATAAAACCTTTACTGACGACACATCTCAAGAGGACATAAATAAGTCCCTCCTTTTTCGCTTTAGGAATACAATGGTACCGAGCCTGGTTTGTGAGCGGTAACGTTCTAGCCTCACATTCGGGAGGACGCGGGCTCGAATCCTGGTCCGAACATCCAGATTTTGCTTTTCCGTGGTTTCCCAAAATCAATCCAGGCAAATGCCTGGATGGTTCCATGCTTCCAGTTCTTTCCCGTCTCTAATGACATCGACGTCGACAAAGCGTAAAAACAAAGCAAATCAATGGAACACCGAGATCTGGATGGACGGATCGGGATTTGAACCAGCGTCCTCCAGAATTCCAGGTCGTTATCGCTCATCTACCAGGTTTTGTATGTCTCAGCGGAATGTCTCACTGTCTGCTATTCGAACTGAGGCTGCCTTAGACCTGGAAAGGTGGATATTTTGTGATCTTGAACGTTGCCCTTATTCAGCGTGTTGCACACGTTGCATGGTCGCGGGGCAGTGCGCTGGAGCCACGATTAATGTTGCCTGCTGGCTAATGACACGAGCTCTGATTACGCAAGCAGTGTCTGCTGGACTCTCGACAGCTCGGGCAGACTATTACATTAATGGCAAATGTGTCCTAACTGGTACGTTTGCTAGGCCTATAAATTATGCGCAGTAATCCAGCGAAACTGCATTCGCGTCGAGTTATCGCGCGGTGGTTCGACCATTTTACGGTCGTCGAAGTTGATTGTTCATAATTCCGGATTCATTTTGTAGACGACCGAGCATCAAATGTGTCGTCATTCGGGAAAACATCAGAGGTCGTGGCTGTATTTAAAGGTCTTGTTTTTGTGCGAATTCTACTCTTATTACCAAGTGCTGCAGTTATAAGCAATTTAGTGTTATTGGCTACTTTCCTAGAACAGTGACGTAAATAACTCGTTTGAGCTGGGCACAGCATTTCCTGCTTTCTTTACGGCGTAATATAATTCATATGAGATTTTTAGTCGTTACTTAAAGTGTAACGACCCTCTAACTAAACCAGTTATATTTTTAGGAAGCTGCAGACTTGAAGCTTAAGCTGCATATAACGCGTTTTTTACGTCATTATTTGTCTTCAAATCTTACGATATTAAACATGTATTATTATTTTGCCCAGTCAGACTTCCAGTACTTTTATCTCTTGCCAGTAATTAATTTAACTGCCTAGGTTTCTACTCTTGTTTGCTTCAAACATTATTAAAGACTGTAGTTATTTCAAACAACTTGAAAATAAAGTAACTAAATTTTTGTCACGTATTTCTACGTTATCGCAGTACAGTTTTCAAAAGGATCACATAAGAATGTTTCATTCATTAGAAAATTTTTAGAATATTAATCTTTGCATTCTCAACTGCTTGTTTCTATTCAACATAGAGTAAAAACAGTGGTATACATAAGGAATGTTTCGCTAATTATTCTTCAATCCAGAATACACAGCAACCCGTGTCAACAACCACGGTTATGAAATTCTCGAAGAACCAAACACCGAGAATATTTTACAAACGCATTAACTATTTGATGAATACCACTATGTAAAAGCTGTGTCGCTCCGAGTTATTTATATATTTTCCGTCGGCCTGAACAAATGAATAACATAAGTCGAAGCAGATATTTCTTCATTCTCTCTTGCTACACACATTCAAGACAATAGGGTCACCACTGCATGGGCCTATTGAAGTATCTGCCTAATGTTTATCCTGGCGTCTCGAGCCCAGCCAACGTATCACTGCCTTTCTCCTCACATCCAGCAACTTTTGCAAATTCTGTGCAGTGCACGGGACCGAACTCTCTTCTTCTGGATCCCTACGAATCAATTGACAAAAGACTAAGGAGGCATAATTAACTATCTTACCAACTTTTAAAGGTTAGAATGAGGAAACTAGACAATAGCAACAAAATACACCAAACTCCACCCACATTCCCGACCTATTTAGAGTTATTAATCATGGTGTAAAGTATTTAGAGAGATGTTTTAAGGAGGTTAAAGATTTTTTGCTTGGTTTTTCGGTATATGATGCACGTAAAAAAGAAATATCAAGTAATTCTTAATGGTAAATACAGGGTAACAGTAGGATTAACACTACTTAAGCAGCAGTGCTGTGCTTTATGGAAGTAGAGGTGACTGGAATTTTAGGAGAGGAGATGAGTTCGAATACCCGTCCAGCAACCCAGGTATAGATTTTCCATGGTTTCAGGAATCACTCCACGCGAATGCCGAAATGATTCCTGGCAAAGGCTTTGGGTAAATTCCTTCCCATTCCTAGCACGAAGTCTTTGCTCTCTACTAATATTTGCGAGGCATGGAGCACTAACCAAAAACAAAAAAAGAACAAGAAGAAGTCGTTGTTAAGCTATTTAGAACCAAAATAATTTAGTCACTAAACGTCATTTTATTCTGAATGACCGAACCGTAAACTAAAATATCGTATACTTTAGAGCAATTTCTGATGTGTACTAATTATTATGTAAAATGAAATTTGTTGAAAGGATAAAACTGTTTGTCTCCAAATAAAAATACGAGAGTGATACACATAGTGTTTTAAATGTTGGGATGCATAATTGTCAAAATAACTTTGGAAATGAAAACAACTGAGAACAAGTTATAATACGATATTAATCACAAAGGACACACGAAAAATGAGATATAGTACTTAAAAATCGTATAACAAGAGTGTTTTAATAAATTGCTCTCGCAGACTGTAGATTACTCTGTTATTTTCTTCTGTGGACGACACTTGCTTCATTTAAAGATTTTTATCAAGAATCAAGCAATACTTTCTTAACTTATCTTCTCGCACATGTTCACTGTTTGAGATTTAATTAGTTCTAGGTCCTTCCCCCTTTGATATATTATTTGCATACTGTAAGATTGGAGAGGCTTCACACGAGATTAGAAGCGCTGCAAACTTGACCATTCCAGCATATTTAGACAGCCAATTTCACTTATACCAGACTGTTTGGTTCGTGGAATTTTCAGGGTGACTTGCCAATCCAACAAACTTTAACTTGGGTTAGTATTAATGAACAGGTAAGTAAAAACAACGCACGTTAATACGAAACGCGAAGTAAACTAATAAAAATTAACAATCTTTCATTCGTTAAATAAGGTATGCACACATCATCACAACTGACTCGTACTATACATACGTAGCTGACAATCAATTAAACCAAAGAAAAAAAAATTATATACCGCTCTGATAAAAAGAGTAGAACCTTATCAGTGACGTGTAGTTTGGTGCACTTTCTGGAATATGGTTATCAGATTGCTCTGAACAATGTGTAAGATTTGCATTCCTCTGAATGTTGATAAATTAGCGTAAATTATTTCAAATGGTAACTACGATGGAAAAAAGGTATGGAATTTAAAGAGTTATTATTGTTAACATGTTCCGATTGCCATCTTCCTTAAGATAACATTCCACAGCAGACAAACAGTCTTTCACAATATGATTGGAGAGGGGGACGGAGCACTAAAATAGAGTTGCAACTCAACTACTTATTTCCCCGAAAATGGTCTTTTTTATTTCTAACCAGCCGGCATGCAACAGGCTTCTAAAACAGGACTGTTTAGCTGAAGATGGAGACGTCTGATCCTGTCTCTCATTAGCTATCACAAAGAATACCGTTACGTAGAATCTATAAATCCTTGCGTGGGCATGCATGCCATTAGTCTGATTCGCTTCTCATTATTTGCTTGCTTGCAGTCGGTGCTTGCACTTGATGCACAGTCGCAAGTAGTTATTAATATTTGTGGCACCTTGGCGCGCAATACGTTTTCTAACTTCACAGAATCCCTTGGTACTTTTTACACTGCTATTTTTTCCAGTGTTCGGAGCAGGCAACGCAGACTTTGCTGAGAAAAGACGGTGAAATGGTTGAAGAACTGCTTAAATGTTACTATCTACGCCATTGCTTAGTATGTAGGGTTGCTAACAGTTCGTCTAGAGTAGAACATAAATCATATTTAAATGATAACCAAGTTGTTGAGTCACATAAACTGTACATTTAGCTTATCTCACACCTGCTATTGCTGAGTCATTGTTTCTGACAGCCTGTTTGGTATAATTTTTCAATTTGTTGCAGATAATAAGTTAAATGTTTCCGTTAATTAATACTGAATTTAAGTATTCAAATATGATTAAACCTACACAGTAAAAATGATAAAATAAATCGGTATTATTTTTGACCGAATTTCATGGGTAGTGTTTTTCTGCTGGATATTGTAGTGTTATGGAGTGAGTTTTAGGGACTTTCACTATCATCACGGTATACTGCGACGTCGTTAATTGTTGAAGAAGAAGTTCAAACAGAAAAGAGCTTGAAAGGTTTGGTTATAATAAATTAAATAAATTCATCGTTATTCTCCACATGAAAAATATATGCAACACTGACACGAGCATATAGTTTATACAGAAAAGAAGCTTGCTTTGTGGTCTGAGACGATCTCTTTTGTTTTAATACAAAAGCAAATTATGCTTTATGTTCTACTGGTATTGCTTAGTCTGTCTCAAGGCTGTTGTGAAGGAGACTGAGAAATATAACGGAATCTTATCAACTCTGTTGTTCACTTAAACGTTGAATATTAATATTACATTATTCCATCTTAAATTCGCCAAATCGTTGTCAGACATCTCTTTCCTGACTGGTGAGATTTCACTCAGCTTTCACGACGAATGGTAAGATGGTAAAATTAATATAGTAATGCAAACTCGTAAGTGCAGCGAATTATTCGCTAAGAAAATTACTAACCGTAAGAAATGGATAAATAAATAAAACATCTAGTTTCTATTCAATTGACATTTTCTTCGCCTACTTATGTAAATTTCCGCACTATTTTACGCAAAAATGTAACAAGTGTTGGTCGTATCAGAGACTACAAGAAAAAGCGCAGAACTTACTCCCCCAGATCTCTGAGCGGGCTTAAGCAAAATACATCGATGTATCGAAATATTCATATTATTCCCGAGATATTTATCGTCAATATTTTTATTCTCGACGTATTAAAAAACCAATATTTTATTTTGAGTATCTAAGAATGCAATTAACTGTGCAATTTAATATTTTGCGTATACATTGGATAAATATACATACATTTTTTGTCAACATATTTTAATGTCAACGGTTAGGTTATTTTTATAGTTGAAGAAGATTGATTAAGCATCCGTGTTGCGAAGTTGAGCGTTGATGATATTTTCATTGATGAAGAACTGTTAATGCGTTGACAAAATGTCTGATATGTCAAGCCTCTTCTGTGTCGTCCGAAAGAGTGGGTTCTGCAGTTAACTTGGTGGCACCGGACAACTGGAGTAGAATGACTGAAGAACATATAAAATCATACAGTTGTTTCGAAGTCTATATCAGACAAACATTGGTTTAATAGATTGTAAAAATTGATAAATTAATAAAAAAAATTCTTAATTTATGCATTTGTCTTTATTTTTCTTAAATATTTTGATAAATTTTGAGAATACTTTTGAATAATTACTGGTTTTTGGCAAAAATCGATATATCGAAATTTTTTCACAGTATATATCGATACTGTTTGTAAAAATTGTTAAGATATTAACCTTATATTTTTTCTTTTATACCTAGTACGTATATGGTAAAAAACAAATGTTTCCCTACGGGGATATGCAAGGAAGCAGTTTATCGACTAAGGGTATTACGTCTTAGCGATTAAGAAGCTGATAACGGAGAACTGGAGCTCTAAGATGGCAACTACGTCTGCGAGATATCCGTTTGACAATTTGTTGATGGAATGCCGGAGAAACAAATACAATCTCTATTGCCTCAAATTTTGACACCCAGCATCGATCATTTATCGGTTTCAGAAAACTCGTTAGGATAAATCGATCTAACTGCCTCACGACATCCTGTTACATTCGTTCATTCTGTCTATATTGACCTACACTAATGTTTGATCAGTTGCTCTGTAATTATGTTCACTAGCTACACTTACTTCATAAACGCACAAAAATTTTATCCTCCCAGTTTAACCTAATCAGGAATGTAATTACATTAAATTTAACTGGAAAGCATTAGGCAACATCACATATCTACTCGTGTAACAAATCTCGCGCCATAATTCTGTAAATTGCATGTTAGAAGAACTGTCTTCTCCTGCCCATTTTTTTCTACTCTTAGTAGTGATAACTTTTTCTTTGTACGTGTTTGTTGCGTATAATACCAAATAGACATTTTGGTCGTGAAAATGTAGTCCCAAGTTAAGTACAGTTTAAGTAAAAAATCAATTACTGTCCCTACAAAATAAGTTTTTAAAATTTTAATGTTTGGTGTCTTATAGATAATTTCCCCACAAGATCGTCAATGGGAGATGTTACAGTGAAATTAATCTTCAAAGAAGCCCCGAGACTAAGAAACAAAATATCAAATTCTAACTGACACCTAAATGTGCAACGATGCGTTTTGTATTTAATTAACTTATTTCTGTTGTTAGGACCAAGATTGGAGAAATAAGAAAGTAGTTTATGTAGCTATTCATGTTGTTTTTTCGATGGAACTTATTCCTATTAGAACATGGTTGGCAAAATAAATTCCGCGTACTTTCTTTCTTTAAGTCAAGTGCACTTCATTTTATTATTAAAGAAGCCATTTGTGTTGAACAGTTGCCTTTATGTAGATTCCAGTTTAAAATGTTGTTATCTATGAGTTGTTTAATTCTATACTAGCCATTATCCACTGAGAGCATCAACCATCTTAGATTTTTTTTAAATTTTTGTCCCTTAGAATGCACTGTACATAGTGTCTTAATAGATTATTGATGTTTTTTACAACAACATTTATATTAAATGCAATCAAAAAAACTAATAGAACTGTTGATCTGATACTAGACTAGTATTAACAGATATAAAACTATATATTGATGGTCATTTAAGCAAACAACATTTATCAAGTTTAGGAAGATTTGGGAGTAACAACTGCTACCTAACAGTTATTATTTTCAACCAGTCCTACTTTTATTAAATATTTCATGGCAGACAATGCTTTCTTATTTTTCATCCTTCTGTAACTTGTTTATTTCTGTTATTCTTTGAAGTTTGTCTTTTATAATTTTTCTCCGGCACACACATTTAGAAATTATACTGCAATATGTTTTGTTCAGATGTAACTGACAGAATTTTGTTCTAACTCCTTAACTAACGCGAAGTATCCTTAGTGTTAACGTAAACAGAAAGTACACTTTAGTGAGTAAACTTGAAAGCAACGCCCTACACAGAAACTATCACTCAGGTGTTCCTGGATTTGCATCTCTAATTGACTACATCGTGGAATGTGGAGTTCGCAACAAATGTGTGTATATAGCTATAAAACTCAACGAAAAGCGTCTGAAGTGAACAGTGATTGGGAGCGAAACGCTCTCTTCTTGGAGTGGGGGGCGCAGAATAAATGGCAGTGATGAGGTCCTCTGGAAGAGTTTTGATATTACTTCACAGCTGGAGTCTTCAGCTCTTACAGGTACTCTACATTTACAATCTCACAGCCGATCTACTAAGACGATATAACGAACTGAAAATAGAGAACATAATACAAACGCATTCTGTCTTAGGTGGCAGTTTTTTATGTGATCGCGTTGTACAGCAACTGAAATTTCTACTTTCCACAAACTAAAATAATTACCATTCCAAAAAGGATTACATTTACAAATTTAGAATAATTTTTCCTTTAAAATCTCAAATAACTAAGCATTCAGCACAGAATTATTGTCTCCACGTCAATTATCGTAATGTAAATATCCAATTTCACTTCCACAAGTGGGGATGCTTTTACCCTTCCTGCTATGTTAACATCCAGTTTACTTAGGCATTGGTGAGGTTCAATTGATGATGTAACTTGTGGCATATTCCTCATAAGTCCTGAAGATTGAATAGCAGATCCGAAGGTTTACCAACAAGCTGTTTCGGAAGCCCTGTTTTGTTTTTACTTCCAGTCAGAACTACAAAACGTAGATATCATTGTAGTGTATAATTCATTTGGTCATAAGCATTTCATCTAACGTTTCGCTATCAAAAATAGTAATAAAAATAATAATTTTTTCTCAAAGAAACATTTTGAAAGCTGGAAACCGCCCTTTTCGATAATTATTGCATAAATTTTACTTTATAGGTTCAGACAAACTCGAAGTTTTAAACCCAGTAAATTCAAAATCCAGTAAACATTTCTCACGGTTGTAGACTAAAGACAAATTTTAGAGAAAATAAGAAGATTTATGAACTGCTTTAATTACAAATAAATAAGAAAAATAAATAAAAACCTTAGAATAATCTCATGAATACAAAATTTGATCAAGAGAAATATACACTGTGTAAGTTTTGTGTTCACAGAAAGTAACCAGTAATATTTTTGAGTATCGAGACTAAGAATGTTATCCGTCTGTACCAGATTGACAGATTTAATGGCGAAAATCGTAGCAGATATACTATAGAAAGCAATTTAAATAAATAAACTAAAAATTTAATGAGAATATGAAATAATGTCAAGAAGTACACATCCTAATCAATAACTGATTTTAACACAACTTAAAAAATATTTGTGAAATAAATAATTCCAAAACATAGTTGCCATATCAAATCCCATATTCCAAAACTCTGTCTAAATGCCGGAAGGAATGTTTTGTATAGCTTTAAACTTTTTACTGTTCTATTTTAATATGCCAGCTACATTTTATCGATTTATCTTTTCAACAACCGGGTTGAGAGATACCGCTTTGGATGGAATTAAATACTTCATACTTTCTGAATGACATTCTGGATTCAGACTAAAGTGGTTATGTCGTTAACACTCAAATAAAAAATTATTTTTAAAATGAAATCCATTTCATAGTTGGTTAATGCAGAAGTAATTTGGCTTTAATTAAATTTGGTTTTAAGTGTAGTAATCTACAGCAAAATGGCTTTTTTATTTAATGATTTTTTTGGTTAAATGAACTCTAATAAACCGCACCAGAAATCAGATTTGTTGCCAAAGAGTATGATGTGAATTGGTGCCAAACAGTACCTCGATAATCCAGCGCAAAATGGTGAGGTCTAATTGAAAGTATCCCTTGTGCCCCGGGCGACTTTTTTTTTTAATGGAAATACCTATTACGCAAATTACCCCGGTTTACGCTGCGCAGTTTTCAGCAGACAGAATAACACAAGAGAAAAAAAATATATACGTGAGACGTTCCCGTTTCACAAGATTTAAATCCCTCGGTGCAAAACGTGCGCTCCGCCCGCCCTCCCCCAGGCTCCTTTTGAAGTGATTTACTCAGAAAGGGCTTTTATGTTTTATTACTACTCGGTGAGCCAATTAGGAGATGTGTAGCAACGCGGAGCAATTCAGAGTTGCTCCCCGTGGCTATGTCAGCCCGGCATTCAGCGCTACGGCAGTGGCTTGAGCGGGCGTCGAAACGGAAGCGATTCGGACGCCGTGGTGTCCGCGAGCAAACCTGCAACGCGCACGGTCTTTCATAATGTAAAGTGAACTGAGTAATTTTTTACACTGGGCTGCTAAAGTTTTCAGGCACATACTACTTTCCCCCGCGTAGCCTTTTTTGTTCTCTTCACCTGGCACGTGGCCCAAATTAGAATTTAAAGTAGCCCAGAAGTCACGGCTGTATGCATGGAGGTGCAAATTTATGAAAGCAGAAGTAATTTGGCTTTAGAGCCTCTGCGACTGCGCTAGGGCCTTCGACACTCTTAATAAGGGCCCTGCGAGCTGGCTTTGTGTACAACACACAGCGCCTGTGCCAATTGCAAGAGCACCTCCTGCCTCACACAATATCTAAACGTTGAATTTATTAAGTAAATTTGAGCTAAGTGACAGAACTATTTTAAATACTTATTGGACATTATCATAAAAAATTTCTGCCTGGGAAGTTATGAGTTCATATTCAGATACTGCCTCAAGTGATGTCATCTTAAACGGCTTCAGTAGTTTTACAAACTGTGCTTAAATATTGTTTCCAAGTTTCTTGACTTAATATTTCTTTCACTTGAGTCCAATTTTTTGTGGAAAAAATGGGACTTAACAACTTCAGTTACTAAGATATTAGTAAAAAAAATCACATTTTGCTATAGTTTGAGTAACTCCGATGTGAATTATCAACTCTTCGCTACAACACCATCTAACCGACGAGCAACAGGAATCTCCGACGCTGATCCGAATCTCTTTCCGGCTACCCATATTTCGATTTTCCGTGGTATCCCAAAATCACTTCAGACAAATTCCGGGATGATTCCTTCAAAAGCCCATGGGCAAATTGCTTCCCGTTCCTTGCATCAGTTCTTTCTCTCCTATAATGACTTCGACGACGACGAGGGGTAAAACAATAAAGAAGGAATATTTTTGGTTAACTTCTCTGCAAATGCACTGAGGTTCATAATCACAGACATATTACTGAAACGTAGCGAAATATATGTATAAAAGTTGTGGGAACAAACTTCTGAAAACAAACATAGCTATAAATATGTGCTGTCCATTTTATAAAATTTGTCTTTTTTTCTCTTCACGTCAGTCTGGTCAGACAGTCACTTAATATTAACTTTTATTTAAATGAATTAAGTCAGCGTGACACTATACTGTGAATGGTCTGGGTATTGGAAATATAGCTACCATTACCGACAAATGTAATGTGGAAAAACAGATTTTGCGCCTAGTGGTGCAAAACTTCCTATTTATGGACTTCGGAGATCACTATCCGCTCAGTCACCCTGCTTGAGAACAGCATAACGATGACCTTTTTCGATAATAAGCAATCTCAACGAATTTAAATCAACACCATCATATCAGAAACGCTACGGGCAGTTCTATCATTACCGTGGCGCCACAATCTGATGAATTCTTGTAGAACTTGGCGAAACATATCTAAAATAAATATTCTCTTTTTTTTTACATCTCGCTTGGTTTTCTATATATAGCATGCCAAAAATCAGTTATAGTTATAGTTTCTTGTGCTTTTGGTGACGTTTCTTCTGGTCCAGACTGTATTTTAATCTAACAATAACCAATAGGAAGAAAACAACACATATAAAGTGCAGTTCCATCGTGTGGATATAGTGGTTTTGGTGATTTTTTTTTTCTGGTCCGGGCAGGATCTCATCCTAACCTCCTCAATTTTGAGCTACAATATCTCGATAACTAAGCGAGATATCAAAACATTTTATTCTTTAATTTCAAGTTTCTCGTCGAGTTACATACGAATTCACCATCAAATTGCGGCGCCACGGTTACCGTAGAATCCCCACGCTACGTTCTGTTCATCTTACTTTTTTTTAAAAAACTAAATGAGTTTAGAAAGAATTTCGCCATCATAGAACTCCAACATTCGACTTCACGTTTAGGAAAACTCTTCGGCAGCAGCCTCCAATAGGCTATTTGACAGTGCTGAAAATTGTAGTCATTGGCCTGGATTAATCCTTCAGGAAGCTATTTTTTTTAATTTTTAAAAGAAAAGTGGATTATTTTTAATAAAAATTAGATTTTTCTTACCTCTTGCCACGTGATAGAAAACGCTCTAGGATTGGTGGTCGCTTTAATGACGTAACGTGTCTGTAAACTCTGCGGCTGTGAGTGGAGAGTTTTCTATTATCCAAGTTTTCAAATATTTATTGTTAATTGCTGGTTATTTCTTGTTATTAATAAAATTTCATCCTGAATCTGTAAAAGCCTACAGCGGAAAAAATATCGAAAATAGGCGCCATATTTGTGGGGCTGAGCTGTAGAAACAACCCGTGACTTTTATTCTGCGGAGTTTAAAAATGTAACAACTTCAATTTGAGAATCATTGGAATCTTTACAAGAATGACTGAAACTATAAATTAAATTTGTTTTACAGGAGATATCGACGTGAAAAATGCAAGGTATAATGTAGGTAGGCCTACTGTGTAAGGTAAGCACAACAATTGAATAACTTAATCTTGTGGGCCGTTTTTCTTAATTGCGGATAAAAGGTTATGGATAAATGACATTTTTTTAAATAGTCAAATAGCCTATTACAACTGAAACATATATGTCGGTATAAGTATGAAAATGTATTTATGAATTTTTCTCGGGAAACCAACAGAGTAATACTATTATTTATACACAATATTTTGTTGACTCAAACCTCCGTCGCCATTTTCAAGTGCAGCTGTAAGACTTGAAGTATGCCTAGAGCGAGCTGTTTAAAACAGTGCTCACTACTCTAATCAACAGGGTGCGGCCAATATGTCAGAGGACAGCATACCTGGTGAGTTAAAAAATTTACGTCATTCCTTCAGACAGAATGGGTTCAGGGAACATCAAATACGATTGGCATTCCGGGAAGTGAAACACGGGCCTAATACCAGCGGTAATGTTTCACATGATCATTTAGCCTTCTTGCACTACAACATCGAGGGCTGGAAGGGTTCTAGCAAGAAAAGGCATTGATATAATTTTCCTACCACCATCAAAACTAAGGAACATTTTGCGCCCTCCATTGGATGACCCTGCTCTTTTGCACCGGAAGTTTATAGCATTCTGTGTGAATGCGGAAAAAAGTACAACAGCCAGAAGAAATGGTTATGCGTGGATACCTATTATTGAGGCTGCCCGTCAGCAACGCTCTGTGTTTTGTGCTCCGCGGACGTCTAATGAAGTTTGAGATGCTGCTAGGCAACGTAACAACGCTTGCCGTTGCCATGCCAGTTTTTAAACAACGCGCTATAAGCAAACTTCAAGTTTTACGACTACATCTGCAGATGGAGACGGAAATTTATGTTGCCAAAATATTGTGTGTAAAGAATAGTATTGCTCGGTTAATTTCCCGAGAAACATTCACAAATATACAACGCCGAGAAAAACTTCGTTAATTGATGAAAATTTATTTTATTAAATGTTGGTTTTATCTTAGTCTCTTATATTTAAACATTACAGCAGAAAGATTTGGACACTGGTAAAAAATTTCGAAAGAATCTGTTTGTTATGGCCCTCAAATCAAACCTGGAATAACGATAAACTACGTTGCAGCCCAGTGTTTGTATCTCCAAAGTTGAACCCGATTATTGACCCCATAACTAAACATTAAAAGACATTTGATGATATCTTAAATCCTTTCTCTATCGATGAGCTTCTATCAACTTTGAAGGGGGTAATGAAGGGAAAGATTCTAAGCTTAGATAAAGTATTTGGAATTTATAGAACAATGTGACAAGAACGCTAGGAGATACATGTCAAAATTCTTTGTGGTCATTTTGTGTGCAGGATGCTAAACAGCAGTTCTAGACATCCAGTAAACTAGAGATTAATTGATTTATGGAGTTTATGTCAGCAATTACTCTAACCGTTTCTATAACAGGAACAGCCTCTTGTATATTCAGCACTCTTCATACTCAGGCAGTGTTTAGATATAATCAAAATTGTAGATACTAAGAGCTTGCACTGATAACACACAGAGTATTAGGTTTTCTGAATCTTTGAAAATTGGATTCTTTTTTCCCCAAAACTTACTGCATTTTGGAGCAAAAGTGTTGTGTATAAGTTTCTCAAACTGTCGATAATCGAATTAATGCCAGAAACGACAACAGGACATTTTCAAATTATTATACCGTAGCATATTCTGAAATTTTAAATCAGTGATCCAGGAAATAATATATTTGAGCAAGCAAGTTCAGAACAAAAACCTTGTTCCACTTAAACCTCAAAAAAGATTTAGATAAACTAAATATATCATTGAGTGGCATTTCACAACTTCATAATGCAAATTGGAGATATTTTGTAGCCTACCTGTTGTGGTTGAAATATTTTGTTTCAATAAACGTTTAGATTAAGGTCCATCTAACCTAAGACATTGGAAACAGAATCCTACACATACCTGCTGGCACTACAAGATAAACTTTTATCTCCTCTCCGAATACATTAGGACCGATTTATTTCACAACTTATTATTGCTGTTTAGTCTGGCAGAAGAAGCCATGTGTTAAGCATATTGGTATCTCTCAGAATAAAACTACGAGAATGATTATAGTTATCTGACTTCACACATGGAAAAAATTATAGCAATATAAGATTTAACGATTTAGTGTGAGTGCATACGAAAACAGGACTGGACTCTTCCAATCATTGATGTTATAGCTCTGACTGTACAACATCTGAAATCAAATAGCAACAGTAAAATTATTACAAGATCTCATTTCGAGGAAGTAGATTGCACTGACCACGTGCTGAAAGTCTCATTATCGATTTACAAAAGTGATGACAGTTATTAAGCACCCAGCACCCTTCCCCTGGTTATAACCTGTTATGACCAGAGGCGAAAAGCCTGTGCTGCATCAAAAGAGTTCCAAACGACCATAGATGACGTGGTTTCATTATTCACAAGTGGGCTCCACGATTTTCATGTACAGTAATTGTGATTGGTGACATAAAACAAATAATGCCATTTTACGTTAGAAGTGGCATATGCTGGCATTGTCTTAATTTTATTATGAATTCAGGAATCCATTTGAGTCAATAATACACTGGCTGAGAAATTTTACTTCCCATTAATACCTCTCTTGCATAGTTGACAGTATTAGTCACCACTGGAATAATTCTGTTTGTTTATATGTATAGTCGTGTTTCAGTGTCATCAGTTAAAGAAAATAAAACAAATATGGCTCTCTTTTGCCATCGTGCTACCAGTAAACGGCACGAAATAAAATATGTATGTACTAATACCTTCATCTTTATTCAAACCTACACATTTAACTGCTTTTTGGTTGCTTCTCGAGAAAAACTAATTAAAAAATGCCATAAACAATCATTGATATTTAACAGCTCGATACAGAGAAATGTCTAAATATTATTACTTCTGATGGGGTAAATAAAAAATTTAAAAAAACACTTCGAATCAAATCGGACTAAACGTTTATTCAAAAACAAAAAAATATTTTGGACAGGGGAGAAAATTAAGGATATTTTACGAATTGAAATGTTGTGACGCTTTTGATATGATACAGTAATTTTAATGGTTCCTGTCAGCTCACATCGTCTGCTCTTATCATTTATTTATTTATCTTATGGCCACGCACAAAATCAATAATACAATGTAATATTAAATTATAATTAAAATTCAAAGTCAACATGGTGCAGCCAATCTAGAGCTTCATTTGAAATATTAATAAAGTCTATCGGTGATCCCCTGAAGGCTCGAAGTGGGCAATCAAAGGTCACGTGATGGATGGTTTGTGTTTCCTCACCACAGTCGCAGTTCTGCGAATCTCTCATTTCTCATGTGTACAGAGCTGAAGCAGATCTGCCATGATCAGATCTAACTCTGTTTCTTGCAAGGAAGATCGAGTCCCTTTAGTGCCTGTTGACTGTCAAGCAGGGAGTGCCATTCTGGTGGGGCTGAGGCTATCCACACCAATCTCCATGCTTCTCTCCCATTAAAATTATCAGATATAAGCTGTTTAGCCGTTTTTAGGCTTCGACTTCTTGATTTAAGTCTCTCAAATTGATTGTCCATGTCGTCGTCGATGAGCAGATCCAAGTTATGACAAATCTTATAATATTGGGCCATTAGGAGATTTTGTCGTCTTATCATGGGCGATTCGATGCTACACAAAACGGGTAGCCATTACAGTGAAGTGGTCTTGATACATCCACTAATTATCCGCATTGTCTGGTTCAAAACGGTGTCGATCTTTTTGACGTGGGTGCTATTCATCCAGACAGATGAGCAGTACTCAGCTGCAGAATACACAAGGCTCAGTGCTGATGTGCGAAGTGTGGAGGCGGATGCTCCGCAGGAGGTTCCAGTTAACTTCTAGAAAATATTATTTCTGGTTCTTAGTTTTGCTGCAAGGTTGTTTAAATGTTTATTGTACGAAAAGTTGCGATCCATTACGACTCCCAAATACTTGGGGAAGGGGTTGTGTTGGAGGAGAGTTCCATCAAGAAGAACGTCAAGTGGGAGAATCGCCGCCCGATTGTTAAGATGGAAGATGCTAGTTTCCGTCTTGCTGGAACTGGGTACGTTTGTTTTTTTTTTTTTTTTTTTTTTTTTTTTTTTTTTTTTTTTTTTAAACTGCAGGAATTCAGCCATGGCCTTTTTGAAGGAAGCATCCCGGCATTCCCCTGGAGTGATTTGGGGAAACCATGGAAAACCCAAATCTGGATGCCCGGACGGGGATTCGATCTGCCGTACTCCCTGATGCGAGGCCAGAACGCTAGCCGTTACACCACCACGAACGGTAACTGGGTACGAGACGCCATATATTAAAATAGTTGCTCAGGGTTTTGAGGTCTGCTGTTAAACTATTTTAGATTTGGTGAACAGGATCTCCTGGCAACCAGAGCACAGTTATCCTCATGTCACCTAATGGTTCTAATCAGAGAAAAAAAGAGCAAGAACCCTTGGACCTTCACTAAGGGATTGCCAACTTCACATGAAAGGAATAAGCCGATCAAAAAGCGATTGCCTTTCAAAGTTATTACTTGACCACAAAGTCGATATAACCTGCTCTTATCATTATCACCAGATGATAAAAAATGCTGTTGGCCTTGTTCAAACCAACCAAGCTATAATTACGTCACTCAACTAAATATAAAGTCCGAGGTCGTTGTAGTCACTCTAGACGCAATTTCGAGTGTAACCGATCTCCCGCAGGCTGTAGCTTACACTCTCTGAGGTCGAATATCACACAACTCTTAACATGTCTTGTCATGCAAACTGTTGAACGGTCTGGTGGCTCAGTGGTTAAGGCGTGTGACTGGAGCTCCAAAGGTCCCCGCTTCGAATTCCTGTCTTGGCGGGGATTTCTAAAGGCCCTTAACCCAATCTTCACTTCTGGCGAAGCTTGCTGCGTAATGTACGCTAGACCGATTTGGTGTTTCGGATTCCACGTTAAACTGTAGGTCCCATGTTCCCGGTAGTATTATCGGGTTTTGTTAATGCAGACGCGACAAGAATGTGCATGCGTGGCAAATAGAAAAACTATTGTCACCTGGCGGCAGAACGCATCTCTAATTTCACGACCAGCAATGCCATACGCATTTAAATTTTTTAAACGCAAAGTTTTTAACTGTTCCAAACCAATTGTAGTTTGCATAATTGATATTCAAACAATACATTTACCTTAAAGTTTATGATATCAGCACATTCCAAGAAACATGTGCCTCCAGTGAACTAATGTTCAGAATACGCGGTCAGATTTGTACAAAACGTTTTTCATTTATTCTAGCACAAATACAAATTCATCTATTCACATTATCATCCACAATTTGCTGTGGATATTTCTTATTCCACATTTAATGTTCCATATTTCGTACACCAAACACACTTAGTGCAAAAAGGTACGTTTGAAATCTGTTAGTCCGAATCCATTATTCGTCGCGGACTGCTGTAGGCTGATAACTGATGTCAAGAAATCTAACTCTGCTATTAACAACTACTTCACAGTACAGTCGCGGGCAGTATTTTGTAGTAAGATTTTAGCGGTAAGAAAGGCTGTTTGCTTTCAAGCGGCGTGAAACTCCATGCCGCCATACCCGACTCCAGCGTCCAAGGCCGCTAGAGTAGCAGTTTTACTGTGAGAAGGGCACGCCTTGTCCACGAGGAACACATCCACTTAGCACGTGAAGTACACGACGGAACGGTATGATATTCAGCCAATGCGAGAAGCGGATAACCCACTTTCAGAGCCGGTAACGTTTCTAGGCGCTAACATCACCGCCCCAGTACGCGATGTGAATTTACGTAGGTCAGACCTATTAAAAACCAAATTGGCCATTTTTAGGCATTTCTATCAGCCTCCCCTCCGCTGACTCAGAAAGTAACTGCTACCATCTTTGATCCTATGATCCACTATTCGCAGTATCGGAAAAACCTCCTATTAAGTACCTATCGATGTAATAATACCAGGCAACAGTTTTCTATAATAAATCTAGTAGTCACAACTATCAATATCATTCCAAGGAGTACCTACGTCCTGATTCTAAGTAAGATAAGTCTCTGTTTGTGTTTTTATCCTAGCCAGGTACTTACAGATGTCGACTGGAAACCTAAAGCCTAAGCCGACAGTAAGTAAGTGCTAAGACGGACCCACCAATGGGTTAAGTGTCACCGCTTGCTCAGTCAACACGCGACAGTACATCCTGGTTTTGCCCAGCACACCATTTTGCTGATATCAAGCAAACTGATGCAGTAACTGCAATTTACATCATCCACTCAAGGATCAAAGATTGCACTGAATAAAATGTGTTCTATTTAATGAATAGCTTCATAACTTTACGATGGTAAAGGAAGCTGTACGAAATATTGGCGTAAAGTAGCATTGCGGTTCGTTTATTGTTTTCGTTAATACTGGGAATTATTTGTAGTCACTTTTTAAAATAACGATCAATACTATAGTCAACTATTTTAAACGAAAATTTAAGGAAACATTTTTGTATTTAGGACTGGCGTCACAGTCACGGCGTAAGCAACTCGTCCCCGTCAGACTACCCGACTTTCGGCAGAACGTGAGTACAAAGTAACAACAAAGGCGAGCTACGAAGCGGGTCCTGCGGCGTACTGCGACGTCAGCGCGCTCTCAGTGTGAGGCAGGAGAACGCTAAGTCGGCACTCCAGTCCACACCCATCAGTGTTTCGCTGTCGCCGCAGATATTATCTCTCTCATTCTTCTCTCTCCACACACTCTTCCCTCTGTCTCCCTCGTTCGATTGTTATACTTTTTTTGCTCGTTTTCGCACACGGTTTGATAATATCGCAAAGTTTTTGATATCCACGGGGCTGTAATCGATAGAAATACAACGCCACATAAGGCAGTTACGTCTATTTAGAAGCAACTTTAGAATATTTGGTGACTTCATTTGCGAGACAAACGAGAAAATATTCCTCAATGTTCTATTAATTGTAATTCCTTCTCAACGCAGCATTTCCTGTTGCGTAATTTTATCTTTGAATAGTAGTGTCAAAATTATTTTCTCTCTTTACATAATTTCTGTAGCATAATGAAATCGTTTCGGGTCTAAGAATACAGCACCGACTATTTTTGTTTTTGTTACAAACAGTAGCTACTTATTTGAAATCTAACAACCAAATGTGAAAAGTTTTCCTTCTTACGTAAGCGTCTAATTCAACATAAATTTATTTGTGACGTTAGCCTGCTCTGGGGTTCAAATCCAATGTCAGAATAACTGTCAGTGATTATATATGCTTCAAAGATTGATTCCATAAATGGGTACATATAAGAAACTTCGAAACACATGTTCTTTCGAATAAATCTGTCTGCATTAAGATTTCAAGGTGCCTTAGCTAGTCTTCGTCGTGGTTTAAAGTAGAGGTCTGGTGACTCAGTGGTTAACCGTTTCCTACAAGCTATTGGAAACACAGAGAAATTTATAATGTCAATTTCATATTTGCTTAAAGGTACTTGAAATTAAACACAAATATTTTTGGGGGGAACTCTAAATACTAGTTACTAATCCGGTACAAATAAGTACCGTCATGGACTCTGCGTATCACAGGATGTACAGAAATAGCAGTTTAAATCAATTATTTTCATGTTAGTATGAAATGCTAGCCTCGTGATATTCAGATACAAAAATACATTGCAGTGGGAACATTTGAAATGTTGGTCATTTTTTCGAGCAAGGTCCTTAGTTGCTATGATAATATAACTGCTTTTTGTTATTTTTCGTCTTGCTACTAAAACAAATGCTTTTTATGGCAAAGGCGTTTCGTATTTATTTAAGACATCTTCAGTGCCCTAGGTAACACACACACACACACTTCACACCTTCATTTGATTTTTACAGAATAGGACCAGTGAATACCTATGTTTCCCAATCTTACGTCTCTTATTGTGGAATAGTATGACTTGCGTTGTTTTAACTGACGAGGGCTTGATGAAATATTGATTGACCTTTTCTTCTTACCGATATCCTTCATAGACATAATACAACTGATCATCTGAAATTTTTACAGACATTTTTTTAAATATCAGACTATTTATGTTATAGGCATTAACAAATACAATATCAGAATTCCCCAAAACAATCTGCGACATGATATTGGTGATTTTCTACCAGCATTACACAAAGCCATCAGCAGTATCAACCCCACCCATGAATGTATTGTAGTCCTTGACGACTCTTTGGCGTAAAACTGTCGACTTCAACACATCTTTTGTTTTTTTGCTTGTAACCAGTGGTGTAACAATAGGCTGTCAGAATGGGCCAAAATCCATGGGACCCACTTCCGGAGGGGGCCCCGATTACCGATCGTAGAGGCTCTACGGCCCGAAATCCACCCAGATCGCCAAACCAGCCTGAGAGAGGGGCCATCGATTGAAGTTGCCATGGACCCTAACCAGTATAGTTAATAGTTACGCCTCTGTGTATAACAGTAGTTTCCTCGCTGCCATGAAAATTTGATACTAAATGTAAGACCTTTTTATCCTTCCATTTCCACTAGCCAACGTCTAGGTTTGAAAATGTATGGTCACAATCTCCTCTTTTTAAATTGCCATCAGCAGATAAGTTGTTAGAACGACCCTTGCAGTTAGACCTGTTTGTCTAATAATGAAAGAGATGAGAAATAATTATCGAAATAGATAACATGGTCATTGCTCCACTATTGTTCAGTCATTTCGAAGACCACTCTTTGACCTAATGAGTAATCCAAGAACTTTGCAGTCATTTCTTTATTTTTGCCTTTATAAATTATAAACTTCTAAGAGAAGAGCTTCAATGAGAGCGTAGTTCTTAGAAATATCAATTTGAAAATTTCTAAAACAATAATAAACCAATTGTATACTAGTTAAATCTATTTACCAATAATTTGTATAAAACTAATCAGAAGACCTTGACGTTACTTATTTGTCCTCGTCGGTTTTTCTAGATTATTTAGTAGAGAAACTAGAAAAACATATTTTATATGTAAAATATATATGGTTAAATGTTCAAACTAAAAGAATAATAACAGAAATCGACACTTGCCAAGTAAATTCTCATCTAAAAATGCATTGTAACGTAGCACTTGTTTCTCTTGTGAATACGCTGTCAAGTCCCAATTTGATAAAAATCCTTGCTTGGTAGTTTTGGGCAGAATTTAAAAATAAATGTTTTCATTGTCTGACCTAATGGTACAGCAATGGATCAACAGGCTTAACAATGCAGTGCACAATGGTATTATGGTGGTAAACATAATGGTACTAATTTGTACCGTCAGGGAGGAAATGGTTAAGGCGTTTCACTGGAGATCGAAAGATCTCTGGTTCGAATCCCTGCCTCAGCGGGGATTTTCAAAAGGCGTTTAACCCAGCTTGTTGGGTAATATAAAGTGCACCAGAAAACTTCCGTGGTTCTGATTCCACGTTAAACTGTACCCGGTAGGATTACCGAGTTAGGTTAAGGGGGCTAAGTTGGGGACGGAATTCTCAGCCGATAAAATCCCTCTCACTAGGTCATTGCAACCAGACGAGCCTTTACTCTTACTAGAGTGAATTCCAAACTGATACACGAAATACACGTTTCTTAGCTCATCGAAAGCACTAAAATTAAATAAACTTGAGTTGTTGTAACGACCTGGTGACAAGGTTTCTTACTGGTTGCGTAATCCGCCACTATCATAGCCACTTAGCTTATCCACGTAGTGCTATGGAAATAGGTAACCAACAGTTTTACTGGGAATACAAACCACGAAAGTGATATCTCACGCAGGGGCGTAGCTATTATGGGGCTAGGCACCGGGGCCCCCAAGCATACCTCTGAGGGCCCCAAACCGCACCTCTGGGGGCCCCCAGCGCAGTTCAGAGGTCCACGAGACTTCATGGCAAACTGGTGACCTTTTTTTAGCTCTACAGTCGTCTAAGGGGTCCCCTGAAACACAGGAAGCCCCTCACTAAGGAGGGCCCTCTCACTGCTCAGGGGGCCCTTATCAGCAACACAAAGCAAAAAAAAGGTCGCCAATCTGGCTTGAGGGCCCAAAATAAATTTTTTGCTCCGGGGCCCTTGTTGATCTAGCTACGCCACTGATCTCACGTAATTCACAATATACAATCGGCAATACCATTAGTGAAAGTCTGGTTGATAGCCTTTGAGAATTACAGCCGAGACTGGGATTCGAACCGGGCACCATTCGATCTCCAGTCAGACGCCGTAATCACTAAGCAGCCAGACCACTTCATCAAACGGGCTGATTTTATATCAGTATCGCGATGGAAGTAGTGCGCACGGCGACGCTCCAGCGGTCATCATGAAGTCTCGCACCCGCCGTAAAGCACACATAGGGATTAACGAAGATACTTCTATAGCTTCGAACCAAACAACACGATCGGATTAGGAAATACAGCCAGTATTGCCGCGCGACACGCGTTAGTAGATCGCTGACTTAGCGCGTTAGTACTTCAGGTATGAGAGGCAGACACGATACGATAAAATTCGAACTTCTGTAACTGGACCGGTACCATCTTTAGCGAAAGATGACTAAAGTGTTTCTTTTGTAATTTACAGTAGAACTCTGATTATCCGAATCACCGATTATCCGAATCGCTTTTTTAATTAAGACGGAAACGTACTGCGAAAAAGATTCCCCTCTTTTATGAAAACCAACCCAAAGTTCGGATAATTGCAGCTTTGTTTAACGACTGGTACGGCGAAATTTTCATCCCTGAAGTGCAAAAGCACCAAAAAAAACTTGGAAAAGAAGGCAATTTGAACATAAATACAATAATTAATTAAAAAGGAACCCCTTTTTTTTCGAAAAAATCCGATTTTCCGAATTTTTTAGTATCCGAATGGGGTCCGGTCCCAATTGATTCGGATATTTGGAGTTCTACTGTACAATACTGTAGCTCTGCTTTCAGTAGCGCTTCCTTCAATTGTACACACTTGATTTTTTCCTGTAATGGTTCTTGAAAATATAATTTCATGTAAATTACAGTTATATTTCAATTCATAGTATGAAAAATAATTGCGCTACGACCATCAAATGTCGCTCCCAGCCATCTGAGAGAGACGTGGTCGTTAGCGAACACAAACTTCCCTCACGATTCCACTGCTACTCCGCAAAGTTAGGACAGAATTTCCTGTCTTTCATCTGTTGTGCTCATTAGCACGAAACAGAGAAAATTGTGGCGTCATGTATAGTGTTCTAAGCCGAACTTAGTCGTCAATAAAATGTTAGATTAAGACAGTAGTGCTTCTCATCGCAGAGAAAGGGTAAGAGAAAAAAGCTTTGTTAATCAAAGATTGTGACTGTAGGTAGTCAATAAATGTTTGTGTATTTTCTTAGCCCCGGATTTAGAGATGAGGATTTAGTTATGACTCTTGTATAAATACCAAAAAGGGTGTTGGTACTTAAGTTTCAAGTTTTAGGAAGAGATAATTAGATCGCGGCGTAGTAATGTAGACTTCAGATTTAGCAGTTGTGACCAGAACACTGTGAGAAGGGTGGGGAGAATGAGCATTGTTGTAGTAAGAAATACCGTAAGCAACTGCATAGTCTATTCTTGTCACGTATTGATGAATTCATCACCTCGTCATCTAGAATTATTGGTAGTCAATTTCAGGGTAATGGTATATGGGCACAGAAGAGGCGTGTTTTTCAATCCAAAGTTTTAAAACTAAAGCTCAGAGTTAATAAAATGTAGAGAAGACTACACATGGAAGTAAAAGAAATAAACCGGAATTTCAAAAAGAGTCTTTAGCGCAAGAGATGAGCCTCTGCTATTCGATTAATAAAGAGTCAAGATATATGTGCTAGACCCTACTTTCAAAAACATCAGTTAAAATTTACATAAAGCGAAAATAAGAATAGCCGTATTGATATATGATATTAATTAATAATCTCTATATAATAAGCAGATGGCTATAATGATGGGTGCTAGTAGTAAGTTCTGATATCAATCGCGTAGTGTATATTACAATTATTTAATAATTTTTGTGTTGTAATAGTTAAGAAATATGAAGGAAAATTAGTGCACCTTAATTATAAGTTTACTAAAGCTGACGAGACGTATATACTACTTTTGGAAATTTCTTGTGAATTTATTAACTTATTGCTTTTAGGTTCTGAATGTTACCACTTTCTGAAGAGATTGTTAATAATTCTTTACGTCCAGTTCATAGGAACTATATTGACTATGGTATAATTTAGACTGATTAATTTTATTTATCCATACAGTCTTTGAATGGTTAAATAGTAAATTTGACAATACAGTCGTATTCACGGTATTATATGTTAGATATGGTGTTGAAAGTAGTATAAAAATAGAATGAAAATAAATTTTTCGTGTAGTGACTAGAATAGATTTTAATTCAGGTAGAATGCATTTTCTCATTCATATTGGGAGATTTGTTAATTTAATATTCAGGAAGGTAATGATAATGAATAAGATTCCATTAAACTCTGTATAGAATAATAAATGTAAAGAAATACTAAAAACTTCGTAAAAAATTAGGTTGTAAATATTAAGTAATTAAGAGGAAACGATATTTAAAATTCGCAAAACAACTGTGAGAACTTTATTGAGGAAATGCCATGAAAAACTGTAGATATAAAAGAAGTCAATAGAACAACATCACAAAAGAAGGTGATTTTACACACACTGTCAAGAAAGCCTTATTAAAACAATAACGATTGAAAGACAGACTAACGGAAATAACTCCAAAGGAAGACCATGGAATCAGTCCACAGATCGGTTAATTCTAAAAGACTCCACAACGTCGGAAGGAATGTCGCGGAAAACTGAAAACAGACTGAAGCAGTCAATTGCCTCAGACCAATCCTCAGATTGCAGATAGCGATGTTAATGACCAAAGGGTACTAAAAATTATAAGAAGCATTATAGTTTACTGACATGTCCACGGTAGACTTATGAAAGGTTTAAACATATTTGTCGTTCTTAAATATTGTAATTGGGTTTTTAAAAGCAATGATAAATGGTTCTGTTAGTATAATGCATTACTATAATGTTCTGTACTCTGAAAGACGGGTTTATGAGAAACCATAAAACGTGTGGTGAACCTGCATTTATCTCCCATCCAGCAATGCTTGGCAGGGTAAACTCATACACGCGCAGTCACTGTACCTGCTGTTCATATCATAATATTTTTAACCGTGGGCTTTGGATAGACGCAGATTTTTACACTTGTATCAGAACCCGAATTTTCCTACTGTATTAATTTTCACTTCTTTCTCCCAAATTAATTAATGTAGTAGTTAATACGTACTTGTCTTTATTTTCTAACGAAAGATCCAAGGCACCACGGAAAAAACTGGAATGAATCATAAACAATCATTAAATTCATCGTATTGATTTAAACGTTATTACCCGCTGGATCAATCTTTAATAACAATTACAAGATTGCAGACTTAACGTGAAATACTGTGTTTCTTCGTAAACCAGGGGATTCCATTACTTACTTCTTAGATGAACCACCCCTTATAGTATCCACACGGACGTCTCACTAATGATAAATAACAAGATCAAAACAGGAGAAGACTGTGGGCCTGGATAAATATCTAAATGTGTAGGTCAGCACGGAATGAGGATAAATGCCAAGAAGAGTCAGCTTATTAGGTACACAGATAAAAAACTAAAGGTTAATTATGATTATAGGGTGGGTTCAGAATTGTTTGTTGAAGGCTTGAAGTGCAAATATCTTGGCATAACGTTTTATAATAAACTCAATTGGGCAGAGAGCATTGGGTAGGAAGTAGGAAAAGGTTACAGAATCCTTCATTTACTGGAAAGGGTGATGAGAGGATGTACCAGAGAAGTTAGGGAATTGAGTTACAAAACTTAACTTTGGTCATATCATTGGTTGAATATGGTGGTGAAGTTTTGGACCCACATTTTGGGTATCAAATACAGGAGTTGGAGGGAGTACAAAGAAGAGCATTGGTTGAAGATTTAGTCTAGCGCATGGAAGGGGAAAGGCGACCATGACCACAAACTTGCACTCCTTTTTATGCATAAGGGAGTGGGGAAATTTTCTTTTGTGGGTAAAGATGTCAGGGACTGGAACAAATTACCAAGTACAGTGATGAATAATTTACTAAAAACGCTGAAGAAATTTCGTAAATTGCAAAATTATTTGGGGGGAGGGGTGAATTTAAGCTCAAATAATATAAATAATTGAAAAATAAAATAAAAAGGTCTAATCTTATATATATATATAAATAGACGTGTGTTTTCCTATATTTCACTTTTCAGCCACTACTTACCTAGCACAGATCACTGGTGTGTTGAAGTAGCATGGAGTTTTCTGTCGTGTACAACGTTGGCCGAATGTCGATAGATGTAGGGATGTGGGAGGTATGATGGTTAAAAGTGGTCAATGCAGGACATTTTCGTATTTCGACCAAAGACATGTGTCTTCGTAAATGTCACTCTGCTGCCACAACTACATAGCATAGACCAATGGTGATTGTGTGTTGTAGGGGTATCGTGTCTCCTATCGTGTACTATGGTGGTTAGACGTCGGTAGCTATGGGGGTGTGGTTGAAAGTTGGCGAACTGTGGCACTTTCATATTTCCACCAAAAACGTATGTGTCATGGTGCATCACTTTTCAGCTAAATCTATCTAGCGCAGATCACTGGTGTTTGTGTTTCGGTAATTGCGCGAGTGTGGGAGATATGGTAGTTGAAATTTGTAGATCAAGGATATTTTCGTATTTCGACCAAAGACATGTGTGTCCGTATATTTTACTTTGTTGCCTAAACTACATAGCGCAGATGAATGGCGTTTGTATGTGGTAATAGCATTTAGTCTCCCATCGTGTACTATGGTGGTTAGATGTCGGTAGCTATCAATCCAAATTCTTTACAAACACGAACGAAGTCGTGGGCACCAGCTAGTCAGATGATTAAGAGAACTGCCACCGGAGCTTGTGTTCCATCTCAATTAATTTAATTAGTTAATAACAATCAAAACCTTTTCACAAACGTTCACTGAGTTCACACAATCTCACATAGACGATCAGGGAGCTTTACTGATGTCTGTTATACTTGAGCGTAATATACACCCCAATTTGAAAAGGAAATAGAACTACTAAATAACTAATTTTGCAATCTTATTAATAGCCATTATGAAATAAATTGTTGATTCTTTGCAATATCGAGAAGAAAGTTATTAAGAGTAATTTTGAATAATATTCGTGTTATAGTTCCAACGAGATATTAATTTCGTTACATCAATATATTAATACACTAAGCGAAAAATTATACTACATTTTTAAGAATATTGCGCGCACGGAGAAGTGTGAGATTTGGCATAGTTAAAGACTATATGGAGAAGAAGTGAAGGAGGCTAAAATCTATATATAATATGCGTTACAAATACATTAAAATAAGTAAAATCAAACGCTCGCTCGCCTACGTAGTTCGCTCAGATGGCTGGTAGATGGCGCAGCTAGCGGCCTTACTTTGTCTTTGGTAAAACAAAACAGTCGAAATTAATCTCTGAACTTATATAGAAGCAAGAAGCAATATTTCGAGGGCTGGTAGATAACGCAGCTAGCTGTCAGAATATTGGGCGAACGGAGGAACTTAAAGAAATACAGAAAAAATTATATATAATATATTTTACAAACCTTGGAATCGATATAAGCAGTCAGAGATAATCGATTGCTTCAGTTGTAAACAAATGTGCAGTTTGTATCTGGATTGCGACACGGGCTGCGCAGAACGAATTTCCCGTAAACTTTTTACTCTTGGTCCAGGCCGAATTTCAACCTAACCATGATCACTATGACAAAACGAACCTATTTAGGTTGATATGATCCCTGTACCGATAATTTTTGTGTCATTTTTACAGTGCTGCTAACATTTCGCGGTTGCGGAGCATCATACATATTTCGGCATTTTTAATTTAATTCGTGGCGACTTTTCCGGAAAAGGAGAGTGCTAAACGTGAAGAGGACACTATAAGGAAACAGTTAATCCAAATTTCAACAGGTCAGTAACAGTTTTTCACTGGTGGAGAATGTTCCACCCCACCCAAAAATATAATAAGCATAGTTAATACATGTTACAAATAGATTATTCAAATAAAAAATTAATTTGCGAACGTGTGTGTGCGCGTTAAATAGGATCGGAGCCAACGTTCTTACGTGAATTCCCCGCATTGAGACACTCTGTGGTCTTTGGTAAAACGAAAGACTCGGATAAAGTAGAGATTAATGTTTGAAGTTATGAAAGGAATACTTTGAAAAGGAATGTAGCGATTCTGCCAGATACTATATGGTCAATTGATTATTTAAAATGTTAAACTTTGGTTAAGTGTCTTTTGATTTTTTTATTTCAGTAATTATATTAGAGAGAAAGAGAGAGAGAGACAAGAAATAAGGATACTTATTTGCGTGAAATTCAAAATGATAATAGACCAAATTTAAATAGCGAACACACAAAATGACGAAATTATTTTGATAAAGCTGAAGCAGTTTTCCGGCCTAAATAAACCATCGATAAATACATTTCATAATTTGCTATGGTTAGATTAGAAGCTAAAACTTACCATACAGTCACGCGTGGAGTATATCGTTTTAATTTTATAGGTAATGCAGAGAATTACTAGATTATTACTCTTTCATGAAAGAAACTAAACAACTTAATGCATTACGGTCGAATTTCGATTGCTGGCGATCACTAAAACCATTAAGCACATCACTTTTAAGGCAAAAAATTTGCTGTTCGTCCAAGAATTCTCCATGAAGAGGAAAGTTTTGGCAACCTACAGTGGATTTAGTAAATTTTTCGTGATTTCTGCAGTAATATGGATTAAGGAAACCATAACTGCAACAGCCTTTAGTAGGTTACATAGTCATCTTTACATCTCGATTGTCCACCTCTGGAAGACAGTAAGAATCGCGTTATTACTCTCATAAAAAAATAAAAATATGTGCTTGTTTATTTTCAGGTTAGGTAGGGGATTGTACTTCATGCTCCTCCAACTTCACATTGCATTGCCTATCAATTCTAATCAAATTCATTGTAGGCTATATTATAGGAAGCAATGCACTCCGAATTAAGAGCACTTTCAGTAAAATATCACTAATATATGCAAAATAACTGGTAAATAAAATATTTTGCATGTTTTACTCGAAATTTTCAAATTATTTTATATTTAAGTGTTTTCACTATTTCAGGTTCCTGTGTAATAGTTTTTTAAGAAAGACCTGGTTTAAAACTAACAACTTTCTTGGGCAGTCACTTTCCACTGAAAAAAAAAAAACGAAGGAAAAGAAAATTATCCTAGTCTTGTACTTGTCGAGATATAAATATCAACACCGCACAAGAAACTGGAAGAAAATAAAAGAAAATCCTACGCGTTTGAATTTTTTAAGACTCTGCTTCAATATAATTTTATAAAATTTTAAATCAGAAATTTCATTCCGGTTATGATCTAGAGCAGTGGTTTTCAACTTGTGGTCCGCTGAGATGGGACAGGTGGTCCGTACACAGAATATTAAAATTTTTGTTATAATTGTATTAAAGATATCCTAACAAATATTAAATAAATAAAAGCTATTGGCATAAAATGGATACCATACTAGTATACCGTAAGGTATAAACAGGTGTAAACTAAAGATCAATTCGTACAAAATTCGTGATTATTTAAACTCCCAGCATGACATGAGGATACGGCAGCGCTCCTTTGAAGTTGAGATAAAGATCGTACTATTAGGGCCTTGTTGTAGGTGAAGGTCTTAAAGAACCGCGGTAAGTGCTCATAAAAATTGGTAGCTTCCGTTAAAAATTAAAATATAAATTAGTGATTCGTGGGATTATTTTTAACATTTTCCTGGATCTCGGGTTGAGAAACAATGATATAGAGTTCTGTGACAGACGAATAGACAGGCAACAGAACAATTGAGCTGGGGTTTACCTTCCGGTTCGGAAGCCTGAAAACGAAGTTTGATTTTAGAGTAACAAATTTCAAATTTCGCTAAGACTGCAACCTTTTGGTCCCAACCGATTGTAATATTCCCAGTAACGAAACCATCCTATCGCACCACAATCGACCATGGAATTAGGTCAGGGTCGCGATTGTTATCTCAAGACGAACGATGACTGAACCATGGTGAGGTAGCTATAAGCACCTCTACGTTGGTTCCGACCCTGAAGACGTCTTTTCTGTATGTTATTCATGTTAATGTTATTATGACTCCTTGGTAATAGCAAAGTAGTGTAAATTTGCGTAGAGGCAAATAGCATAGCTTAGCATAGAGTACTAAGTTTAATTCAAGTTGATTCCTATGTAGCGTACGCTTTGGGTTCAATTCCGTAGTAACGTATTAACCCCTTTCTTGTTATTATTATCTATTTTATTTTATCATCTTACATTCTTTGTATGTAAATCCCTCCCCAAAATCCTATATTCCATTTACTTTTACAAATTTTAAATTATCTCAGCGTTTTTCGTAAGTTATTATTCACTAATAGTCGTCGTTGGTGAATGGTAGTAGTACTTTGTCCTCGCATTCGGGAGGACCCGGGCTAAATTCCCCGTCCTGCCATCCAGATTTCGGTTTTCCTTGGTTTCGCAAAGTCACTCCAGAGATGGTTCCTTCAAAATGACATGGCCGAATTCCTTCCTGTCCATTGTTCCCATCTTCTCCCGGCTGCAGTGTCCTTGACGTCGGCGATCCGTAAAGCACGATCAAAAACATAAACAATACGTTTGTGTGTGCCCGCTGAAATTAACATTTTTTAGGACTCTGAACTGTTACGTGATAGACCGTTAAGTGAATTGTTTCTGAAATCATCTTATCTATACTATCTATATAGTGTACAGAAATCGCAGTGATATCGTTAATATGAACAAATAATAGAACTGGAAGTTTCGAAAATTGTATGGTTTCGACTAAACAACGTAGTATAGGTGTGTTAAATGCGTTTAAAAGCGTCATAGAGGAATGTAAAGCTGATTAAGATAAATCCAAAAATCCCTATGACCAATGCTGAGGTTCAGAGAGCAAATCAACAACGCCTGAAAGACGAGACTGTGGTGTATAGTGCTCCGCAAACGAGTATGGTTGAATCGCGACAGGCTACAGCTTTAGAATAATTCAGTGTTAATTGTGGCATTAATTTAAAAACAAATCAACTACAATTTACAAAAAATAGGATAATAGCATCTCACAACCTCCAGTCTGTTTGAAACTAATTATTGGTTAAAAAATGAAAAGAACCTCATCATGCAACATTCAAAATTACTAAATACTTGAAGAAGTATTTAGTAATTTGCCATTATCGATATTGGTTCTTTCATTTGAAATAGCTCCTAAGGGTCTCAAGAATTTTGTCATCATTTTGTTAATGGTGGTCATCTGCTGACCTATTGCCGAAAACATAATAATTGTTTTAGCTTATTTAAGCACCAGAAAAGTACTCGGTGGCAAGACGTTTGGCGTATAGTAAATATGAGCTATTTGCATTATCTTCACTGTAATTAAGGACTATTTTCCCTGCCGAGTATGATTACTTAATCTAGAAATTACAGACCTTATTGTAGGCTCCAGAATACGGTTGGATGATTTCTACGTCAATCTATTATTTGAGTGAAATCCAATTTTTACGTATAATTGTTAGTAGAACTTGTTTTTTTAAATAAATTATAATTCGTTTCAAAGAGAAACGTGTAGAGAGCATAAAGAGTTAGGGTTGCCTATGTAAAAGTGGTTGTCAGTAGGGTTGCCAGTTGTTAAAAATTTAGTTAAACATACTAGCGGCCATATTTTGATAGGCAACCCGGCAGAACGTATTCTGCTACTAATAATTATACATAAAATTTGAATTACAATCAAATAACAGATGGACGTAGAAATCATGTGTGCGTCGAAATATTTGTCCCCAAGTATTAATCTTAATCCCATTAGTCTCTGAGATATGTAATACGTAATAAATAGGGAGCAATCCCTAGCAGTTAAATTAATACTTAACTGACAGCTCACAATTTGACAAATAGTATAGTGAACCGATCCTTTTCCCTTGAGCTGAATAGCCATACGCACTAACCAAGGCAAACTGTACCGATTGCTTAATGTTTTTAATCTTCTTAACATTCACGAGTTTTCTAATAAAAATAGAAAAAATCTCGGTTAAATTTTTGATTCTAATGGTTTCTCAGTCAGTAAAAACATCAGAATTTCTGGCTAAGGAATAAAAAAGAAAGAAAAAATTATACCTGCAGTTTTGCGTGGAAATTGCTTGAAGAACGGCATTTTTAAAGAGTTACGAAAAGTATGAATGTTAATTTCGAAGTTGCGTCTAGCGCACCAAACGCCGGAGAGGAAAATCAACAGTGATCTTAATATGCATGAGATACACCGGCGGCGGTTAAAGATTAACTACTCTTTCCGTATAAATTGTTTCTTATTTCCATACAAATTGAAATTTAAGGCGTTAAATTTGTCCTGGAGTATGTTACAGTTTTTCTTTACCATTCAGAGATAATCTGAACACACTATGTTTTATGCTAAGGAAGGTTCTAAATGTATCACTTAATTTCAAAGTATTTTATCATTATTGTGTAGCAAATACAGGTAAGATAACACTTAAACGTTTTTAATACTTCAGGATATTAATTTAGGGTGGTCTGAGTAAATTTATGTTTTTGTTTAAATCCTTCATCCTACTCTCTATCCTGATAACAAATAATGAGAATGGTACACGTTACGCAAACTAACTACATTATTAACTAATGTAGTAACATTTCTCGTAGTTCACAGTAATTTAAGCAGCCTACATGTGGTGATATGTAGAGATGTGAATTATTTGAAATAGGCCTACATGTATTTCAAATGCAAAATACCTATTTTGGTTTTGTATTTAAAATACTTTAATTTAAAAAGAATTTTGTATTTTATTTGAAGTACTTTTCAAACATATTTTCTATTTGGAAAATGCAAAATACTTTTCTTAGCTTTTCATACTTTTTTATTTCATTTTGACAGTATATTAAACGAATATTGATATTCATACTACTGGAAACATTAAAAAATAAAAGTACTTTTAATACTTCAGGATATTAATTTAGGGTGGTCTGAGTAAATTTATGTTTTTTTTTTAAATCTTCATCCTACTCTCTATCCTGATAACAAATAATGAGAATGGTACAACACGTTACGCAAACTAACTACATTATTAACTAATGTAGTAACATTTCTCGTAGTTCACAGTAATTTAAGCAGCCTACATGTGGTGATATGTAGAGATGTGAATTATTTGAAATAGGCCTACATGTATTTCAAATGCAAAATACCTATTTTGGTTTTGTATTTAAAATACTTTAATTTAAAAAGAATTTTGTATTTTATTTTGAAGTACTTTTTCAAACATATTTTCTATTTGGAAAATGCAAAATACTTTTCTTAGCTTTTCATACTTTTTTTATTTCATTTTGACAGTATATTAAACGAATATTGATATTCATACTACTGGAAACATTAAAAAATAAAAATTAGATGATAACTTCGTTTTACACAAATAACAATGAGCTTGACAGTATTGGCTCATCTAATGATTCCGCCACCGACTTGCATCTTGTGATGGTCTGTTAGTCGTTTTTATACCAGTTTTGTTTACTTACCTACATTTTGCAAGATATGTAGAAAAACTCTTAAGGGAAGCGTTAGTGCTAGTACGAACTTCTTGAATAATATAATAGCAATCAAATAGGTTATATTAATTTGTTATTCTTGTTTTGTAGCAACTGTACTAAAAGTTATTCTGGTCTGAGAACCAAGTGACAAACATGTTTAAACTTTTATTTGTTTACATTTAATTCTGTTGTGTTTGTAAAACAAGTGATGCAAGAAAGGACAAATTATGTATTTATTTTAGTTGGAAAGATCATGCTAACATCTCAGAAGAGTATGATAAAATCAGATCTCAACATACATAGAAGAGAAACTGTTTTGTTGGCACTTTGAAAAAATGAATCATACCACTCTTGCAAATAACTATCTTACCGAATTCAGTTGATTTTTACAAGTTAGTTATGAAATTTGTAGTTGATACTCTGTTACCAACAGAGGATGTGGAAATGATTCATTTAGGGCTCTGATTGTAAATGTTATTCATCTGTTATCAAGCCCCCCAAAAATTATGCGCCGTCACACATGCAATAAAAAATTGCCGAAGAATCTATAGAATACAAGTAAAATACAAAACTAGCTGTAAAAGTGACTGATTTTGTAGGCATCATGGCAGATATTTAGTATTTTTCCAAGGGATCTTTCTGGGTGTGTCCGTTTAATGGATTGATTGTGACGTACTTGAAAAAAAGTTTCCTACACTTTCTTGCTGGAGACTTACTAGTAAAAGGACCTCATACATTTAATAAAGTAGTAAACTGATTGTTGACATATATTATGAGTTAGATTTCCAATTATCGAAAATTGTGAAATAAAAATCCAACAGTAAAAAAGGTGTTCCTAAAAAATAATACATGTTTGGCGAGCTCTGCTTCAGTAGAACATGGGATTATATCGAGACCTCATAGACTGAAAATGAAGGATGTCTTGTCTGAATAAGTGGTGATCTTAAAGTCTATGAATTAAGTGAAATAAATTACATACATCACAAATGAACAAAAAAGTATTTTATTTTAATAAAAGTATTTTTAAAATACCTATTTTGCATTTTTTGTATTTAAATACTAACATTTCAAACCATTTTATATTTTGTATTTGAAATAGAAAAACAAGAAAGTATTTACATTTTGTATTTAAATGCTTTTTAAAAACTATTTTGTACATCTCTAGTAATATGTGGTGATTTTAACAGTGACGATGACATTGAAGGATTATATAGTCTCCGCATATCCACTTTTATTTTTTTAAACTGCATTTGCGGTTGATGGCCGTAAGACTAAATTGCATGATTTCCATCAGCTTTAATGGCATTACTACTGCCATTACATGATACAAAGAAGTCTGAAATAATTTTATATTTTTAACTGATATCAGTCTGTATAGAACGCAACAAGAGCATGGTTCTAGTCACGAAACCTCAAACTTGTGTTTATCTTCCGTCGACAAAGTAAACCAATCAAACACAACCATTTGATCTCATACACTATCTAGTGTCTGAACATTTAATAAAAACCCTTCATCAGACGAGTAAAACAAATCGTAAAAAGTTACAAGAAAATTTATTGTGTTGTGTATATTGGGGGTATATTCAAATCTTACGATGGTAAGAGTGAGTTAGCCATAGCGAAAAACGAATTAGCAGCTGATAAAGTTCACGGGAGCAGTCTGGTTGCTCAGTGAATAAGGCACTCCTCTTAGAAGTTCAGGGCAGCAGGTTCGAATCGCGGCCCGTTACTTTGTTCATACAAAGTGCGCTAAGATTCTCTGTGGTTTTCATTTTACGTTAAAGTCTGGATTCTGGAGAAAATGATCTGGTCTTCCTAACTCTGAGTTACTGGCTTATTCCGCCTATTCCGGAAGGATTCAACCTGCCATCGCTTTGTGGACTGAATTATGTTTTAGGTGATGGTTAAAACTACTGTTTCTCAACACTATAATGTTCTGAAGATATCGTCATAAAAAGAATTAAACATCAAGTTTTTATCTATAGCAATCTCGTTAATCCGTTTCAGTATTTTAACATGTATTACATACGATATAAATTATTTAGTGTTTTGCCTTCAGCTATATTTATCACATCCTGTTTCAATAATTTTAATTTCAGCAAAGTTCCGACACAGGAGTGGTATCACATATTTAGCAACCTTACGTCTGTGCTGCTAATATGATTTTCCTTATCTTTTTGACATAACAGTATTGCTCCGAATCCCATTATCTTTTCCTTTTTACGCTGTTAAACACACAGGTTTTCGTATATATGCAATTATCTTAACGAAAAAGAAGAATATGTAGTTTTCTTGAAGCAAAGAAACTTGATTACATATTTTTTTTTAAAATCGATTGATTCTCAATTAAACAAAATTCATGTATTAATAAATTTCTTTACAAGATGTCCGTCAGAGAAAATAAATTGAAAATCACAACAAAGCGGCTTTGAAAACTTATGTAAGTTTAGTACCTCTGTACAGATCCTTCTAACAATAAGGAAGCTGGAATATAGCTTTTCTATGAAATCGTTTCTTTGAGAATTAATACCTTGGAGATTTGTCATGCGAATAAAAAGATGAGAGAGTTTTATTTAAACTTTGCAAACATTCGCAGCAAAGGGTATCGGGGATGAATAATTCTTGCTGAGGGAAACATCGTTTTCTTAAAGGGATACTTTTCGGAAGAAAAGTTAATTCAAAAAAATGTTAAACTCCGCTGTTCTCAGCCAGAATTTACTCACATTCGCCATACACTTTTTTTTTTAAATAAATAATACTGCACAACTTTTCTCTTGATTTCTCCGGAAGACACGTAGTATACAACTGCAGTCGCGTATGACTGATATTATTATTTTTTTTTTCTTTTTTCTTTTTTTCCCCATCGATCCGGCCATGAATGTGGCCAGTAAAGCCCGGTGAACCTAATCCGTTGGAGGAAAGTCTTGGGTTGTTAACTGTCAGCGAAACGTATAAACTTGTGTGTTCTGTATGATAAGCTTGAAATGTGTAGCTTATGAGGCGGGGATTGGGGACCATCCCATTAACCGCCTAGATGATTGCGCAAAACCATCTAAAACCCGCAATCAAGACAGCCTAGGCTCATGCCCGGTCTCGTAGTACCTTTCCGATCCAGCGTGCAGCACCGCAACGCACTGAACCACGCTGGCGTGTACGTGACTTTCTAAGTTCTGGTCATATTTCACACCATTTGTCACGCCATGACGTCACACTTTGACATCGCACTATGACGTTACGCCTATTGCTTTCGTAGCCGTAGAGATGTCGTGCTAAGTAATGCACAATATTTAATAAATAATAAAACTTCTGAGCATCTGCGAGTAAATTAACTGTCAGAACGCTGAAAGAGAAGTATGTATTGCCCTTAAATCGACATGTCAATCATTAGATGCTTAGTTTTATGTAATATTCGTATGATATATAGAAGTATTCCTTAAATTCTTTGTTCAAGAATGTGTACGATAAAACTTTAATTTTCGAACATTAATGTTAGCGAAAGTTTTGATTAGATTAGTTTTTAGCATGGGTCAAAATTACAACTAGCATTTGATGTTACAGCAGAGGGCACGAATAATTCAGTTTCTGAAAATAACTCGCTGGTGCCCACGACTTAGTTCGTGTTTGTAAAGAATTATTATTGACAGCTACCGCAAAGTAACGACCATTGTGTGCGATGGGAGACTGAAGGCTAATACCACACACAAACATCAGTGATCTTCACAGGGTATTTATTGCAGCAAGGTGGTATATAGGGCCACCCATGTCTTTGGTCGAAATACGAAAATATCCTTGAACGGCCACTTTCAACCACTATATCTTCCACACTCCCACAGTTACCGAAGTTCGGCCAACGTTGTGATCAATGGGACATTCTGTGCTACTACCACACACAAACAGCAGTGATCTGCACTCGATAGTTTTGGCTGAAAAGTGATACACCGGGTCACATACGTCTTTGGTAGAAATGTGAAAGTGCCGCAGGTCGGCCACTTTCAACCACCATATCTTCCACACTTCCTTAGCTACCTACATCTAACCACCATAGTGCATGAGGGGAGATTTGATTCTACCACCACACAGTACACACAAACACCAATGGATTATCCTATGTAGCTGTGGTAAGAAAAAGAAATATAAGGGGAGACAAGTCTTTGGTCGAAATATGAAAATGCCCTGTATCGACCACTTTTAACCATCATATCTCCCACACCCGCACAGCTATCGGCCAACGTTGTGCATGGTAGGAAACTCATGCTACTTCCACACACAGACACCACTGATCTGTGCTAGGTAGTGGTGACTGAAAGTGAAATACAGGGAATCACACGAAGAGAAGGATCGGGGCTTCTCAAAACCTCTACGTAAGCATTACATCGGCACGCTCAATGCAAATACCCTTGTAAAAGTAGGTAAACTTAAACAACTCACAAACACACTACAACAATTTCACATCAAGATCCTTGCAATACAGGAGACGCAATTCACAGATGAGAGTCATTTCAGTACGGAAAATTATAGGATTTATAAGGGCAAACCTGCAGTAAGAAGAGGAACACCAACAATGTTTGGCATAGCATTTGCTGTCCACAAAACAGTCATAGATAACATCACAGACTTCAACTCAGTATCAGAACGCATCTCCATGCTCTCTTTCAAATCAGGTAACAGAAGATACAAAATAATCAATGCTCACGCACCCACAAATGATCAAAACAGAAAGAAGCCACAAGAAGTTGAAAATTTTTGGGAAGATATGGAGGAAGCTGCCAACAAAATACCTGAAACACACACAAAAATTCTACTAGGGGACTTCAACGCGCAGTTAGGCAAAGAGAAAAAATACAGAGAATTTACAGGCCCTTACACAGCACATAATCCTACAAACAAAAATGGAGAACATCTTATAAAGTACTGTCAGAACTTTGACCTAAAAATAATGTCAACGCAATTTCAAAAACCCAGACGGACACTTATGACTTGGATCTCACCCAACTACTTAAGGGGGTAGGTACACCTAACACATACAAATATTTGATAAAGTTGAGATGTCATTTTCTCCAAATCTATTTAAATTTGAGGGTTCAAATTTCATAGCTCCATAGAACTGTTATACCTAGATATAAAATTGATTTTTAAAATAAAAATATTGTTTAACAATACGATAATGTACCATCCAAATTGACAGTGAAAAATATATTGTTGTAAAGGGTTTTAAAGATAAAAGGCATAGTATTTGAAATTTTTCAGAAATGTTCTTTTAATATTGTAAACTAATATCAAGGCAACAAGTTGAACCTATAATATAACATATTTAACTATGTTTTTTATTAATAAATATTTTTGACAAGAAATTAAAATTTTTGCTTTTTTTTGCTTAAATATAAAGGCATATTTTTCATTTGGGAAAAGCTGCATAAACAATAATGGTTCAGACTGTAGTACTTAGTATGTAGAACATGTCCTGCAAATTTGAAAAAGATCTATGCATATGGAAAATAGTTATCTTTAAAACCATTTTATGAATTGCTGTTTTGAGATATTTAAGGTTAAAGATTTGGATCACCTTCAGGTGCAGTAAGATTTAAATGGCTGTCAATCGTGCAGGGCATTACTTAATCACACATAATTCCCACACTATTGAAGATATTTAAATAATTTTTTCACTAAAATGAAGCCAAAACTATAAATTTTTGTGAATAATTTAAAAAAAAATCATTTTTTTGAATCCTGATAAGTGTACCTACCCCCTTAAGGGGGGAATTTCAGATAGACCACGTAGCCATATCAAACCAAAGCAGAAGGGAAACTTTACATGTGAGAACCCGTAAAGGATTCTTTGAATCAAATCATCACTTGTTACAAGTAAAGATCAGGCCAATCCCAAGAAATAGGAAAACAACAAAGAAGACTGTAACCACCAGACCAGACCCAGAATATCTGAAGAAAAACAGAGAAAAAGTCATGAAAGAAATTAATCAAAATGCAGCAGAAAATTTGAAATACCTCGCAAATGCAGTCCAAAAGGCAATGCTAGAAAACGCAGACATAGATGGTGGAACATGAAATGCGACGAGGCTATTGAAAGTAGGATTCAGGCATGGAATAAATTCAATAGTAACAGAACAACAGAAACATGGCAGCAATTTCACACAGTCCAGAAACAAACCTCAAAAGAAATTAGAAAAGAAAAGCGTTCATACGACAGAAAAAGGATACAAGATATTGAGGAAGACTTCAAAAGAAATAACACAAGAAATTTTTATAGAACTTTCAAAGAAAATATTACAGGCTACCAACCTCCAAACTTTTGTTTCAAAAGGCCAGACGGTTCCATTGAAATGAATACCATAGCTAACTGCAAAATTCTGGCACAATACTTTGAAAATCTCCTCAACTGCGAGAAACCGACGGGAAAATTGGCCCTAACAGAAACTACACCAAATCCGGACTCTACACCACCCAAACTCCAAGAGATAAAGGAGATCATAAAACAACTGAAAAACAACAGAGCACCAGGAGAAGATGGCATTATTGCCGAGTTCTGGAAGCTTGGAGACGAAAATCTCACAAAGAAATTCATAAAATTATCACAGATATTTGGGCCACAGAGAAAATTCCACAAGAATGGAAATGTGCACTAATACATCCCTTACATAAAAAGGGTGACAAGACGGATCCCAACAATTACAGAGGTATCTCCTTGCTGCCAGTCATTTATAAAATCCTCTCCAAAGCCCTACTGAACAGGCTAGAACCTCATGTAGATCCACAAATAGGTGAATACCAGGCAGGCTTTAGAAAAGGAAGATCATGAATAGAACAAATCTGGAATCTGAGAATATTCCTGAAGATAAGACAAACAAACAATACCGTAGTAACATTTGTGGATTTCAGGAAGGCATATGATTCCATAGACAGACAAACGCTATTTGACATAATGAAAGAATACGGCATAGACAAGAAGACAAGGGCTCTGATACAACAAACACTCACGGATACCATGTCTAAAGTGAAATTTAGGGGAGAAACATCAGAACCATTCAAAATTTGCACGGGTGTCAGGCAAGGAGATGGATTATCACCGATTTTATTCAACATGGTATTGGACAAAGTTATAAAACAATGGGAAACGCAGGTCAAAGGAATACAGCTAGGAAGAACACGACATAACAAAACAATAATCAGATGCCTGGCATTTGCGGATGACCTGGCAATTCTCAGCATCAATAGGCAGGAAGCGCAAGATGCATTGGCACAGCTACATCAAATTGCCGCCAAATCAGGGCTACAAATTTCGTATGAAAAAACGCAGGACATGGAGAAACAAAACAACAATGTACAAACAATATACACAAAATTTGGAAACATAAAAAGAGTTGAAAAATTCAAATATCTA
Source organism: Vandiemenella viatica (assembly GCA_031002005.1). Taxonomy (NCBI): domain Eukaryota; kingdom Metazoa; phylum Arthropoda; class Insecta; order Orthoptera; family Morabidae; genus Vandiemenella; species Vandiemenella viatica. The sequence goes on from JARYHS010013630.1 coordinate 186,218,820, forward strand.
GGGGAATACGTACAAGCAGGAGGATCTAACAAGCTATCAAATTCAGAAAGATCAGAAAAGCTTCAGAAGGCTTATAGACTCACATGGTCATGTTATAACAAAAGAAATATATCAAGACAGGCCAAACTCAGACATTACAAAACAGTGGTACTGCAAGAAGCATTATATGCATCAGAAACAATCACGATTGGGGCTTCAGGCATAACAGAAGCGGAAAAAGTTGAACGCAAAATCCTTAGAAAATTTTTTGGAGCAATATATAAGGACGGTATATGGATGAAAAGACCAACAAAAGAACTGTACGAACATACAAATCGACTGACAGACATGATCAGAAGACGTAGATTACAATTCTATGGACATTTACAGCGAATGAACAGCATTAGACTCACAAAGAGGATCTTTGATGTGGTAAATGGTTCACTCAGGAAAACCAATTGGTTCCAGGAAATAGAAGAGGACTTGGATCACGCAGGGATCAGCAAGGAAATGACACGGGAAAGGGGACAATTCAAGAACAAAATTATGAACACAAAATTTAAAATTCAGAAGAAAACAGGAACAAAATGGACTGAACAAAGGAAACAGGAACACAGTGAACGTATGAAGAGGTTTTGGGAAGAGAAGAGGAAGAAGACAAATACAAACAAAAACTGAATAATCATGAATAATTTGAGTTTAAACACTGTCCTCAAGGGCAATAATGATTAATAATATACATATATTAAGATAAGATTTAAACTGTGTCCTATTATCTACATTTTTAATTCGTTTGAACGGAAATAGTTGCATACTAATCGCGATCTGTGCAGCCTAGACCACAATTAAAACAAATATTACGTGGCATAATGTAAGTTTATAAGATTTATTTTAACTTCCTTTGCTTTCACTGGGCAATATTATTGAGGCTATTATTTCAGCAAATTGTAACTGTATCAGCAATTCAAACGTTGTTATATCGATCTGAATCACGTACAACAAAAAAGAAAGATTCAAGAAGATTTTTTAATAAGTTTATATTGTGATGCATTATTGCCACTAAAATGCGATACAGTATATGTATTAATGTTCATGAGATTGAAGTACTATTTTTCTGGCAGCGAGTTTAGCGTAATCTATGGTTAGATTGAAATGATAACTGTACCAGGATGACAAATGAAAGTTTTTGGTACAGCGCAAGGAACGAGGAATTACATTGAACTTTATTTTATAACATTTCTATTTAGTTCAGCAACTGCAAATAAATGAATTGCCAGAACACTGAAAGAAAAGTATGTATTTCGTTTAAATCGACATGTTAATGATTATTTACCACTTTTTACTGAAATAATTACTTGATTTGATTAAATTAGTTCCAAATTTAACGCTATCTATGCGCCCAACACAACAATTGAAACTAATATTACGTGGCTTAACGCAAATAGTTAAGGTTTATTTTTAGTATCTTTCGTTTACACTGACTTCACACTACTGGGGTCATTATTTCAGCCACATGTAAGCTGTGGCAGCCGTTAAAACATTGATTGGCATCACGGATAACAAAAAATAAAGATATACTTGTGAAGATTTTGAATCAAGTTTATATCGCGATGCGTAATAACATTAACATGCGATGCAGGTAACGTATTAATTCACGTGTGATTGCAGCTTTAATTTTCTAGAAGCAACATTAGTGGAGTTTGTGGTTAGGCTGAAATGCAACCTGGACCAAGCTGACAACCATTAAATTACATTGAGCTATATTTTATAACATTTCTATTTAGTTATACAATTGAAAAAAAATGAATTGCCAGAACAGTAGATTCAACCCGCCATTGTTGACGAGCTTTTGGGCAGTTTATTAAATTGTTTATGCCATGCTATATCTTTACATTAAGAAAGCATTCCAGTGAATAAATAATCAAGATTGAACTGTTTCAATGTTAGTAACTGTTTTACGGAAACACATAGGCCTACATCATCTTACTAGCCGAAATACATTCCTATAAGTTACCAATAAGGTATTAATTCGTCACTGTACACTTTGTAAATAACATTTTATCGAAAGTTGACAGGAAATACTAAATTTCTTCATACTTTCTTACTTCCGTAGATAATGTTGGAGACAATCCAAAGACAGTAACTCGCGGAGTGTTTGAAAATGCTGTAGCGATACAAAGGAAAATGACCTGAAAAAAAATAACTAAAAGCACAGCAGATATCCCATCTCAACATGTTGCACAAAGCAGAAACTGAATTTTTGCTGTTTCAAGAGCAGAATCCTTTCTGTAAAGAACAAAAAAATATTTAGCCACCATTAAACCCGAAGTAAGTGACTAAATTATCCAAATAATTAATTCGATGGAATATTCTGTATAACAACAAAATTAAAATGGGTAAGTGCATTTTATATTACCAGCTTTGAGAAAAAATAAATGCATAGAGTACCTTTATTTTTGTGCGCAGTAGCAGTAAGTATGCTACATACCATTATTAATTTTTGTTTTATACAATTGTATGTACTCTGTTTGTATACTATATCGCAGTTTTACTTTCAGTGAACCCCCGAAGATATCTGTGTAGGTCCAGCGTATCTGATACAATCACAAATATTACTTAGGACTTCGTACTATCGTAAACAATACTGTCGGCTATCAAGCTTAAAATAATAATATTTAAAAAAATATAATACTTTGCTAAAAATCACACAGTTTACGCATTCGGCTCATTGCTTTGTGACGATTTTTATTATAAAATGGCCATCACACTCTACTTTCATTCAGCCAGCTGTAAGTATTTCTGTTGTATTTACAACGAAAACCCAAACATGTCTAATTAAAAACATCCATGCCAAGATCACACTCGATATGCACACCTTGTATTACGTACTAGACACTACGGTGCTGCACGTGCTGGGCAACATCAAGTTTTTATCGACAGATATCGCAGAACCCTGAATAGATAAAGTCTCAAGAATAGGGCACAACCTGTTTCATGCAGTAACAGCAGTATCAGTTTCCATTTAAACATTGCCTACATAGCCCCACACTTGGATTTTCGTAAGAGCAGCTGCACATAAGCCCCACATCATTAAAAGCAATAAAACTCGGTGACTCCGGTAGTGTTTGGACACTGGAACATTTGATATTGATTCTGTGGAGTGATGAGTCGTAGTTTGCATTATTCCTGCCCGACGGACTTGTATTGGTGTGACGTATACGTGGGAAACGTCTTCTGTCGGAGTGAATAGAGCTATCTAGGAAATTCGATGTTGATGGAATAATACTGCGGGGTATAGGACCGCTTGTGTTCATCCATGGTAGCGTGAACACAGAGGCATAATGTAACATTTTAGATAATTAAATGCTCCCAACTTTGTAGCGTTTTTACGGAATAGACCCGTGTCGCTTGCAGGATGACAATACTAGGTGCAATGTTTGAAGGGGTATTATGCAGTGGTAGGCCAGCAATTTTTGTGAAATATTTATATACGAGCAGAAAAATGTATGCGACGTGTTTTACTGAGCATTTTTCGGACTATTAATTAGAATAGAAAATCGTGATGATTGATCCATTAAAGAGATTATACTGCGCAGAACATTTAACTGACCTTATTATACCATGAATTAATCAAAGATGCCAAACATCTTAGAGGACGGCAATGTAGTAAATCTCAGACTGTCGCTATTAGTCTTCAGTACCTGGGTGACAGATCTTCGCTCGGGATCTTTCGATTACTGTTTGATTAATGTTAAATGTTTTTCTCGAAGGCTTCCTATGCATTTTGAAGTACACGGTTCCTTGCTTTAGCCAAAGAGACGCTTAAACAACATCAGTGGGCTTACTGGTACCTGAAACTTCTACGAGATGAATTCAGAGCCGTTTACGAGATACCAATACAAGAATCGCTCCTCTTTTATATATAAAATCGTATTAAAAACTTGAAAACCAAAGCGTGATCTACATATAAAATTCCATACAAATCGCTAGAGCCATTACCGAAATCGTCTGGTTTACCACCTCATAAATTGTTTATAAATAAAAATGTTATTATTATGTTAAATAAAAACCTTAATGCCAACCAGGGATTAATTAGTGGTGCAAGATTAGTGGTAATTGAATTCACTTAGAATACATCATTAGTGCTAAATTCATTCACTTCGATAAAAATATGCTCATACCTCCCATTAACCTCAAATCTTCTGATCTAGCGTGCCTTTCCAAATGATAGCAAAGTAATTCCCAATAGAAGTAACCTTCGTTATGAACATTAATAAAGCACCAGGTTCAAGTTTACCTAAATACATGGCATTCCTGCAAAAACACGATTTTACAAACAAAAAAAAAAAACAAAAAAAAAAACACCCCCCTTTTCAGATAGCAGGATTGTATTTATAAGAACATTGTTTTTTTTTTCGTATGGACACTCTTGCGTGGCTTCCTCACGATTTTGTAGTTTCATTTGTGTTAAAACATACAGTCAAAAAGTAAACGATGATTACATTATAACTGTTAGGATACTATTCGCACAGGTCAGCTAATGTACAAAAATTTTCGTTTAACTAAATAAGAGTTCCTTGCTTATACAAAGAGAACTTAACTAACATTAGCCCAGATTACTGGATGGCGTTAGTGTCGATTCCGAGATACCAAATTCAGGAATAGCTGGGTTTTTTGTTTTTTTGTAAACTCGCTTTTTTGCGGGGAAGAAATGTATTTAGGTAAATATAAAAAGCAAAACTTTATGTGAATATGAAAATTTATCCAAACCGTTCGAGCCGTTTCAAGATCCCAAATATATATATATATATACAAGAATTACTCATTTAAAGATATAAGATTTTAGAACTAATAAAATAAATACTTTAATTTGATTTTATTTTTTTGGTGCACGCAAGACGATACCTGAGCATTCGTCTACTCAGATAAAATAATCATCTAATGCACATAAAACGTAATTCAGAATCGTTTTTGTAACACGAATTTTTAAGCAATTCAGAGCTATGACGCATTAAATCAGGAAATGCCAATAAAGGGTACCGCTGATGTTCCAATCGAAGCAAATCAGATATCGCCTCCAGTCTATCAACGGTTTGTTCGTGAAGTCGATTACATCTATCTATAGTTAGGCAGAAATTCGTTTTTAGGCGTGAATGAAACGTGTGACGAAGCAACTGTGGCGTGCGTTTTCCCTGCTGGCAGCTGCCACCTGCTGTCAGGTAGAGACCGATAGCGCCCGCCAGCGACCATTGTCTGCGAGCGTCCGCCTGCCAGACGCCGGAAATGAATGGAGGCGCTATCTGCCGGCCCCACACAAAATTTAACTTGCTCCCAGAGAGTCAACAAAGGAGAAGTAGGTCGCGTCTAGCACCAGGGACACGAGTCAACCCAACTGCGCGGTGTTCACGTGCCACCTAACAGGCCTGCTGGCAGGTTTTTTTATGGCTTTACGCCTCGTCGAGGTCATTAAAGGCGGAAAAGACTGGGGGAAAGGAACAAGAAGAATTCGCTTGGAGTGATTTGGGGATACTATGGAAAACCCAAATCTGGAAGACCGGACGTCAGTGGCGTACCTAAGGTGGGCAAGGTACGGCACGTGCCCTGGTCGTTACTGAAAGGGGGGCACAAAATTGGCAAATTATTGAGCTTAAAAATCAAAATAAACCAATAATATTTCATAATCAAATATTCCCGCGCATGGATGGTGAGATTTTGTGAAGCAGCGACAGGGAGTAAGTAAACAGCGAGTCGTGTAAGTTTTTAGTAATCGGAACACGATCGGAAGGTACATTGCGTGCTCTTGTCCAGAAGTCCTTGAATTAGCCAATAGTAGCGGCCCTGCTCCGCGCCTAATCTGGCAAGTTTTAATCTAGGGATATGAGACGAGTTATACTTTCTCCATTGGCTGATCGTCAAGCTACTCTATACAAGTTAAATTACATTCAAGGATAGCGTTTTGGACAAAAATAATTGACATTTTTACGGTAAGTACCAACATACATTAATTTACTGATATCCTGTTTTGTACAGTAGATAATATGCGCGATATAAACATTCTTAAGTGACATGATCTCGAGTCGAATTGTGTTTGTTTACAGTGAAATTTATTTGAATACCCTAATAATTAATAAGTACACAACACGTGAAAGCCTATACATATTTAGCAGGTACAGTAAAACACATTTTATATGGTTTACCGACAGATGCAGGTACATGCGCAGGGGCGGTTTCAGAGACTTTGAGTGTGGTTATTTAGTATTTGTAATACACTGTAACTAGTTTAGTATATAGGTATATATAAGTTAAGCTACGTAACTATGAAACTAACTTTGAGAAAAATCTGGCAACTCAGTTTGCGTACCCTTCTAAATATTGAATTAGGCTGAAAATTTGGAATCTTCTATGAGTCTGGTGATAATACAGTGTTATGAACTTGGATTCGAATCCTGATGTAGAATCCTAAATCGCTAAAAAAAAAAAAAAAAAACGAAAAAGTACAATACATACAGCCCTAACCCAAGCTTTATGCAGTTTACTGTCGTCAAGTGTGAGAGACAAAACAACCCCCTTTATTTTATTTGAAAAACAACCTATAATAATTTCGTTATTTATTCCAGGTTATCTCAAACTCCTCACTTATTTCGCAATAATATTTAGACAATATGAAACAATTGTTTTAAAAAAAAAAAACAAGAGAGTGGGGATGAGGGACGGAAAAAACGAAAATTGTAGGAGGAAGTAGTGCAAAAATCCAGTAAGTAGTTCAAGAAGTTCCCTACTGGAAATTCGACATGTTCTAAGGAGTTGCCTACATTAACATGTATAATAAAATCCAAGGAATCCAACATTAATTTAGCACAAGACGAGGAGGATGTAACTTTAGATAATTTTGAGTGTGACGACATTAAGAACTGTGAGAAAAATAAAAAATCTGCTTTCTGCATCTGTTGTCTATCTTTTCACAATTAGATAGTCTTCATTAGATCACGAAGATGAGTTTGCTCACAGGAAAGTACATGATTGGCTCACTGTCAATTAATATGCGAAGAAACATGGTGAGTACTTCACCCAATGGGAACAAACTGAAAGACATTTTACAGCAAATATAGGGATTATTGACGCCAAACTTCAGACTTAGAGCGAGACAGAAAAACAAAAGTAGCGTACTGCATCAATTTTCTTACCATTCAAAATCTTGCATCGCGAGGTTACAGAGAGAGACTGAGTACATGCACCAAGCGTGGTGGGTGAGTGGTTAACGCTCTGGCCTCGCATTCGGGAGGACACAGGTTCGAATCCCCGTCCGGGCATCTAGATTTGGGTTTTCCGTGGTTTCCCCAAATCATTCCAGGTGAATGGCGGGATTCTTCCTTCAAAAATGGCATGGCCGAATTCCTTCCCGTTCCTTGTCCCCAGTCCTATCCTGCCTCTAACGACCTCGACGTCGACGAGGCGTAAAGCCATAAGCAAAAAATAAAACATATATACTGAGTACATGCGATAGATCCAGATCCCATACCTTAGGTAATTTTTTTTTGGATTAACAAAGTTTCTCGACATATTTGACCCCGTCATGAATAACCATCTTACTAAGGTTAAAAATCATCCTAGAACCCCATATTACTTTTCACCTCATGTTCAAAATGAGTTCATTCACCTGATGTCGACCACTGTTCGCCAAAGTTTATTGTGAAATATTCGAAAATCAAAATACTAAGTTCTCTACTCCTGATCATGCACATCGTGAGTAGATGCTTGAGATAAGTAGAAGATAATTTTGAGAGGAAATCAGTCCGCGTTAGGGAATCTTTTTTCGGTTTCATCCAGATGAGTCGAAAGGACGCTGGAAGATTAGTGGGTGAAATTCTTAAGCAGCTGGAGAAAGACGGTATGGACATACAGGATTGTCGTTCACAATGTTATGACAACGGTGCTGTGATGGCTGGGCACCAAACTGGTGTTCACGAAATAATAAGCGAAAATAATAATCTGGCGATATTTATGAATTGCGGTAAACTCAATTTGGTTCATGTACATGTATCCAAGCAGGATGCTATAATGTTTTACGGAACTACTGAAACTATTTATATTCTTTTCTCGTTCCACTCTGCGCAGGAAAAAAATCAGGAAATCCGTGCCTGTGGTTATAAAGTTTGAGTCTGGAACAAGATGTAGTACAAAGTTGAAGCAGTAAAGCCAGTTAGTAAAAATCTTGAAGATACGCTGAATGTTCTCCAAGACATGACAGACAATGGCAATCAAATTAGTGATAGCATGTTATCCTACATTTTTCTTACTTTATTAGGATATTGGAATAATGTATTCGCTTGTATTGAGCGTGTTGAAAAGCTGCTTCGGGATCATAGCATGAATTTTCATGATGCTGCCTTGGAAATAAAAAGCTTCCTACACCATTTTACCCAATAAAGGATAGAGAATGGTTAATGAGGCAACTCGAGAAAGGTTTCAATCTTTGCCAGGAATGAGATGTAGTGATTGAAAGATGTTAAAGGCGAAAAAAAAAAAAAAACGTATGGCTGGGTAGACTGCGAAGAACGCTGGGTTGACTGCTAAGGAAGAATTAGAATGAGTGATGAAGGGATCGCTGGATCGTATTGTGTGTGAAATGAGCTAAAGGTTCAGTCGTCTGCATGAAACCAACGCCAGATTTGTATTTCTCCAAGATATTAAAAACTGTGTTATAGCACTGACGATTGCGACCGTTTAAAGAAGTAGTCTAAAGAATTTTAAGATTTCTATGGCTGTGATGCTAACGGAGGACAGTTGCATGAAGAAATATGGACTGTTTGAATGCTAGTATTCACAAGAAAAAAAACGTAAACATAAAAAGATCTGAAGAACTTATTGAATTCATTGTTCAGTACGTAGATGAAAGCTTCTTTCGGAATCTGTGCATATCGATTCAGATTATGACTACGATTGCAATAACCATCGCAAGTTGTGGTCGATCTTTCAGTAAACTAAAACTAAATACTGTGTATCTGAGGGCTACGATGGGTCAAGAAAGGTTATATGACATATCTTTGCTCAGTGTTGTGCGAGAAGACATGGAAAAAACAGATTTCGAAAATGTTATTAATCTATTTGCGACCCAGAAGGCAAGGAAGGTGCAATTTTAAATTTAATACTATTTTTTAAAAAAAATCTGTTAATTTTGTTCTAAAACAGAAAGTAAATGTTTTTTGTAAGATTTATGATTGTTCTATTTAGTGCATGTATTTATTTTATATTTAAATAATCTACGAAAGGGCGCAATTTAAATTTTTGCCCCAGGCGCCATTTGAGATTGGTACGCCCCTGCCGGACGTGGATTCCAATCAACATCTTCCGGTGCGAGGTCAGAGCGTTACCGCTCACCACGCGGCCGCTGATAGTAGGCTTACACTGACCGTGTTCAGAAGCTACCCACGGCGAAACCGTCACTGCCGTGATACTGATTATTCATTTACGGGGAATCCAAAGTCAGGCGTTAAGTTCCTTAAAAAGTACGTTTCAAGAAGAGAAAAGAAAATCACAGTCTTTGTTTCCTCATTTATTTCCTTCATTCAGTGAAGGATACGTTTCAATTAGCAGATGTCTACTGCGAAATGTTAACAGCTAGCTTGATAAGTATTCCCCTGTGATGATTTTGGGACAGTGCACGGTGGTGATCTTTTCGATAGTTTGTTTGCAGATTACCTGACTTTTTTTCTATTACTGGTGGTTTTAGACTCGAGATTAGCGGTTAGTGGTAGGGGAAAATACCGATGAATAATTGAATACTGGTTTTTTTCTCAGATTCTCACTCTATTCTGATAAAATATAGTCACTGGTATATCTTTCAAGTCTTGTGGTTACTACATAAATTTAAATGTAGGGTCATGAATACTAAACAATGTATCATTCTCTGACAGAGTGGGATACCAGTGGCCATAAAAAATCACACACGACAAATATAATAATCGCCTCGTAAACGCAAAAGTAATTTTTAAAAAGATTTTCTGGTAGCTATGATCCTTTGTTATACACTGGAGTGGCAGAAATTAATAATATGATAAAGAAAATTAATAAGCTATCAATTTGCACTGCATTTTCACATCATAATAACAGTCATATCGACGTGTTATCCAGAAAGGAGTCCTAACGTTTGCGGGTCTGACACTCCGTATTTCCTACCTGAGCTTGTTAACAAATTGGGTCCTAACAATCTCTTGTATGACGATCACCATAGTTGAAATGAAATCACATTCGAAACATAAAATACCATGAATTTGTATTTGACCACATTCACGAGAATTATTTTTCAAATAAGTTTTAGCAGAGTGGTCTGGTAGCTCATAAAAATAGGTGGTTAAGGCAGTCAGCTGCTTTCAAGAGTCCGTGATCCGATCCATGGTTCAAATTTCGGCGGGGTCACGGATTTTTAAGACACAATGGCTTAGTATTAATCCTTCGTTAATCCTAAGTCAGTTTTTTTTAAGTGTTTCAATGCTACTGAAAACATTTGCACCAACGAGCATAAATACTCATATATACGTGTACGGATATTGTTATAATATGATACAGTACAAGATTCAACATAGTACATTGTAATCGCCGATATTATGTTCTGTGTTAAATTATGATTCTGATCATTCGAACGCTTTGTGAAAGCAACTGCTATACACATCGTCTTCAACGCTTGAACTAAAAATAAATTAGTCTTTTTAAATCAGGTAAATTAGTAACACATAGTGATGAACTGGTACTTGAAATAGACCTGAAACTGTTCACTTCAGAAGAAAACAAATCATTAATACATAACACGCGAAACAGAAGATAATAAAGAGACAGATAATTTTCAAGAAAATTTGCCATACCAATCGTTAAACAATAATGGAAGTGATAGTTCAGTTAGCCGTTTGCTAGCTAATAATCACTCTTTCATGAGTCAACCAACAGCACAGACAGTTAAGGTAAATCCGTTAAATTTTAGCACTTTCATCAAAGAAAGGATATGTGATTAGAACAGTAAATAATAACGAATTGTAAACAAAAACGCCAGAAGGTAATCAGATACCACCTCCACAATTTCCCAACGGATTAAGAAATTACATTATATTCCACAGAGCGAAAAAATATATCGTTGGCCAACCGTCACAAAAATCGTGCCTAGGATGGAAGAAACAGTTCAAGAAATTCCTAAACGGGAAGCTATGTTAAAAGCTTTTAGTAAACCACGGCAATGTAAAATTATTTTTGTACGCTTAAATTCGTTTAGAAAGAAGAAACCAATCGTTATCAGTTAACCATTGTAACGAGCCGCGCTGTCGCCACGTTACAAGGTGCATTTTTATTATATATGTAATAATATAAGAGTAATTACATAAATCTTGGGCGACCACCTAAATAGATTTTTGTTGTAATTTTATAAAGTACGCAAGATTCCAAGTGAGGACTGTAATGAAATGGTGAACTTATACAGTGTATCGTAGCAAAGCGAATATTAAAGAGTTATTGAGCTATGTAGGCTAGAAGCTAATCTTGGTCTTTCCGGATCATGGCGACGGGACGTCGCGGATTTGGGTTTTTGCCGGACCACACACACTGCTCCCTGGGGATGGGTCACTCACCGAGCGGGAAAAGCCTGCCGTCCGAAACCCGAATGTTCTCTCGCCCCGGCGAACTTAGCCGAATATGTCCGACCTCTGTTGGATTCTTTGGCCAAATCACATATCGAGGATATCACGTGACATTAGGTGCCGACCTGAAGGTCCAATCAAAATGAGCGTATAACTCAAAATCCTGGGAATTTTTGTTGTATGTGAGCTTCGAGACTACAAATGGGCGGAGCAAGAAGTTTCCTCGTGGACCGAAGAGCGAGGAGCTGAGATTTCTAACTTCGATCGCACCAGTCTGAGGTTGACTTGGAAAGTTGACTTCATTCGCTAACTGCAGCTTGCCTTGCTGGAGCGAGCGTATCACCGCAATACAGCCGGTAATGCGATGATGCGCATTGCCAGACCAGAGATGCCTATAGCCGACTTGTGAGATAATCTCACATATCGTGGGTCCGCTACACTCATCACAGACATCAGACGCAGAACTACAATGGTAATTGATTACGACCAAGCCATGTGATTGTGCATTCCGTGAAACAGAACCCGTAAGCGACTTTGAGAGGATAGGTCCATGTTCTCACTTTGTAATTGTAAAAACCCCTGAGCTAGCGGCATAATTTGCCAGAACTAGTTATTTTCGAATGATATATTGTTCATTCTGGCGCCCATGATTTTCTTTTTAACTGTAAAGTCACAGTATTATGATGCCTTTGTCTGAGGTAGTCATAACTTGTATTTTTCATTGTTTCCAGATGTCATTATTTCTTGCATTTTGATTCTGAGATATTTAAAAGTAAATATACAATTGTTTGCTTGCCCATGACGGCTAATTGTAACTCTGAGCGTTGCTTTTATGATTTTGCCAATTTGTGTTAATGTTAACGGTAAATTCGCTCAGACTTGTAATCGCCAGTGATAAGAAAATAAATGTCATATTGTGACAATTTTTCCTAAATTCCAACTAACGTCGAGATTCTTGCTAAATTAATAAATTTCCACTCCTTCATATAAATTAAAATTAGAAATCCACAATTATTCATCATAAAGGTATGAGAAAGATAATTGTAACGTGGTTTGCCCACCAAGGCACCCACCACATAATGTCGCCCAACGCTGGTGCCAGATGAGACATTACTTCTTAATGTCTGCGAATTGGTGGCACTAATTCAAATTATAAGTTTGAGCCCAAATTCGGAAAGTTTCATGGAATGTTGCACATGGTTTTGGCTGTTTTATCATTCTTGTAGTCAATAGATATTCATACAAGATTTTATTTTGATGTTTCACTTATATTTTAATGCATAAAATTTATATTGTTTCAATGCATAAAAATTTATTTTGTTTCAACGCATTAAAAAGAAGTTCATTTGTGTATTTCAATTGAGATGCAATACACTTTGTATTGTAACAATTTTGTGATCAGTTTCAAATTTTTAAATGATTAACGTCAGTGTTGATTTCTTAATGCATGGTAGCTTGTAAGAAAATTAAAGACACGCATGTCTTGCCCATGTGTTTGAAAGTAAGTCTGCTTTCATGGTGTTGTGTTGCAAGATTCATCGTTGCTTTTCTCTTGCTGTATTTTGGAGGGGTATATGTATTTGTGTGTATTGAAATTCGCGGTATTTTTGTTGTTAGTGAATCTAGATTTCGTCATTGCACAATTGCGGTGTAAATTCATTGTTTGTGTGTTCATATGAAGCTGCGATCCCGTACAATAAAAGATTTCGATATGGAAGATCAGTCTGATAGGCAAAAATCTCCCGAAATCATGAACGATCAGGTTCAGTTAACGGAACAAAGCGGAATATTGGCTGCTGGGGAGGGGAACGTAAGTTCTGAAGTTCCGACCCGCTCATATAGTGCGCAGTCTACTTTGTCGCCACAGGAAGATATGGAAAATTTTCCATCACCTGTCGGTGAGATAACGCAGAATACTCCCGCTTATTCAGAACAGACCCAACAAAGAACACAAATTCCTGTAGAATCTCCACTCCTATCACAGCAGATATTGATGTTGATGGCTGCAATAGAGCAATCGAGCCAGAAAAGTAGCCAACAATTTAATACTGCAATTAATTCACTAAAAGAGGAAAGTAAGAGCGCGAATCAACAACTAAAGCAGGATTTAAGCCAACAATTAAGCCTGCAAATTGATTCACAAGCAGGAAATAGCCAGCAATTTCTGGAATTAAACAAGCGTTTTGATTCACAAAAGGAGGAAAATAAGAGAAATTCGGATTTGCTTAAGCAGAGTTTTGATACACGATTTGATTCGCAAGCTGCGATATTAACAAACTTGGACGAAAAATATCCACCTTACGTTCTGAGGTCACAAAAGAAATATCGAATTCAAGTCTGATGTAAAAATGTTTCTAAGCTGGAAAGGGACACGGAAGAAGTAAACTACCTGTGCTTCTTTGCAAACGGCAACAAACATTATAAAAGACTTGACGCCACCGACCTGTCCATTGAACAGATGCGAAACGAGAACGGCCAAAACCTAGGACAAATTTCGGAATTTGTTCACAAGGTCAAAGACCTTACTGAACAAAACATCCGAAAACTTGACTCGGAGGTGACTGCCGTAGCAAGTTCGGTCGACTCGTTAAGACGGCACAAACGATTAAAATTGTCACAGGACGAACTGTCGGAAGCCACTAGTTCTAAGCTCTTACGGCTAGAAACTAGAATGAAAGAACTAAGTAGTTCTAATGCCGGCAATGTTCAAATTCAGGTAGTGGCATGTATTACGCAGCTGCCCATATTGAATTAAAGCTCCCATATTTCGGATCCCGTAAAGACATTAATCCGAAAGCATACCTCGCTGAAATGGAGAGGTACTTTCAATAAAAGGGGTTCCCGAAGCGATGAAGCTATCCTGGTTGAGCAGTCATTATCAGAAGCCGACCGTCTTTGGTTTCAAATCACTTGCGAACCGGAAATGTCATACGACGAGTTTCGGAAAGTGTTTCTTGAAACATTCTGGTCTAGCAAGATCCAAAACCAAGCGAGAATAAAATTGTATCAGGGCAGATATGTCCGAAGCAAAATTCATCTATGGAGAGATATGTGAATAAATTGCTAGTCCTCACTAGGCAGTTCGATGTTCGGATGTCGGACGGGGAGTTTGTGGAAATGGCCACGGCACATTTCGGTTCACAAGTCCAATCCCTAATAAATCCATCTTCATACGTACTGTGCCAGAGTTGGACACGTTAAGGAATTTAGATCGGATAGGCGGCAAGCATGTAACTTTGAGCGGCGGGAAACCGACAATGATAGCTTGGAACCGCAAGTAGAGATGAGGCCACACGAAACTAACGGGAAAGGACGCTCGCATAAAAATTCCCAAAGAGGAAATTTTTATAACAAGCGACAGCCCGATGCCGATGGTGAACCACGTCGTAATAACGGCGATACAAATGGAAACCGGGAAATTCATTTTGGAAGAACGGGAATGACCGCGGAGTGGAGAATTTGGCAAGGAACGGGCTACAATTAATGCAGTTGCCGTAGAATACGAGGATTCCAAAGTCCAAGGCCAGCAAAAGGAAGAAAAGAATATGTGCGATAGGACGGCCGCACCCGGAAACGATGCGCCGCAATGAGGCCTTCCGGGGGACACTAGAATGGTGGAATGCATCAATATAAACAATTTGGCCTACTGGCGTGGTGAGGGGCCGGAAAATAGCGAAGACGACGCTAATATGGATTCCCAAGGCGAAATAAGCAGATGCACCAAGTGTCCCCAAATATCGATCATAGCATACGGAATAAAGGCTAACGTGTTAGTCGACTCCGGATCTTCTGTCTCCGCAATTCACAAAAATTTATGTTACAATTGAAGAGCAAAAATCCGCGTTGAAAGTAATCCCGACCACTCAAGTTACGGTGGTGCCTGCCCTCGGGAAAAGAGAAAAGATCGTCAGCTCGCAGGTGTTCATCCCGATGAAAATCGCCAACAGCGAATTATCGCTTTCAATGCTGGTTATCCCCGGATTGACCCAAGACGTGATTATTGGTTGCGACCAACTTGAAAAGCGTCGGGTAATTCTGGATTGGGGGGAAGGAACCATCAAGCATTTGGTGCCAGAGGTATTGCACTGGAAAAGCGAGGCTCACTCGCAAAATCTGGAAATAAAGATTTCCGATAGAGTGCAAGATCCCGCGGAACAAAATAGCGAGCGTATTCACGGGGAAGGAGCAGCCATAAGCGCTTTAGCTGACGAACGAAGCCTCATTCTTGAGAATTTGACCGCTAAGGTCCAAGAAAAAATTAATTTGGCAGTAGCACAAAAGCGTGAGCTGTGTAAAGTCTTGGAAGAGAACTTGCAGGCGTTTTCGTACCGTCCTGGGGAGATACGCAATTATGTGCACAAGTTCCGGGTCAAGGACAAAGCGCCGCTGAAGGGACGCACGTATAGTAAGTATCCCACACAAGTTGCGGCAGGCAGCTCAGGTAGCTGTTGCGGAAATGGAGCGGAATGGGAATCATT
Organism: Vandiemenella viatica; assembly: GCA_031002005.1. Classification (NCBI taxonomy): domain Eukaryota; kingdom Metazoa; phylum Arthropoda; class Insecta; order Orthoptera; family Morabidae; genus Vandiemenella; species Vandiemenella viatica. Next base: position 186,234,898 of record JARYHS010013630.1, read on the forward strand.
ACCCCACGTCCTTCCGTGCACCTCAACCCGGTCACTTTTGTTGTTAAGAAGGACGGATCTGTTCGACCTTGTTTCGACGCCAGCCTACTTAACCAAAGGATAGAGGCGGACGGGAAAGAACGGAACGAATTCAGGACCTCATGTACGCGGTTCCACGGAAGCCCTGGCTGACCACTCTAGACGTAACGTCAGGTTTCAATCAGGTGGTACTAGATGAAGAGTGCCAGCCATACTACTGCGTTTGTCTTCCAAGGAAGGCAGATGTGCTTTAAAAGGTTGCCATTCGGGATAAAGGATGCCGCTTCCGCTTTTATTAGGGCCATGAATTACGTGTTACGCCCGAGGTTAAAGAGTTCTGCTCGGTGTATGTCGATGACCTTCTAATCGCGTCCGAAACGTTTCAGCAAACACTTGACGCATTTGGATACGTTACTGAAAAGTAGTGGCAAAGAACGGTCTCACTCTACGGCCAGACAAGGCCACTTTATGCGCTCACGCAGTCGTAATATTTGGGATTCAGAATTACTCCGAAGGGATTTCGCCTTCCCCGAACAAGATACGGGAAATCGAAGAAATGGCGCCGCCTACCAAATTAAAGGAGCTCAGGAGTTTCTTAGGAGTGTGCGCTTATTACAAAGGGAATGTGCCAAACTTTGCGCAAATCCTGCATCCCCTATATAGCCTCTTAAAAGGGGGACAAGAAATGGGAATGGCGGGAGCCAAAACACGCCGCATTCCTGAGGATTAAGCAAATCTTTGCGGAACAAATTTGCCTGGCCCATGTGGATTTTCAACAACCATTTTATTTGTACACCGACGCCAGTTATCTTGGAATTGCGCCTGTCTTCACCAGAAAGGGGAGGATGGTAACATGAAAATTGTTGCAACGGCAAGTCGAACACTAAGGCCGGCAGAAGGACGATATTTTATCTGCGAACTTGAGATGCTTGGAATATTTTATGCAGTACAAAAATTCAAACAGTATCTATGGGGTTAGTGAAACCTACTTAAGAACTGACCATCAAGCTCTCACTTTTCTCAGAAGCGCCACGTTTACGAACAACCGGATTGCGCGCTGGGCGATGTTCCTACAGCAATTTAATATACACATCGAGTATTGTAAAGGGTCGGAAAAACGTGATGGCGGATTATTTAAGTCGCAACGCTAGAGGACCACCCTTCCGAGGAACAAAGACGCATACGGGCAAACGAGGTGCTAATCTCTGCCATAACCTTGCCGATGGCACGACCTCGGCAGAATTGGAAAAACTTATATCGGCTCAAGAGCGGCAGGCCGACATAAAACGGGTTCGTGCGTACTTGCGACGAGGAGAATACGCGGACGATGTACACATCCGCAACATAGCAATGCTGTGTACAATGGAAGGAAATGTTTGCTTCCGAAGGGAGGACGCTAACAGCCGTTGGAAGATATGGCTTCCAGAGTCGCTGAATTCCTCGATCGCGAGTACATACCACATTCAGTGCGGACACCCGGGGACAGAGCGGTTGTACCACACGATCCGCGCGGAATATTTCGCCAAGGCACTCCGGAAGAGCGTCGCGAAATGTACGCGCACGTGTGAAATTTGCCAGAAGGCAAAACACCCTAACATGAGGACGGCAGGACCATACGCGCCAATGGTACCGAAGGGGCCAAACGAATTAACTTGTGTCGACCACTTCGGCCCGATCCCGGCCGGAAGATATGGATTCCGACATGTGTTCCTCGTGCTAGATGCGTTTACAAAATATGTTAAATTGTATCCAGTTGCAAAGCTCAGCACGAGAGGATCGCTGAAAATAATGTTCGAGCGATACATACCCCATTGCGGACCAATGAAAGCCGTGTTGTCAGATCATGGTAGCGTCTTTTACAGCCCCAAATGGAGGAAGGCTTTTGAAGACAGGGGAATAAAAGTAATTTATTCTTCTATACGATGTCCTCAGGGTAACAACAGCGAGAGATTTATGCGTCAACTGAGTGTATATATGCGAACACTAATTGGGGACAATCACGCTTCATGGGTAAAGCATATTCCTACAATAGAAAACTATTTTAACTACACTGTGAACTGCGCGACGTTATATCGCCCCATTGATTTGCAGTTCGGAGCTCAGGCCGCTATGTTGGCAGAGAAAGTAGTACGTTTCCCGAAGGACCAACCTCCCAAAAACTTGGAAAATGACCTAAATAGGGCGTACGAATTTCTGATGGAGAAGGCGACTAGGCGGCAGCTCAAGCATGATCAATCCAAAACGCAGACGTTCGAGGTTGGCCAGCAGGTTTTGCTGAGAACAATAACTCCTTCCGACGCACAGCGGAAGGTGATATCGAAGTTTTTTCTGCTATATTCCGGGCCTTATTCGGTTGCCAGAGTGATCTCGAAGAATTGTTATTTGTTGACGGACGGACAAACCGAGATCGGGCCTCATAACGCCCGGAATTTAAAGCCATTTCATACAAAGTAACGGTTTCGAAAGAGTGGGGAAACAGCTACCATCGAACAGCTGAGGTCATTAACGCAGGTAGGCAGCTGAACTCAACCGGCAGGTTCCTAGAATTCTGGCAGGTAGCGCATACCCAGAATGAATGGAGAAGAAACAAGTTTCACGCCTCGTTCTAGCGGTATTTCGCGTACCCTTACTGTAAATTGTATAGTATTCCGTAAATTAGATTAAAACTATTGTTGGACAGCACATTTGCTCAGAATTGTGTGCACTCAACGAAAATAATTTCAAGTTTATATTTGTGCTTTATATAGATTTAGTAGTTCTGCTAGCGTGAAATCTCAAAATTGCTTTGTATTGGCAAACGGAAAACCTGAGATCGACCGTTCTATGCACAAAGCTTACGACCTTTTCATACAAGCTAAAGAAGCATAAGTGTATAAAAGGAAAATATTCGCTAACTGGGATGGATTTTCGGCTTAAAACGTGGAGTAAACGACATGTTAAGAGGGTTATAATAACTCCTAAATAAACAAAAAAAGAGAAATATTTTATTCTTTGAATGTCGAGATAATCTCGAGTCATCAATAGACCCATTGTGAAGGAATCGTAATGTTACTGAGGAATGATAGTTACGCTATTCATTATCCTTTCAATTTATGTGCGAATGGTTATATTTGGGTCCGCTTGTACGCCAAAGATGCTACAGCGACTTTGGTTGACGATGATGAAAGTTCACGTCAAACCGCATAATGTGTATAATGTCTCATATGGGAATGGTAAATTTTATAGAAATTCCATTACATATACCCATGAGCAAATACAGTTTCCTTTCGCCATGAAATTCGCAATCACTTCACAGACGGTATATTGACAAAGTTAGAGATGTCGACCAATGAAAGACTAATTAGGAGACCACCTAACATTCAACGAGTAAGGTTCATAATTTACGTAACAAACGAAAACATGTACTTACATCGTTCATTCCACACCACGTTGAATTATAAGTAAATGCCGCGTCATTAAAATCTAAGATTACAGTTAGTATTTGACCATGAACACGCACATCTTCTCTGAAATGCTTTGAATTAACCGTCGGTCATGACGAAAATCACGTCACCGAATCCGACTAAACTATTCCGTTGTTTTGAGATTAAAACCGCGCAATGTAATGAGATATTTTACGCTCACCTCTAGCATCTTTATGGATGTTTGTTGAAGGCAGAATTATTTTTATGCACATGAGTAAAACATCACGCTAAATTGTAAATACAATGTATAGTTCAACCACTTTCTGCATAAGTGTTCTGACAATGTTTTGTTTTATTAATGTGTTTCATTTTATTAATTTAATGATAAGATTTGATACAAGATTTTCAAGATTATTATTATTTAAACATGTATGTAAATAATTTTTTCATGTATATTTTAGTATTGTGTTTAATTAACTTTGTATTTGGGAAGGCTACCTGAATTCACGTGCTTCTGTTTGTAAAGAATTGTAAGACGGCCAAAAGGACATATGCTCCCGTTATATATTCACCTTACAAGGCAGGAATACCGATGGTTATTGGAATCACATTTAAAATTAATGTAATTAAAAATGCTTAAGTTTTTGTTGAGTCACAATGGAGATAGAATTAGGTAGTTAAAAATAAAATTATTGTACCATAATTTCATTTTTCACCAACGGCCGGCCATATTGTAACGAGCCGCGCTGTCGCCACGTTACAAGGTGCATTTTTATTATATATGTAATAATATAAGAGTAATTTACATAAATCTTGGGCGACCACGTGAATAGATTTTTGTTGTAATTTTATAAAGTACGCAAGATTCCAAGTGAGGACTGTAATGAAATGGTGAACTTATACAGTGTATCGTAGCAAAGCGAATATTAAGAGTTATTGAGCTATGTAGGCTGAAGCTAATCTTGGTCTTTCCGAGCCATGGCGACGGACGTCGCGGATTTGGGATTTGCCAGACCACACACACTGCTCCCTGGGGATGGGTCACTCACCGAGCGGGAAAAGCCTGCCGTCCGAAACCCGAATGTTCTCTCGCCCCGGCGAACTTAGCCGAATATGTTCCGACCTCTGTTGGATTCTTTGGCCAAATCACATATCGAGGATATCACGTGACATTAGGTGCCGACCTGAAGGTCCAATCAAAATGAGCGTATAACTCAAAATCCTGGGAATTTTTGTGTATGTGAGCTTCGAGACTACAAATGGGCGGAGCAGAAGTTTCCTCGTGGACCGAAGAGCGAGGAGCTGGAGATTCTAGATTCTAACTTCGATCGCACCAGTCTGAGGTTGACTTGGAAATTGACTTCATTCGCTAACTGCAGCTTGCCTTGCTGGAGCGAGCGTATCACCGTAACACAGCCGGTAATGCGATGATGCGCATTGCCAGACCAGAGATGCCTATAGCCGACTTGTGATAATCTCACATATCGTGGGTCCGCTACACTCATCACAGACATCAGACGCAGAACTACAATGGTAATTGATTACGACCAAGCCATGTGATTGTGCATTCCGTGAAACAGACCCGTAAGCGACTTTGAGAGGATAGGTCCATGTTCTCACTTTGTAATTGTAAAAACCCCTGAGCTAGCGGCATAATTTGCCAGACATAGTTATTTTCGAATGATATATTGTTCATTCTGGCGCCCATGATTTTCTTTTTAACTGTAAAGTCACAGTATTATGATGCCTTTGTCTGAGGTAGTCATAACTTGTATTTTTCATTGTTTCCAGATGTCATTATTTCCTTGCATTTTGATTCTGAGATATTTAAAAGTAAATATACAATTGTGTTTGCTTGCCCATGACGGCTAATTGTAACTCTGAGCGTTGCTTTTATGATTTTGCCAATTTGTGTTAATGTTAACGGTAAATTCGCTCAGACTTGTAATCGCCAGTGATAAGAAAATAAATGTCATATTGTGACAATTTTTCCTAAATTCCACCTAACGTCGAGATTCTTGCTAAATTAATAAATTTCCACTCCTTCATATAAATTAAAATTAGAAATCCACAATTATTCATCATAAAGGTATGAGAAATAATTGTAACGTGGTTTGCCCACCAAGGCACCCACCACACCATATTGAAAGAATATTGGAAATCGAGTGATAAATAACTAAATGGTTTTAAGAAAAATGCTCTCTGACTAATCCAAATCTGAAAATTGAAACTACAGTCTAATGATTCATATATGAAACTTTGCAAAAATGTACAAGATAGTAGTCTTTTTGCCTACGGAGAGTCATACCCCAAGAACTAGATAGTCTACTAAGGTAGTTGTGGAAACTAGTCTGGCACAGAGGTTTTCTGAAATAGGCTGCTTAAGAGTAAAGTCTGGAAATAGAGCACTGAGTTACAGTATAATCATTTTTGAGTTTATCAGTCTACGTTAGTAGCGTTTAATTTAAATGACTGAATGATTGTTTGTAATTAGAAGACGCTTTTTAAAATATTTGTCTATTAATAAGGGTGAATTTCAGATTGTAAAGAGAAACCAAGCAAATACAGTGATCTTTCATCACAATATACTATTCTCTGGTAATATTATCTCCCGTCCTGCTCTCCAACAATCAGATGATAGAGATTAAAAGTATTCTGTTTTTGACCTTCTACAAGCTGAGGTATTATCGCAAAATTATGCTATCATTATGAATTGCAAAATAAAAATCAAGAGGAATAACTACTTCAACGGCCAATCGTGCACGTAGAAACACATTTTGAGCTTCAATATTATGTTGTGTAGGCATTCAACAAGTAGTCCTTTGATCCTAAATCCTAATCTCACCACAAACAAGTTTTTACATCTAATTTGCAAAAATATGTTTATTGACGATTAGTTATACTAGAACATTTCCACAAAGCAAAGATATTTCAGCTGATAAATACAGCGTCTTATTCCATTTATTTAAATTTTCCTCGACATTCGTATGATCTCAATTAGTCTTTTCTGTTAATTAGTTATTTTAAATTAAAACAATTGATACAATGTTCAAATTATTATTATTATTATTTAACTGCTTTACGTCTCTCAACAGCGAGGTCTTTAGAGACGGGAAAAGGATGGGGGGAAGGATGGGGGCCAGCAATGGGAAGGAATTCGGCCATGGCCTATTGAAGGAAGCATCCGGCATTTGCCTGGAGTGATTTGGGAAAACCATGTAAAACCCAAATCTGGATTCCGGACGGGGATTCGACCGCCGTCCTCCCGAATGCTAGGCGAGAACGCTAACCGTTTACACCACCACGCTCGGTTTCAGATTATTCATAAGTATTGGAAGTTGATCTGAAGTGATGTAACTTGGAACAATTAGACCGCTTTTCCTGTTCATAACGTTGAATAACGGCACAAAAACTTCTTAATAAGGATATTAAAGGTGCGTAATAGATTTCAAACTATGTAACGTGACACAATCATGCAACAAATTTGTTACTACAGTGTATGGTATCTTGATTAGACTATCTGTATACAAAAATGCTCCTGATTTCGATAAGATCAGCTCAGGAGACTGTGGATTGTTAGACTCATTTAGCTACCATAATTAACACGCATATATTTTGTGATACATACTATGCTCCTTTGGAATTTACAAATGTTTTTCGTATAGTGTGAAATGTCTTTTAGGTACTTCAACAAGAGAATACCTGAAAATCGTGTGGCAAACACCGATTAACAAATCGACAGGTACTTCCAGTTTTAGAAATTATTTTATATTATTTGTAATGGATGCGTAATCAGAAAACAGATGTCTTTAATAGTAATTTAAATCATCATTAATGCTCATGCAAAATTTGTTACTGAAATAGCTCCTGCAATTATTGCTAGCCAGATTGTACTTACTATTTTTTTTCCCCGCAGAATGAAACAATAAACTGTTTCCCGACTATGATGCATTCTTATTGGAGCTCCCGATTTACAATTGATGCAGAAGGCTAAAAGTTAAAAACTCCATTAGAGATCTAGAGCAAGTATTTAAAACATGATAAATATACCATTACTTATTACTTATAGGTAATGAGCTACTCTGCCTATTGATAGGTGAACATATTTAGTTGTGATAAGAGTCTGCACGTATTTGTTGATAAACCAGTAAGAGGCAGACATCGTCCAAGGTAACAACCATGAAGCAGAGCGTCTTGATTTTATTTACTCTACTAACGATCTGCCGATCGCAGGTAGGCTAACGTTGAAGCAATAATTATGTAGTACACAAATACTGTGGTACTGTATACGGGATTTTGTGGTTTGGAATTGCGTATGCTTTATCAATACACTGTTCCCTCTTACCTTGTTCTAAATTTTGTAATTAATAATTTGTGGTAATTTTATCATTTTAATGTTTTAATTACTTGATTTGATTGAAAGAAAGTGGGTGTGAAATGATATTCAGCCATTCACCACAATAAAGTCATAACCTGACATATTTATTAAATTAAGTTTAAGGCCTACAGACATCGGTGTATTTTAAATTACTTTAATATCTAAATAATCAAGGATTTGACTAAATGAACACCGAATCTTACAATGTGAGTCATAACACATTAATAATAATAAACAAACAATAGTAAAAAAGTTCGTGTGAAATTTTAAAATTTGACATGGAAAACTAACACAAAAGTCTAATACTTTATAAATTTTCACAACACAAATTTAATATTACAGAAGCAAAAATCTTCATTTTAATTTAACTTGGCACCATAAAATCTTTGACTTAAACAGAATACTAGTTTTGATTGGTAGGGAATTTAGATACTTTCCGCAACGATTCAGTTTGCTCACGGCTATTAACACAGCCCAGAAGTTCGTCAGAAAGTGTCCAGAGCCGTTAAACAGTTATTAATTTTCTTTTTGACTTATTTGTAACTTAGTGCCACCTGAATTCCAGGATATAATGAGTAATCATCTTATGAACAAATTTATTTTCCGATCGTAAACTCTTTTAATTCCCTCCATTCAAAATTTATTTTAGCGTTAATACCGTTCGTTATTTCAACTTCAT
>JARYHS010013630.1:186244376-186269808 GCA_031002005.1 Vandiemenella viatica
AAATCACTCGAGGCCGGGCCGGGATGCTTCCTTCTAAAGGCCATGGCCGAATTCCTTGCCCCAGTCCCATGCTGCCTGTAATAACGGTGACGTCGATGTGGCGTAAAGCCCTAATTAAAAAAAATGGTTCAGCTCAGAGAGGTAGGAAAGGAGTGGTTGGTGAGGTGAGTAGCGGAGCCAGCGGAACATGGCCTTGAGCCGCCAATTCAGAGTGAACAGGGGATAATCAGTGCTAACAATTTCACTACCGTTAATATTTCGTAACAAGCGCTCAGAATTCTTTTAAAAATGTATTGTATTCGCGTAAAAAGTCTACTAACTTACACGAATGAAGACAACATACACGTGTCACGACAAACTGTTGGCTGAGTGTAGAGCTTACCGAAAACCTCAAGTCCCCGACAGGCGGCGCGGCATACGGCACCCCCTGGAAGGAGTAGTAGGGCGTGCCTCCGACAGAGACCGTCTGGTAGCCCAGCAGTGCGCCTTCAGACACTTGTACCGTAACATACTCCTCCTGCACACAGAGACAGAACGAAGACATGCTACTGAATTTTAAGAATTTGTGCATCCTAATAGTGGAAAGTAATTCGTAGTATACAACGTGAGAAAAACATGTTTTTTGTATATTGAAATTCTGAAAATAATACCTAGTTGAGAATAATTCGTGATGATAGGTTCATCTAGATATTATACGGTGTCATCAAAACTGTGCAGAATATGCGAAGGCAAGCTTATGCTGTATCACCCACACAAAACGTTTGTTGCTGAGATTTGAAGTAAAATCCGACAAAAATATAGTCATCAATGGTCACACAGTGATCGACCCAATTATTCCAAGGTTTCTCTCCTTCTAAGAAGGTTCCAATGGTCACTCTGTCAATGAATCTGTAATTGTGGAGTTAGAGCGTTCATTTTATTGAAATCGTTGTTGGTCGACTCAAAGGAAACGAAGCAGACAATAAGTAACAGAAAGGACGCGCTGACCAAATTTTCTGTTCCGCTTTAAATTTTAAAATATTGCAATTTGCATCATTGTATAATTCACAAACTCGTGGCAGGATGGTGTATTGGAATCATTTCTGTTTATTATTCTGATGACTGATTGTGTTGGTGGCTTACAGCCAGAAGGTAGGTTGTTAGCTGTTGGCATAACGTTATGCAATAGAATTACAATGGGACCATACTGGGAACAACTACAAAAGGGTCTGGACTGGGCAACTAACTAGGCACGTCAACTTATTAGGTACACAGATAAATTAATAAAGGTTCTTTGTGATTATAGTGTGGGGGAGGAATTGCTAGCTGAAGATGTTAAGTGTAAATACCTTTGCATTACTTCATAACTTCTAATAGAGTAAACGTAGCTGGACAGGTTGTAGCGAGAGGTGACAAAATCCTTAATTTTCTGGAGAGAATGATGTGGGAATGTACCAAAAAGAAAGTAAATTCGGTTAAAAAAGTTGGTCAGAGTAGTGTTTGAATATGCTGGTGACCCACGTTTTAGGTATAAAATTCATGAGATAGAATGGGTGCAAAGAAGGGCAGCTGGATTTATATGTGGAAATTACGGAATACTATCGGTAACTGATATGATATCGGAGTTTGAAAGGGAATCATTGGAAATCTGGAAGATTATGCTGGGAATATATAAGGCACATATTGGCGATGAGGCATGAATGGATATTGGTAGAAGATTTAGGAGCAGCCCATGGGAGAGATGACCATGACATAAGCAAATTATAATGAACTTCATCCATCGTCCGGTATGTCAGAGTTGTATCTGATCAGTGTGTGTCCACATTATCTTTCAGCGAAGCTGGACCCTTCTGAGGCTGATGCTTCTCTCGAACAATAAAAGTTAGACATGAACCCAGAGTCAAGTTTAAAGGACTAGTAGGTTAGGTTTGTTTTACCATGCATCAAAAATAAAAAATCTACAGTGTTAACTATGTATTATTTGTTTTTTTATTTTTACGCAGCGTACTAATGAAATAATCACTTAACAATTTATAATTGTATTTGAAAAATGCCCTATTAGTTTTAATAAAACGGGTACGTTTGAATATAAAATAATGCCTCTGAAGTAGTGCAGTCTTGTGTTAGAAGTGTCAAAAATGAATTTGAATTATAATTTGTTTACCAAAGCGGAAAGATGACGCGTGGTATATTAGCACAATTAAAGTTTCGTATGTGGCAAAAGGAAATTTCCAATTACCAAAGGAAGAGAATTTTTTTTCCTGGTATTGTGCAAGTACTTCCGGATGAGAAAAATTTGATGTATTGTTCTTATTTTTTTCTTTGTTATTTTCAGAGAATTATTGTTATAACTATTATAAAATATATACCGAATATATACGGACGGTTAGTTTAGAGAGTTTTACGAGTAATTATGAATCAGCAGCTTGATGACACAATATCAAATAATTGAAATGAAAGTAGAGAAGTACACTTTTTGAAATTTCTTCACAGGTATACTCTGTCTAAACTTTGGGCTGTAAACCATTTAACAAGATAGTTGATGAGTATTGCTATTTCATTTTTGCAAATTCCATATATGACCATGATTATATCTGAAGAAAGAGAGCCAAGTGGGTAGCTCTGAGAGCGCGGTGCAGCGGTGTTACCTGAGCCGTAGACGGCGCCAGCACGCAGAGCAGCAGGCACCACGTGAACACCAGCATGGTTTAGGTGCCGACGTCTCCAAGGTGCCTCTATAAGCTCGACCTGGTTTCCTCATCACACGATAAAGCATCAGCGATAAGAACACATCAACTGCTTATTGATTTCTTATCACCCGTTTTCCATTTCATGTGAACCTTAATTAAGCAGTTTATATTATAATAAACACAGATACACTTATTTTATCTTATCTCATACTTCCTTGAGCAATCATCTCTTGGGAAATAACACCAGAACTTAGGTTCAAAAAGATATTCTGGAAGATGTGAAATACTGTTGTCTAAGTAATTGATAACCAGATGACCCTTGTTTCTCGAATAAGATGATTACTGATGCTTTTGTAAAAGAAAAAATTACTTATTGTACAAAAAACACACAGTTTACTGATCGCTCTGTGATATGTTGTGCTGTTTCTATCGGTAATGCGCTCAACCCTTGCCGACACCAGTAAGCAGTTAATTAATATCTCTGTGATACGTATGTACTGCTGCTATCTAGCAGCTTGGCTCTGAACTGTCCCCTACGCGTGACTTCTACAGTTATTACTTTTGTCTTTCAAGGTTCAACCTCCGAAAAATTATGTTCTTAATTTAAAATTTTGCCTGAGTGAAGATCAAATATTTAAAATGATACGTCATATATCGATTTCGATTTATCGATTAGGTATCAAGGGAGATAAATGGCTTGTAACAAAGAAACTCTTCCTACAAATAATGATACTTTTGCTCTTCAAGGGTCGAATTCCAAAAAGTGTATTTCTTAAAAAATGATGTGACCATAGCGGAGAATTTAATCTCTAAAATAATACCTCATTTCTCTATTTCGGAAGCTAAATGGACCGTGACAAAAAATACATTATGGAAATAATGATACTTTTGCCCTGTAAGGGTCGAATTCCAAACAATTTCTTTCTTATAATACCATGTAACCAAAGGAGAGACTTGATCTCTAAGATACCTCATTTCTCGATTTCGGTTAGATATACAGGGTAACAAATGGCCCGTGACAGAAAAACGCGTTGTAGAAACATTGATCCTTTTTTCTTTTAAGGGTCGAATCTCTAAAAATTCCTTTCGTAATATATGACTTTACCAAAGTGGATATCCTAATCTTTAAAATTATACTTCATTTATCGATTTCGGCTAGGTATCCAGGGATATAATTGGCTCTTGAAATAAAAAATCACAATTTAGAAATATTGATATTTTTGCCCTTTGAGATTCGAATTTGAAAAAATTACTTTCTCAAAATATGAAATGATCAAAGCGTATACTTTAATCTTTAAAATGATACCTCATTTACCGTTTTCAGTTAGATATGAAGGGAGATAATGCCTTGTGACAAAACAAACTTTTTTTAGAAATTATATACACTAAATGACCAGTGCGAAAATTTCGCAAATACAGTGAATAGTAAGGTTGAGGGTTTGTAATAAGATGAAACAAAAACTACATCCTTTGTGTCAAGTGTTTATTTGTTTAGTGTAATAGGTACATGACGTAAATCGACGCCAGTGAAGCAGTTTATAAATATCTCTGTAATATGTGCTGCTGCTATCTAGCGGCTTGGTTCTGGACTGTCTCATGCGCAAGACTTTCACAGTTATTACTTTTGTCCTTCAAGGGTCAAATTCCGAAATTTTTCGCTCTTACTTTCTAATGATGCCTGAGTGGTGACACTTATCTTTAAAATGATAACTCGTTTATCTATCTCGGTTAGGCATCAAAGAAGATAAATGGCGCGTGATAAAAAAAAAATACAGTATGGAAATAATGATACTTTTGCCATTTATGGGGAAAATTCCGAAAAATTCTTTGTAAAAAAATATGTTGTGACCACAGCGGAGTCCTTAATCTTTAAAGTTATTCCTCATTTATCTCTATTGGTTAGATACCGTGGGAGATAAATGGCTCGTGACACAAAAATGCGTTGTAGAAATATTGATAACTAGGTGACGCGTAAGAAAATTTCGCGAATACAATGAACAGTAAGGTTTGGGGTTTGTAATAGGATGAAAGAAGATCCGTCTCATTTGTTTCAGTTGTTTATTTGTTTAGTGTAATAGGTACTTAACCAAAGACGACGCCAGTTAAGCAGTTTATTAATATCTCTGTGATATGTGCTACTGCTATCTAGCGGCCAGGTTGTGAACTGTATCATACGCGCGACTTTCACAGATATTACTTTTATCCTTTAAGGGTCAAGTCCCGAAAAAAATTCGTTATAAAGAAATTGTGTGATGATAGCTCATTTATCTATTTTTGTTAGATATCAAGGGAGATAAATGTCTCATGATAAAAGCAATACGTTACGGAAATAATAATAAATTTTCCCTTTAAGTGTAGGATTCCCAATAATTCCCTTTTTTAAAGTACGATGTGATCACGGCGGAGACCTTAATCACTGAAATTATACCTCATTTATCTATACCGGTTAGATATCATGGAGATAAAAGGCTCGTGATACAAAAACGCGTTGTTGAAATATTGATACTTTTGGCCTTTAGGGGTTGAATTCGGAAAAATTCCTTTCTTAAAATATAATTTGACCAATGTGGAGTAATTTGCCTTTTAATGGTCAAATCCCGAAAAATTCCTTTCTTAAATAATGATGTGACTATATCGGTTAGATAAAAAGGGAGATAAATGGCTCGTTAGGAAGCGTGCATAAACCACGTAGCTCCATTTTAGCTTCCTGTAAACCCCCCCCCCCCCACGTAGCACGTAGCTTTTTTCCATATTGATTCCAGAAGACATTTTGTACTGTTTTCTCTTGTCAGACCATCGTAAATTACATCCGGGGAAAATTAAATGACGGAAATAAATATTTACATGCTTCTGTGTGTTCTGTATTTCATTTTAACTGTGACAAATAATATGAAAGAGAAGCTACGTGGCCTGGCTCGGAACCCCCCCCCCCTCCCCCCACGTAGCTCAACGTAGCTTTGCAGCCAACCCCCCCCCCCCCACCGAGCCACGTAGTTTATACACAATCCCTTATACAAAAAAGCGTTATAGAAATATTGATACTTTTGCCCTTTAAGGGTCGAAATTCGACACATTCCTATCGTCATATATGATGCCGTCAAAGCGGAGATCTTAATTTTTGAAATGATACTTCATTTATCGAATTTCGGTTAGGAATTAGGGGAGATAAATGGTTTGTGGTACAAAACATTCACATTTTAGAAATATTGACATTTTTGCCCTTTAATGGTTGGATTCCGAAAAATGTCTTCCTTAAAATATTATGTGATCAAAGTGGAGACCTAAAGCTTTAAAATGATACTTTATTCATACATTTCGGGTTGTCATCAAGGGAGATATTGGCATGCCCTTTAAGAGTCGAATTCCGAAGAACTCCTTTCTTAATACATGTTCTCACCAAAGCGGAGATCGTAATCTTTAAAATGATATCTCATTTATCGATTTCGGTAAGGAAACGGAGGGAGATAAGTGGTTCGTTGTACAATAAAACAGCATTTTAGAAATATTAACATTTTTGCCCTTTAAGGTTGAAATTTGTAAAAATTACTTTCTTAAAATATGATGTGATCAAAGCGGATACCTTAATCTTTAAAATGATATCTCATTTATCGATTTCAGTTAGGTGTGAAGGGATATAATGGCTAGTGACAAAAAAAACCTGCAAATGAGAACTGATATTATTGCTTAAATCTCAAAAAAATTAATAAAAAATTATTTCACCCGTTAAGGTTTGGGATTCCATTATTAAGTGAATATTTAACAATTGGAATCCCCATATCCGTATAATTTTGTTGGGGTTACATGAACGTTTACGTTACTCTATCAACTTACATGTAGTCGTAAGTTTTTGTAAAATTTGTTATTCAGATGAAGTTCTAAAAAATCCGAGCCAATTGAGATATTTTCAAAAACTTACTGTGGGAACAAACGTTAACATGTTTATTATACTCCAGGTAAATATGAATTAATATGATTTGCACAGAACACCCCTGATTCCGTTGTATTTCATCATAGAATCAAAAAGTTTATGAAGTGCAAGCAAATGAGTGTACTGGGAATGAACATGTAATAAAACTAGTCCTTCAAGGCACAACACTTAGTTCTGTATATGCTGAAGTTTTTCTTGAATCACAGTGTCTTGAAAAAACAAATAGTAATGGAGAAAGATATTAAAAGCAAGGCATCTCGTTATACACTAACACGTATGAACCGTAATAAAACGATCACTACAAAAATCAATATACTGGTATAAATTAGTATAAAAGCATTATATAAAATAATGTGGTACCGAGCGTGGTGGGTGAAAGGTTAACACTCTGGCCTCGCATTCGGGAGGATGTGGGTTCGAATTCCCGTTCAGTCATCCAGATTTGTGTATTCCATTGTTTCCCCAAATCACACTACGCGAATGTCTGGATGGTTCCTTCAAAATGCCACGGCAGAATTCCTACCATTCCTTGTACCTAGTCCTTTCCCGCCTGTAATGATCTCGACGTCTACTATAAAGCCACAAGCAAAAATAAATAAATAAATAAAAAATATGTAGATGATTTAGTAGTTTTAATTGTCTCAAGAGATTAGAGATTTATACGATTGAAATCGGAAATTGAAAGTGCTCAGTGATATTTTAAAGTTTACAAATAATACGAAACTTATAACAGTAAGGGCTGAAAGTCTCCATAGAAATCGTTATATTGTAACGTTCAAAATTGATATTATTGTTGACAGACTATAATTCTGTTGCGATGGGATCTTTGACTGCTGTCAGACTTTGACAGAACGGGGTTACTGTAGCATATGGAAACATAATTAAACAAGTCCATCATATCAATTCTATTTGAACTTCAACTTCAGAGAATGACTATTGTCTGCTACAGGTTGGTAACATATGTCTTTACAGATCACCTCTTTACAAGATTCAATAGAAGGATCCTATTCAGGAAATCTAGTAAAACAAAAACTGATTTTTTATTGATTTTTTTACACATGATTTCCGTCATATTCGCAGAATAAACTGAATTTAACTTAGTTGATGAATATGGGTAGATAAAATACTTTGCAATAATTATGCACAATTACTTTAATGATTAAACTAAGTCATACGCAAAGACCAAAAATGCTATCAGAAACCAATACTCAAGTACCAGTATTCAACATTTAACAGAGCAAAACTCGACATCAGAAGAGACAATATGCTACTGAATTGGTTGAAGCTTAGAAGATAGCGTACCTGGAGTTAATGATGAAGCGAAATTGATTAGTTTCTTCCGCAGGTTTTTTCTTAGCTTCACATTAACAAATGTTTCTGCGCGTCTTTTCTGTTAATGTAGATGTAAACCGAGGCACTAAATTCCACGTGCAATTCACTGTCCATAAATTATAGAGGTGTACAAAGACTGCGTACTCTTAAAAAATTTTTTTTTTTTGTTTCCTTGCTCTTTCATGTAAAGTGAATACTTGAAACCATTTCAGTAAAACTTAATATTTAAATTATTATTAATTAATCTCCAATAAACGTGTTACATCGTTCATGGTAATTTCGTAAAATTACGAACTAAAGTCCTTAAGTATCTATCTGACCACACTAACGACGAATTGATATCGTGATTTCAAGCTGAGAATTTTGATTGTCTGGATGTTACGAGACTATAAAATGAAATGAGAATGAACAGCTGCTGTTTACCGACTAGATAACATGTTTATACGTCTTACAGTGCAAGTAACACTAAAATCTATGTGATTTTTTACTTGCAGTATGTGTTATGTAGTATCCAGTTAGAACGATTTTCGGAAAATCATTTGCAACGTCATATGAAATGCCAATACTTACAAGATCGTAACTGACTGTAAGTAGCTGGCATATCCCACACTCCATGAACGTATCGTAATCTGCATCACTTGTTTATTAGATGTTCTAAACGACGACCGAATAGAAGACCGTTGCAGTGTAATCGAATAAAATCCCAAACGTTGAAGCCACCGCGAAGTAAGTAGAAAGTTGCTCTTTCGGATTTTATTTGTCATAGTGATTTATCAATTTCTGTTAAGCAAAGAACTCACAAAAGGTGTAACAACTTGCGTAATGGAGCT
Organism: Vandiemenella viatica; assembly: GCA_031002005.1. Taxonomy (NCBI): domain Eukaryota; kingdom Metazoa; phylum Arthropoda; class Insecta; order Orthoptera; family Morabidae; genus Vandiemenella; species Vandiemenella viatica. Next base: position 186,253,136 of record JARYHS010013630.1, read on the forward strand.
TCGCAGAATTTAGCTCCGCATTCCAAGCAGTAAAAGTTCTCGGTATTGCGAATCATCTGCACTCCATTCATCTGGTCAGCCCGTTGCTCTTGTTTGCTGTCCTGTTCTAACAGTCGCAGAAGGGTCAGAGGACCGGTAGTCGAGCTGTCACGGTTTGCTGTTTCGTCACCATTCAGCCGCAGGTTCTGTCAGTCAGTTCAGCAAGCCCGGTTACCCATTTTCTCTGAAGAGCGCAGAGACATTGGCTTCACGTGTCAAGATGAAGACCTATTCTTAACCAATGATAAAGCGATACAAACAGCTAGTTTCTGGGAAAAATACATTTTTCAACAGTCCGGACACAGAAACGACGAACGAACGAGTTCAGCAAGTGTTTATTTATTCATAACACGACCATACCCAGAAATAAAAGTCTTGTTGGTGCATTTATCAATAAAAAGTTTCTCCCGGCTGCAATCATATTTTCAGGTTTTGCTGAATATGAATAAATAATACGAAAATGTATGGAGAATGTCATGTGCAAGTGGTACGATATAATTTTAGAGTTATTGGTTGATAATATAAGAAATCCAGACAGCACCTAGAACATTGTTTTTCAATAGTCGCTTTGGAAAGTTTAGACCATGTTCCTGCACTCGTATCAGTCTGGCTTTCAAAAACCTGGTAATCAGTAGGCAACAATTCAACTTAAGCACCGAATATGTTACTCATTTTCAGTCTATACTTTTCTCCTTCCAAATTGGCGTCTCAAATTTTAGGGGCGTGCAACAGACGTGTACGGAAGTAATTTGGAGCGGTGGTAAGGTGTGCCTCTGGAGCATTCTCCACAAAATAGACCTGATATTTCTCAAAGATGTGCTTCGTGTTGTAGCTCGTTTGGGGAGGAGGTATTTGGTCAACCGTAGCGCAAAACCCGTATGCCTCGAGTTTTTTTTTTTTTTTTTTTTATCTATCTTCTTAGCCCGTCAAAAATGATGGGTTGAACTGAGTATTTTGGCAATTCATTTCTTTGCAATTTCTTAACTTTATAATGATCATAACCTTGATTTTATAATGTTGTACTTAGCGATACAGTTGTAACTTCTTCTGAATTAATGGCGACAGATGTATAAAAGCAATGAAATAAAAATAAATAAATCCGGAATCCCAAAACCTCGTGCTATACAACATAATATCAGCATTATTACTGGTCCAGCCCACATTCAGAATGATAAATTTAGAACTACTTCCATCCATCAGTAATGCAGTTTAAATTGTTTGTGAAATTACATTCTTTGTGAATTATGCTGTAACGAAGTGTGTCAGGCTGTTGTTAATCCGGCAATATAGACAGGGTGGATGACGCAACAACGTCATGGACATGGCTACAAAACGAACAAGCCTAGCTTTTTATAAGTGTAGGTGAAGAGGCATTAGCAAATTTTAATTATTAGTAGTTGCTGAAATGAACATTTAAGTTGATAAATGGAGAAGAATTATTGATAGTTTATGTCGCTAAATTTTTAAATTGGCTTAATTTTCGTAATTCTGAGCTGCAATGAATGAATAAAATTACTACTGCATGTGCACGTTTCCTTTTCAGATACTCAAAATTTCATTTACTTTAGAAAATTGTATATCTATGGTCGGAAAGGTTGGTAGTGAAAAACGGATATTTTTAACACTTCTGAAAAATCGTGGAGTAATGGAAGTGCATTACGTTTCGTCAACGTCGAGGTCATTAGAGGCAGAAAAAGATGGGTGCGAGGAACGGGACGGAATTCGGCCATGACCTATTGAAGGAAGTATTCCGGCATTCGAGTTGAGTGATTTGGGAAAACCCAAATATGGATGCCCGGACGGGGATTTGAAACCACGTCCTCCCGAATGCGAGGCCAGAACTCTAACCACTCACCCACCACGCTGGATGGAAGTGCTACTACGGATCGGGTACTTATTATGTCAAATTTTCGCTAATTTTCTATCTGATATTAATTATTCTGATATTTTTATTTCATTTTTAACTTTACAGGTACTTACGCAAAAACTGAAATATTTAAACAAGAAAATAAAAACACCTTCGGGCAATTATACAGTCTGTTCACGTCTCCTCTGTATAAATAAATAAGGAAAAGTTAAATTTAAGTTTAAAATTAGTGGTATAAAGCACTAAAAGTTAAAATAAAAATAAAATTTGACTGCTCATCTGTAGTATATAATCAAACTGTAGAAAAGTTTTGTCTGTACATGAAATTTACATCAAAAGTAGAAATTACAATATTCTGATGATAGAATGGGTAAAGCCGTAGATTTTTATCTGTATGTCTGTTCCCGCATCCGAAAACATCACGGAGAATATATTAGCCTTTTTTCAAACGAACATTAAGCTTTTGTCTAAATGGTGCATCCTGCTAGTACAGAGGGTCTCTGGCGACCGAATAATTGTGTGAAAAATCACCTATGGCTTGCCAACGGCCTCCTGAGGCAGTGGTTTAGAACAACCTAGCGTTGAAACAGCCCGTACAGGAAAACAAGTAAGAAGCGATCGACAGCATAGGAATGCATTTATGAACCATAGGACTATCTTAGAGAATAAAATAAGATTTCTTCAAGGTAAAATATTCAGAGATTGAACAACCTCATAATTGTGTCTAAGAGTGCGAACTTCTCGGAGAGGAGTCATCAGAATGGGATGAAACATTTCACAAGTTGATGCATAGAATTTTAAGAGACTGAAGAGGGCAGATAGATTAGAAAACTTAAAGAGGTAGATAAAATGACCTCAGTTACCTGTTGTTAGAATTTAATGAGAAACTATGCTCCCGCTACCCCTATTGGTCGAAGAGTACACGCCTATTTGAAAAAAATGACAGAGAAGAAATGGAGAAATGATATTCTTGAATTAAAGATTTAACCCAATGTGTAAAGGAAGAGGAACGAGTAATATGTTAATCGTGGACAATTAGAGTTTAGAGAAGAAGGAAATACTCTAGATACTTTTAGCGAAAGAGAAAGACATGTGCGGGACAGTATGCTGTTAGAAATTCGCTAGACATACGGTAATATGTTATTTAAGAATTAAATATACATAGAAACGTGCAGATGATACAGGTATATTCAAACTAGTTCATAAATTATTTAATTCAGAAATCAATTTCTATACTGTGGAAAATCTGGGAGTTAATTGTATAAACTCTGACTGCAGAACCAGGAATGGTTTGAAGTCAGCGAAGAGAAGGGATCTCACATGAAAGAAAAATTTAGGGAGACTGTTGCTTTGGGTCTAAGAATTTCAACTGAAGGAGAACGGAATAAATTGAAAAGAGGAGATTGCAAAGATATAACACACATTATCAGTGAGGGAGGAACCTTATCAAGAACTTTGCATAGTTGAAGAAATTTAATAATTGATGGGTCAGATAAGAAGGCAAAAAATTTTCATGATTAAGCTGTAAATTTTGGAAAATGAATAGCAAATCTTTTACTTTTAACTGGCACAGGTTTCAAAAAAAAAAAAAATTGTTAATGATATTTGAATGACACACATAACTTTTTTAAAGTGAAGCTTGGACTTAATAAATACCAGAAAATGAAAAATCAAACCATTTGAAATGTCGAGCTACATAAGTCAGTAGAAAATTAGGTGGGGTGATTAAACTTGCAATAAAACTTGTGTATATAATGGATGATGAAAAAAGTCTGTTGAAGGGTCTGCAAAGAGATACGATGATGGGTCATGATTAAGAGATGTTAACTGGTTAATTTTATTCGTGGTGTAACAATCGAAGGTAATAATTGTAGAGGAAGATAAATAATAAGTTATACCAAATAGCTAACTGAAGGAGTAGGTTGTTATGCTTATGGTGAAATAAAGAGTCTCAGCTCAGCACATTGGTGACGGGAAAGGGCTGGGGGGAGGAATCTGATTTCTTATTCTTTGATGAAGTGAAAGTTTTTATGTGTATAATAGGTGCTGAAGCGAGGATTTGTTGATTAGCTAGTAACGTTTCTTTTCTTTGGATGGTATTCTTGAAAACAATTTTTCAAAATGGTCTCACCGATAAAATATTAGATTTTTCTCTGATAAATATCTTTCCGCAGAAAATAGTGTCAAAATCAAAGAATAATCATGAGGACCCCGATAGTGAGTTTGTAAATATGAACTGAGGTAAATATGAACTAAATGCATTTAACTCGCTATTCGTATTAAGGAAATTAATGGTAGTTTTTGTGCAATTGCTTCTTTATGCGTAATCCCGAGCTTGTGATACGACACAACAGCGAAGCATTTTACTATTACACTGTTTCTGGCATTTAGGGATAAAAAGGGTGTAGAGAAAATCATAGCCGTATCATATGATGGGTTACAGGATTTACTTTTAAAATGTGTGCCTCTTGTTTTAGAGACGTGGTTATATCACGTATAACTTACGATAATCTTTTGCTTTTTTCGGAGTACATTCATTATTAATCATCAGAGCAAAAAAGTATTACGTATGAGATACAAAAATTTAAATATAATTCACTAAGGTTCTTTTTGTTTCTAAAATCTGTTAACTTTTTATAAACATAAAATTGGACTACCTTTTGTCATATCTGGTGGAAAAAACATTAATCTACTTGCTTCCAGAACGTCCTCAATTATTAGCAAACGATCGTAGTTCTGCATCCTTCAGTCAGTCATTTCACATTCCTGTTCAATATTTCTCGGTACTGGAAACGTTGCAGTTTCCTGTGGATGAAATGGTCTTTAGTAAAAGAAGATATAGTATCTCCCAATTATATCCGATATTGCCTCCAGAAAAACCATAGAAAACTGTAATCTAGTCGACCGGTTTGGAAATCGAACAAGGACCATTCCACTTCCCTAGAATATCAGAGCGAACAGTATGGCTGCAGGGAATATGCATAAGTTGATTACATAAATACATATACCTACAAAGTTTTTGACACTTTTCCATTCGGTTATTTTACACGATTCACCATTAGCTGATATAATTAGGAGACGGCAATGAACGTGTTGACGAATTTTATTATAAAAAAACAACGTTCTGTGTTGCAATAAATCTAAATATGCATTAGAGTACATAAGTCAATTTATCTTAAGAAGATGTCAATAGTCGCTCAAAAACTAACATTCAATTTTCTTCAAAGAAGCATTATTTGTCTTTGTTTGAGGCCAAATGGAACATATCTCAAACGTTTTGAGATAACCGCACCATTTCCTTCAGCTGTTAAATTGTATCTTCCATGAGTTCAATGCACAGGCACTGATATAAAAGTGTGCGATTGTATTGATTATAAACCACTTTGCACGAGGTAATAGCCATTATACTTCGGGCAATGTTCTTTCTCATTGAGTACTGACTAATATACTTGTCCGTCACAACAAATTAATGATGTACGTTTTTCTTCTTATTACTATAATGCTTTAATGAACAACGGTGTTTGACAAAAGCATAAATTAGCGGGAATTTGAGATATGTTTCGAAAATTTGTGTGTTACTGTAAGAAAGAACCCATTTTTGTTGATTTTAGACTTTTATTACACGATGTAAATTGTGTCATGATTATTCACAATGCTACATTGAAAAAAAAAATCTGTTTAACCAGTTGTGAATTGTGTAAATCACCATTACATGTAGTGTAAACAATATATTTTGGGGACTGAAATTTGCGCCTCAGTGGAATAAGTGAAGAGATCATAGAGGCATGTTTTCTCTCCAGAACTCCATGCGTTCTTGGTCCTTATTTTGCTGCAGAGAGTCGGTGACATTTACCAACAGGTAGTAGTTCGTCTCGGTATTGAATGTTCTCCATTCGATGTCTTCTGCATCTGGTGTCGGATTTCTGAAACGAAGAACAAATGTACATTCATGTTGGATAATGTACAGCACAGCTAGATAAATCATGATTTCCTAAAAGCAACAAAGTAAAATTTCTTCCCGAATGCTAATCTAGTTACATTGAGACTTCTGTGGGCCAATAACACAAAGATTAAATAGTCAGTTGAGAAAGTCTGTTCTCGAAATGTTAGACAGGTGTGGCTGGCTCAACGACTGTGGCAACTCACCCGTATTTGGCAAAGTCTGACAACATGCGCACCCATCTGTCCCTGACTGCACTCTCCTCGGAGGTCGGGTCCAGATCCTGAGTCGTGTCCTCCATCAAGAACTCGCATACCAGGTCTCCACCATGTGAAACACCTGCACAACCGAAACCAGTTTACTGAAACGCTTTTAGAAGCATCGTTAATAACAGTCCTTATTCATTCTGCTGCCCTCCCTTTTAAAAATTCTTTCCATAGCAAATATAGCAGCTACATATTACCTATCTTATTCAGAGCATGAAATGAGGCGTAACTTGCTGTTGGATTTGTAGAAAATTAATTGTAAATTGAAGAAAATTTACACATATTAAACTGTCATGAAAATAGCTCATTTCATCACACTTGATATACTTTGAACGTAAGAAATACTTGAGCACAAGTAATATGATTGGGAAAGTAGTTATAAAAGTCACCTGGGTATTGTGGCGATGGTGTATTTGGTCCGCGATACACAAATTTATAGTAGTAAAGAGGTTCTGTTGCCGTGTTGGCCATTAGATGTAGAAGTGAATCGGTAGGCTCTGCAAACTTGATGTCTGTGAACATCTGAAAGAGAAACAGAACCAAACTAAATGGTAATCCAGCCACTGTGGTATTCGTGAACTCGCAGCCAGCTGGTAATGTTGCCCCATGGTTACATATATATCGTATGAATAAAACTGAGCATGGTAGTAGAGATTCAGTCGTCTCCAATCAAACATTTTCCACAAATGAGACTATTACGAGGGTAGGCTGAGAAGAAATACGCACAAGCATATAGAGCGCGAACGAAATGACCTTCAGAAGCACGCACAGTGGCACGTGGGAGTAACATTGCCCCTCTATGCGCATGCGCAGATTTGAAGTCGTTGAATTCATCCAGTGTATTTTTTTTTAATGGCATTTGGCAACGGAGGCCATACAGCCAGCTCAAGGTAATTTAATTGCTTTCAGTGTTTGGACGCCACAGGACGGACAGGACATTCACACAGACACACAACACTTAACATCCATGCCCGCGGCCGGATTCGAACCGGCGGCCTTCGGCACGCGGAGCTAGCACTCTAGCCCCTACGCTACCGAGGCCGGCCCAGTGTATTTTGAGAAGCGGAAGTATGGAGACGTGTTCTAGTGCTATGTCAACCCGAGTTAAACAGCGTGCTGTGATCGAATGTTTGACTGTAGTAAAAGTGTTTCCTACTGAGATTCATCATCGTTTAAATGCTGTTTATGGTGAAGACGCTGTTGGTAGGTCTAGTTTAAATCGATGGGCAGTAAAATTTCGTGATTTCGAGGCTGAAAAACCCATAATTGCTGATGAAAATCGCAGCGGACGTGCGATCATTGCCACAGACGATAAACAACGCAAACACGTCGACGATTTTATTCAAAATGACCGGCGAACCACTCAAAAGTGTATAGCAAAACATATTGGAATATCCAAGGAACTTATCGGCTTCATTATTGAACAACTGGGATACCGTAAAATCTGTGCACGATGGGTTCCACGCCGTTTCACAGACGAGAACTGTAGAGGCTCTGCGAAAAGAAGTTTCAACCAATTATATACCCTCTTTACTCCTCCGATCTTGTGGCTTGCAATTTTTATTTATTATTTCCTAAACTCTAAAAAGACCTCAAGGGTTATCATTATCAGGTGAAAGCAGCTGTCAAATTCTGGAATCGATAAAAGTCGGAAGAAATTTTCAATCTAGCAATAAAAAAATAAATAATTAAATAAAAAAGGTTGTTACACGTTGGGAAAAACGTGTTAGCTTCAACGGTTATTGAAAAATAAATATATGATCTTGAAGCTTAAGAATTGAACTTTAATGTACGTACTTTCTGCCCGATCTTGCTATTTGTTATTATTCGTGTTCTACCGGCACGTGTGCATTTCTTTTTAGCCTTGTAAATTAATTAACTTTCGGCGTATGACATACCATAGATGCGTTGAGCATCCGTCTGGTGTGTTTGTTATGCTGTTGTTAACTCCAAAGTAGAAGTCCTTGATCTTGGAGGCAAGGTCCTGGCGCTCCTCAGTGGTGTTGACTCCTCGCAAGTCCTTGTCCAGGACCAGCGACAGATTGTTGTTCAGAATGGTCAACCACTCTGGGTCCTCCAACACTGCAGGAAGTAACATTCATCCAAAGGCGATATCAACGCATAAAGTTTATGGAACGTCATTATAGGAGAATATTGTCTAACTTTTGATATTTAAGTGCTGACTGGGGATATATTGCGTGTAGTCCTTTACAAACACATCGAATAGAATGAAAATCCGCACTATTGGAGATAACACGAACAATTATTACCAAGCTAATTACATTAATCTTGTTACTTTGGTGATACTGAATTATAGAAAAATATCTGAAATGTGAACAAAACAATTTGTATTGGTTTACAATTACCAACTCGTTTAGATAAAATATTCTGCTAATGAAGTTTTCCTGGAAATATAGAGAGTTAATTAATTACTGTTTATGTATTTTTGTTTCTGACCCTTGGGAACACTATTGAGCTCTTTTAAAATCTAACAATCCCGTTATGTTCACCCAGTCAGACATCACCACGGGTGGGAGTAAAGTACAGTAGCATGTGCCTTTAATTTCAGTAGGTCTCTCTCCAGACACTGATCAGACAGAGTACTGTACATTAATGTGAGTGGCAAGGGCATCCCGAAATGCAGCACGTACAGCATTTCTGAGAGATTTATACTCAAGATTATCTCAATATGTAGGGTTGGAGATGATGAATACAGACTGCACAGCCACAAGATCCTTCAGTGCACCATCTGCTGGATATTAATGGAACTACTGCAAAAGCTTGTTTGTCATGTATTTAAACGAACGGTTTTCTGCACCGTCTGATTTCTGTACAATCATTAAATATGTTTAAAATGACGTTATCGCGCAGTGATTTCTGTTAAGTTTTGCCAAAAGTGCAGTTCTTTTTAGCGTATTCTGAAAATATTAGTATGAATTGACCATAACGAATAACAAACCTTCACACGAAACAATGAAATAATAAAAATGGTTTGCAAACAATTAAACGGTAATTTTCGTAATTGTTTGACTCTTTGTGCTACCACCGGCAATACGTCCCTGCACTTATTGGCACTGCAGCAACACGAAGTCTTAAGAAAGAAAAGCGTAATAAGTCAATTTTAGAAGGATCTCATGAAGGAGAACCAGTTAGAAGGTTTGACGGCACACACTCGATGGAGGAGGTACAAGTGATCGGGCGGTGTTACGCTGTCATCAAGCCGAATGCCGGAACTGTTCCCAACGTCTGCCTCATAGACAACACATTTCACAAGCAACATTTCACAGTAATCACATACAGAATTTGCAGAATGTTTGGCAGACAGATGGCAACAAATCAATTCCTTCATTAGAACGTAAGTAGGATGCTTGGCGTCAGCAAGGGCAAGAGACGATGAGACTATAGCTCGGAATTTGACCATGCCAATGATTAGTAAAACTCATCAACGCCAACAGACCCCTAATGTTTGGAAAAGGTAGTAAAGACGAATATCTAAAGGAGAAGGAGTCTAATGTGTTACGCGATAGATAGGATAGCCAGCTAGAGAAAGATGAGTTACTTGGCAGGAGCATGTTTCCGTCTGCCGAGGTGGTTCCTGTGAGGAAGGCGACCTGGTTGAAGCGGCCCTCCGTGGCCAGCGTCTGAGGCTGCTCCGACATGAAGGCGCCGGGAAGGGCCGGCTCCAGCGACGGTGCGAACGCCAGCGAGATGTACGACAGCTTCTCCTGCCACAACAACCACAGGCAATCAATCTCTGAATGTCAGCTCCTTCAATACTAATCGACATTCTATGCTTCATGATAATCAGACAGGTTCCTTTGGGCTTTCTAAATTTACGTTTGTATATTTTCATGAAGATATTTGAAATTGTGGGAGTATGGTTCATGTCTAAAACTGGAATTTGAATTGACTCACCACAGAGCACCTAAAACTAGCTGTTCATGACTTGTACAAGCCGGATTCCATCGCATTGTCCATATTATACCTCACCAATTAAAGAAAATGGCTAGATAAAGAAATGAGAGAGAAAAATTTCTGTTTAAAAAACTGAAATACACTCTTTTGTTGTAATGTGAACTAAAAGGTTAATAATAATCTTTAAATATAAAAATTTTCTTCAACAGTGCTAGGATGTCCCACAATTCAGTACAACTTTTTTGAATTAGCTTAAAATAAGAATAAATAATGTAAAAAAGTGTGGGGAGCTAGATATCAGTAATCTTAAATATTTTTGTTTATCGTTAGCTGTTTGTAAAGGTAGAGTCAATATGTATAAGAATGTATAAGTATGTATGCATATGTACTACTATAATCAGTTCTTAGTAAGTATGTCAAATTTCAAACAATTCGGACATCAAGAAATGGGTGAATATTGAAAAGAAAAATTCCATTACATTCAAATATTTTCCTATTTTTACAGTTAAAGAACTGAGAATACGAGGAATTAGACATGAAATTATTGTATTGTTATCGGTTCTCAATATATTTGCAAAATTTCAAAGAATTTTCTCATATGGAATTGGGTTAAAATTCAGTTGCAAGATTCCATTACAATCAACCACTTTCTATTGTTACTGACAAATTAATGACAATATCAGGACATAGCTATAAATCATTGTGTTATCGTAGCTTCTCAATACCTGCGCAGTGGTGCCAGATACTTGGCTTTGAATATCCGTAGATGGCCGCTAAAATTTCCGTAGATTGGTTACAAAAATCTGGAGACTCGCTAACTGGGGACCAAAACAATAATAATTATCGAAGAGTCAAGATCAAGAATATTTTTTATTTCCAGGTCTATAAAATTCGAAATACAAATTAATATTCTGCACTGAAAGTAAGAAATATCTCTGAACATGTTTTATATATCATCACTTTCATCACTGCTGTTCCTGTGGCTACTCTTTTTCTTTTCTTTTTTCCCTTTTTTTTGGGGCCATTTTTTTAACTTATGGCTTTACGTCGAGGTCATTAGAAGCGGGATGGGACTTAATACAAGGAACGGGAAGGAATTCGGCAATTGACTTTTTTAAGGGAGCATCGCGGCATTTGCCTGAAATGATTTGCGGAAACCATGGAAAACCCAAATCTGGATGCCCGGACGGGGATTCGAACCGGCGTCCTCCCGAATGCTTTTAAGTACCATACATTTTCATTGTTGACGTTAAATTTAGCGTATCTTTTGTAACAGCAAATGTTCTCGGGAATTGGTTAAGCCTTCTTTGTAAGCGTGCCACCCTAAGAGCGGATGTTGAGAGGCTGTATTATTAGGACTTTTCATTAAGGGATCATTTGACTTAACAAGTCAGAATGTTGGGAATTGTAGCAGAAAACGTACTGAGATATCTGGATGTGATATACCTGTCATAGGTAAGATCGTACTGATACGCATCAAATTCTAGTTATAAACTCTACTGCAAATGAAGCTAACTTACTGTGAGCAGTTCTTATGGATATTATAAGATTCAGTAAACAAGTCGCCAGAATTGAAGGGGGAAGTAGGTACAATTATAAAAAGGCACAAATTTCAAAATTGAAGAGATGTTTGAGAGAAAGACTCCGCAAAATGGAATAAGTACAATGGAGTCGACGTGGGAAAATTTCAAGGAGATAATAAAAAAATGGTGAAGAAATCTTTATTTCAAGACAGAAAATAAAGATAAGTACAGAATCTACATACTATAATAGGGAGGTAAGGTGATTAAAGAGGTCGGAGAGAATAACAGAATTAAGAGACAGCAAGGCAGTTATGAATACTTGAAACAACTAAATAAAGAATTAATAGTAGCAAAGAAGGTGGCTCAAGATGGATGTATGCAGAAAGTGTCTCAAGATGGGTCTATGATAAATGCATCTAGAAATTTCAATGGCTATTTTAGAAAACTGAGAGGAAGGGAGGCTGTTGAAACAATTAAGGAGAACGATGGAGAAGAAGTTACTGAGGATTTGAAAAAGGAAGAGATTTTAAGTTACTGTTTTAGATCTACAGTTAGGGTCAACGATACAGGAATGGAAGGGTGGAAATCGTAGAACGAGTTTATCAACACAGTTAGAGATGAGCACACTAATAAATTTGAAATTCATCCTGAGGATGTTATGAAGAATGTAGATTCAAAAGAAATGGAAGAGAAAATGAGAGGGTACTGCGTATCATATTGGGATCATTGCTGTTCTTATTCTAATGAATGATTGCGTTGGTGGATTACTATCAGACGGTAAATTGTTTGCAGATGATATAATGCTATATTATAACAAGATCAAATCGGTAGAGGGCTGTGAACAGCTGCAGGATGATCTGAACAGGATATCTAGCTGGGTAGGTTAACATGGGATGAAGATAAATGCAAAGAAAATTCGACTTATTAGATACACAGAAAAAAACTAAAGGTCGATCATGATTATAAGGTAAGGAAAGAAAAATTCCTTGTTGAAGACTTGAAATGTAAATACCTTGGCACAACATTTGATAACAAACTCAACTGAGCAGGACACATTGGTCAGTTGGTAGGGAAAGGTTTCAAAATCCTTCACTTGTTGGAGGGAGCAATGAGGGGATGTAGTAGGTAAGTAAGGTAACTGAGTTACAAAACATTAGTCAGACCATTGCTTGAATATGGTAGTGTAGTATGGGACCAACATTTTGGTATCAAATACAGGAGTTGGAGGGGTGCAAAGAAGGGCTGCCAGATTTGTCTCTGGCAATTACCGCAGAACACTATAAGTAAGAGATATGACAAAGGAGCTTGAATGGAATTCGCTGGAAGACATAACCTTTTGGTAGTTTTTAATAATTATCTCTAAACAATGGATGATGATAAAAATTACGTGTCTTGTTCTTAATATTTCTACTTTTCAGAACGCTTTTACAAAAATAAGGTGATAGTAACAATGAAATCTGATATAACAATGTTTGTACGCTATTCATAAGAACTTATAAATTTTTGTAGCGCACAGGTACTGATACGATACTGTTTGATCTTGATTTTCGTGGCTGAGTGACAGGCGTGTAATAATGGAGTAGAATTTCTATTCATTGCTTCTTTGATGATAAACTAAAGTGTTTTATTCTATCAACAGTAAAACATATTGCTGTTTACATCGTTTCTCATTATTATAGAAACGATCGTTGATCAAAGTGTAAGTACGGACACAGAATAGTAGTAATCAGCCTCGGCGTAAGTCTGACCGAAAGGCATGGAGTATGTGTGAATCCACTGTATGCTTTTATGCAGAAAACATTAAGTTACTGAATTGTCGAATAGTCATCCAACATATCGAGTGACCTTACGCTACTGATATTCTGCACTGTTGCGCTGTTGCCTACCTCGTCGGTGGTGATGAGGTCGTCGACGCCGACGAGTTGGGTGAAGTCGACTGTCCTGAGGAAGTCGACGAGCTCCTGCGAGTCGTTGGTCTGCAGACCCAGCAGAGCCCCCAGCTTGAAGGCCTTGTCGCGGGCGCCGGTCGTAAATGTCACAGAGCCGATGGCCGGGCCACTCTGTGCTATGGCACGCGAGAACAGACCTAGAGCATAGAAACATCAGTGATCCTGTGTGTCCTCAGATTTGACGAACTGGTAACCTGCTTGTGGTTAGTTGAATTCCTTACACCAGTAACAATTTCGCTAAGAAACAAAAGGAAATCTCAGTTCTAACAAATCAAAAGTTCAGCCGAGTGTTGTTTTGTGTCGCAACGTCTGAGGGTTCAGAACTTTGTCTGAGACCTAGGGTTTAACTTTTTTTCTGAAATTGGGGTGACTTTTCGATGTGTAGTCATGGTCCAGTTCAACTTCAGCAGAATTTACAGTCGATTTTCAGGTCTTATTTCAGATTTAAATTGTATGTTTTACTACAATAAAGATAGATTTGCGTGGAGAAGATAAATGAAAGTTTAATGACTGCTTGGTATTTAATATATAAATTGAAAATTGTTACCTCTAAAGGAAGCGACATTTATTATTTAGATAAATGAAAATATTCATACGTGTTGTATGAATGATATGCAGGGAACTACATTAATTTGTTAAAGACGATTGTGAGTGTTGTTCAATTCGTATGAAACTAGTCAGGGAGTCATATTTAGAGCTTTATCATTTAATGCGAGTATATATAAGGAACTTCTTAGAAGTACTTATGTAACGGGCAGATATTATTTTTAATCGAACAGTTGACGTTCATAACTGATAAAAAATTTCAAAAGTGGAGTAATTAACAGTTTTATTGTGTGATGGATCTTCTGATAATTTATTTCAGAATAAATATCGATCAGTGTGCTTGTATTGAAAAGAAAGAACAGTTTTCAATACTAGAGTTTGTGACGGTTCTAGAGCTTTACAGAGTGTATTCTAAGACATTTGTCTGAGTTGTATTATAAAAATTATGAATTGCGAGCGTGGTGTAATATTAGGATCCACGCGTAGCGGCAAGTATTGCGACACAATTCTGGCGTCTTGGTAAGTGTTGCATCAAAAACAAGCGTCAGTATAAAAGGACGAGACACCACCGAGCGTGGCGCTTTTTCGTCACCTGTCTTCATCGCAGTCGGACCTTCGGTCCAGAGCAGAGTTTAAATTTGTGTGGCAGTGGGTGTGACTTCTTGGTGTTTGCGGTAACCGTATGAGTTGGTCTTTTGTTTTTGTTCGGGGAGTAAGTGAGTCGTCTGGTATTCCATTTTTGTTATTCATCGAAAGTGAGGATTTTAGTATAATCACTCAAATTAGGTTTTTTCGTTGAAACTAGCAAGAGCTAAGTTTACATAAAGTGTGTCAGGTTAGGGAAGCAAATAATACCAGCGAAATTTCTTATTAGTCGACACTTAGCGGTTGCGCAATTGTTTAAACTTGCAACGTCTATTCCACTGTTTTAAATTCTGTTCCAGTTTAGAGGTTGTATATCAGCCATCAAGTATTGATTTTATAATTTATAATTGTGCAACAAGTGTGCAAGAAATTGATAGGAACTTTAGAAATTTGAAATCGTAAATTTCCAATGTTGTGCAATTTGTGTGATGTTCAAAGAAATGGTTAGGGATTGTTAGCGGAAAGTATTAAGAAATTCAAGGGATTATTTGCGGTCGTAGCAGAACTGTCTTCTGATTTTTTTGGAGAAGAAGAAATTATTTACCTGGTGAAAAATCTGTTGTGTAAGGAATCTTCTGATAGAAATTTAAATAATGTACCGGTCGGTGGGTCTAACAAAATTTAAGGAAATTAAAGACTTGAAAGAAAATAATTTAATCTATGATTTAGTAGTTTTGAGATACCCTTCTAACCTTTTATATATTTCAGAGAAGGTTTGAAGTGACCACCGCCGAAGAGAGAGAACATTGTATGTTGTTAAATACTTGATGCTTTCCAGGTAGGCACAAGTAAACGCCACCAGAACAAGAAACTATATTTTTTGGTAACTGCACAGACCATAAAGTGAGTGATTGTTATATTATGTTTTGGCAACATATAACGTGCGGGTTCTTTCAGCAGTTTCAGAACTATTATGATAATTTGTTTGGATTATGTCCGTAATTTTGGAAACTCATTCTGTTTCTGTTGTTATTTATGTTTTGAGTTTTAGGAAACTGAAATTACCTGAAGTTTCTACAGATTAATAAAGGGGAAGAGAGTTACAAAGCATTACACGTAATATACTTCTAGGAGCTTCCAACGCAGATAGCCAATTAAAGACAATCACAAAATGAACGAAAATAATGAATGTGATTTAATATACACATCACGTGGATTTTTGCTCTTGACCTTAATATCTAATGATATTTTTCCTTGATCTTACAATCCAGTCCAATCATCCTTGTGTAACACCACATTTGAAATCATACTGTTTAGCTTCCATATGGCTTCCAAAATTTCCACAGTTTGCGGCCCATCTAGAAACTCATTTCTCAAATTTAATGTTCGAAGCTGAAAGGTTTGTATAGTAAAAATAATGCTGTTTTTGCCACTATTAATTTGATTTTGAAACCGTCAAAGTCGGTAGAAAAAATAATAACCAAAAAAAGTCTCTTTCTAGCTGTTGTGTATGTATTCTCAAGTTGCATTGACTTTTAGTGGCGCTGATGGATTCCATCTACGTTCTGCAGCTGTCAACCCAGCAGAACGACGTCGCTTATGAGTCGCATCGTTGTAAGTGACCATCTAAAATCTCATGACATTTGTCATCTCACTACTATTATTAAATTCAAAACTACTTCAGCAAATTTTTTTCTGTGTCTTGACAACTTAATTAATTGAATAATTTAAAAGGAAATTTAGAAGCTTCAACAAAGTAAATTTTACTGTTTAAGCGAGGATTGGCCAATCCAAATGATATTGCGGGCCACTTTGGAAATGCATCAACTCTGCGGGCCGCATATAAAGTTATATATACTCACTAGCTTCGAGCCCGTCAAAAATTACGGTTTGAATGCAATATTCTGGCAGTTCATTTTTTGCAGTTGGTTAATTATACGGAATTTTTATTACATAATTCTAATGGTCTTGATTTTGAAATGTTCTTCGTGTTTAATTTGCAGTTAACATGGCAATACAGTAGTAACTTCTACTGAATTAATC
>JARYHS010013630.1:186270808-186406166 GCA_031002005.1 Vandiemenella viatica
TGTGATTATGAATCATCCAGTGTTTTTGGTTTCACCAGTAAATATTTTTCCAACTGATTATAGATACGACATTAACACTTAAACACCAATTCACTTGGCCGGACTTAAACGAACGACTCTCGACACGCAAAACTAGTAATGCAGAGCCAGCGCTACTGCGGCCGGCTAATACGAAGTTAATGTGACTGGCAACTCCACCTCTGTGAAGGCCAGACCAACAGTTTAACCCGAAATCCGACCAAAGAAGCGTTCACAGCGAGTTTTAAAGATACAAATCAGAGATGTTCAGAATCCGAAAAATCCGTGAATTAATTGGGGTTCGAACCGAAGTCCTGTAATTTTTTGAGTAAATGCCTTAACAATGTGCTACTGTACCACCACTTTGTCGCGTTTGTGATCCACTAAGAAATGTATCAATACGAACATTATTCGGGAGTGTAATTAGGATTCTTCCCATTTAAGTAAACAAATGTACTACCTGAAATTGAGGTAAAATTGTTTAAACTATGCGCTGACAGATTTTCTTACAGAAGATAGCGGAAACCCACTATACATCAAATCCTAATGTAATGTATATATTAATATAAATCACCTTTCAATTAAGCTTTGTGAGGCGATAGTCTAAAACTATGGTTGTGTCAGATATTAATTTATTTTTCTTCTCATGGTACCATACCTAAATTATTAGGAAGTTTTGGGAAGTAAACAAAGAAAGGTTGTTTGTAAGAATAGTAGAAGAAAAATTGTATGGAAAACCGCTAAATTAAATCAAATATTTATAAAATGTAAATAGTTACGACTAATATTTTCGGACGAAACAATATCAATTATTGGTTATTAATCACTGCTGGATGGAATCAACTTAAAAAACGCTCCTTAAATTCTTATTTAAAATAAAAAAAATGAAAAATAAAGTATGGAGAGTGAAGGTGTTACATACCTTGGAATACAAGTCACTTAACAACGTTGAGATTAAATATTTTAAGATTTGTGGCTCAGTACAACACGTTATTGTTTATTTGTTTGGTTTTTTTTATATTTATACTAACTGAAAATAGATGAGTACAACACTTTTTTCAGAATGATCATAAAACTGTTGCGACTAAAGATTTTATTCTGGAATCCAGGAAAACTCATGAAATGAACTAAGAGACAGGAAAAGTTTCAACGGTGCAATACTTGCAGGTAGTTCATAATGAGCTATAAAAATGAATCGTTATAAATCCATCAGCGCATATACAGGTAGACGATGTCAAATTTGTTCTGTCCCTTTACAACCTATCAAATAATAAAATTATCTGTCACCATTTTACAGTTTAAAAAAATTCTTGCTTTAAATTAAGTTTCAATACTCTCATTTCGTTGAACACATTACTCCCATCTAGTTGTTTCAAATACTTTTGAAAAAGTAATCTTTTGCTGTCTACTGTTTTGTAGTTTTTGGTTGAATGTTGCAGTAAGTAACTGGCACGCCTTGTCAGTATCAACAAGGAGGTTTTCAATAACTCTATAAATCTTTATTTAAAAGCACCCTTGACAATCGCAATTTTGTCTTATGCAATGATGGGTCGGATAGGCCACAATTTTTGGTTTGTTCTGATCAAACAGCTGCTAACAATAGGTTTCTCTACGTCATTGTTTCTTACCTACCCCAAATTAATGCGAAATTTCGATTTACATTATTATTTCAATTTTTACTAACGTTCCAGCAATACGCTTTTCACTAACCCGAGTTTATCCAATTAAGCATCTTCAGCTCTTTCTGATAATGCAGGTTCTGCTTCTGTGATGGAACAGGGAATTTATCATGCTATTGAAAATTCAGTTCATACTTCCACAATAATTAACATAGTCTTTTGGTATGGATGGAAAAGAGAAGAATTCTGAGCTTAATGTTTTCGCAATAATTTCAAACAGCAACTTGTTTGTTATATGAATTTGTGTTATGTGGAAACAATTATGAACGAATTAACAGGCAGATGGCGGGAAATGTGAATGTTTATCTCACATCTCAGTTCCCTTATGTGTAGATTTTCACACGTGTTTAGTTCGATGATGGTCGTTTTGGAAACCCACTCCTATCAGAAATGTTGCAAAATAATAACGGAACTGAAATTGATTGCTGAGTTAGCTTTGTAAATTAAAATGCCGAAATTAAAACATTATTAAACCTAGAATAAAATTAAAAGCAAGAAAACAATCCTGTCCTCCGTCATAGAAGATCCGCGATAAATAGAGCAAAACTAATCCTTACTGTACACCAGTTGACTTTGGCTGATGTATACGTGGGAGTCAGCATTTTTATTAGTTAAAATAAACTTTTGCCTTTTACTACAAAAATTTGAATAGTAATAACCTTCATATCATCGCATTAAGTCGGTATAACGGGACAAGCTTCAAGCCTTAGACCCCACGAACCGGTAGTACTGATCGCAGTTTTCCACAATTATCTACTTGAATGCTGGGACAGTCCCCAGACTTCGCCTCATAAACTCCAAATTTCACAAACAAAAATACACTTATCATAGAGAACATAAGAATCTGACAAATAACATTAATTCCATTCCAGTGACTGGTTTGTTCGAGAATGCCACTGTGCTGGAGCAGCTGAACGACAATTTCAGCAGCGTGATTGGCCCAGACCTGCGAGGTGCCGACAGCCCGGAGGAGAGGGAGTACCTCTCCAACCTCGTGCGAGACTTCTACTTCGGAGCCAACGGCACCATCACCAACACGACGGAAGGGATAGCCAACGCGTCTATGGTTCGTAAACATTTCCTTCTCTGGCTGTATAATGAGCCATTTTCTAATAAACTAGCAATACTTTCTCTTTCTTGCATTTTGTATAATATTTCGTTTAAAGTAGCCTTATCATCGTTCTTCTTTCTGGCTACAGTAGCCTATTTCCGAAATCAAGCATAAATAAATCATTAATACCAGTATTTAATGAGAGAGAGAGATCTAGAAGTTTCCCGGCCTTGTCCATAGATGGAAAATCTGTTTAGGTGGAGTGAAGAACAATTTTCCGGAGTGTCGTAACAAATTTCAATATATTTTTTATATAAAATTGAGTTGATATTGTTTTCATTATATCTCAAACATTTCTTGCAGCGTTGTTACAGTTACTAGAAGCCGTCAGTAGTCCAGGCAGTAAACGTTTCAAGCAAATGTCGTGTGATACACTTTATATTTTATTCGGTAGTCAAAGGTCATTGCGTCATCTTGCCTCTCCCCCGCATTGGATCATTTTCTGGGGTAAGCCTTCCGAGCCTCTCCCTTGATACTCAGAAGGCATACCCGTGAAGCTGGGTCCAGGCCAAGACCAAAATGTAAGGTTTTATAACAAGATGACACAGTGAGAAAAATTGTGAAGAAATTTTAATAATATTTGTCTAACGTCGTTTAATAATTTTCTAATATTTTATTTACAGATATAAGGGTTTGAGAGAGGCTATATTAGTCTCTTCAACCTCTCCTTCATGTTGTGCACCCCGTTTGCACGAACATTGCTCTGGTTATTTTTTTCTTTTTTCCTTTACGGCTTTACACATCATCGACGTAACGGACATCGGAGGTGGGCAAAGACTGGGGACAAGGAAGAAATTCTGCCATGGCCTTTTGATGAAGTCATCCCATCATTCTCCTGGAGTGATTTTGGGAAATCATGAAAAACCAAAAGTCTTGATTCCAGGACGGGGATTCGAACACGATGCTCTGGCGACTGGATGATTCCCGGTATAAGGAGTCACCCACTGCTTGCCAACGGCCTCCTGAGAGTAGGGCGGAAGAGCGGGGAGTGGTCCGGGGCAACCTCTTGCCCTTGGGGTCGGAAACGGCCCCTATAGGCGGATAAATCAGAAATGATCAACGGCATGGGGATGCAGAGGACAACGGAAAGCTACTGAATTAGACCCAAAGGGCATCCGTAGAACATGTAATCCTCTCTAATTACAAATAGAACGATGGCCTCTTTCTGAGTAAAATATTCGGAAGGTAAAATAGTTCCCCTTCCAGTTGGGAACTGCTAAGGAAGGAGTCATTAGAATGGATAGAAACACTCTACGAGTCGGAACGTGGAATGTTAGAAGTTTGAATAGGGCAGGTAGATTAGAAAACTTGTAAAGGGGAACGGAACGACTTAATTTAAATGTCATTGGGATTAGTAAGATTAAGTTGAAGGACGAACAGGATTTTTGGGCTGGGGATCACAGGACAATTAGCACACAAGGTATCAGTGGAGTTACGGATGTAGGATTTATATAGAACAAGAGTACGGAAACGGGTAAGTTATTATGAACAGATTTAGTGACAGGATTATCTTGATGAGTGCAGATACTAAGTCTTCTCCACCCACGTTAGTACAACTGTATACGCTAACATAACAGGATGGTAACGATTAAATAGAGAAAATATATGATGAAATTGAAGAATTAATCAAATATGTGAGGGAGGAGGAAAATTTAATAGTCGTGTGTAGGGAAATATTGTAAGGAAATTTGGTCTAGAAGAAAGTACAAGCCAACAAATGTGAGAATTATCACACCATAAGTTTAACATCACTTCCTCCAAAATTACTGATTATAATAATACGCAGAAGAATTGCAGAAGAGATAGCAGGTGAAGATCAGTTTGGGTTTAGGAAAAATCACGGTACAATTCTGACTTTAATATTAATACTTGAAGGGCGGATGAATAAAAACAAATATACTTTTGTGGCATTTGTTGGTTTAGAAAAAGCTTGTGATAATGTTAAGTGGAACAAAATGTTCAAAATTTTAAAGAAGTCGGGTCTAAAATATCGAGATAACTTTATAATCTCTATAAGAATCAAGCGAAGAAAATAAAAGTAGAGAATCATAAGAGACGTGCATCAGTTAAAAAGCGTGTGAGAAGATGTTGTTGTCTATAACCATTAATAATCAATTTGTATGTAGAGGAAGGAATGAAGGAAGTAAAAGAAAAACTTAAAAGTGGTATAAATGATCAAGGGGAAATAATCAATATGCTACTATTTGTTGGTGATATTGTCCAGTTAGCATAACAGATTGAGGATATTGAGCCGTTACTGAATGTCATGAATAAAACACTGAAGGAAGGTTTTGGATTAAATATAAATCAAAGCATGATCAAGGTAATGGTAGTATAGCAGTAATAGTGAATTAAATATAAACATAGGATCAGCTGCGATAGGAGAAGTAAATGAATTCTGCTACTTAGGAAGTAAAATTACAGCTGACGGCCGAAGCAGGAATGATGTTAAAAGCAGAATAACACTAGCGAAAAGAGTTTTCGTGAAAAAAAAAAGAAATCTTTTATTTTCAAATATTGATCTGAGGCACAGAAAGAACTTTTTAAAATTCTATGTGGAGCACAGTACTTTATGAAAGTGAAGCATGGACTTCATGAATACAGGAAAAACTAAAAATTGAACCATTTGAAATGTGGTGCTATAGAAGGAAGCTGAAAACTATATACTCAGATAGAGCAAGAAATGAACGTGTTTTTGAAATTATTGGTGAGGATAAAAGCTTAGTCTTAAAGAAATAAAAGATATAATGGTGGATCACATTTTAAGATACGCGGGATTGATTAATTTGTTAGTGGAGGGCACAGTCGAAGGAAAGTACTGTAAAAGTATAGCAAGATTAGAATATATGAAACAGGTAATTAAAGATGAAGGTTGTAAGGCGTGTGTTGGGATGTAGAAATCAGCAGAAGATAGGGATGGAGGATTACATCACATCAGCCAAGTGACTGATGACGGCAAAAAATAAATAAAAAATTATATTTTAAACGAAATTTTAAATACGTTAAGGATTTAAAATTTCTGTATTGTGTCTAGGCAGTCTATAAAATAGATGATATCACTTTTGTACCCATTCGTAAATTGAGATGGATAGTATGTTGAAAATATTTAACCTTCTGCGAAAACGAATGAGGCAAACACAGTATGTAGCGTACTTTGGTTGAACATATTACTTCTTTAGCGCCCGTAGAAAGTCTTTCTAATTTGTGTTAACAATTATAACACTATACAACTTCATTATTGATTTGGTGGAGACATTCTTAATTTTTCGGATCGCTACACACAGTGCGTTATTATGGTTTCTAAGAACATCATATAAGTACAAACAGTTTAAAATCAGTTACTATTCCATGGCAGTAGCTGCGGACACTAGCAGAAACAGTTTATGTTTTCAACCAAACTTCACCTGCGACAAACTATGATTCCAGTCAGTACCTTTCCACTTCCGTACTTTAAGTTCTTGTCACTATTCAAGTTGCCAGTTCATGTCAAATCCGTTACCTACACGGTTCAAAAGAGAAATCCTTATATTATTCACCTCTTCCCAATCCTGGTATACATCCCATCCATGTTCGTCTTGCGTCCTCTTCCAGTATTCGCGTATCAAAGGGTCGCTAGGTGTGGCATACTCTGATTAGTTCATCTTTTCTTTTTTTTCTTTTTTGCTGGCATCAATCTATCGGCTGGTTTGATGCAATACTCCATTCCTTCCAGATTTCTGCAAATCTCTTCATCTCTACATGCCTCTTACAATCCACGTCTTCATTTGTCTGCGTCATATATTCTAATCAGTCTTCCTCTACAGTTCTTACCTTCCTCTGTTCCCTCCACTAACAAATTAACCATTCCATCATGTGTCAAAACATGATTTACCAGCCTGTCTCTTCTTCCACAAACTGCTTTCCTGGCCCATCATTTCCATAACTTCTTCATTTCGTACCTTGTCTGCCCACTTCATTTTCAGCATTCTTCTGTAGCACCATATTTCAAATGCTTCAATTTTATTTATTTCTGGTATTCCTAAAGTCCATGTTTCGCTGTCATATAGTGCTGTGCTCCACACATAGTGTTTTTAAAAGTTCTTTCTAAGTCCTAGATCAATATTTGAAACTAAAAGATTTCTATTTTTCACGAAGTCTCTTTTTGCTAGTGCTATTCTGCTTTTAACATCATTCCTGCGACGGCCATTGGTTGTAATTTTGCTCCCCAAGTAGCAGAATTCACTTACTTCTCCTATTGCATCCGATCCTATTTTAATATTTAATCTCCTAGTATTGGTATCATTTCTGCTACATTTCATCGCTTTTCTCTTACTTTAATTTATATTCAGTCCAATATCTTCCTTCAGTATTTTGTTCATCATGAAAATTATAAACAAACAGCAACATTTTTAATCAATTCTTCTATTGGCTAACTCATACACTCTTTCTCAAACGTTCTGGGGTTTCCCAGGATTCGTTTGTTGCAATTGGCTAGGTGAATCTTAATGTGAATGTTCGTTTAGTTCGAGAATAGCTTCTGTTTTGTCAAACTTATACGACATCTCTCTCTTTCATCGAACGTGAGAAAAAGGCTCGGCGTAAGACTCCAAACTTGAAAGCTCGAGATGGATGTTTCCTGCACTGACCTAAGCGATTTTTCTATCATCCGCGCGGTAAATGCGTCTCAATCAGTTTTTGTGTTGTATCTGTCCACAGACAAGGTGCGGGTTCCGAGAACGCCCATTCCGTTAGATGCGACGACCTTTCCAAGCTCCACGCTTTTGTCGAGTGAAAATTTCGTTCACACCCATGTTGACTGTAAATTTAACCGGCTAAATAAGGCGCATTGCAATTTTTTAACTGCATTGCCCGTCTCCATCTCTTTATAAAATATATGTATTATTTTATTACCAATATAAACCTAAGCAATATTTTATCAGTTTTTAGCTACTCGAGATCATCTGTATTTTTGAATCACTGATCTTTCGGTGCAGATACTAGCCCACCGACCATTTGACTGTATTGTTCCATTTGTTTCTTCTCTAAAGAAAGCAGATTTGTCCTTTTAGTGCCAAATATGATGCTTAGACGTTGAACATGAAAATAACTTTTCATCCTTTTATACAGCTGCGTTACCTTAAAAATAAACGTTGAGTGATTTAAAATATCATGTAACATAACCTGTTTTTCCTGTATATAACAGGCAGATAAATTCCCTTGTAACCAACTTGTTAAGATTATCAAACCGATGAATTATATATACGGAGAGTAGTGGGTGAGCCATAACGCTTCGGCCTCTCATTCAGGAGAACGTAGATTCGAATCCCCGTCCGGGCATCCAGATTTGGGTTTTCCATGGTTTGCCCAAATTACTCCAGGCGAATTCCGGGATGCTTCCTTAAA
The DNA here is from genome assembly GCA_031002005.1 of Vandiemenella viatica. NCBI lineage: Eukaryota > Metazoa > Arthropoda > Insecta > Orthoptera > Morabidae > Vandiemenella > Vandiemenella viatica. The sequence goes on from JARYHS010013630.1 coordinate 186,278,999, forward strand.
AAGGCCGTGGCCGAATTCCTTCCCGTTCCTTGTACCCAGTCCTTTCCCGCCTATAACGATTTCGACGTCGCCGAGGCCTAAGGCCATCAACAACAATACGAGGGAGAGATACACAATGATATGAAGCTAAGGTTATTTTCTCCAAGAAGTATACTTATTACATAGGTATATTGCAGGTAGATTATGTTCTTATCCCTCTTTCGAACATCATTGGTTGCTGAAACATTCTCAATAAGTTTTCAGCAAATTTCAGCAATATATCCTGTTACGTATGGCCATTGTGGAATAACATACAGTTACTCTGTTGGACATAGGTCTACACATCTATCCATGGCTAATCGGTAGGTGCGTGACAACGCTTTCCTAGATGGATTTAGCACTGTCTCGCCTTTTCTCAGAATTGTCGCTAGTTTTTAAACGCTAATTTTTGTGTTTTAAACGGCTATAATATTTTGTGATAACGTCTTATTAAAGTAACAAGAGAGGCCTAATGAAAAAATCAGTTTCCTATTAATATGCATCTATTTATTTATCAGTTTTCTTTGTACCATAGTACTTGTAGTTCAGTACGGTAGTTGTGACGTTTGGCTGCAAAATTCAGAGTCGGGGTTTCGAATGGGCTACAGGTATAAATTTCGTTTGTCGACGTAAATCACGCGAAGACATTCCGTAGTTCGGGTACTAACCAGAAAGAAATCAAAATTTTCTTAGAGTAAAATTTCTTAGTAATTTTAGTAATTTTCTCAGTAATTTTTTTAGAGTAAAATTTCCCAATATAATGGAAACTACTTATTTTCCTTCGCCCGAGCATTTAGTCATCGCTTTCCCTCTAACAACTTTTGAGGTAAGAGACTCAATTTTGATATTACTCATTAATATTTAACTTCATACTCATTTCATCACCTACTTTAAATATATGATACTCTTTTTGAGGAGAGAGATAGTTCGGGGCTATTGATATTACCTACTTTAATGTTATTACGTAGCTTCAAATAGCATTAACTACTTCAGATATCCAGCAGCTATACTTCTAAAGGTCCCTAAATTAATTTATTTATTCTCCCTATTACATTAGGTTCTGTGCTCAATACTTTTATTTTCTGAAGAGTTAATACTATAAAGGAGATTGTGAAAAATATGAGTGTGTTTGTAGTGCAACATATTGTAGATATCAGTGCAGATGAAAATAATATTCTGATTGGCGACAGATGATTAATGATGCAAGCACGTTAGGCAATAAACTGCCTTGACCATTTAACCGAAGCATCTGCTCCCTCTAAGCATGGGGTGTTTATTTTTGAGCGCGGGAGACTCTGCCCTAAATGTTGTCTCTGACTTGGTATGTTGCCGTCGACAGATGCTGACGGATATCTACTTTGGGGAGCCAACCGACTCGTTCCTACACCTGTTGGCTAACTACACCACGCAGCCACTGTTCTACTACCTGTTTGACTACAGAGGGCCAGAACTGCAGTCACCGCAATACCCAGGTACTTAAAGAATACAATGCAGACAGAGTTCGTGATTGTATATTTAGAAGCATATGTTCCATTCCATACATTTTCTTGTTTGCAGGCGTTTCTCACGGTGACGAACTCAGACTTGAATTCTTACAAGACGGATATACACCAAATTTTGACCCAACTTCCGAAGAGGCAATTGTAAGAGAAAGATGGGTGTCGATGCTTACCAACTTTGCAAAATACGGGTAAGTGACTTACACACGTCTATTTCAGATGGGATTAATTATTTTAATGAATTATTCTTAAATGTTAATAAAATCATTCAGTTTTCTTTATTGTTTGTATTTAGACTGTACCAGATTCGGTATGAAAAATTACATCGTCTTTCAGCTTGATTGAATTGAAAAACTATTGTTAATGGAAATCAGATCCTTACCATGAATAAATCCAGCAAAATAACAATAAGATAACATTGCTACATAAAAGAGCGGGGGTATAGTTAGTGAAATCCCATGCATTACGTACTGAAAGAAATCATCCTCATTGTACTTACTTAAACATAATTGTTTTAAATCTATTATAGGATAAGCCAATTTCAAGTAACTCCTCCTGTAAGTAAACTTAAACAGCCTTGCTAATAATAAACGCTGGCAAACACTAATCATGCGATGGTCAGTAGGAAAATGTTTTAAAATCCTGCACTTGGAGAGTGATGAGGTGGTGTACCAGATAAGTAAAGGAATTTAGTTACAAAATTTTTGTCAGACTATTGCTTGAATAGGGTGGTACAGTTTGGGACCCACATTTTGAGTATCAGGGTAAGTGAATCAGGGATAAGAATAAATTACCAAGAGATATGATGAATAATTTACGAAGAAAGCTAAAAGAAATTAATATTGAAATTTGTAGAGGGCAAAAGCACGCCGGTATTGGAAAGGGTAAAAATGGATGCGTAGGGAAATTGCCACCGGAGCGTGCTATCTATCGAAATTAAATTAAATCAAAATCTTACTTCGACGCAACTGAAAACAAATGTAGCAGTCTTTGACGTACAACTGCGTTTTTCGCAGAATATTTAACAACTAACCCTCTCTGTTTGTTCGGGTCGTTGTGACATTATAATGGCGTCCGGCTCCTGTCATGGGGTTAGCATCGAGCATAGTGGATGGGCGGTAACGCTGAGCCCTCGCTTTTTAGAGCACAATGTTTCTAATCGCCTTCCAGTCACTCAGATTTCGATTGTACCATGGTTTCCCGAAATAACTCCTTCAACATGGTGGAGTACAATTACTAATCAGCATATTGAGTAGACCTAGCAACGTTCTGTGTTGAATTCCAAACATCTCCGCGGTGCATATGGAGTAAGGACGGACGGTTGGTAGTGAACGTAATTATCAGCGTCTCCTTTCGTGTGTTTCGGAATAGTTTGACTAAAAGGTCCAGGTTTCACAATCTACCTTCTTTCATCTCTCATCCGCAACACTCTATACTGAACACATACCACGTTACAGTTGTCTAAACTTGCAGTAACACTCACAAATACTTTCATAGTGGATAACGCAACGGGGAACAACGACAATTATGTCTATCAGGAGGTTAATGTGACGAGGTTACCACACACTGAAGAAACCACTTACCCCCGGTTACCGTGAAAGTAACATATTTTGGTTTTCATTTAACCACAAGTTGTAGCTTCTAACGTGATTGGGAACATGTTACCGGATTTCAAGTTTCCAATTAACCCAATAGTAGTTAAGAGAAATATTTTTTGCTGTCTCTGAAGTTAGTACCACAGATAGTGCCTTGATTTGATCGAATGTCTTATTAACTGCAGGAATCCGACGCCGGAAGAAGAAACTGAAGACTGGGCCTCATTTAATGACGTCACCAGCTACTACCTGTTGGTGAACACAACAGACTCCTTACTGCAGAACAGAGACGAGGAGCGCATGGAGTTCTGGCGTCGCAACATGCCGCTTTGACGGGACTGCCGTAGCTGAGCAGAACCTGTAGGGCACAAATGCTATGCAACAATATTTAAAGTATTTTTAAACATTTGCACCAAGGAAGAGCTTCGCTACTTGATTCTTACATATTTCTTAATTCCCTTTAGCTTACGGCGGCACCATTTATATCCAAAAAATTTGTTGTCTTAAAACTGTTTCTCACAATACACAGATGAGATATACTGTTTTAAAATTTTGTTGTTTTAATTGTAATTTAAAAAACTTTTCTATTGAGAGTAGGTTACTTGTTAAGCACATCAGTTTTACAAAAATTTCTTTCCTCGTTACTATCGGTGCACCAGCGAGGCCTAAGGAGAGATGTTATTTTAAGCAGGAAGTGTAAAATAAGTCTTTCGTTCATAAATAAATGCTGCTATTTTTTTTATCTGCTAATCGATAACCATATTTTTTACACGTATACCTAATAACAAATTACACAGTAGACTATTAATAAATAGATCATCAATAGCTGTTATGAACTTCTTTTCAGTAGAAGAAGAATTTTCGTATCTATACGGGATGCTAAGCAATGGCATACAGTGGTTTTAAGTAAATTTATGTTCACGATGAACAGACTTCATGGAAGTTTTAACATGATTTGATACCTAATAATGATCCGCCCCTGTCTGTCTCTACACCAAGGCTGCCACTGAGCATGATGGTGTAACGGATAGCGTTCTGGTCTCGTATTCGGGAGGACGGCGGTTCGAATCCCCGTCCGGGCATCCAGATTTGGGTTTTCCATGGTTTCCCAAATCACTCCAGGCAAATGCCGGGATGCTTCCTTAAAAAAGCCATGGCCGAATTCCTTCACATTCCTTGCCCCCATCCTTTCCCGTCTCTAAAGACCTCGCTGTTGAGAAACGTAAAAAAAACCAAGGCTGCCAAACCGTAGGCCCGCGGGCCACGAATTGTCCCGTCAACGCATTTGATTTGCCCGCCGACAGCAGCGGTCTAGGATATAATTGCTCAAACACCTCTGCAAAGGTCTCATTGATGTCTTTTACTCTGTAGTATTTAAAAAAACCTCTTCAAAGGTATCATTGATGGTTTTACTTTTTGATTGTAATTAAACTATGTTACATATGTGAGTGTCAGTCGAGGCAGAGACAGTCAGCTGAGAACAACTACAGATACCAGATGCAGACAGCAGAGTCAGCTGTCGAAACGTCGTGTTTTTACATCACCATCCGGCTGGACACCCGAGAAGATTTTGTTGTATGTTACTTGTATCTTTGTTATATTTAAATATCCACTGCAACTATAGGCTAGTTTTATATGGCTCGCTCGCTAACTTAGAACAGAAATTGTGGTCCATCTCCAAAATTGGTTGGGCAGCCTTGCTCTAGACCTTATAATATAATGCTACAGCTCTGAAACAGACATTATTTAATATTGAGTGTTTAAGGGTGATTTATTACAATGGCTAGTAATCAGTTAGGTTGCTCCTATTTTCTAGGACGGATATTGTAAGGCTGCCTTACTTCCAAATGATATCCCGGTGGGTGACAGAACTCGCACATCATTCAAGATATTTAGTTTGTTGCTTGATTCGTCGGATTTATTTCAGTTTGAATCCAAGTAGTCCAATCACCCATTATCTGGTGTACCGACTGAATGAAGGGTCTCGCTTCTGTGTGAAGAACATTATTTAGGCCTACTAAACTTGTGATTCACTCTGTTGCTTCCGTAGTCACGACTTAATTACCAAGTATATTGTCTTATATGCTTAAGCTCTGGTCTATCAACGGTAAGTTGCGTATTAGTTATTACTTAACAAATCTGTTAAAGAAGTAATGTAGAATCATTTCACCACCAGCCTTTGCAGAAAGTGGTTAGATGAGATGTTACGACGAATAATACATAGAAACAATCAAATTTTTGATGAATGCAATATACCTCCGAAATTTATTTAAGAAACAGATTACAACCCAAAAGAGTAAATACATAAAAATCTTTCAATACCAATCGCTTCATTAAAATGTGTTGTTTCAACTGGTCAATACAACGCGTGACCTTAATATTCAGATATGCGATATAAAAATATATCGACATCTTAGCTCCAATGCTTTAATTTTGCAACGAAATTTCCGTTCGGTAATCAGACTGTAGTTAAAAACCACGTTTTCAAGGTTAATTCTCCTTATTCTTCTAAACTGGAAGTAGTAGCAGCAGTCATTTCTTTTAGAGGCTCTGCAGTTTTCAGGACTTGTTTTCAATATTCAGAGATGTTATTCCATTCAATTGGCCTCAAGGTTTCATGTCACTGTAAGCTTTATTGAGACATTTTGCTTCCATTTTTGACGCATGCGTGAGATTGACTCATAGGTGTAAAATCAAATTCAGAAGTAACTACTTAACGTATAAATGTTTATACATTCAAATCAATCATTTATGCAGATAATAAGCATTTTAGATCCAAGTTTTCCCGTGATAGTAACAACTGTAGTTCCTCACCGCTTTGTCTCCTTGATTTCTCTGAATTCCAAAGCAGTTTCAGGCGACTTGCTTCTGGCAGCAATCATTTAGTTCCTTGAAATGAGAAATTTTTAACTGCGAATTCTAAAATGGATGCGAGTTTATTAATGTGAAGTCAGAAGTTAATACGAAATTCAGAGTTAATTGAAGAGAAAGTGGTATTGTCGAAGATCTTCGCCTCCGGGCACATTTCTTTTAATAGTAACTGGTGTTCCCAGTAGTACTTGCGACACGATCTTTGCCTTTGTGCGCTATTATATCAACAACTTTTGTAGTCTTACTGTTTTTAAAATTAATAATCAGTTACTGACTTCAGTTCACTACTTTGTTAAATCCACGTATACGTATTTATATCTTCATGCTCGAAGTACACGCATAGTATTCGAAATTGTAACATACTGCGTACTTTTATTCTTACATTATAGTTATCAGTTCGTACTTTCTTTCCCAAGTTTAGTTTTGACAGTAATAACAACGTAAGTTTTGAGCAATTAAATTTACCCGTGAAATCAATTCGTCTCCGATTTTTTTTTTTTTTTTTTTTTTTTTTTTGTTACATTACCTTGGTTTTCAATGTATTAGACACTTAAAATGGAAAAGAAAAATGGTTAGTGTTTTTCGTTGCATGTTCTTAACACTCATTAGTATACCGCTTTTATTTTGTTGCTTTTTTCATTTCTTGATTTGATTCTGCTTCTTTTGTTCAAATTACAGTCATACTGCAAAGTGCCAAATTTCACAATTGCTTTTCGCTTTCCCGTATGGGTTACTTCATTCCTGGTTAGAAGGCATCAGTTGAAGACTCTTAGTGAGTTTTAACTATTTTCAAATGGATGGTGCGTTAAGCCTTAAACCCATATCCGGATGACTTAAACAGTCTCTGTGTGATACCAAAAAAATTTCTGATGAGTGTTTAATATTTCTAACTTGTGGTCATTTGGCAAACCTGTACGAAACGTTAGATGGATCTTCTTGTCTTTGTTGACGGGCTCAGTTTAGCAGTGGTGGGATCGAATCTCTAGGGAACCGTCCCTTGATGGCAGGGGCACGCGGGATCTTGTTTAGTCAACGATGCCAATTGGCAGGCTGCTTTAATGGAATCTTCCCTAATTCTATGGAGTGAAATTTCACTATTGAATATAGACGGACCAAATAATCGCCGAATCAACGTTTGTGGCATAAGTTTACACAATATGAAATAAGTATTGAGGTGGAGGAGAGAAGCAGCAAGCGTTTAGCAGGACTGACTGTTTTGCGGGAAATATGGTACTACTTCAGTCAGTGTGTAGTAAAAGAAGAGGTCTGGACGAATCGAGGACGTTTGCATTAGAGTAGATTCTTTGAATTCTTCTGTGGGTCTTTGGTTCCGTGCACCTGAGTACGATGTAGAAATTGCAATCGAAAATGTACTGGTATATACAATCTTGAACCATCGTCTCTGCGTAGCTAAAATGAGAAAACCTGTACTCAACCCAAAATCGTTTATTTTTGCTGTATATGATAAATCCAATAGCTTGCTTTTGGTAATTCGTATTATATCGTAAACTGATGGAAATAAAATGACATTTACTTCATGGGTAATTCTTAAGTAACAAGTTCTTTTAATAAGTATGCAGCTTTATAAGATTTTAGACGCTTTATAAAATGAACGATTATCAGCTAACATTGAATCACAGTGATGTTTCCCATAAAATTATTGGTTTGACATTTTATTTTTAAGCGGCGAGTTTGTAGCCGCTTCTTCCTCTCTGCAGCCTCTACCAGCACTTGCTATCCGAGCTCCACAGCTCAGCTGGTATCCGCAGCCAATGGTAATGCGCTCCCTGGGGGGAGACAGGAATAAATAGCAAAGCCGAATCCCACATAATCAGCGCAACTAGCCAGAGCGCGCCCACCTGGCTCCTCTTTACGACCGCCGTAAAACTGGCTGCGCGGGAAGTCGTTCATCAACTGCAGTTACGCCAGTGCACCAGGCGCCACTCCTCAGCAGTTACCACTGATGAGTGCTACTGTCTGCAGACCCCCTTAATCCAACCAAGGTCGCTAATTCTAATGAACTAAGGAAGGACGTGAACACGCATTCCGTATCGTCTTTACTCCGTTCTGAGGTTCCCCGACTGCAGAGAGTCAAATTTACATAACTTTCTGTTGTCGATGAAAGCCCGTTTGACTCTTTGTGCGGAATGGCCTAACAGAGCTGAGGAAACGTACAGGAAAACAGGGCATTACTTGAGTTGTAACCACCTACTATATAATTTCCTAAGCTGACGCACTCACTCAGTCAACTCAACAGCTATTGGCTGAGGAACAGTGACGTCACGAGCCATCCTTCTCTCGCAAATTACCAAAAATATTTTTTAAATTAGATGTTAAGTTCACAGTTTAATAACTAAGCAACTGTTACGAAATTAGTTGCCAGAATATATTAATTAAGTTTGCATTTCGTACCATTTTATTCTTTAAAAAATGATGTGGAAAAACATTACGGATGAAAAGCGTGGATCTACGAGTACTTTTCATTAACATGACAATAATGAAATTAACTTAAATAACTTATATTACTCATGGTCTCTACTGTAACCACGAATGCCAATTGTCATTCCGGCCCAGGCGAAATTTCAATTTAATTAAAACTTTCGCTTATGTTGCAGCCTGACTAAAAGTTGTGCATTACGGTTTATTTGCGTAAAACGTATTTTACTGACCACTTTCGTTAATGCCATTTGTTCATGTTCAATTTACGTAAGTTATTAGGTTGTTTAAAATGGACATCAGACCAAATATGCTACCGAATCGAGTATTCTGGCAATTCACTTCCTCGGTATTGCTTAACTATTTAATAATCTGGAATCAGTAATAAGTTCTCTGGCCCTTTCTAACACTATGACCAAAGATTACATTAAGAATGTTTGCATAGCTTCAGTTAAAAACGAAGTGATGCTATGGAAATAATTGCGCTCTCCTTTTAACAGAAATTCTTCAAATTTCGCAGAGTGAACTTTTAGGGTCAAATACAAGTCGAGTTTGTATTCAGCAAGTTCGAATCTAGCAATCACAACCTTTGAAACAATTATACAATAATACGATTGCCTCTATCTATGATTAATACGTCTATTAATACTTCTGAGTTCTTCAAGCTCAAGAGACTGTATTCACCCTAAGGGTGAAATTCAGGTCAAGTTCGTATTTGGCCAAATCAGGTCAACCTGCCACAATCTTTTACCATAAAAATTTGAAACTATACTAGACCCATAACGACACCCAAAATACCGTCACCGCCTTATACTAATTACAAATAATTTCTTTTGCATCTAAAGAGGTTTCTAGCATTTTCACAATTTGTTTAAGAATTATTTCAATACTAGTGCCCGTGTTTTGGTACGTAATGGCATCCATTCTTTTACAATTCATCGTTTGCGCTTTTAGCTTTGTCTGGATGAGCCAAGATATCTTGATCAAAAAATTAAAGCTGTTTTTTTTTCTTGAAAGAGCGTTGTGGCATTCTAAAAAATTTCTTTAGTCCCATAGTGGATGAAGTTAGGAATATCGACAATTTCATTTGAGTGTTCTCTTTTAAACGTGTGTTCATTGGTTTTAAAATGATTTTTAAAAGAGTCATTGGGATACTGGCAATAGATGAAAACAATAAATAGACCAGACACGAACTTAATACTACACAGTTACTATACAAAACGACACTAATAAATAAGCAAAATATAAACAAAAATTGTAAACACATAAAATACTGTGTGATTTAGCTTGTATACACTTAAACGGTGCTATTATAGGAAACGCTATAAGAAGTATTGTATTTTCATCTTCATTGTACTCCCACAAAAATGAAACAGGTTTTACCTACATAAATTAGTCTTTTGTATTGATATTAATAACATTTTTGTCTCTATAATGTGGTAAAATATTAAAAAATTCGTACTAGTTAATAACCGTTTACTAAAAACTACAATACGGCCCTATTTTAAACACAACAACGGTGCAATAGGAGTCGTCACGTAAAAAATGATTCAATAACCTGCAGTATCTTAACAAAACCGTTTGAAAGTCGTTAGTGTTACTGAAAACGTGTATACCGAAATAATCAACTCCTTTCTATATTTACGTTAACGATTTAACGTCGTTATGAAGACTGTGTTTAATTATGCGTTTCTCTCATTTTTCTAAAAAAAAAAGTTTCAATCGCATAAATTTTAATTGAAAATTCAAGCTACTGTACGCTCACACTCAAATTTAATAGAAGTTTTACCGTAGCATATTTCAAGAAAGTAACGCAAGTTCACTGCAGGAAATGACGGCGGATACGTAATAACAGATACGAGGTAAACTTCTGTGAATCTTCCGTATACAGGTATATCGTTTTATTTCTTTAAGGTGCTCTCTAATATATGCTGAAATTAATAATTAATGAGCTGAGATAAAACAAAAATAACTAATTTAACTAATCAAATGGAAAGTCTTCTTAAAACAAATATGAATAACAGCACATATTAGATTAAATTGTTATAACATGACCATTTATTAAAAGTTATGCAGATACCACATAGAGGTGGCTCAGTTTAAGTTTAACAATAATAACAATCAAATATTTACACAGTTTCTCTACACAAATGTCCAATGTTAGCAAAATTCTACTGGTAAAAGACACAATGAACTGATCATCTCTGATAGCATTATAAATTCTTTACAAATCATAAAACAGTTTTATAAATACCAAAAACAAAGGCTCGTTGTAGGTTTGACAAATAATAATTGTTTAAATATGGACTCCGTATACTGCTCATTGGTAAAGAAAATTCTCTTTGCTGCTGCGCTATTTGTTTATTGAGAATGAAGAAGAATTTTAGTGCAATCAGTTTCAAAACTATGGTGACTTTTACCTCGTCATCAGTTCTGAGTGTTGTAACCTTCACCCACCTTCGACGTCTTTCTTCGCACAGATCACTACCAGAGAAAAACTAAGTCCCACATTTGACAGTGGGAGCTAGTGTCGTGCATACTGCCGTCGCTCAGTTATTTCTGCGACTGGTTCCCTCTACCAGGGCGAGTTGTGCCTGCTGGAACATCCCCAGGCTCGGTGGTCAGACGAAGGCTCGGCGGACAAACGAATGCTCAGAGGACATACGAACGCTCGGCGGACATTTTTACAGCAGGGGTACTCTCGAATCTACAGTATATCACTGACCGCTACCAACATTTTGTGTAAGTTCTATCAAGTGAATCATTGTAGGCATGAAGTGAAGCGTGTATGTGTTTCATAAACATGTGTAACTCAAGTATTAGAAACTATGAGATCAGAACACAGTGCAACAAAAACCATAATATAAATAGGTTATCTGTAGTTACTGGTATATATAAAGTATACCCTGCATCCACATTTAGTGCATTATGATTTTTATAGAATATGTGACATCTTGTAAGGATTTGTACGTATTAATGCACGACATTGAACTCACTTTAATGACTTTTTTTAACTCAAGGGTTGCTTCAAAATGTGCATTAGTACGAAACTTTCGAGAACTCTAATTCATGGAAATACGCTTGCTTTTAATATGATTACAAGTTGTTATTTAATAGAAACAGAAATAATAAAATGAATACTGTAATGAAATTAATTTTCAATCTTCGCGAAAAAAAATTCATATAACCATCGCTTCTACACAACACACTGGCTCTGGATATGAAATATTAGTAGATACAGCTGAGTGATTACCGGATGATTAAAGGCAGTCTGGCATCCAATGGTTGGATTCAACGTAATTTTAATAATGCGTCCACTGACCTTAAAATAATGTGACGCATGCAAACATAGTGGTGTACACGGAGGCTCATAATTTCTATTGAGCAGACTCCGAACTTTCTTAGATTTTCAGCGCTGGGTGGTGGCTTCGAATCCAGTGGTGCTTAGGTCTTATGTTAAATTGCGCTCTAGTTTCCCCTCACACTACCCATCAAAATATCCACCTCAAACAGGGCAACCAAACTGAGAACGGGTCCGAAAAAATTACCTTCTACTACAGAAGGGATGGACTGTCGGAATATAAGGAAGCCCATCTGCCACAAGTTCTCATTCTCAACTAATCTGTCGAAATTCTGGACCCGGGGCTTCTGGTTTAGACCGTTGGCATGAGTCTCTACTGGCCGAGCTTGAGGGCTCACTCCTGGAGTCGCGCTCGCGCAATAATCTCCGAGCACCGCCGCGGGCCTGATATTGCTCTCTCGCGGGGCGCATGAATGATATTAGCCGCCGCGGGATCAGCGCCACAAAGGAAAATTTGCAATCTTCCTATATTATTATCTCCTATTTGCTTTCACAGGGGTTATGAGACGGGTGGGGTAAAAGGAATGAGATTACGTGCAGACACGCGGCCAAATTGCGGCCGGCGCGTTATTGCCACTCCGACGCTCGCACAAGTCAGCCCTCGGAGGTACGTCAACCAAGCGGCGCGGTCGCTCAGCATCCACGACACTGCAGAGGGCCAGGCTGCTCTGCGTCTCATTCATTTATAAACTCCAAACCACGTAAATGATTTAAGTGACAAAATTTAATGCGTGCATTTAATGTGCTGCAGTTACAATTGCAACTACATGCAAAGTTGGGCTACGTTGTTTTAAATCGTAGTTTCCGGTGATAACCTTAAAACTATTAATAAGTGGTTCCATTTGCTAGTTCTGCTGCTAACAATTTGGTATCGTCTTTTATCCCATCTGTGTTTAAAATCTTTACTGTGGGGCTAACCAAATACTTAGCTGACAGGTCCACTTCCTTCGCTGCCCATTTGAGACAAAAGCTTATTCTGTGGAAATTACTTAATCACTTAATCAGGTGGTTTCGTAAAAAAACGGTTCAGAATACGTATTTTAATTCTTTTTTAAAAAAAAATCTAAAGCCACCTCTTGTACCTAGACAAACTGCGGGCCATTAGTTTCGGTTCCGTCTGCCGGATATCACTGTATAAACTGACGTATGAGCACCGACAGTACTTTTTATAGCTACTGACTGCTGTATGACGGAGAATGAAGTCCATCAGACATGGCAGGTTGTAAGACGGATAAACGTCCTTGATCACGTTGTTGCCGAGTTAGGACATTCTAGTCGCCTTTTTGATAAGTTAGAAACAAAAATATAGTTTGATTTTAATTCCATCTTTGAATGTTCCATAGTCATAGAAAATGGTCTAGATTCTAGAATATTCGACACTTTTCCAGATTTTGTATGGTATTAAAATATCATTGAATTGTTTTTAAGTTTGTTAATAGTTATAACTGAGCTGAAAGAAGTCTTTGTTTTAGTCACTGTACTTAATATTCATTTTCAAACTCTTATCTCCTACATCTTTATAGCTTTATAACTTTATAGCTCCTATCCGACTTCGTGTTTATATGAAGTTTGCAGGATTGTATTGCAGGGCTGCTCTTACTTAATATCCAAGAACCAAAAGCATCAGTCTCATTTACCTTAAATTGTTAATAACCAACCCACATCTTTTATTAATTTTTTCCTCTCTTCTTTTGTTTCCACCGATTCCAAAATACTTTCCCACAATCAGCCGCAAACAAATCTCTTTATGTACTTTTTCTGATTTAAAATTATCAGGAAGCTCAGACTAATAAATATTTAATTCTCCCGTCACATTTGACAGCCTTTCAAGAACTTTCTTCTAATATGTTTACAAAACATTCGATAATGCTCCTGTATTTCTTTTCAACCATTCACTATTTTTTTCGAAAATATTCTGACTTCAGGACTATTCCATAAAATCCTAAGACTTTTTATAGTCAGGTGAGATAAGCATAAAACAATTTCAAAGTAGAAAAATATATTCTCACCACTTCAGTAGTCAAATTGTAAACTATGGTCAGTTATTTCACTTTTTGCGAAAATTAGTTCCCGTGTTCCGTGTCCACTGTGAACCATTAGTTCAGTGGCTGCAGTCACTTTCGAGGTTGCGCCCTATACAGCCGTCTTGTTAGCCTAGGCGTAAGCCCCCCTCTGTGTGGGAGATACCATCTAATGTTACAATACTTCTGCAATAATCTGGGGGCAATTGAAAGCACCTTGCAAGCATAGAGGAAGGAAGCATTTATCGCATACAACAGCTGCATAAATCATTACGCCTCTCTCGTGATGAAGGTGAAGGGATTGAATACACGTGTGCTGCAAATGTTCTCCTTGTTCAGATGTATTAGAAGCTGACGGTTGCGCCGAATCCTGGTGCCACTCACGGAAACTTCTCCGGCTGCCACCGGGCCACCATTTCTATATGAGAGTGGAAGGGGAAAATATGCGAGTAGAAGTTGAGGCTCAAACACGCTCAATCGTAATGCGGGGGCGACTAGAGCTTGACTACGCAGACATAGATCCTTAGTGTACCCAGACTTGACGTGCAGCTCGTAGTATCAGAACTACTCCTTACCCAATGTGTGATCTCATAACTTAACAAACACTGGTCTCCCGTGTAAAAACACCGACAATTTGCGTTATGGTAATATTTGCTCGCCCGTCCCGTTGACTCTTTAGAGTTCCGGCGCCCTAGTGGTTTGCGACGCTTGACACGGGATTATTTGTTTCAAGTCCTGGTGGTGAAAAACATTCACTGTCAATGCTTGGCCGGCAGAGTAGGAGAGGTGGGTGTTCACAATACCTAAACACCATATCGGCACCAAAGTTCTGGGCGAAATCTCAAACCTCTCTTCAGTGCGTAAAGTGAGACCATATCACTATACGGCACTGTTGATGACAACTCATGAGCTGTAAATTGTCCTGTCATTGCTCAGCAAATGTAAGCAACTAATTATCCTGAAGATATGGTCAGCCAATTGTGAGCTAACAACTCCGTTAGTGGTGTTATTTAGACGAGAATGGCCCAAATTCGTCTCTTTTAACGCATGCAAGCTGTTAGCTCGGATAAAGAAATTGAGAGGTATTTTTACATAGTCCAGAAATTAAAAACTCACTGTTCTAGTCGAAATATTAGTTAATTAATTAATACCGTTCATTAACACAACTTTTAAGACCCTTATGTTACATTTAAGTAAGTTTTCCATACATTTCACGAGCTATTTTAGATTGTGGACGAAGATTCTATGCTCCGTCATACAACCTTCTCCGAGCGGCGTGACACAAACACTGCCCGGGCCCTGTCGTGCTAAAATGCAATCGCTACCTACACAGCTGTGTGCTTACTTAAATCTTACAACACTAACCTACCCCTTTTACTAAACAAACACGAAAAATTTTAATATCGTTAGTTTTATATATCTTCAGTCATACACTCAAGTGTACTGTCACGATCCCAAGCCATTCGCTCCACAGAAAGAGAGAGGAGATTAGACATCAGTCAACCTGGTTACACACTACAATAAGGTCGATTTTCATTGATCAATTTAAGAGACTGTGAGATGTGGAAAGGAGTCGATTTAGAGAAAAATCACAAGATAACAAAAATGAGAGATACACGAATATGTGCACTGTCACAGAATAATCTGCATATTAACTATACCAACGGCATGATAATCGCAAACGATCTGTAAATATCTTTCAAATAAATTCTTCCACGGCGTGATAGGTTTTAACAAACAAAATTTCCTTTAATTTTCTCCCAAATTACTCCAGGCGAATGCCGGGATTCTTCCTTCAAAGAGCCATGGCCGAATTTCTTCCCGATCCATGTCCCACAGTCCTACCCCGCCTCTAATGACCTCGACGTCGACGAGGCGTAAAGCCATAAGTAAAATAATTTAATCATTGAAATAAGATCGTGTTTGATTTTATTTTTATAACATATTAATCTACGAAGTAGTGTCTCTGGAGCGGAGAGATACATTTTATCTAAGTCAGTCGTATGAGAATTTACAGAGCGCGGCTCGCGGAGCGCGGCTCACGTAGTGAAGGCATTGGCCTTTAGATTACTATATGATGTAGTCTCGTATGGGTAACTGTGTTTAAGAACTGTATATCGTCGATAGGAACTGTGATTATAAAAGTGAAGTTCGAACAGTATTTAAATGAACATTGAACGTCAAGTTGTGATCGTGGATGATTTAGCTGAAAAGAGATATGAATTATAATTTTCCTTTTGTTTCAAGAACTCTGTAATCTTTCGGATACGAAGTTTCGATTAGCCTTTACTTTGAAATTTGATGGTGGCCAAACCGTTCACAAGGGTTAACGTGCTTTATTAATAAACTTGTCATGGACGTAGCTATTCTTATTAACGAACTTAATGACCTTTATTAATTGTTCTTATAATTGCTGCTTAGGACGGCTTTGGTTTCATCATCTGGCGACCGACGGCACAACGAACTATATAAAATTAAATTAACTTGCTCCTAGAGTTGTGTGAGAATAATAAGCACCAAGTTTGGTCTGAGTGAAAATATTTCGTGAGGTACAAGTTACCAGTTACCACAACTACATACAAGTTCTTACAAGGTCTATATATTTTAACCACTTATGTGGGAAAAATAAAAAATTAGCGGTTTCTTCACAAAACTTACACGAATCGTAAGGGATTTACTTTGAATAAAAATTATGACAATAAACAGCACATTGAATACAAATAATTTATAATATTAACAAACTGAGATTTATCGAAACATTATAAAATGTACAATGTTAGAATAAGTTTTGAAATGATATAGCTAGACAAAGATTATTTAACGTTCCGGTAACTCATCGAATATCCACAGATGAAAGAATTCCTATCTAGAAAATTATTTCTTCTAGGTTTGTTAATTGTGATTTGAGATAAAGATCATTCAGTATAGATACAGGCCTATAGTTTAATTACTACCGCGTTGTTTATCATAGCAAACGGGCTCTCGCATCATGTTTTAGATACCAACTATGAGATATTACAAACTCCGCCTCACATCTACAAACGCTTAGCAAAACGAGTGAGCTACGACAAAGTTACATCACTTTTCTAAGACCTGCAGGCGACTATTCGCCCCCAGTTTTTGAGAAACCTCTGCCAGTTTGCAGAGTCCAGTACCAAATGCACTTATAGGTCTTCCTTTGTGATGGAGTTGGTATTCGTCTCCTACCCTCCTAACCAGAGTTTCGCCTTTCTTCTCGCACGATTTGGTTGTACGAGGCAACTAAAATAGTTTATTATTATCCTACACTGACAAATTTCTGATTTGCTCATTCAATTCCCACTCTTTTAATTTCTCTATACACCTCACTAGACTCTCGATTCTCCCTCAGGTTGGTATTTCCCTCATAATTACGCAATCGTCCGTCCTTCTCACAGTTCCGTGTTACATGCGAAAGCCTGTAGTTTTGTTAAATCCCCATAATCTCTTGGTAGAACGTAATATGGATTCGTTACACTTTTCACGGAGGGAAGAGTTACTCCACTGGTCTTCTCGGTAAAGGACCACCCTGGGAGCAAACATGGTCTAGCTATATGACTACCTGTTACCCGTTCATTGTTGTCCAGGCGCCTTATGCCTTATTTCTATCTCGGAGTCACTGCACTTTGCTCGACTGAAGTTGCTAACTTACATACTTTTTTTTTTAGTGACAATTGTTACGCCAATCTTTCATTACACCGCCAATACTAAAATTTGGTTTACACAAGTATCGTTAATCGATAACTTATACAAGTGTGCAGTCGATAAATTTACTCTCATACTGAAGAAAGTGGATACGACCATTTATCATTCCACATCATACTTGATGTATAATAACATCACTCACAAACTGCAACAGCAATTTTCCTGGTGTTTTCAAATTTTGAGAGCTCATGGTCTTGCTTAAAATTTGAGATAGTATCTTATGACTCTATGTGGCCGAGAAACGGACTAAGAAATTATAATCATTTCGAAATGGGACAAACATGCGCCACAGATAATTTTGTTTCTGAGAGTAGCACTTTCTTCAAGAAATACAGGTAGATGATCACTGTTCTTTGGATTCTGTTTTATTTTTTATTGTATTTTACTTATTTATTTCTTCAGTTTTCTGAATTATAGTACATTAAAATAAACATAATAAGTGTAAATAATATTCAATTTACTGTAAACATTTTCGTTCTTGAAGAGCACCTAAGATGAGTCTACTACTCTTTTGATTGTATTTATATTGTTTCATGTCTTTGGTTATATATTTCTTCAGTTTTCTAAAATGTTGTAAATTAAAATAAAAGGAAAACATTAATCAAACCACTACATAATAGATTAACACTTCAATAAGCATAACGACATCGTGATATTTAATTATGTAAGTATTTAATTATGGTAAGTAACTTTGTGCCTAACGTCGATATTAAAACCTGACAGTGTATTCTCGATAGTCATACCACTACATCATACATTAACGCTTCCATAACCATATTATGATTTATAATTTACTTTAAACGTCTTTATTCTTGGTATTGATAATAAATCAGATAGAATTTTGCTGTTTTATTCGGTATCAGCAGATAAAAATGTGTTTTTTTTTAGTTAACCGGTACGGAAATGATATTTTTCTTTGTAACCACAGCTGTAATCCGAACCAAATTTTATGCTTAGTGAGGTAATTCTATATTTCTTCCTGGGTTTGGATAATAGCTATATATAATAATCATCTCTAGGTATTAATATTGTAACATTCCAGCCTACTGCTATGGGATCCTGTTTTCCACTGAACAAAGCGAATTGTTTGTGTACTTTTAACATTTATTTAGTCCTTTTCCAAACAAAGCATTTTCATCAATGAACAAACATTTTAAATACAAGAAATTGAAATCAATCAAAACAATATTATACTTTTTTTTTTTGTTTGTCCGGCCAGTAACTTAGGAATAAAAGTTTTTATTTTTTCTAGAGACATGAGGATTTCTTATCTGACAAGCTTCCTTGCCCAGGATCGTGAACGGGTATTTAATTTAATTCCAGAAACAAATGCTCTATGTTGAGCCTTAACATATTGCCCGATGTCTTCACCAACATGGTTCATATGATTTCCTAATATATGAAGTATTGTCGCACGTGATCCCAACTAACACATCTCTCACATCACGTGGTAAATGATGGTGGAGCGTCCGTCCTCTTACACCTCCACTCTCTTCGTCGTGCAGGTCACGAAATATCGCCTCCCTTCCCTCTTGTCCAGGAGGTGCCTCCACCCTCCAGCCACCCAGTCCCAGCATCCCTTGGCGGTAAAATCCCAGCCAGTCAACCGTCGGCACATGCAAAGAAAGAAGAAGCGCTACATTTAAGTACCGTTCTTGCAGTGCCCCCACACTCATTCAGTTTTTCTCAGACTCGTTCAACCCCTAACAGATGGCGCGGGTGGTGCCTCTTTGCCACGACCTTGACGCACGCGACTGACCGAAAATGAAGTGACAATATGAGTAATTTTGAAGTGATTCAATAAGGGCAAATTGAGAATTAATTGTCTATTTCGTTTGAAATTTGGCACATACGTTTCTTAGGCTTGTAAAAGTGAATATTTAAAACCACGAAATACATTAAATATTAGCTAATGAAGTAAAACATCTCGAAATGTGGGTAATTGTATGGACGATATTAAGCAAGAAATACACATCTGTACACGAGGCTTATGAATATATTCACATGGTATTAAGAAAACTTGGCAGCGATTTTACATTCGTTGCTGCAGATGCTACTGTTTACGGCAAAGATGTATTCAGATATGACTGCCAGCTCTTTTGACAACGTTATCGCATACGGTAAATTTCGTGTAATATTTTTCCAAAGGTACATTTAGTTTGTGCTTCCATATGCACCTTTTTCTAACGAAAGTGTGCACCAAATTTCTGAAAAATGGAATAAGTGCTTGTCGGGACGCCCTCATAATTAAAAAAGAGAAAGTTTTTACATGAAATTTCCATATTTTGCTTCTCAATTTTAATATTTGGTATCAGAATACCGGGGTCCACGCGCGCGCAGCGGGTAAATGCTAGTGAATGATAAACGTGTTATATTGCACTTGGAGCAGAGCTTGAGAGTTTGTTTACAGAGTGGCTTTGTGCTTGTGCTTAATTCAAAAACTTTAAATCTTCCAAAGAAACGGTAATTTCAAGGGTTGATGTACACAAATATGTGTAAAAACTCCTTTAAATCATTTAGGGGCCTATGTTCAGAAGGAAAGTAGGAGAACCAAGCAAAGTTATTTCCTACCCAGAAAACATTTTTTTCTTATTACAATTAGCAATGTAAATCTCAAACTCCCTTGGTATGGATTCATGAATATAATTAGAGCGTTGCTGTCATCACAATTACTTGTGGCTGACGTAATGACGTTAACAGTGTGGTGCTTATGAAAGCAGCTTAAGTTACAGTTAAATATTGAAACGACTTGAACAATAGTGTAATGGAATAGGAAGGCGATGTCGACATTGATGACTTAGGAGATCCTGTTTTGAGGACAGAATTTAATAAAGCTCTGAAAGACTTGAAAGCAAATAAGGCAGTTGGAATTAATGAGATCCCTGCAGAATTTCTTAAATCCCTAGGAGAGGAAGGAATCGAAAGACTATTCAAGCTGACAGCAAAAAGTTATGAAACAGGAGAAATTCCAAATGATTTTAATAAAAATATCATCTTCACACTTCCAAAGAAAGCACAAGCTGACAAATGTGAGAATTATCGCACCATTAGTCTAACAACACATGCTTCAAAATTATTGACCAGAATAATATACAGAAGAATGGAAAGGGTAGTAGAATAGATAGTAGGTGAAGATCAGTTTGGGTTTAGAAAAAATCGCGGTCCAAGGGAAGCAATTCCATCTTTAAGATTGATACTTGAAGGGTGGATCAAGGAAAACAAAGATACTTTTATGGCATTTGTTGATTTAGAAAAAGCTTTTGATAATGTTAGGTGGGACAAGATTTTCAAAATTTTAAAAAAGTCAGGTCTTAAGTATCGAGATAGACGAATCCTCTATAAACTATATAAGAATCAAGTGGCTATAATAAAAGCAGAGAATCACGAGAGACATGCATCAGTTAAAAAGGGTATGAGACAAGGTTGTAGTCTATCCCTGTTAACTTGTATGTAGAAGAAGCAATGACGAAAGTCAAAGAAACATTTCCATGTGGCATAGGTTTTCAGGGAGAAAAAATCAGTATGCTACGATTTGCTGATGACACTGTCTTGTTAGCAGAGAGGGCTGAGGATATTGAGAAGTTACTGAATGGCATGAACAAAATACTGAAGGAAGATTTTGGACTGAATATAAATCAAAGTAAAACAAAAGTGATGAAATGTAGCAGAAATGAGACCAATACTAGTAGATTAAATATAAAAATAGGATCGGATGCAATAGGAGAAGTAAGAGAATTCTGTTACTTGGGAAGTAAAATTACAACCGATGGCCGAAGCAGGAGTGATGTTAAAAGCAGAATAGCACTAGCAAAAAGAGCCTTCATGAAAAAGAGAAACCTTTTAGTTTCAAATATTGATCTAGGAATTAGAAAGAACTTTTTAAAACTCTGTGTGGAGCACAGCACTTTATAGTAGCGAAACATGGACTTAGGAATAGAAATAAAGAAACTTGAAGCATTTGAAATGTGGTGCTACAGAAGAATGCTGAAAATTAGGTGGACAGACAAAGTAAGAAATGAACGAGTTCTGGAAATGATGGGTGAGAAAAGAAGTTTATGGAAGAAGCTTACAGGAAGAAGAGACAGGCTGGTAGGTCATATTTTGAGACATGCAGGATTGGTTAATTTGTTAGTGGAGGGAACAGTCGAAGGTAAGAACTGTAGAGGAAGAAAGAGATTAGAATAAATGAAGCAGATAATTGAGGACGTGGGCTGTATGGGGTATGTAGAAATGAAGAGGTTAGCATAGGATAGGAAGGGATGGAGGATTGCATCAAACCAGTCGAAAGACTGACAACAGCCAAAAAAAAATTGAAACATCTGGACATCTTGATGTAGCACAGAATTTTAATCATATTTTGTGCCAAACTACGTAGATGACGTGGCCTGCTTTGATCGTCTTGAAGTAATCAGTTAGGAAAAAACCTAATTAATATAACGTAAAAAGAAAATAAAATCATTAAATACTTAAATCTTATGCTGCAACATGGAATGCTAATTGTCCATTTGAGACGGGGTACAATAGAATCCAACCACAATTTCCCTTCCCTGCAGGAAAAACCCGTTTGTTTCACCACAGACTAGTGATGTTTAACATGGTTCGTCATACTGGTATGTGAGATTTTATAGTGGTGATGAAGACAACATGGCATTTTTTTTTTTCTGCCGGGAATGTAAGTCCTAGTATTGATAATACCATCCCATGTACCCCTGTCTTCTCACAGTATGGCATCAAAAAATGTTACATTACTGTATTTTTTTATCCACAAGATAAAATGGACATAAATATTTATCTCATTTACACAACATCCCATTATTCATTCTTCCGATCAAGTTTTTTTTTTTTTTGTTTTAACATGATGTTATTTGCCCTTTCAGACACTCATCGTTGGCTGAGGCGCGCCGTGAGGCGTGAGACTGTTTTGAGCCACCGTTCTGATATTCGAGACTTGGCCGACAGTGTGGAAGACGCGGAGGTACCAAATTCCTAATTACCTGATGGCTGAATTAAATCTCAAACCTCTCCACGGTGCGTATGGAGTGATACGTACTTCGGATGGGACCGTTTAACCATCATGTCTGAGTGGTCCGGCACCAGGTTTCACTCCCTCCCTTCTCTATTTGAAATGTATAATATGTTAAACACGCTGACCACAGTCATTTGCACATGCAATCACAGCAAGCCAACAGGAGACCACCTGCAGGTAACTTTCTGCTCCATAGTGGCCGCCGATGGATGGGAGACAGAACTTCACGTCTTTTGGCCTGCTGGAGAATTAACGAGTTGTGACAATCTCTAGTAGTGAGATGATTAAATCCAGCAAACCACGTGATGACCGTAAGACAAAGTGACTGTATGGTACCTTAGCGACCTCTGACACGTTTCGATTACTCTCAGACGATCAACAGCAATCGCGTAACTTGGCGTACATACCCTGCACGCAACTATGTCAATACGGCCGTGATTCCTGTCTTGTGTGGTTTGCCTCGAGCCTAACGGATGGTGCAAGTAATTACGTAACTTGCCAAAATCTATTGCATGACTGTATCAGTAAAGAAATGTCGGTATCTGTCTCGTGTACAGTGATAGGTAAGCAGACAATATTATGTTATTGAGATTGAGTCGTCTACAGGACAGATTGGTACAGGGTTTAAATATCACAAGCAGTCGATGGCTTACACTTAAATTCTGAACATTCGTATGTACTCTGGCACCTAAACGGACACAGTTTGGGTATTTTCTAGATAAAATTTTAAAGCACCTCCTATCCTTAAAATCTCGTACCTACTAGCTGGCATATATTTATTTAAACGTTAAACATTGATTAATTACACAATCTACTCTGATCAGTGTGCTTTTAATATAATAGATGTTAAACCTCCTTTTAGATGAAGCTTTTTTTTATTATTATTACTTTTTTTTCTTTCATGCAAAACTGATACTGGTGGGCAGAAATTTTCATTAAGGCAGAATGTTATTTAGTCGCTACTGTGAGGTAAAGAGCAGTTGTAGGTGCGGTACTATTCAGCTAGAAAATGTTCATTTATTACAAAATAATCTAGTGAAACAAAAAGACAGATACACTGCTTAAAAGTTTTTATTCATCACTGTTAGTTTAAAAGTTCCAGTTCACAGTACGTTCACACACTTATGATGGCGGAGTCGCATTTCCAGCCCGGCATTTGCCTTTGGCGAATGTGGGAAAACCACCCAAAAACCACATTCAGGCTGGTCGGCATTGAGCGTGTCTTGGTGAATGTTGTGCAGGCCAGATCCTGTAGTCTTGCTGTGGTTCTTCTATCGCCGCAGTCTGTCCGTACGTTCTGCCGCGCCAGCCACTACTGTGGTGCCTTCCAGATCGGCCCTGAACGCTCCGCGTCCGAGGCTGGACCACACGTGACCTGGGATCACGCGTGGCGGAGGCATCTGCTGAAAAACAAAAGCACAAAACATCAGTGAATGTAAACAATAGACAAATACCTTAGTCGGACTCCTGGAATCTTCTTGTGTGTATAGACGCTATCAGCAACCAAATTGAAAGAAGATGTATCATTATCGGTGCCTGTGTACACGACACTGAATATAGTAATCAGTTTCACACTGGCAGACAGACTAAAGGAAGACACACTCTACAATCACTGATCACAGACCGACGCGACGGGCGTATACTCTTTCGATACTCGTCACTTTCCCACTCCGTGTCCCGTCCGCATCCGTACCGAGTTCAGACGACATGTCGCAGTCTATAGGAGCTGCATTGTCATCCTTAGTGCCAGGAAAATAAATCCTATTACTTTCCTGGCACCAAGGATGAC
The DNA here is from genome assembly GCA_031002005.1 of Vandiemenella viatica. Taxonomy (NCBI): domain Eukaryota; kingdom Metazoa; phylum Arthropoda; class Insecta; order Orthoptera; family Morabidae; genus Vandiemenella; species Vandiemenella viatica. Next base: position 186,303,338 of record JARYHS010013630.1, read on the forward strand.
AATGCATCTCTACAGACTGCGACATGTTACGCTCGCTCGGTCGTCTGAACTCGGTACGGATGCGGACGGGACACGGAGTGGGAAAGTGACGAGTATCGAAAGAGTATACGCCCGTCGGTCTGTGATCAGTGGTTGTAGAGTGTGTCTTCCTTTAGTCTGTCAGTGTGAAAGTGATTACTATACTCAGTGTCGTGTACACAGGCACCGATAATGATACATCTCTCAGACGCCGCGCCGCTGGAGGCCTCCTTTTATACCCTACCGACAATGGCGGAGTGTCATTTCCCCGGCAACGCGACATGACGTCATCCAGATTCAATGGTTTCCTTAGTTACGCAAACGCAGGCTGCTCCGAAAATAACATGGTTGTTTTTGGTACGTGTATAATACTAAGTATTTTCAGCATCTTGTAATGTGTAATGTGGAAAAAAATTGTTCTCCTAGTTCTTTTTAAATCATAAAAAGCAGAAATATCCCACCAGTCTGACCACGTTTCAGAAGATTTAGCGTCTTGTGATAGAACATAGGTGCGTCATTCACCTGTACATCTTCAAGGTGTCGCCATCTTCGCCGTGTCTCACGTAGCAACCGTTTAAGAAGAACATTTTGATGGAAACCCGCTACAGTTTATGACTGAATTAAATAACGTCTGTGACAAGTAACCGACGTTGTCAGCAGGTAAGTACCTACTTCTTTGTTTTTCTTATCCAGACACATGCAACGTATGGGGAAGACGCGTGTTCTCATCCCATCTAGTTATTCCGATTTCGGTTTTCCATGGTTCCCCAAAATCATTTCAGCCGAACAATAGAAAGGCTCCTCCAATAGGCAATGTCCAAATTCATTTTCATTCTTTGCTCAGAATTCTTCCTGTCTCCAATAATTTCATGGCAGACATTTAACACTAATTAAAAAGGCTAACATCCTATCAGTTATTTTGAAACGAAGATGCAATGCTATGGTCACCATGTTAAAATTCTTCGACGTTTCTTATTTCTGGCATACACCAAGTTCAATTTTTCATTCTTCATAATCTTCATTGAATATATTTATAGAAAAATTTTATATGTCAATGTTAGAAAAAATAATCTTCTTTCTCATGACGAGTGCTCTTTTTGGGAGATTCTATCATTACCGTAGCGCCAAAATTTGATGACTGATTCTTATAGAACTCGACAAAAAAAATCTAAAATAAAGAATAAAATTTTTTGATATCTCGTTTGGTTCTCGAGATATCGTATCTCAAAATTGACGTAGTTAGATTTAAATACGGCCTGGACCAGAAGAAAAATTTCGTTATAGTCAAATTTGATGATGAATTCGTATGTAACACTACGAGATAAATGGAAAATATCTCACTTAGGTCTCAAGATATTGTATCTCAAAAATGAGGAGGTTAGGGTGAGATCCGGCCTAGACCAGAAAATTTTTTTCGTCAAAACCACCATATCCACAAGGTGTAAATGCACTGTAGGTGTTTTATTTTCTTCCTAGTTATTGTTGCTAGGTTGAAATACGGCCTGGACCAGAAGAAAAAACACCAAAAGCAGAAGGAACTAAACCTATGACTGTTTTTACCATGCTATATCTCGAAAACCAAGCGAGATATCAAAACATTTTATTCTTTATTTTCGATTTATTTCGTCGAGTTCTACAAGAATTCATCATCAGATTTTGGCGTCACGGTAATGATAGAACTGCCTCTTTTTGGTAATCCAGTTCGTAACTTATGTATTACTCAAATCAGAGGTCTGGCGTGACTATGTATTTAAACTTTCTAATCTGAGACAAATCGCTCTAAAATGACGAAATTTGTTCGTAAGGGAGTTGTAATGGAAGTCTCCTACTGTCTACTCTCTACACAAACTCTAAATTAAAAAAAACTAACTTCAAATTTTAGTAGAGGTTTTGAGCCAGTCATAAGGTTTCGGGCTTTACGCCTCGTCGACGTCGAGGCATTAGAGGCGGGATGGTACTGGAGACAAGGAACGGGAAGGAATTCTTCCGTGACCTTTTAGAGGAAGCATCCGGGAATTTGGCTAGAAAGATTTGGGAAAATCCTGGAAAACTAAAATCTGGAAGCCCTGACGGGGATTCGAACCAGCCTCCTGCCGAATGCTAGGCAGAGCGTTACCGGGAACTGCAGCACTTTGGTAACCTTTCAGAAACTGATACTAACCTGTTGAAATTTACATCAGTCGCTTCGTCAACATGTCCTCTTCACGTTTTGAGATCATTACATTGCGGAAAAGTTGCTAGAAATTCGTTTCCTCATATAAATCGTGGTAAGGTTGAAATAAGGTCTGGACCAAGTGAAAAAAATACGAAATTTGTGCTATGCGGTATACAACACGCAAATGGCGATTTTTTTTTTTTTACAATGGCAGCAATCGATTATCTCTGGTCGCTCGTTGCTATGTAAGATGGCGGGCATCACCGATCACAACTCGGATAAATATTGACTGTTAGTCAATTTTGTGCGACTTTTTACAGCGGAGTAGAGCTGAAAAGGCATGAAAACATTACAATAAAGGATTAAATCAACATTTTAAGAAAATGTCACTGATTTTTTCAACGTTGGCGGCATGTAACGGCTGTGCGTCATGTTATATTTCGGCATTTTTAATTAAATTTATAGCGACTTTTCAGCAATGTATGATCGCAAAACGTGAAAAGGACATGTTGATGAATCGGCTGATGTAAATTTCAAGAGGTTTGTACCAGTTTCTCGAAGGTTACCAAAGTGGTGCAGTTCCTACGTTACCGCTCACCCATCACACTCGGTACAAATAAGGTTTCTCATTTCTATTAAGACATGAAGCTAACAGCTTGTGGCCACCTTCATTTTCCAACCCTATTTAATAAACTATCTGTTCAATTATTACTAACAATGAAATATGTAATATCGGAAATGCAATAATTTTAAGTGAGGAAATTTTTAATCTTTAGTTACATTCTGAAGACAGAAATAAATTAGGTTTCTGTCGTTCGTTTTCGTAATACTCTAATAATGTAACTTAAAAAGAAGCTGTTGTAAGAGAAAAAACTATATTTTGTGTCATACATTATCTAATATGAGATTTGCATGAAGTTAACTATTGTTTACAAGGGTGCTGGGCAAAGTATGGCCAGTAGAAAAAAGTTGTTTCGATGAAAATGTAATTAAAGCATTCCTTAGGCATTTCTATTCAAGAAAAAGTGTACGCAAAGCCGATAAATTTGGTAGGAAAGAAGTTATATAGTGAAAATCGTCAGATTACGTGCGGTATTAGCGGATGTGTGGCAGCTATCTTTGCCTCGAATGTGCTATTTCTCAAGCTGTACACATGTTGATTTTCAAAGAGCTACATTAGTGGACGATGAGGTTAAGTTGAAATGCAGCCTGGAACAGAATTACGACTAATATTCCATGGTGTATAGTGGATTTTGAGCGAATACGGTGGCCGCCATGCCGAATTCTGACTATAATTACGTCACAGGTGGAACGAGATCTATTGCCGGTAATCTTATATATATATACTAGCTGACCCGGCAATGCTTCACTATTGCTGGACTTGAGTAGGCACATAGATTAAATGAAAAAATATTTACATATAAATTTTAAACTGCTGTTGCATTCATTTTCAGTTGGAAAGGGTGAGAGGAGATGCGCTTTGGAAAACATATTCAGGCAGTATTTTTCTGTTTGTTTCAAAGTATAAGTGTACAAATTCTTATCTAAATCGGATAAAAAATGTGGTTTGCCTAAATTATGGGGTTAAAACTTAATGGGGGTGGAAAGGGGGAGAGGGGACGAATATTCGGAAATCATATGTTGGCAGTATTTTTCTGTTTGTTTTAAAGTATAAGTGTACAAATTCCTATCTAAATCGGATAAAAAATGTGGTATTGCCTAAAATATGGGGTGAAAAAAATTATGGGGGTGGAAGGGGGGAGAGGAGATGAATATTCGGAAACCATAAGTAGGCAGTATTTTTCTGTTTGTTTTAAAGTATAAGTGTACAAATTCTTATCTAAATGGGATAAAAAATGTGATTTGCCTAAATTATGGGGTAAAAACGTAATGGGGTGGAAAGGAGGAGAGGGGATGAATATTCGGAAACCATATGTTGGCAGTATTTTTCTGTTTGTTTTAAAGTATAAGTGTACAAATTCTTATCTAAATGGGATAAAAAATGTGATTTGCCTAAATTATGGGGTAAAAACGTAATGGGGTGGAAAGGGGGAGAGGGGATGAATATTCGGAAACCATATGTTGGCAGTATTTTTCTGTTTGTTTTAAAGTATAAGTGTACAAATTCCTATCTAAATCGGATAAAAAATGTGGTATTGCCTAAATTATGGGGTGCTATGGGGAATAGGGGGTGACTTTTTGGAAATTTTTTTTCACAGGAACCTTCGCAGATGCACACTCGAACACTCTCCAAAGTTTCATTGCAATCTGATAAATGGTATACGAATGCATAGAAGACGAACAAACCCACAAACCCACGAACATTGATTTTTATATATAAGATATACATAGATATATATATATATATAAACAGACGTGTGTTTTCATTTATTTCACTTTTCAGCCACCACTACCTAGCACAGAACACTGGTCTCTGTGTGTGGAAGTAGCATGGAGTTTCCTGTCGTGCACAACGTTGGCCGAATGTTGAGAACTGTGGGGATGTGGGAGATATGATGATTAAAGTTGGCCAATGCAGGGCGTTTTCATATTTCGTCCAAAAATTTGTGTCTTCTTATACTTCTCTTTCCTGCCACAACTACATAGTATGGACCAACCGAGCGGGGCGGTGTAACGGTTAGCGTTCTCGCCTCGCATTAGGGAGGACGGCGGTTCGAATCCCCGTCCGGGCATCCAGATTTGGGTTTTCCATGGTTTCCCCAAATCACTCCAGGCAAATGCCGGGATGCTTCCTTCAAAAGACCATGACCGAATTCCTTCCCATTCCTTGCCCCATCCTTGCCCCCCATCCTTTCCCGTCTCTAAAGACCTCGATGTTAAAAAAAGACGTAAAGCAGTTAAAAAAAAAAAGCATGGACCATTGCTGTTTGTGTGTGGTAGTAGAATCGTGTCTCCTGTCGTGCACTATGGTTGTTAGATGTTATGGGGATTGAAAGTGGTTGACCTGCGGCAAATTCATATTTCTGCCAAAGACGCATGTGTCTAGGTGTATCACTTTTCAGCGAAAACTATCTATCGCAGATCACTGGCGTTTGTGTGTGGTAGTAACACAGAGTCACCTTTCGATCACAACATCGGCCGTATTTCAGTAACTGTGGTAGTGTGGGAGATATGGCGGTTGAAAGTGGCCAATCAAAGATATTTTCTTGTACGAAAAACATGTGTCTACGCATATGTCACTTTTTTGCCACAACTACATAGCATAGAGCATTGGTGTTTGTGTGTGGTAGTATAATCGTGTCTCCTGTTGTTCACTATGGTTGTTGGATGTCGGTAGCTATGGGGGTGTGGGAGATATTGGGGATTAAAGTGGTCGACCTGCGGCAATTTCATATTTCTGCCAAAGAAATCACTCAGATCACTGGTGTTTGTGTGTGGTAGCACAGAGTCATCCATCGATCACAACGTTGGCCGAATTTCGGTAAGTGTGGGAGTGTGGCAGATATGGTGGTTGAAAGTGGTAGATCAAGGATATTTTCGTATTTCATCCAAATTTTACTTTGCTGCCTGAACTACATAGCGCAGATGACCGACATTTGTGTGTGGTAATAGCATCGTGTCTCCCATCGTGCACTATAGTTGTTAGATGTCGGTAGCCGTCAATACAAATTCTTTACAAACACGAACGAAGTCGTGGGTACCAGCTAGTTCGGTAATATGCTTAACCGAGTTGTCTTTAGGTTGAATGCCAACCTGGACCTTAATGACTACTAATAATCCATGGTGCTTAGAAGATTTTGAGTGTAGAAGACAGCAGTCACGCCAAATTCTGACTATAATTACGTCAAAGGCGACTCAATACGTCTATTAACGCAAAATTATTAATGTGCGTAACCATATGTTTCGGCGAGGATTACACCTTTTGTACATATTTTACGGCTTTCGGGTACACTTTTCCTTAAAGAATAAACGACAAAGAAGCAGATAGACGTGTTTTAAACGTGAATTAACAGTTTTTTTCTACTGGCCGTACATTGCACAGTAACCGTTTAAAGATGTGAAGAAATAAAAAAAGAAATCATTTTTCATTGTGGTAGTCAAATAGTGTTTTATTCTATGTGAAACTTGGAACAACTTTCCATTCTAAGCAGAGGATCATCAGAACGTTGTTTCCCGTTGGAGTTGGGCACTTTGGCGACACCTCTCTCTCCCCCGCCGCGCCGTGGGCGACAATCTAAAAGCAATCCCGGCCGCCCTCGTCACCGCCCTCTAAATGTTTTCATAATTCACTTACCGCTAGTACTGGTGGCTGGGGATGGCCTTCCGGCCTCCCACCCAGCCATTCTCTCGCCAAATTGACCGCCGCGCCGTCTCGGCTCACTTCACATTAACTGCCAATTGCCGATGCGCTGCGACAGCGTTGTAACTGCTTTCCCACTAAATTGACTCCGAGATTCGGAGGGTTGCTATCACTGATTCACTAACGACGGTCTAGGGTAACAGCCGTCAACTATTATTCTGTTGCATGTGTACCTTACCTTTGGATAGTAGTTCGGACTAAAAAGACACAATTTCCGGCTAACGTGAAAGAAGTATAACAGATATACAAGTACGTGAAATCCCCAATGAAATACTTTAGGTCGTTTTAAAATAGAACTTGCTTGACCGCGAATAGCAACCACGACAACTTTGATGCAAGGATAACTCCGCCTTCGTACCTGTAGATATTTAGTTTTTGCACGCGAAGGTGGTAATTTGGAATTAGTTACAAGTGGCAGCGCTACCGTAAGGCACAATAAACATAACGGGTGCAAACCCAATAAAGGGAAATTAAAAATTAAAGAATAAATCAGTAAAATTTTTTTTTTTCTCTTCAGGATTGTACTAATTATTTCCCGTTATGTTGCTTCTGAAAGTTGCAGATATCGTAACAACTACAATCTTTAATATTCGTTACATTAACTACCCAACAAATGATTTCAATTGTTTCTTAACTTGTTACTGAAAATCACATACACGCACTTCTTGTTCTTGAAAAATCAATCTTTCATCAATTCCATGATGACTGGTAAGCAAATAATTTTACTGCAACACAGTTACTTTTGATGATCATTTAATTTAAGCTGTGCGTGACGTGTTTCGAGACGTGATTCTCATCTTCAACGCAATATTAGTACATTTTTATTCCTGTTTTAATGTGCGAAGTGCTTGTGTCAGTTTCTGCTGGACATTAATAAAACTTTCGGAGTTTTCGATTTTGAAGGTTTCTTAAAAACTCGACACCGCAGAAACTCACTCGTACAGTACACATTCTCATAACATTAAATACAGGTGTTATATAGGTGTTATATAACGTTAACTTTCAAACAGTGTACATCACATAATACCTATATGTAATGTTATGAGAATGTATACGTGTGAGTTACTGTGGTGGCGAGTTTTTAAGAAAACTTCAAAAACTAAAACTCCAAACGTTTTACTAATGTCCAGCAGAAACTGACACAAACACTTCGCACATTAAAAATGTGCTAATATTGCTTTTGAAAATAAGAATCATTTCTAGAAACGCGTCACGCACAGCGTAAATTAAAAGATCATTAAAAGTAACTGAGTTGCAGTAAAATTATTTGCTTACCAGTCAATTGATAACACTTATAGACTTTCACAATTCCATTTATTATGGATAAAGTAAAAAAAAATCTATGTGGCTTCTCCTGCTCATTTTTCTCTGTATTAATGCGTCCTACATTTATGAGCCGTAGAACTGTCACTGATCAACCGTCATTTTAAGTCGAATGGACCATTGAGTTCTACAAAGAACTCTTCTAGAAAACGGCTGATCGCCGTTTATTTAATATTGTATCCAAACAGCAAGTACTTTATGACATTCCTATTCTCTTGTAGTATCTGATGAACCGACATCACCTACTTATCTTTTAAATGAGAAAAAATGTAGCAACTGATTTGTACAATTTATTGAATGGAAGTCATCCTTTAAGTAGCGACCGAACACTTGCTCAAAGTAGCACGACTTTGCGAAATTCTCCCTGTATTTACAAACAACTTTATCCAATGTTGCGTCATACCGATAGTACTCCCGAGCTTTTAGGCATTTTCTGAACCAGAAGTGATGCTCTTCATGACAGACTCGATGATTATATTTCGTTTTAGCTGCTAGTCTCTGAAGTAAACTTGAAAGACTCTTGCGTACCACGTTCCATGCCAACTTGATGAAATTTTCTTTTTGTAAGAATGCGATCTCAAGGCGGCTCCATGTGACAAAAAAGAAAAAAAACTTCATGTTTCATTAATAACTGAAAGGTCATATTTAGCACTGTCTAATGAAGCCTAGTTATCCTTGCTTGTTGCTGCAAATTTGGTTTCCTATTTCGACAGAATTGTACGCAGATTACTGTCAAAGCTCAAAAACAAAATAGTTTTCTTTACGTTAGTATTATTTCTTTTAACTTAAAACAAGGATGATTACCAGTTACTTTATATTTGTATTTACTCCTTATTGGTTGGTGGAAGCCCAATATTGCTGACAGGCGCTCCGGAATCTATTGTTGTTATTATTATGAGCGTATGGACCCAATTGGATAAATTGTTACTAAAAATAGATTGTAAAGAAATATTTCATACAGTTCGAAATTTATCATTGATTAAATGTTCTCAATAATAAGTGTGAAATTTAATGTGTAATATCCAACAGACTACGATAGAAAAACTTTTATTACAAAATATATATTACAGTTGTAAAGAAAATTACGTTAAAATAAAAAAATCCTTATGTGATAGAATTATCAAAAAATACATGCATCCTCTATATGCGACGACTGCCTTTACTGAAAAAAAAAAACCCAGAAACCTGTATTCCCTAGGAGATATTTTGAAATAATAAATGGTTCTACGTTAATTCAGCCACATTTGAACTTAATTAATAAGCAAGAAATCTTAGTAAATGCTTTATCGAAAATTTTGTCAATATTGTTAGTGATGTCATTTACTTTGTTTAATTAATAATGCCTTACTTTGTGTGAAGTTCGTAAAAATGGCACAGCATAATTCTTTCTTTCTGCGTTATTTCCAAACTAGATAGCGTGTACTGAGGCTCGATTCCGAAGCAAATTTCGCCAAAATACAGTAATAATCCGTTGAGTGCTCTGTGCATATAGAATAAAACAAACGGCCGTACATTATATTTCCGGCCTTCTGAATTCAAAATAATCGTCCTGTAATTTTATATTGTTTTCCCTCCTTGACAACACTCATATGTCGTCATTAAGACGTCGATGAGGCGTAAAGAAGTTAACAGAAAAACTAAATACTTCCAGTATATTTTCAACTAACGATTCAGATTATCTATAGTGGTGAATTTGGAATGGCAGGTTTCTATGTTTTGACCTAACTGGTCGAACATATGCCGTGTAACTGGCATCTGGAAGGAGTACAGAGGTGTCAGAGTGATTTTGTTTCCTTTTTACACGTTTTATTTCTCTCTGGCTTGTATAGGTTCTCAGGGACCACTTTCAGCCAACCTAAGGGATTAAGAACGGCAACGAATTCGGCCATGACCTTTAAAAGGAACCATCCCGGTGTTCGCCTGTAGGTATTTCGGAAAACCATGGAAAATCGAAATCATAAAGGTCCGAGGGGATATAAATCCACGTCCAACCGAATGCCTGGTAGAGTGATATCATTTACTCACCTGGGTTTGAAATTCTCCGCCGTTACCCCTGGCTGACCGTAGCGTTCAGTCGTTCTGCAACTTCCAAGACTGCCTTCGATGACACAGACTGACCCAACCACTCTGGCAATAAATTGGGTCGTAATTATTACATTAGTTACTCCAACAGTAAAATCGGAACCTCACCTGCATACACATTGTTCAGAACTTAAGTTAATCGTTTTTTCTTTAAAAGAAATTATTAGGAACACAGACAAAAAACTAAAGGTTGATTACGATTATAAAGTGGGTACAAAACTGCTTATTGAAGGCTTGGAGTATATACTACCTTGACATAACATTTAGAGTAAACTCAAATGAGCTGAACACAATTGGGTACGTGATAGGAAAATGTTACAAAATCGTTTATTTACTGGAGAGAGTGGATGAGAGGATGTACCAGATAAGCTAGTCAAAATTCTGGTCAGACCATTGCTTGAATATGGTGGTGTAGTTGCAGAGAAATATTTTGGTTATCAAATACATTATTTTTATGTAGTGCAAAGGAGAGCAGCTAGATTTGTTTGTGGGCATTACAGCAGGACCCAGTCAGAAAAATGATATGATAAAGTAGCTTGATTGTGAGTCTTTGGAAGGCAAAAGGAGGGTTATGAGAGTGTCGGAAATGAGCAAGATTTAAATTGGTGATGCGGCTTGGAATGGTGTTAGTCGAAGAATTTGGGGTAGTGCATGGAAGGGAAAGATGACCATAAGCACAAGCTGGCACTCTATTGTATGTATATGGGAGTGGGAAATTTTATTTCCTGTGTAACGGTGTGAGGGATCAAAATACATTACTAAGGGAAGTTTACCATAAACGCAGGAGGAATTTTAAAATTAAGACTCGTAAAGAGCGAATGTAGATAGGGGGGGAGGGGGAGTTTTATACCAAAATTAAAAAATATAATAATAATAATAAATCATAATAACAATAAAGGGGTACATTAATGACAAGGGAAATTGCCAATGGAGTATGCACTGCATCGCAATTAAAATTGAATGAAATGAATTTTATTGGTATCTTGATGTAGGTAAAGTGTTTTGCAGTCGTCAGATAGCCGGTGCGAGGTTCTTGGAGCGGACGACTATGCGCCTCTGCCGTGGCTGGTCCCCTCTGGGCAATTTAGTTTTATCTGCGGCCCGACCTTTGAGGGAGTCAGCCTGCTACAAGCAATAAAGCAGCCGCCGACACAGGCCACGCCGCAGCCCAGCGACGGCGCCGCTGCCTCCACATTATCACTTCCCATTTAACTTCTTTCCAGTTTCACAACACGTACGTTAGAACTGTTGTAACTGTCCAATATTTGAATCATGACAACTTCTTTAAAATGCCGCCTTCCAACAGCTAACAACCAAATTTATGTCTCATTATGATTACAATAATTCAATGTTGCCTGTACTTAAGCAACACACTATCAGTAACATTTTGGTTTTCGCATTTCTTAATAATAGTTTTTCTGCAGAAAAATTTAATAACTGTGGCGGTAAAACATGATAAAAATAACGATACGAAAATTTCACTTGGGTATTGAAGCTTATTATTATTTTTCAATGTTTTAGTGCGGCAGGTTTCTCTGAAAATAATTCCGGCGAGTTAGACAATTTAAGGTAGTGTTCCGGGGCCGTATGTCTACATAACATGCTGATTGCATGTTCCTTCTGTTCCTTACTGTCTACCGAAATCTTTTATGAAAATACCAAATTCGGGTCTAAAAATATTTGGGAATAGGATTGAAAAAAAAAAAAAAGGAGCAACACATTATAAAAAATATATGTTTCCACTGTATATGAACACATCCCTGCTTTATCAACCACATATTTTGACAGTATTTACCTTAAGTCTTAAAATCCTAAATTAAACGAATGTACCAGTTTTCTCACAAACCGGCAATGGACATAGGCCAATTAATTTGTAGCAAACCAGTGGTTATCACGAAATAATCAACTGCATAACCTTAACACACATACTCATAACACTGTGATGGTTTTAAAAAAAAAAAAAAAAGGAAATGGTTTTATCGTCGTAGCTTTCTCAGTTGACAGAGAACTCAATGTGGCCTAAGATAATACGTGTAATTTCCAAATTCGTTAATGTGACTAGTTTCACTCACAATTATCTTGCCTTATACAGACCTATAAATAACTTTGATTCAATTAAATTTGTTAAAATGTGTAGAAATTTTACATTGAATGAACTTCGAATTTTCTATTTCCTTCGGATCCCGTACTAGTTCCGATACCAACATTCATTACCTTCTAACATATTTTAACATTAAGACACCATGTTAAATCTCTTTCCCCAAATTTACAATAATTAAACCATTTTGATAGAAATAAATGTCAGAACAACTCAAATTTGATGTCGATTCACCAAGCTTGGTGGTTTAGCTCTGGTCTTGTATTTGGGAGAACGTGAGTTCGAATCTCCGTCCGGCCATCCAGATTTGGTATTTCCGTGGTTTCAGCAAATCACTCCAACCGAATGCTGGGATGATTCGTTCATAAAGACATTGCCTAATTACTCCCCATTGCTTGCACCCAATCCTTTCCCGTCTTATATCGAAGTCGACAAAGCGTAAAATCAGAAGCATAAAAAAATCAGATTCCGAGTCATTTATTCAAGCTTTCCCTTTTACTCCAAACAAGAATGGATAGAATAAACAGGACAGAAAACAAAACACTAGAAAAAGAATTAAGTGCATAATAACTTATATGTCCGGAAGTGAGATAATCAGCAAATAGAAAAATTTGATGTTAAGGTATAAGGATACTGGCCAGACTGCCACATGTACTTGAATCACTTTTGCACTTCAACGTAGATTATCTCGACTGCCAAACGACGTTGCGAAATGCTAATACTTTACAGTGGGAGCGCTGTAGCTCAGTAGCAGTCCGAATTACTGCTATCAGGACAACCAGAACCGTTCTGCGATGAAGCTGAGGACTTCTGTTCACAACGGCTCTCTAAATTCACTCTGCTCGTTGCATAATGAGCATCGAGAGGAAATCTCTTCAAGACGGTAAATACGGTGGAACTTAGAAGATCGTGCTAAATATGTAACATAATTCAAATTATAGTAATACCTACAACAAAAACAAACGGATAGAAACATGTAAATTTGAATCTATTTATTGATGAATCCCGACCAAGAACTTATAAAAATTGAGTAAGTGGTTGAAACTACTACTGCAATATTTTTTTTTTGGTCAAAGAGCAAGTGGAACAACAAATATAAGTTATAACTTGTTGTTTAGGTACACAAGAGAAGCTAGTACTCAGTAATTAACTGCTTCAACACGTGTTTCAGGATAGGTTTTCAGAACTAAAAATGACCCGGCAGATCGACTGAGGTCTCCATGTGTTTCAATGGGCAGCCCACATTTATAGGGAGGAAGTTCTGTTCCCGCCAGCACCGGTGTTTCTACCAAGAACGTCTCTCTTTTATTATTATGGTTTTACACCTCGTTGACGTCAAGGTCGTAAGAGCCCGGAAAGGATGGGGGACAAGGAACTGGAAACAATTTTGCCATGGTCTTTGAAGGAAGCATCCCGTCATTCGCTTGGAATGATTTGGGGAAACCATGGAAAATCCAAATCTGGATACCCTGACGGGGATTAGAACCCACGTCCTCCCGAATGCGAAGCCATAGCATTAACCCACGAGAGACATGTTGCCCAACATATTGGTTCCTTTAAAGCTTTCTTTGTCGAACGCCTTCTATTTCGTTTTCGTCCGTGCGCAATTTATGAGTACTAGTCGTTTCAATATGGACACTCAGTTTTCATGTTACTCCCAATTCTGGCATACTATCCAGTACCAAACCAGGAAGCTATATTGAAGTGGGTGATAAAAAAAAACTATTAAAATATCTGGGCTGGGAAGAAATTTAATTAATAATTATTGATAATGTCTAATTGTGGGAGTTAAATATTAACTTTTATGGTGAGATATTCTGGCATTCCTTTTTTACATTGAAGAATATAATGTTAAAGGTTTTACAATTTAACATTTATTTAACTAAATCAAATGCATTGAAGACAGTTGGCAAATTATGTTTCTTACTATACTAAAGAAATATACAAACTAATTTGAATGCAGTCTCTAACATTAGACAGATTCCAGCCTCTAGTATTATGTAAAATTGTTATGTCCCATCATTATCAAAAAGAAACTATTAATGGTCGGACGCCACTCAGCAAAGTTCAGATTTAATTTTATTGCAGAAGAAAAGGTGCAGCCACTAAGAAACACTCTTATTTGTACAGGTATCCCTGTCAGAGTACCTTCAGGTTGCATCGAAGTCCAGCAATGTATCGGAGTTATTATAACTGTATAAATTACCGTTTCTGATGCCTTGAAAGACTTTACCGCTGTTTTCGTGCAGTTCAAAACCACGTCTTGCTCACAGTACCACGTCACTGAGTGGATTTATCACCTCGGTGCACTATTCACTTCCAATGTTTCACGTCGAAACAATGACGCACTGTATGTGAAAGCAGGTACGATAAAAACACTCCAGACTTTCTGTAGTAGCGGCAATAAACTCTGAGCCGCCGCGAAGTACTGGCCTCAGCGTATGTGTCCGGTGTCAGCGATGCGCCCGCGTACCCAGCCACCACAGGACTCCCGGTGGCTTCCCGCCTTCGTTTACCATCCATGTCCATCTGCCGAAAGCAGAAACAGAAAAAATATATCACTGGCTACATGTGATTGCTATCATGATCTTATTTGCATATTTCAATTGCCGCTCGGACAACTTACTCCAATCTTATCATCACTCGCCTATCCACAAAACAGTACTCAGTAACCTCTCAACTTATTCCGTTGCAGATCTCACTTTTACAGTCATCAGCCAGGGCCACATTGCCAGCTGTAAAGCTTTTAATGCAACGAAACTGCGTGCATTCGGCATGGTTCAATGACATACGAATTTGAATGGTATACGAAAAACAACTGTACTGTAATAACCGTGCCAAGTGTAAAGCTGCCTCATTAAAGACCAATTTGAAATCTCTTAGGTTTGGACTACCGGGGGGGGGGGGGGGGGGATGTTGGCGAAAAAAATTTCTTGAATTCATTGCAAATACTTATTAACTGATTCGTACAAAAACACTTCATTAGTACGATATAGAATATTTGATTACAGCTAGATCAAGATATCGTTTCACGAAGGTTAATATCATTTTCCAGAATTTTTCTGTACTTTACGTATTTGGAAACGGGTTCTGACAAAGAACCTATATGAAGCCACAGAGCAAATATGATATTGCTGTCCTAAATTATTTCAGAATTGATATTCTGTGTCAACACTACTGATATCGTCTGTTCTAAACACAGTCTCCTCATAATCATACACTGAATTGTCAGAAGTGATGGGATACCTCTTAATATCATCTGAGACCCCCTTTTGCCTGACATGGTATTAACTCAACAAGTCGTCGTAAGTCTCCTTAAGAAATATTCAGCAGACATCCAAAACTGTGAAAGTATTGCAGGACGTTGTGCACGTACTGACCTTTCCATCATGTCAGGATTCTTTGGATTGGAATTCATGACTGCCGATCTATGTGATCAAATCATTCGCTGGAATTGGGCAGAATGCTCCTCAAACCAATCGCGAACGATTTTTACCCGGTAACATGGCGCTTGTCACCGTGGAAACGTCCATCGTTGTATGAGAACATATAACAACGAATGGCTTGCAAATGGTCTCTAAGGAGCTGAACACAACTATTTCTAGTCAATGGTCGGCTCAGATTGATCAGAGATAACAGTCCACACCACATAAAAACAGCTCATACCAGGAAGGAGGCTCCACCAGCTTGTACATACCTGGGTGCATGACCTGGTAAGGTCTGCGCCACACTCTCAGCTTTTACCAACTGGAATCGTGAATCACCTGACCAAGCAAACCTGTTTCCGGTCATCTAAGTTCCAACCATTAGGTTCACGAGCCCAGAAGAGGCGCTGCAGCCGATGGCGTTTCGTTTGCTGAAGCACTCACGTCAGTTTCTGCTGCCATGTCTCATCAACGCCAAATTTCGCTGCGGTGCAGGGATGGACACGTCTTTTGTACGTCGCACATTGAGTGTTGTTCTTTGGCGCATTGTTGCCTGCCTATTAACACTGAAAGCTCGACGCAGACGGCTCTGGTGTCGTTGTTTAAGTAGACCTAGTTGACCGCCGGATTGAACATGGTGGGATGTAATACCGAAAATATTATACTCGAGGCACACTCTGGACAACGTGGAGAGACGAACTTTAACTTCACAAGCCATTTATAACTACAATTCCGCGTTGAAAGTTTGTTGATTCATGTCAAGCGACCATAGTCAGGAAACATTTCAAACTATTCAAGAGAGCAAGTGAAAGCCCCGACACACGCTACATTTGCACGTTTCTACCGCTATCTGGATATCTGCATCATCCTATCCCATGGCTTTTTACTCATCAGTGTTCTTTTTACTCCTTAAAATTAATCTTTGTCTATATGTTATTGTAAACTTAATATTGAAAAATTGACTGCAGAATTTCAAATGAAGGTTATGATTTGTGTACAGTTGGATTGGCTATAGACTACTCCTTTGATTATTACAATACAAAATAAAAAAAAAAATAACGAAATTATGTAGCAACGAATGTTCAGAACCGGTAACAACAGTCACCGGATTCATAATAATTATTCCGACACTAATTATTCTCTTTGTGGTGAATATGATCTTAAACCTTAGATACTTATCACTCAAATTCTAATTGATTCAATTATATGGTTGGTTATTTACTACTGGCGGCCGCGTAGCTCAGGTGATAGAGAGTCTGCCTACGACCCGGACGACGGGGGTTCAATCCCCGACGAAGCCGAGGATCCTTCCTCGAAGCTGAGCGTACGCAACGGCCTACCCAGCCTGCTTTCAAATGAATACCTTGGGGAAACTCCGCGGGAAGGTAAAGAAAAAACGCCGGACCGTGTCGCTGACCACGGCACGTCTACTCTAGCGCCTACGGTCACGAAATAGGAATGCGCAGTTCTGCCTCCACTAATGCTACGTGAATACGAATTGAAAGCTGTGAAAATCCACTGCCATTAACTTTTTACCCTTAGTTTACTACTAGGCCTTTCTGCATAATATTGCGGCACATTATTGTTATTATTTTGTATTTACATGACAGCTGTGACTTTGGCGACAGTGTGCAGTGGTGTGCCGAGCAGTGCAGCGTCCTGGAGCCTCGGCGCTGCGCCGGGAATTGTTTGCAGTGAATCTCGGCGAGAGCGATTCGTGGTCCGGGGATTCGGGCGGATATAGCGGCGGCCCGCGAGCCGCATAACGCGCACCCCCGAGATTACATCTCGCATCCCGGAATTTATCTAAAGTTTTATTCGGACCGTAAAACCGAATATGTTCGGAGGCATTCCGCGGAATCGCTTTCATAATTTATTCTGCGCGCGTGCTTGGGCGCCTCTTTCGTGTGTGCAAGCGGAGGGGGGCAACCCATTCGTCCCCAAAACGTATGGCGGCCGTTTTACGTATTCAGCATACTTTGCGGAAGAGAAATCCCGGAGACACTCGTTTCTGAGAGGAATAACAGGACCATATAAAATGAATTATCGCTGGTCACAGGTTTTAGATATTCGCTTATTTTCTAACTGTTTTTATGATTCTACTCAACTGCTATAAAACGTATACATGAAAATCATTGCTGACAATGATACAATTATGATAAAATGTGTTCTGCTTGGTAACTATAGGTTACCTGAATAGATCGGCAACATTCGGCTAGTCGATAATACCCGAAGTACAAGTTACCACTTGGTTCATTGGCTAACCAGGAAATTTTAAATAAATAATTGCACTTGTTGTTATTTGCACTTATGCTGTAACTGCGACGCCAGGTAAAAGACAATTTTCTGTTGAAATAAAGTTTTGACAAATATCTCATCCGCATTTTTCCAATAAGTGTCCATCCATTACCAAAGAAGCTGTCTCTTGAGAACAGAAGACGTATAGAGCATGACGATTGCTAACAAGGAAACTGTTCCTTCTATTAAATGAACATAAGGGATACGAAACGATCATACCACTCATTTTAAAAAGCCATACTATTTATG
Source organism: Vandiemenella viatica (assembly GCA_031002005.1). Classification (NCBI taxonomy): domain Eukaryota; kingdom Metazoa; phylum Arthropoda; class Insecta; order Orthoptera; family Morabidae; genus Vandiemenella; species Vandiemenella viatica. The sequence continues at coordinate 186,321,307 of JARYHS010013630.1, forward strand.
GCTTTCAATATGCATATGAGTTAAAATTTTTGAAACTTCGTATATATTATTTGCCAGAATATATCGCCCGGAGCAATAATTTGAATATAGCAATTTCACATTTCCTGAACAACAATTGGTCTAACTAGTCTCATATATACAGCGGCGGCTCTAAACCGCGGAAGGAGTTGGAAACGCATACAACTAACTGCCCACACACTAATAACTTCGGACAAACTTCTCTACCTACAGACGTTTATTTATACTGCAGAAACACTAGCTATTCACTCAACCATCAAATACGGGTTACATAACCATCTTCCCAACATCTTAGTGTTTAACGATGCTAAGAGTGTTCTTCAGCAACTGCAGCATCTAGTATGGAATATCAATATGCATCAGTACTTTTACGACATTATCAGACCAGTGACAGAATCCTATTCAGACGGCACACAAATTCATTTCCTCTGGATTACAGACCACACGGGAATAATATATATTGAGATCGTCGATCAGCTGGCGAAACGGAGCATCAGCGGACGTTTTGCGGGTACCGAGCTACATTGGAAGGATATTATCCCTTTGGTTAATAGGAAGGCATACCTTAAGTAGAATGAAAACTGGTGTCAGACGCAGCTACATAGAGGACATCATTAAGCAGCAATAAGCACACCACATAGCAAGACGGCACTTCACAACTATTATTATAATGATATTCGGCCATGGCTGATATCCACATTATCAATACCGCCTTCGTATAATAGACACCAATCTGAACATTCGACCTAGAGATTTCCGATCTTACTCATATCATGTTCTCCTGTTCGCAGTACTAGCTGCAACGTATTCGCTTTTACAGGCGCCTAGAAGAGCTATTAGTCAGGTTTCCGATGAGTATCACTACGCTTCTGTAATAACAAAAATTACAGGTTTACAAGGCAGTCAGTCATCTGTTTCCTCCAAGACACGGCATGAGGATTTGAAGTTTCACATGAAGTACGGAGCAGGTAACAGGGAAGGAAGAATAAGGACCAACATATGATGCTGCTAAATTGGCTTGCTAAATGGTCCTAAACCAAAGGCCATGCATTAAAATTAAATTAAAATAAAACAACACGAAGAACAAAGATAAAAAAATTTACAGTGTGAAGCAGAGTTTAAAAAATTTCAGTACGATGTTAGTTCAATCTTACATCTTGTTTCTTATTTATTTACAACGACTAGACGCACAAATTCGTGTATAGAGCAGAGCATCTAATGTTTACGCAGTATCTTAGAAGCATTTAGTAAAACCAAGTCAGAATATAAACAAAAAATGTTTTTTGACAGAAGGTGAGAAACAGGAGAGTTTATTAAGAACTCACAGAAAGTTCACATAACAAGCAGGAAATTAAATAAATAATAGTCATTGGTTTTTGAAATTGCACTTTACTTACAAACTTTCTCATGTTAGTAAAAATTTCTGTCATTTAAAATAAAATGAATTTATGTGAAAACGTCCTAGCTAAATATTCAGAGAATCTAATCAGAGACAATTTATGCACATCACGAAAAATACCAAAAATTATTAATTAATTGTTATTCGTTTTCTCTTACAAAATTTCCCATAAACAATTTCAACTACCACCAGTGGCGTTTAAACTTGTCTAATGTAATAAAATATGTTCTGCCGGCGTTTGGAAGATATAACGTCACTCTCCTGGTGTTTGTTGGGAAGCCAACAATGGCCGGAGATGTTTTTCGCATTCTTTCTGTAAATATCCATAAAGAAAGGAACGCATGTCGTTTAAATCTACATGTTGATTTTTGATTATTTGCGACGACAATTAGGTAAGAAATTTATTTAAGGAGACGAGCATGCCATGTTTACGCTATGTTCTCTTTGTAGCAGCTAATGGAAACAGGTCACCAAAAAAACAAAAACAAAAAATTGACCGAAGAAAGAAAAAGGGTAGTTTATTAAAGCGTTATTCGCTTTTAAAATTATACTTTCCTTAGAAAGTTTTCTAGAAAAATAAAGATTTCCATTATTTTTGGTGGCCTTTGTGGAAGTAATTGCAAGTAATAAAACAATGAAGGAGGGACACATAAAATTATAATGCAAGTGTGGGATTTTGATCTGTAAGAATATTATTATTTTTTATCACAACCTTAAACTAAAAATCGAAAAGTTGTAACTTATTTGGACCAAAGGTTTGTCATAATTAGAAGGGCTGCCTTAAATAAATACTATTTCGCAGTGATATATGATATTAACTTCTAACTGTACTATACTTGTGATTGTTATCTGAAATTTAAATATTTTTCAATAAAATTTCAAAAGGATCGATACTGCACGACGTAACAAAGTGAAAACATATATCTAGAAAGTAGGGGCATGCCTAAATATAATTAAAAATTGCCTTTAGAGAGACAACAGAAACTTTCAGTGTGTAAAAATATTTTTTTGGCAATTTTCAAGGAATGAGAAAAAAATAAAGTACAAACGTACGTCTTAATTTTAATGAATCTGGAATGTTTAATATCTTTAGGGACATCAGATTTTTTCTGGAAAAATAAGGCTTGGTGCTTAATGAAAGATTTGTTAAACAAGATTGTATGAAAGATTTTTTTTGTTTATCCCGTTTGCTGCATTTCTGATAAAATCCATAAAAACTGTAGACTAACTGGAATTTAATTTTTCCTTTAGGAGGTCTTGCAACGGTTGCTTGAGTGGGTACCAAGTACCAACGTTCAGTTAAAACAATTTTTCCTTTGATAAGTACACACTGCGATTTTTAAGCACAACGAGAGCAATCTTCATGAGAGATTTCCCGACGAACATTGAAATTCATTAATATTACTATTGAAACGCTTTTTAATTTTGTTGCAAGTCAATGCACTCTGGTATGGAAAACAAAATTACTGAACCCTTCTAAGATCAATGGACATGAAGAAGAAAACTAAAACATGCAGTTGGAGTGGGAGCAAGGAATGGGAATGTATTCGGCCACTGACTTTTAAGGGAACAAACCCAGCGTGTAGTGATTTTGTAAAACCACGGCCAACCGAAATATGGATGGGCGGACGGGCATTCAATCCCACGTAATTATTGTTTTTTTTTAATTCTGTCAGTGTCACTATTTTTTCGGAGAACAAATAGGTTACTTGCAAACTTTTAAACAACAATTACTGAACTGTCATTCATTCTGTAGTTGACATTCCTACAAAGGTGTGCGCAGTTAATCGAAAAGTTAACTCCGTTAATCGTTAATCCGCTACTAAAACAATTAACTTCGATAATCGTTAAAGCGTTACATTTTTGCAAATTTAACGCAATTTAAAGTTAACATTTAAAAGTTAACCATCCAAAAGTGGAACTGATGTTTATGATTTGCAATAGGTATTACTACAAGCAGTACCAAGGTGCTATGTACCGTGATGTAAATCGATAATACGTCAACACAATGGCCTTCTGGAAATTGAGTTTTTAATGGGGTTCAACGTTTTAACCAGTTTCTCAAACTTATCGGATTCTTCAACATGTAGTGGAATCATGTCGGCAACGAAAAGATTTACGATACATCGGTCAACACCAGCTTGGCATACGACGGTGCCGGTAGCTGCGATCCCAAATATTTTATTGACGTAAACTAATTCTGCTGCTATCTACAACAGAAGAAGCCACAGCACTTTTAGAAGGCTTTGAATTATTTTTATCACGAGTTGGCCCTACTTCTACGTTTTCTTCAGACTGTTCATATTTGGATATATGCATCCTCTTGATATGATGTTTAAAATTATTAAGGCTAGACACGGGAGAATTGATTGTAGAAAGTTAAGCCGAACACAGTTTCCATTCATATATCAATTCTTATCTCAGTGGTGATTTAAATGCAACATTTTATTTATTTAATTTATTTATTTGACCTTAGGTCTTGAATAGACCATACAGTCAGCCTGGTAAAGTAACAAGGTAATAATATTAATAGTATGCAAAAATATGCAGATATATAGATATATTAAATATGTAGGTCACTGTCTTTGATATAATCCTTGATGATACTATAGATTCTGTTGTTATTTGTAGCGAGTAGTACTGCAATGTTAGTTGGAAATGGCTGCTGTGCTCGCACAAGAGACTTGATGAATGTTGATTGCTATTGTTGAAAATTGAAACAGTTGAAAAATAAGTGATTAAGGTCCTGTATTGCCTGTCCGTTGCATGTGCAGTAAGGTGTGTTTACCGCCTTGATGCGAAAAAGATGACTACGGAAGGCGCCGTGGTGGAATCTCATACGAATAATAGAAGTAATGTACCGTCGTTGAGTATTCCATCTTGAAAACCAAGGTTTTCGTGGAGGGTAGGTCTGAACTAGAGTGTACTGTCGGCCTCTGTATTGTTTAGATTCATTCCAGCTCCTGGTCCATTGGTGGTAATCATTGCTGACCATTGTTGCATGATAATCAGTTGTATTGCTGGGTATTATTAAGCTTCGGCCCAAGCTACATGCCTCCTTGGCTAACATATCTACGTACTGGTTATGCCTAATTCCAGAGTGCGCGGGTATCCAGATATAATTAACGGTGCAACCGCGTTGATTAAGTTCTCGCTTAAATGTGGCCAAGGATTATGAATATTCTCGTTGCTATTGTTAGCGTTGCTGCGGATTCTAGAATTCAGTTTCCATGACGTAATCATGTAACTAATGTCAGTTTAATTTATTTCACTAACGACCACCAAAGCAATACCAACTAAAAAGTGACATTTTCCTGGCAGTAAAAAAAGTTAGATTATAAAAATATCAAAATCAATCACCGTTCGAATTAGATACCAGTAATGAGCTCCAGTTTACAGACGTAAAATAGAAACGCTCCAAAACTCTAGCTTTCCTGTTCACACCCACGCCACGCCTAGCACAACAGTTGTGCACTGAAGAGCCTAAAAAACTGATACACCTGCCTAATATCATATAGGGCCCCCGCGAGCTCGCAGAAGTGCAGCAACACGGCGTGGCATGGACTCGCCTAATGTCTGAAGTAGTGCTGGAGGGAATTGACACAATGCATCCTGCATGGCTGTACATAAATCCGTAGGAGTACGAGGGGTTGCAGATCTCTTCTGAACGGAACGTTGCAAGACATCCCAGATATGCTCAATAATGTTCATGTCTGGGGAGTTTGGTGGCCAGCGGAAGTGTTTAAATTCAGAAGAGTGTTCCTGGAGCCACTCTGTAGCAATTCTCGACGTGTTGGGTGTCGCATTGTCCCGCTGGAATTGTCCAAGTCCGTCGGAACGCACAATGAAGATGAATGGATGCAGTTGATCAGCCAAGATCCGTACGTACGTGTCACCTGTCAGAGTCGTATCTAGACGTATCAGGGTTCCCGTGTCACTCCAACTGCACACGCCCCACACCATTACAGAGCCTCTACCAGTCTGAACAGTCCACTGCTGACATGCAGGGTAAATGAACTCATGAGCTTGTCTCCATACCCGTACACGTCCCTCCGCTCGATACAACTGGAAACGAGACACGTGATACCAGGCAACATGTTTGCAATCATCAACAGTCCAATGTCGGTGTTGACGGGTCCAGGCGAGGCGTAGAGCTTTGTGTCGTGGACTCATCAAGGGCACACTAGTGGGACTTCAGTTCCGAAATCGATGATGTTTCATTGAATGGTTCGCACGCTGACACTTGTTGATCGCCCAACATTAAAATCAGCATCAATTTGCGGAAGTGTTGCACTTCTGTCACGTTGAACGCATCTCTTCAGTCGTCGTTAGTTCCATTCTTGCAGGATCTTTTTCCGGCCACAGCGATGTCGGGGGTTTGATGTCTTATCGGATTCCGATATTCACAGTGCACTCGTGAAATGGTCGTACGGGAAAATCCACACCTTATCACTACCTCGGAGATGCTTTGTCCCATCTCTCATGCGCCGAACACCAAGTTCAAACTCACTAAAATCGTGATAACCTGTCATTGTAGCAGCAGTAACCGGTATAACGCCTATACCAGACACCTGTTGTCTTATACAGCCGTTGCCGATCACAGCGCCGTACTCTGAGTGTTTACATATTTCTGTGTTTGCGTACGCATGCCTATACCAGTTTCTTTGGCTCTTCATTGTATGTGCATCACACTCGCACTTCATATTACCTAATTCGTTCGCCATCCGACTCGCAGAACGGTCGAGCGTGGCTTGGCACGCAATTCAAACATTCAAACACATCAACTACCAATGTAACAAATTGAAGTTAACGGTAGTTCATTTTAACGAAAGTCAAGAAGGCCGTTAACGATATTTAGGTTAACTTAAAAGTTAAACTATTGCAATTTTGTTACCTTCGTTAATTAACGAGTAACGGTTTTCTGTCCAGCTGTGCATATCTATTTAATAATGCGGCGTCTTCTAAATAGCTGTCTAACATTATACATTAAGTGAGACTTCGTTATCTCTTACGTTGTGTTATCTTGGCTCCTTGAGTTGAGGTCTGAGCAAAATAGACTCACAACATTGTTTTCAGACGAGTGGTTCTCTTATCTGCCGTGTGTTAGTGACTCTATTGCTATTTCTTACGTCGGTTGGCAGTTTAGTTTATCATAATTCACATTCGCGGAATAAAAATCGTTTCAGATCTCTGAGTTCACATTGGAAACAACTTTCTCCAAAGGTATTTTGAACTGTATGAGGGCGTTCAGTTTGGCGCCTATTGCAACCCATCTCGGATTTTGATGATACAGGGCGTTCGCCGGGAAACGCTACCCTCCCAGTCTTTTGCCGTCGGCAACTTGCTGGGGCAGTGCGGCCAGCACTCCCGCCACACGGCGCCGTGAATCACCGCACTGTTTAACACCTCCGCTGCCCCAACAGTATTGTGAATAAACGTTTCTTTGCGGTTTGGCTGGTTTGGGGCTTCATACTCTTACTAATCTGTACCGTGTTTGAGTGTGAGTAAAATTATGGTACGTTACAGTCTGCAACAAAGAATATTTCTCTACTATACATATGTGAAGAAGAAGTCGTTTAAAAAGTGTCGCAGTAAATTTCGTCGCGAATATCCTGCCGCTTTACTGCCAGCTAAATCAACAATTCTGCGTCTGGTTAAAAAAGTAAGAGAAACGGGTTCATTTTTTAACAAAAAGAGACTGTCGGTCAACCGTATTCTCACAGAGGAGAAAATTGACGATATCGCTTTTCGACTAGAACAGTCACCCAAAAAATCATTAAGTCAGTTAGGGCAGCAGGCAGGCGTATCTAAGACGTCAGCTTGGAAAGTAACAAAGCTAGTTCACTTAAAGCCGTACAAAACAATTGTGGTGCATAAAATTACAGAAATAGACCAGGGGCCTAGGATTAGATTTTGCAACTGGTACCTGCAGGGTGTCCACGATGGCACTGTTGATCCGCAACTGACGTCACATTTAAATGCTTAGCACATACAAGTTTATGAAGCGTAATTATTATGACGTAGTCCGCGACCGACGGTCGAATAATGCCGGAAGCTGACCGCTCGCTCGCCGGGAGCAGTTTCTTCCTTGTAGCGCTAACAGTGGGTAGCGTTTCCCGGCGAACGCCCTGTACTAAGACTCACTAAGTTGGCTACTCCTGGAAGAAAATAAATCCACTTAGAAGAGAACACCGAATAAAATTACTTGTCACTTGGTTTCAGTGCATAAGCACAAAACTAAAACCAGATTCTTTAACCGTTTCTAAGACAATCGTTTAGTGATTCGGTTCATTCGGTTCTGTTTAATTGGCGCGTCATACGATTAATATAGCATATCTGTGATATTTCGACTCGCATTAAATCTGCTATCATTTTCCTTTGTCCACAATCCGTTCGTTCACATCTATCAGATATAGCATACCACATAGCAAATGTCAAGTCCAATTCAACTGTAGACTTATTATAGTCCACAATGTTCTGGTTCTTTTATTCCAACTTTTCTGTTCTGTGAAATTTACTACACTTTTTGCGCTGGTTATCATACTTTCTCTGATCCGCAAAAAAGTCAACATTAAAACTATTCTACGTACTACCTATACACGACTAAACTTCAAAGAATACATTTATAAGTAAGCTGCGAATCCATGACTCTAGCGAAACCAACTTAATTAGTAGATATTCAGCAATGTATCACACAAACATAGTTATTTAAAAATAAGGTTCAGATTTTGCATTTTTATTTCTCAAAAACTGTAAAAGATACGTGTCACACATCGCTGCATAGAGGAAGGTTCAAAGTTTGTCTATTAGTCCGAGTCGTTGCCGCTAATAGCTGTGTACGTGGAAATGGCGACGCCAAAGGAGTAATCGTTTTGTATGTTACAGTACGCAAAAAGTGAATACATTGTTCATGTGCAGCGCGGATTCCATCATAAGTTAAACAAAATGCAATAATCAGTCAGAACATTATGAGTACCTACCTACTATCGGTATAAACTTGTTCAAGAGATAGAATCGTTACATGAAGAGGAATGACTGCTAGTCAGACATACATACGGTGCATGTAGTGTCAGTGAGCATGCTATCCGTGTTTAGAATGGGGAAGGCGCGTGATTTTATCTGAGATAGACCGAGGGCAAATTGTGATGGCCCGGAGGCCCGGCACGAGCATTTCTGAAACTGCATGACTTGTCGGTTGTTCGCGGAGTGTTGTCGTGAGTGTCTTCAACAATTGGCGAAACCACTTTTTTACTTTTGGCTTTACTTTTGGCTTTACGCCTCTTGGACGTCGAGGTCATTAGAGGCGGGATGGGACTGGGAAAAGTAACGGGAAGGAGTTCAGCCATGGCTTTTTGAAGGAAACATCCCGGCATTCGCCTGGAGTGATTTAGTGAAAGCCTGGAAAATTCAAATCTGGATGCCTGCACACGGATTCGAACCACCGTCCCCCCGAATGCGAGACCATAGCGTTAACTACTCACCCATCACGCACGGCTTGTCGAGGGGTTGGGCGGCCACCTCTCATTGCAGATTTCGGTCGTCGCAGGCTGAGCAGACTGGTAAAAAAGGACAGGAGATGAACTGTGGCGGAACTAACAACAGACTTGAATGCTGGGCAGAGTACAAGTGTATCTGAACACACAGTCTAACGAATACTCCTAAAGCCTCATTCCCACGGCGCGTCCCTCTGCGCGTGCTAGAGAACGCCTGTCATCTTTTCCTAGACCCACCGCCAGGCGGTAGAAGATGAAAGGCGCATGCTGCTTACCACGTGCCGTAGGAAGGAACCTTAACGATGAGCCCCTGCAGCAGACCACCCATGTTAACACCACGACGTCGGTAACTACGACCGAAACGGGCACTTGACCATCGACACTGGACGTTGGCGCAGTGGCAGAGCGTTGCATGGTCTAATAAATCCCGATACCTTCTTCATCATGTCGATGGGAGGGTGCGAATCTGTCCATTTACAGGGGAACAGCTACTTAACACCTGTACTGTGAGACGGAGGCAAGCTGGCGGTGGCTCAATTATACTCCTGGGAACATTCACGTGGGCATCCATTGGTCCAGGGGACCTCGTGCTAGGCACCATGACGTCCAATAAGTATCGTACACTGGTTGCAGACCACGTACACCCCTTCATTACGACCATTTTTCCCAATGACAGTGGCATTTTTCAACAAGATCAGGCCAGGATTGTTGATGGAGTGGTTCGAGGAACACATTGGCGAGTTGCAATTGATGTGCTGCCCCTCCCCTCCCCTTCCCTCCCCCTCAACTCATCTGGGATGTGATTGAACGTGGCGTCAGAGTTCATCGCCTCCCTCCCTGGAATTTACGGGAATTAGGTGACTTATGTGCGCAGATCTGGTGCCAACTCCATCCAGCTACCTACCAAGGCCTCATTGCTTCCAAGACAAGACGCGTCGCCGCTGTAATCCGTGCCAAAGGCTATCAGGTAGGTGGTCATAACGTTGTGGCTGATCAGTGTATTCACAAGTGGCAAAAGAAATTCGCAGAGGATGTGTGCATATACAAACGGCAGCACACAAAACGGCTCCTCATGTAGTGTCGCCATTTAAACAATAGCGTCGTTGGCGGCTGTGAATGTAACTAATAGGCGGTGATTACAAACTTTGTACCTTCCTCTATCCTGTGGTGTATGGCACGTATTGATATCATCTATAGTTAAATAACAATGCAAAATGTGCTCCTGCTTTTTTAATAACCTTACATATTACGGTTATACACTAATGGACATATACCTCATTCTGTAAAAGAATGCTATAAACTCGTCCTCCACCGTTTCAAGTGATGTTATAGAGCGGTCTGATGTTTCAATGGTTAAGGTGTCTGGTGATCTAAAGGTCCTCGGTTGAGATTTTTATAGGCATTAACCGACCTTCACCTGTAGCACAGCTAGCTGTGTAATAGGAAGTACACCAGAATGCTTCCACGGTTCGGATTCCACGTTAAACTGTGGGTCTCCTGTACCTGGGAGGACTATTGGGTTTGGTTAATGCGCTACAAAGGGGGTGGAATGCACAGCCAATAGCCACCCTGTCACCGGGTCATTACGACCACACGGAATTAAATTAATTAATGTGATGTTGTAGTCGTATTACATAACTACAGACCTTGATTGTGGGGAGCTGGGACGAGGTCGTCTTCTCGTACATACTTTGTGAGAGATGTGCACGGCGACCTGATTGTGCTGGTAGGCGGCAGACACACAGAGAAGCAGTCGGTCGGCTGCTCACCTTTTCCCTTTTGCCGCTGCCTCCCCTCATTATGTTCACATGGTCGCCCTGTGCCGTGCCGTCCTTTGTGAGGAGGCTCCATCATCTGAAAACAACTCCAGTCGAAAATATTGAACTGCTCACAACTGAGTCTTACAATTATGAACAGAGCGTTGGAAGGCACTCGTTAGCTAGGAGCGTCCCCTTCTAAAGGGCGGCGCCCGCTCGCGCGACCTCAATGGTTCCTAAGGACCTAACGAGCGACGCGCTAAAGTCCTGAATGCCAGCTCTCTCAGACTTGGTCCGGCCTGAATAACGCAATGGGATGGGGCTATTATTCCAAGACGTGTGTCTGCTGAATGCGACTCGCGCCAGCGAGCTCGCGCAGTCCTCTAGTCTAGCGGATTGTTTGCATGTTCACTCTTCCTGCGACTCGACAGGAATTCGCACGTATACAGCTGCTCTTTATTTCACACTGCATGAACAGGGGCCTGACAATACTGTCTGTGCTAACTGAAGTTATCTCCGTTTGAACTGCTAAGAGATTTCACGCCAGGTGAAGGCAACTCTATTGTTTTTAATCTATGGCATCCCCATTGTAAAATTTATTTGCTTTAAAAAAATAAAAATAAGACCAAGTCAGTCGTATTACGTTTTCAACAACTATCCGAAGTTTCTGCCTAGCTATATCCACATAATATATTTCCAAAAGTATCAAAACATGAAACAAACTTTCTTTACTTTTTACTTGATTTCCGTAAGTCAAGTATAAATAAATAAAAAAATATTGCTACATTGAAATTTTATTTATAGTGAGAGGCATTATGTCAATATAAGGCACGAGTACTCATCTAGGAAGTTTTTAACACTGACATATTTGTTGTTTTTTTAGTGTAAACTGAATATTCAGACTCAGCATCAGTGCCCACATTCATTGAATGTCTGTAAGATAACAGTCACATTAATATGTTTTTTGGTGATGCTGTGAGGATGAGTTACACTATGTAATAGCGTATACTGTCTTCAGTTCAGTGGTCGGCTAAACATACTCTTTACTAATTGTTCAAAGAAAACAAGCAAAAAAATTGAGCCAATAAGTTCGACAAGTAATCTCACTTCCGTCAAAGAATTTGTACGAAAACGTCTAACTGTATCTGACATGACTTCTACCTAATGCAGTTCTTTTATGTGTAAATTTGTGAGTTTGTTGTAAATATTAGTGCTCTCTTTGATTATTAGCTAAATATGATAGAAAATGAAATAACATTTAAAAAATAAAAATTACTCCATGGAAATGTCTCGTCAGCAGTTGAAACATCACATCCAACACAAGCTATGAACTCCGTGTTCGCTTAGTTTACCTCTGAATATGCTTGTAAACAAGCGCTTAGCATTCTTGTGAAAATTAAGTTCAATATTTTTACAGTAGCTTCTCGGTATGTATATACACTCATGTGCTTTGTCACAGATAATTCTCATTTGTTTCAATAAATTGTAAGGCTTACAATGTCAATACCTAAAACAAAAATAGTTTGCGCAAAATTTAATTATCATTGCATTAACGCAAAAGAGATTTAAGTTATTTTGTGGAACGTTAATAAACGTTGTGAAAATGTAACTATTGAACATATATTTAAAGAAAATCTGAAACATTATCTTTTAGGTGACGCCGGTAGTAATTCTTTCTAACCACTTCCGAGAAAAACCTTTTTTGCTGTTTCTTGCACAGGTGAATGGTATTTCATACTCTGATAATTTACAAGGAATGAATCGAGAAGTAGGCAATACTAAATGGATATGATAAGATTTTACACACACACACACATATATGTATATATATATATATAAATATATATAAAATAATTAAAATTAAAATAATTTTTAAATAGTTTGGCATTCGTATGGCCTCTCTATTGGTAGTAACTCTACAATTTTTGGCACTAGCCATAGCAATGAAAAACATCAAAATCGTTTTCTTGTGGCAGTTCTATTGTCTGTGCCGTATCTCCTCTCTCTTCGTTTTCCCTATTGACAATCTTTCACTCGAAGTCCTGTCATCTGCTTTATATCCGCCAAATACTGCCTTCAGGTTTGTTTAGGTCTAGTTCTCCTTCCCCGTTTTAAAGGATAGAGATCTACTATTATTATTTCTGTTCGCCTTTTCTCATCATCCATCCACATTAGAAGCTTTCGTTCTCCCAATCGACATTTACATTCTAATTTAGGTTTGTCTCTTATTACATCGTTTCACGTATGCAGTTAATGGCACACTCTTCAAAATATCCTAAGGCAATCTGTTACTAAGAACTGTAATTTTTACCCATTTCAAGTTTATACTTAATACCTATTTAAAATATATTTCGAATATAATAAAGGTGACGTCATATTTATTGTACAAGCATATATCTTTTCTATTAAGGCATGAATAAAATGGATACGACAGAAACTATGAAATAATACAACACAAGATACTGTGGTTATCGTACGCTTTGCAATGATCACAACAGTACCCTGAAAATAAGAAATACATTTAACGGATAGTTTAAAAATGTGTTGATATAACTACCAAACAACATTTAATCAACTGACCGCTATCTCGTCGGTCTTCGAGTATGAAGTACTTTGTTATGATAACAATCAGATCATGCGATTCTGCCTTTGTTATCGTTGTATGGTAATAAAAAAAGTCAAGTTACCTATCAACAATTTTAATTCTTTATGAAGTGATTTTTACAAAATGTTAAATTTCATATTCCTCGGAAGTTTAATACAGCGGGTATATTTATGGATGTGTCAAAGAGGAATGTCCGCCAAGACGCACTCTGGGGAACTTGGCGCTGCCGATTCGCTCGGCGCTAACACGACTGTGGCTCCACGCCTAACGATAATCCCCGAACGGAACTTCGCAAACCCCACGCTTCAGAGCTCATACACAGATAAGAGGCACACTTTGGGATAATATACACTAAAAGCGTTTTGCGGATAGCAATAACGCGCAGACTGCATCGGGTCCGCATTTTGCGCTCCTATAAAGATAGCCTTTATCGGCCGAAGTGCAGCCTCTACTGATGACCGCTATTAGCCTCTCCGAGTCCTCACTCCACGTGGAGCTCGCGAGGCAATAAATAGCGCAACTGCGGAAATAACTGCCACTCTCAGAGCAAGCGGGAGCAAAATAAAAAGCCATTTATACCCCCTCTCCCTCTCGTCCAATTAAATAAATGTTGGTTTTCCTCCTACACACTTAAAGAAACACAACTTGTTTTTCAACACGAGTCACATGCAAATTAAATATCAGTACAGTGAATTCAACAATGAACTCACTATTTACAACATAAAATATACGTAGAGGAAAATGAAAAATATTCTGACGATTTTGAAGTATTCATACTGTAGATATCGCGGGAGACAATGAAAAATCCGAAATCTGGATAGCTGGATCGGAAATCGAATCATCAGTTCTAAACATGAACTTTAAGAAATATGCTACAAACAGAACCACATTTACTACTAAGCTTTCAAACAAACGTTGAAAGAAGCATCTCTCACACTGAAGATAAAAATGAGCGAAACGAAAAACGTAATAATCAACAACATAAGAAGCGGTTGATCTTAACCGAGCGTGGTGGGTGAGTGGTTAATGCTCTGACCTCGCATTCGGGAGGACAGCGGTTCGAATCCTCGTCCGGGCATCCAGATTTGGGTTTTCCATGGTTTCCCCAAATCACTCCAACCAAATGCCGGGATTCTTCTTTCAAAAAGGCCATTGCCGAATTCCTTCCCGTTCCTTGTCCCCAGTACCACCCCGCCTCTAATGACCTTAGCCGTCGACGAGGCGTAAAGCAATAAGCAAGTAAGCAAGCAAGGTTGATCTTATAAATGCAGTACTGCAGACAATTAAAGTAGAGTGGTTTCAAGTTTTTAGTATGGGAATTTTTCTGTTACCTAACGGAAATTTGTAATCTTATTGTTAATTATATGTGCACCAACAGTGGGGATGAGTCTCAAGATCTGTTTGTAGAAGCCGTTGGCATTGGTTTTGTACTTTTTCTGGTCTTCAAGTGCATGACATCATTATTGCATATTCATAAACCTCTTCGGTATTTTTTCATATAATTAGTATTTGCCTGGAAGATACAATAAAAATAAAATGTGACTGTATGGTATTACATCTACATTCCGTAGGTATTCCTCCATCAGTCCATTTAAATGACATTATTAATTGATAGCTGGGGCATAGATACAATTATTACATCGATTATTTTAACTTTTATGCCACTGTCTATAATATTAAACTACGCAACGTTCGTTGTAGTGAGTGTAATTTTCTCAGATATTCCAATTCCTAGTTGTAAACAATCGAAGTCTGCACTCAGAAACAAATGACACTTAAGAAACTGCTCTGATAACCTTAACAAGAACAAGTGAATTATATGAAAGAGAAACATATTTCAGCAACTAGATGTTTTTAAAACGTAAACCGTGATGGCAGATTTTCATCGTTAAATTTGTCTCCAAATATGCCAAAAAGTTTTGTACACATTGTAATCCGGTATGTAGGCATTGTCCCCCGTGTAAATAGTAAAAATAAGAGCTTTTTTTATTCACACCAATAATCAGCAGGAAGAATTTTTTGTATATATTCAGGTGATACTGAACAAGTTTCGGAGGATTACTAATGGACGGCGCTGAATAAAATCTATAAATGATTGGAGAGTGAGAAGAAAAGATGATGGCTACTAAAAATTAAATTCTACTTTTTCTCCTCCAGAAAATGAATTTAAGTACTCTGATGATAGAGATGTAGTTGCTGCAACTCGTTACTTTGAACAGACTAAATGGAAAGATTATCCGAAACCAGGTCTAGTAGATACGAGATGGTGTGATTATTACTATTTCATACTTTAACGAGTGAATTGTAATAACTATAACTCGTAGTCATAAATAGAAAATAAAATATTCGTAACTATTACTTCACTAGATTTTGGGCAGTACTTTGCTAGACGTAATAATGAAAAACGTTTGACGACGCGGCTGCATCAGATACACTTCACGCACTCCGTCATCTTTGGAAGGAAGTCTCACGAGCTAGTTGGTTGCCACAGTCGTACCCCATTCGTCAACCTGCTTGGAGAGTGAGGATAAAAAAATAATACATTTCTTTATACGTGTCAGCTGTAAACAATAAAGAAAGAAACAAAATTATCTGACAACTAGTACCTTTAAGGTTATTATTTACATAAAAATCAACCGCCTTGAACTCAGAATTCGCGAATGTTGATGATACCGTTACAGTATAGTATCAGAGCCAACTCTGTATAGTTAAATGGACACAGTAAAATACTTTTTTTATTATTATTGATGGCTTTCGGCCTTATCGGCGATAGAGCCAAGGTCATTGCATGATGTTTGTACAACAGTTTACATTCCAGTTTCGTTATATGTTCTTTTCACATCAGTTTTCATTCGTAGTATTATAGTTTTACATGTCGACATGATATCAGATTCAATGATATATCCCTTATCTATAAATAGAGGATTTGTTATATAATTAGTGGAAATATTCGAGCAGTGTGGTTTAGTTATTCTTTGGTCGATCTCAAACACTTGTATCCTAACCATTCACACTTGGCACGCAATCAGATATTTGTGTCTAGATCATAGCTGGCCAGCCAACCTTCTTAGCAGGTGGGGCAAATTTGAGAAATAGAATTTTCTAACCGGCCGCATGCACTTCTTTCTTGGGAAAACTGCCTTAATATTTTATGAAGTAACAATCGTTTGAAATGGAAATCTACATATTGATGAAATATTATAAACACAATTCTCTTAAGGCTGCATTTGACTTTGTTTGGTAGAACTAAATGCTCCAATGCTGATGTCCAAAGAAGCTACTCGGAAAAAGTTCTAAAATGGACCTCAGTTATTCGTGTGACCTTACTTAATACACTTCATCATACTGAATCTGCTTAATAAATTGTTATAGTGTTTGTAGTGTACCACTTGGTAACTGGAAAGTGTATGCGTGTTATTTAGCCAGCCGACAGACGCTTTCCGGGAAGGGTAGAAAGTTGCAAACCAAAGAACTGATATCTAGTGAGTTACTTAGAAGAAGCCAGGTTTGTTTTTTGTTGAGGAGGACATATGGACGAAAAGACGGCGAGCGCAGCCTGCTCTGATTGGCGGAACTGAGCGACGGCGTAGAAGAAACGAAGGCAACCGACGTTTGCTTTTGGCTAACGGAACGCATGACTTTACTTTGGAATGTGCACGCAGCCCGCCCGGCAGCACTCCCTAAGGACCACCGGCGGACCGGCGACCTACAGACGACCTCGTGGCACAGCTGATTGAGGAGGGTCCGTGAAGCTCTGTGCTCGAATTCTCTGCCATGCTACGGTAAAGAAGCCAGGTGATGTATAGACACTCTGCTTCGCTCAACCCTAGACAACGTTCTGAGATGTTATTCATGCTCTGATTTGTAACTTGTTCACTAAACGCTTCATTTTGTAACCTCCTTAAATATTCAGTTCTGTTCAATAATTTAACCAATTTTGTGTTCAAAGAAAACAATATCGGTGTTGTAAACCCTGCTTTCAATTACTTCCTTTTCACTATCTCAATATATCATTTGACTAGATAAAGATATGTGTTTTATGGTAATTTCAAAAGTACAATTGCTTTGGTAAGAAGTATTATAGAACTGGAACGTCGATTCCCTCGTATAGAGAACACTTCCGTTCTTGGCGGATACCCGGGATTAATTCTACTAATTATACTATCAAAATGAATCTCATTAAGTTGTCAATTTTAATAACCTATTCAAAAGTAGACACCACATGTTTGATATCACCATTGAAAGTTCAAGTTGACGTATATAATGGGCTAGCTGCGCGAGCCGCATGCTAACCTACGTGGGCTGCAGGTTGGACATCCCTGGTCTAGATGATAACATCTTTCAGACATGTCCTATTAGTTTTATTTTATTGTTGCACCTAGTAGTTTTGAGATTTTTCTGTTGTACCGCCAGGATCGGATCCTATTATTAATTTCGGTGCAATATAGTATGACGACGTAGACCGGTAGGTCCAACATTTCTGTTCAGATGGTACACGGTAGTCAATGTACCAACTTTGTCCTTAAAATTTCCTTTGGGGATACTTAACAGTCTTAGGTTTATACCCGAATGTTTCCATCCTTAAGAAAGGTCATTGTGGTATTGTATATTTGGTGTTTATTGGAAGAGAGCAAGATGGATAAATTGGTGAGAGGAATATTGCAATATGTAAGTTCTTCCAACATTTTCTCCCAAATTTTGCTAAGGTTTCTTACAAGAAGCTAGAAGGTGATTTATGTCCTCCCCTGCTTGAACGATGCAGTCACATGGGGACCTATCCGGTTTAGGTGGCTGGTATAGTTACCGTGGTAAAATCAGCGTTTAAAAATATTGCTTAAATGGCATCTATTAATTTTAACAAACATGCATAAAATCGAAGCCAAATACAAGGAACATATAAGAGATCTAAAATATAATAACCATTCAACATTTGCAGAACGCTTACAACAACACAACCACCACCCAACAAATATTGACACAGATATGCAAATACTCACTATAAACAACAAACCACAAATACTAACATTCCAAGAGAACTATCACACACTAAAAGCACTAACAGAAGGAAAACGAATTATAAATGAATACACAAACCTGACACAAAAATCGACACAGGCAAAACAACAATAAACAAGGACACACAAAACCACAAAAAAACTAGTGACAATCATTTACATTTGAAAAAAACCTCCTAACAAATGAAAGACTGAATAAAACAAAACAACACCGCGTAACGACAAAACAGAACGGCCATTCATAATAAAAAACACATAGTGCAGTGTAATAAACTGCAGTGTTGTGACAAGCACCATCTGAATAATGAAGACACTCTCACCAGAAATTCAAAAGCACTGCTGCTAAAAATGGAGCTAAAAAATGCAATAGACCACAAAATGTAAGTAGGTCGTACGTTAGATAATAATTCCACTGTACCAAACACAACATAACCAACTTATAACAATTGTACGTAATTAACAGAAAAAAACCACTGAAGATGCTTCTGCAAAAGAAGTGAAACGCGTACGGGAGATCAAAAAATAGAAAAAAAAGTCAATTGTTTTGGCGTAATTTATTTGTTAATATTATCGGCAATTGAGGAAAATGATCCACAACATCCAGATACAGGCGTCTATTAACTTTCCAGTTGTGGAACCACGTTCCAGTGAATTTCTTCTGTTTATATAAGTAATACTAACGTCTATGTATGTAATATGGAAGCGAATTGCGCGTGTTGCTTCCAAATTTAGATGCAGTTCGTGGGTTCGTATTTGGATTCGGTGCTACTTTCACCATTTTAGACAAAGAGAACTTTTGAGAATACTCGCTGACGATATCGCGATATGACGAGTGGTTTCGGTTTTCACCGCGGAACAGACTGCCTTCATGCAATACGTCACCTGGAGCAATGCAAACTCATTTGTCTGCGAGATTACTGCTAGTCCCTGGCCACTCGCAAGCAAACATTTCAATTACGGCTTTCGGCCAGAGTGACCGTAATCTCTTAAAACGCCTGTCTCCTGGCCTCTCAAGGGGGTGCAAACGGAACTTGATGAACACAGGGAGAGCTTATGGTCTTGTTACCGTGTTCCTGCGAGCAGAGAAATGTTTACTACTTGTAACAGTGGCTTTGGTTTTATCATTCCGTCATTATGAACAAATCTGAAAGTAAATGATCCACCTGGAATCGAGTTTTGTTAGTTCTGTTTTCTGAGCTTATATCACTTACTAGCTGATGCCCACGACTTCATTAGTGATTGTAGAGAATTTTGATTGACATCTACCGACATGTAACCGACGTAGTACACGATGGGAGAATCGAGGCTAATATCGCACACAAACACCAGTAATCTGCGCAGGGTATTTGGGGCTGCAAAGTCAAATATAGGGACACACTTGTGTTTGGTCGAAATATGAAATTGCCCTCCGTCGACCAATTTCAACTATCATATCTCCCACACCCCCATAGCTACCGATATGACAGCACCATTGTGCACGGTCGGAGAGTTGAGCTTAATACTACAATCACCAGTGGACTGCGCTGAGTACTGTTGGTTGTGGAGTGAAATATAGGGACACACATGTCTATTTTTAATCAGGTCCACCACTTTCAACCACCCTATCTACCACACACCCATAGCTACCGAAATTCGGCCAACGTGTGATCGATGGGTGACTCTGTGTTACTACTACACACAAACAAGTGATCTGCGATAGACAATTTTGGCTGAAAAGTGATACACCGGGACACATACGTCTTTGGTAGAAATATGAAGGTGCCGCAGGTCGACCACTTTCAATCACCATATCCCTCACACCTCCATAGCTACCGACATCTAACCACCATAGTGCACGATGGGAGATTGGATGCTACTACCACACACAAACACCAATGATCTATCCTATGTAGTTGTGGCAGGAAAGAGAAGTATAAGGATACACAAGTCTTGGTCGAAATATGAAACTGCGCTGCATCGACCACTTTTAATCATCTTATCTCCAACACCTCCACAGCTATCGGCATTCGGACAACGTTGTGAACGTTAGGAAACTCCATGCTACTTGCACACACAAACACCAGTGATTTGTGCTAGGTTGAAAAGTGAAATATAGGGAAACACACATCTAAGATAAGATTTCTCTGAAACATTGTTGCGGGTTCTAATTTCATTTGTTGTCTGTGACAGTTATCTCCACGTTATTTCGAAGGTTTTGATCGTTTGTCTTAGGTCAAATCGTGCTTACATTGCTCTGCGCTTTAACTAAAATTAAACGCACAAAACCCAACTGCATTTGTCTTAAATTTACTACGTACAAAATTTACTGCAGTTGGCGAACATGTTCACAACATCCAGTTAATCATATAGCTAGCATTTATTCTCTGGTTGGTGTTTCTTTAAATGGTTTGCGAATAGTTTTTTTATCTAGTAACCAAACCATTAATATCAAAACATTGACAAAGACGCGTCTTTCGTGCAGCCTCCGGAAAGGAAATCACTGATGGCGGATGACTCTGCGTCACTAAACTGCGTTATATTAACTAACTTTGTAAGCTCAAGATGCATAACACTCTCATTCCTTTGTTTACAATCATTCAACAAGTAACAACAAACGGTTCAGTTTTGGCACTTGCTTTGCAGCCATCATAAATCTATTTTCAATCAAGTAATTTTCATAAGGTTCGTTCTACTTTCTCCAATACTCAACAAGAAGCGAAAACCGTTGGCTTCATTGAAGAAAGCGTCCTCGAAACAGCAGTTTTTCTTTGAACATTTCACGCTGCTACTAATTCTTTACTAAATTAAGTTCACCCTTCCCTATAAACTTTCTTAAGTGTTTGCCACTGCTGTTTCGAATCTAATCAATGTGAAACAGAGGTGAAACATTTCTCAGCCAATCCCATTGTAATACGAATAAAAGTGCAACCAGCTACAGCCAGTGTCAAACGTTTTAAAATGTGATGCAGTCAATACTCACACATTAAACACGAGTGAGATGTTAACAAATTCTTATTAATATATTGTCAGACGGATAGAAACATTAAGTATTTTTTTCCTCGCACCATCAGAAGTTAGAATTGGTCGAATGAAAAACTGCAGCTGCATAGATAACCTATGATCTGCAGCTAATTCAGAAGTAATGAGTCACAGTTTTCATGTATCGTAATCTTTTAAGCCCGTCTTATTACAATGGAGTTGTCAGTCATAGTGCAGAAGGAAATAAATATTATACCTCTGTTCTCGATATAAACTGCCAAAGCACAGCACCATGATATGGTTGGTTGTAGCTGTATGTTGTGAGTATAGTTTTAAGATTAGAGTGGTTCACTACCTTTCCTTTTAGTGCTGTGCTTGCCTTTCAGACAAAGAAAATATCACTTAAATCTTTCGGTGAAACTATTAGGGGATGTCGCATGATGAACTGAGGAGTTTGGCAATGTACTGAATGGCAGTAACCTTGAAAGTACGTTATTACTTAGGAACAAGGCAACAATATCTGTCCAAGGAAGTCATATTAGAATGTACTTTTCTATCTATGCTGTGTTTTGTTACGATGTTTTACACATAACATGTTAATAAAAATATTGCCTCAAACTTAGATTTTACTGAATTTAACTTTATTGTCTACGTAAAAAAGTAAATCATGTCTGGATTTATCATAAATATGACATCTCATTATAGCTGTTCAGAGGAAAGCTATAGAAATATCCCGGGAATGGAGCGATATCGACTCATCCGAAGCTGGAGGGGAACACGCAATATAGGAGATAAATTGGTGGAGTATAGGCCACCACCAAAGGAGATGAGTGGACTGGAATGTGGAGATGGTTTCTCGCGCGACTCGCTGCCCCAGCGGTTGCTGAGAGCAAAAGAAGAAAGGCATGAAGCATGTGTTAAGAAAGATCGGTATATCCGCTATCAATTAAATTTTAATTGCATGCGAATGAAAGAATATTATAGGAAATTTACTACTATAAGATAGTTGTCTTTGACATCAGTATGCAACCATGTAAGCATTTTGAAGTTACGTTTTCTGTTTCTGTAGTTTTAACGTGAAACAAATAGGGGCAGGAGTATTACGGCATTCTTGAGTTTGATTACTGAAAATCGGGTTTCTACGATAACCGTGGTGCCGCAATTTGGTGATGGATTCTTATGTAACTCGATGAAAAAATCGAAAGTAAAGAATAACATTTTTTTAATATCTCGCATATTTCTAGAGATATCGTATTTCAGAATTGAAGTTGTAATGTTGAAATGGACCAGAAAAAATTTCGCCAAAGTAACTTGATGATGAAGTTGACGAGACAAAACTAAATACAATTTTTTGATGTCTCGCTTAGTTCTCAAGATATCGTATCTCAAAATTAAGGTGGTTAGTTTAAGATGCAGCCTGGATCAGAAAAAAATATCGCGAAAGCCACACCAAGAACTACACCTACAATTGATTTTTTAGGTTCGATATCTCTAAAACTAAGCGAGATATTTTTTAAAAAAAATCTTTATTTTCGATTTATTTCGTTGAGTTACAAAACAACCCATCATCAAATTGCGGCGTCATGTTAGGATAGTGCAGCTCTGAAATCTACCTAATATCATAATCATGATGGCCACTACCTCAGCCTCACCCGTTGTAGGTCCCCGTGCTTTATTTACTGTGAAGTGCTAATATTTGTCACTAGTGGTTGAAATGCACATAATGCTTTGTTCAGTAACTTCGTTTCATTAGTTTTTTATTTTTATTTTGCTAAAGGTTATGATTTGATGTTAGGTTTTATACCAAAGTTACACGCACGGCCGATTTAATCTTATTTGCAGTCAACGCGTTGTCAAGTATTATGCTAATGCTCTGAGAATTCAGATATGAGTATAGTTGGTGATGATGATTTGTAGTCACGTTACGACAGACCAGAGTTTCTCAACCTTAGGACCGCAGGCAGAACATTAAAAATTTAGATACCATAGTCGTACTGTATAAGGCTATAAGTGAGTATAAGAATAAGCACAACTTTTTAAAAGTGATGAATATTTTAAAGACCATGCAAAAATCTGGCATTTTCAAATATGAGGATATTTTTTTATTATTATTATTATTTTTTTATTTAGCACACATTTTTACAGCCTAGTATCTAGAAACTAAAATAGGCCTTAATTTAACACAACAGTTTTACATTTGATATTTCAACAGATAATTTCACAATTAATAATTTCAATTTTTGTTATGTATGGCTTTGGCAATATCTGTACAGTCTTTTCTTGTTGGCACGATACATACGATTGTTCCGCTGTTAACATATATTATAACTTTCTAAACTTGCTGCATTTTGTCATAATTGATTTATTATAGTTTTCTAGTTTTGTATGGTGTCTGCAGTTTCCTGTCCACATTATGGTTAGAATTTTTAATATTTCACTATGTCACTTCGTACGTCTACCACTACTACTATTACTACTATCTACTACTCTACCATCTAAGAAAGCATTTTCCAGCATTGGTATCGGTGAGGTAATACGAATTCCAAATCTCCCGGAATAGCGCACGTTCTCAGTCTCTCTGGCAGCCAAAGTGACCGAGAAGGCCGCCCATCGGGAGACTGGCCACCTCCAACACTGGTTGAGAGAACTAATTTTCAATGATATATATGCAGAAGTAAGGAGTCTTTAATATCCGGCTAGTAGGTTGTTCGTTTCACAGGTGAACTAGATTAGTTTAACATCTACTGCCGCTATTTGTTATTTTCAATATTTGAACAAATTCCTATTTTAAGATTATTGGCTACATAATTTACAACTTTTACTCTTAACTAACTATTAACATTTTTACATATTTTAAGAGATAACAATGTCTTACTTCAGAAGCGGCTCGAGACTGCAACTATTATCTATTATTTGTGTTATTGCAATGTCAGACCACATTTTATGCATTGGACTATAGTTCAAGTGAGCACTAGTAAAGAGCTTATACATACACTATATACTTTTATACGTGTTGATTCAGCAAGTTCTTGTTTGTAGGTAGAATCTCCAGTGGTGTTGCTGCGAAACGGTCCATTTAAAGTCTTTAATATGGTTTAAGCACTCCTCTCCGCAGACCAGCTGGTTGCGTTTTCAGCACGATATATGATTCGCTGATTGAGTGCTTAGACACGCTTTCGCTTGTGGCAGCTCTCGGGTGTTACTCTGTGACGTCATAGTCGGCTTGACTTGGCCTTCCTCTTGCTGTCGCTAAACTTTGCATGAATCTTTCCTTTTGCAGTTTGGATATATTTTGCGTCACTTCGTCTAGTTTGCGTCAAAGTTGCTCATTTTTTAGTATGTCTTCCGTTTTCATGTTTCTTAGTTCATGAAATCCTTCGTTTCTGGCTTCTGCCATTTGTGTGCAATCCCAGACGATGTGTTCGGGTGTACCCTCTTCCCCGCACTCACACAAGCTTGTGTCTTTTAGTCCTCTTTTATGTAGTAGGCTGGGATATGGCTCGTGTCCAGTGATGTAATGAACAAGTCCGGTTGACGGATCTAGGTGACGAAGTTTTAATCTCTCTTGAATTGTTGGCCAAATATTGTAGGTTCTCCTGCCAGTCGTACTACGCGACCACTGTTGTTGCCAGTCTTCCATCAGGACTGTTTTTATCTCCCGTATATGAGGATAGTACAACATTATTCCTGCAATAGCTTATTCACTAAAAACGTTAGTGACCGTCTTTTTAGGGTCATAGAGTAGTTGTGAAATCTCGCGGAACGTGGCAGGGTTAGTAACATAACAGTGATGCACTAAATAACAATAAAAGTTGTCAGATATCGTTACTTTAATTTTATTTCGTACGTGTAGGTCGTTGGTATAGTGTAGAATCCAGCCTAGAGCAACATTATTATTCAAATATTAAGAATCTCATCAATATGTAATTAACAATAAATAGTTCAGTTCCAATTTCGTAATTGTGTTTCTGTAAGTTTAGAAAATGCTTTTAGATTTACTATGTTATACTGGTTCAATACAATATGTCCCAAGTGTTAATAACCTACAGAAATGTGATTGATTTTTTTTTTTTTTTTGCTGTCGTCAGTCTTTAGACTGGTTTGATGCAATCCTCCATCCCTTCCTATCCTGGGCTAACCTCTTCATTTCTACATACCCCTTACAACCCACGTCCTCAATTATCTGCTTCATATATTCTAATCTCTGTCTTCCTCTACAGTTCTTACCTTCAACTGTTCCCTCCACTAACAAATTAACCAATCCAGCTTGTCTCAAAATATGACCTAAAAGCCTGTCTCTTCTTCCTGTAAGCTTCTTCCATAAACGTCTTTTCTCATCCATCATTTCCAAAACTCGTTCATTTCTTACTTTGTCTGTCCACCTAATTTTCAGCATTCTTCTGTAGCACCATATTTCAAATGCTTCAAGTTTCTTTCTTTCCAGTGTTCCTAATGTTTCCCTACCGTAAAGTGCTGTGCTCCACATATAGAGTTTTAAAAAGTTCTTTCTAATTCCTAGATCAATATTTGAAACTAAAAGGTTTTTCTTTCTCATGAAGACTCTTTTTGCTAGTGCTATTCTGCTTTTAACATCATTCCTGCTTCGGCCATCGGTTTTAATTTTGCTTCCTAAGTAACAGAACTCACTCACTTCTCCTATTGCATCCGATCTTATTTTTATATTTAATCTGCTAGTATTGGTATCATTTCTGCTACATTTCATCACTTTTGTTTTACTTTGATTTATATTCAGTCCAAAATCTTCCTTCAGTATTTTGTTCATGCCATTCAATAACTTCTCAATATCCTCAGCCCTCTCTGCTAATAAGACAATGTCGTCAGCAAATCGTAGCATACTGATTTTTTTCCCCTGAAAACTTATGCCACATGGAAATT
The DNA here is from genome assembly GCA_031002005.1 of Vandiemenella viatica. Lineage (NCBI taxonomy): Eukaryota > Metazoa > Arthropoda > Insecta > Orthoptera > Morabidae > Vandiemenella > Vandiemenella viatica. The sequence continues at coordinate 186,347,448 of JARYHS010013630.1, forward strand.
TTTCTTTGACTTTCTTCATTGCTTCTTCTACATACAAGTTGAATATTAACGGGGATAGACTACAACATTGTCTCACACCCTTTTTAACCGATGTCTCTAGTGATTCTCTACTTTTATTACAGCCACTTGATTCTTATATAGTTTATAGAGTATTCTTCTATCACGATACTTTAGACCTGACTTCTTTAAAATTTTTAAAATCTTGTCCCACCTAACATTATCAAAAGCTTTTTCTAAATAAACAAATGCCATAAACGGATCTTTGTTTTTCTTGATCCGCCCTTCAAGTATTAATCTTAAAGACAGAATTGCTTCCCTTGTACCGCGATTTTTCCTAAACCCAAACTGATCTTCGCCTACTATCTCTTCTACTACCCTTTCCATCCTTCTGTATATTATTGTGGTCAGTAATTTTGAAGCATGTGACGATAGACTAATGGTGCGATAATTCTCACATTTGTCGGCTTGTGCTTTCTTTGGAAGTGTGAAGATGATATTTTTATTAAAATCAGTTGGAATTTCTCCTGTTTAATAACTTTTTGATATCAGCTTTAATAATCTTTCGATTCCTTCCTCTCCTAGAGATTTAAGAAGTTCTGCATGGATCTCATCAATTCCAACTGCCTTATTTGCTTTCAAGTCATTAAGAGGTTTATTAAATTCTTTCCTCAAAACAGGATCTCCTAAGTCATCAATGTCGACATCGCCTTCCTTTTCCAATACACTATTGTTCAATTCGTCCCCATCATACAGTTTCTCAATGTATTCCTTCCATCGGTTAGCTCTATCTTCTGAGCTTAAAAGAGGTTTCCCATCGGCAGTTTTAATGTTCATACCTCTTTTCTTCATTTATCAAAAATTCTGTTTGATCTTTCTATATGCAACATCTACTTTTCCTACGACCATTTCCTTTTCTACTTCTTCACACTTTTCTTGTAGCCATTTTTCTTTTGCTATTTTGCATTTCCTATAGGGCCTCATAAATCAGTGTCAATTTAATGGTCCTCGGATTGAAAAAGGTTGAGAAACGTTGCAATAGAGCACCATATACATACGTCGATAGAAAGCAGTAGTAGCTAAATCAGACATTTTCTAACAACGCATTTGCTGGGTGAGGCTGATGGCTTTTTTATTATATCAGTTATAATAATTTCTTGTTGTCTTAATGACCTGATGGCACTGTTTCTTATCGACTGCTCAATCCTCCTTCGAGGTAACCATCTAAACTAATACGGTAATCCTATCAGGTATCGCTGACCTACATTACAATGGAGAATCTAAATCAGGGAGCGTGCCAGAGTGGAATGTAGGTTTCATTTTGGATTAATTTTAATTACGAATTACTCTACGACGTTGGTATGTAACTTGGTAGTTATTTCGAGTGCGAGAAGACACTTTCCTTTAAAATGGAACTAATTAGTGGATACTTTTATCTTAATTTCTCAGGTTCTCAGCGCCACATCGCGATGAAAGATATTCTATTTTATTGGCTTACATTTATCATAGACGTATCAGAATTGAAGCAGCAGTTTTTGCATGAATGGTATTCAACGAAACAATGAAACTGAGGCGTAGTCTTTTTCTCTTAATTTTTCAGCTGTTTATAAAATCAAACATAGCCTACTATTTGAACCATCGTCTGAATATTGTTCGAAACGCCAGCCAAATTCTACCAACAGTTTTTTTCTTGAATCGCGTTGAATGAAACAAACCGTTAGATCGTCAGACAATGAATTATTTATTCCTTAGCTTACATACGATGCTTTAAGATAAAATATACATCATTTTATTCTTGAGACCATAGGTTGAAAAGTGTTTAAAACACTCTGAAAACCCGTAGAGTAATTTTTGTGTGAATCAGTGTAATCCAAACGTAACTTATCTCTCGCAGTCGAAGTGATTTTAGAGTACATATAAGTTTAAATTGCACAACAGAATTAATATTAGGGATGTTCATCCAGAAAATACATCGATGTTTTTTTCGATGTGATGCATCGAAACGTTGCATCGATGTTTCACGATGCATCGAATAAAAACATCGATGTTTTCGATGCATCGAATAAACACATTGATATATATATATATATATATTGGTTAATAAAGGTTAGGAAAGCTTAAAAATGAGACAAAGATTAGGAAACTAGCAAAATGAAGTATTTATTTGAATTATATTTTTGATTAGTCTTTTACAAAGGCAATTTGAAATTATTGGGATTTATAAATTAGAAATTCGAATAGAAAGATAGAATAAAAGTAAAATGAGGAACGCTGAAAGAGAGGCAGTGTTGGGATTCTAATCTAATTGGAATTTATAAATCCCAATATTTTCTTTCTAAACTTTGGATAAATAAAATTTTATTAACCCGCTTTCCTTGAATTCTGTTTCGTTGTTGATTTAAAACTTGTGCAGCTTTCAAAAAAAGTCTTTCTGATGGCACTGAGCTGGCTACCAAAGTTAAATATTTATAAGCTATTTTGTACAATTTTTGAAACTGTTGTTTATAATCGGACCATACTTCTAACGGATTTTCACTAAGCCGGCCAACCGGAGTTCTCAAGTAGACAGACAGCTCGTCAGAAACACTTTCTTCGGTCTTGTTTGATTTCCAGTTTCTTTGAACTAGTTTGTTATGATCTGTCCAAAGACTGAAATCTTCCGATGTTTTGTCTGAACTATCTGAATCAGATTCTGTTCGCATTTCTTCCAGCTCCCTCTTCATTACATGTTTTGAATAGTATTTTAAGCCATTGGGTCTTCAAAATGTAGTTTTTTGAACCGTAGATCCAATAAGGTCGCGATAGCCAAAGACGAAACTTATTCGATAGCACATATCCGTTTGTTATTTAGGACGAGCTTATGTACTTTCATCACTAAAGCTTCATCAGTCTCAATTTGAGTTTTGAAAGCATGCAGTGCACTAAAGGGATCACTTTACTGCTGGTTCAATATTTATCCCCAGATATTTCTTTAGTTGCTGCTTCAAGTGGGCGTAGTATGTTAAGAAGAAATGACGCGATATTTAATTCCAAACCAGTCAGCATTGGAGGTGCTGTTTTATTGCAAATCAATATATCACAACATTTTTAAGCTCCAAAAATCTTTGAATCATATAATATGTGCTATTCCAGCGTGTTGGCAGGCCTTGTATTAACTTTATTTCAGCACTTACTGACTTTCTCAAATCGCTTGCCAAACAACTGTGTTTAACAATATATTTTCTAAAGGTATTTTGAGAATATTTTGAACAGCTAAATTAAGTGTTTGAGCGAAACAAGGGATGTGCTTCTTCTTTCCAAATCCTAATTCCACAGCTTTTACCATATTTGGGTCGACCGCAGAGACTTTGTCCATATCAAATCCCCAATCGTTGCAGGTCTTAAGGAGCATGTCTGCTATATATTCCGATGAATGACTTTCATTAAGTTGATAAACTCCTAATGTCATTGATTAGAACACTGTGTCTAGACCAAAATGCACTGTGACACCCAAAAAGCTGCGCATCTGCATGTCTGACCATATATCACTTGTTAATGTGAGGTGTTCAACATTTGAGAGTTTTGATTTTATTAATGTTGCCAAGACGTCATACTTGTCATCAAGCTACCGTGTCACAGTTGCTCTGCTGGGTATTTTATAATGAGGAGCAGTAACTTTAAGCAAATTTTTGAAGCCCTTTAGGTACTTTTAGCCTTGCCCTAAGGTGTAACTCCGCCCTACACTGTCGGTAAATTTCATGTCAACTGTAATTTTTGTTGTTTTATCAAAATTAAATTAAAAGAAAAATGTGATGTGATTTTGTAGGTGACAAAATAAAATATAGCAATACAATTTCCTGTTTTTTTTTTTTTTTTTTTTTTTTTTTTTTTTTTTTTTTTTTTTTTTTTTTTTTTTTGTTTTGCTTTAAAACCAATCATAGTTTTTTTTTTTTGTAGTTTTATCCAAGTTAAAAAAAAAATGAGATTTTGCAGGTGACAAAATATCGTATAGCGATACAAGTTCCTGTTTTTTTATGTTTTGCTTTAAAACCAATCATATCGTGTAGTTTTTTCTTGTTTTATGCAGGTTAAAAGAAAAAATTTAATGTGATTTTGTAGATGACAAAAATAACGTATAGCGATACAATTTTCCAGTTTTTGTTTTGCCTTAAAACTAATCGTGTTGCATATGTAAAAAAAATGTAATTTTATATTTTAGGTGACAAAAATAACGTATAGTAATACAATTTTCTGTTTTTGTTTTGCTTTAAAACTGATTCTATCGCGTCGAAGAAACGCATTCGTTCTTTCGATGTATCGAATGAAAAACATCGATGCATCGTTAAACATCGAAAGTAAACGATGAATCGGATTGATTCGATGGATCGAATAGTAAACATCGATGTTTTCGATACATCGATGTATATCGAGCATCCCTAATTAATATTATACCAGGATTTAAATATTCCTGAATTATGTATTGTTTAGCTTAATGAGTATGTTCATTTTGAATGTACGATTGTTAAAGATTGGTATTCTTAACGAAAATGACAAGAAATTACGTCGAAGTTGAATAACTGATTCACGACTGCTGACAGCGAACTAAGCACGGCCACCCATCAGTACGTGAGCAGAGGGATCGCACGGACGGGTGACGAGGAGAGGCTGCTCCGCGCCACGAGCGGCTCATTGCACTCGGCTTTGCCTGCGGACGTTGTGACAAGTGCGAGAAATTGGAAAACAGATAACGATATAGAAATGGCTAAAGACGCAACGCCAGCCGCTGTTTTCAACTTTTAGCGCATACGTGGTGACTTGTACTCGGTGATTAAAGATTTAACCCCAATAAAGAGCCCCTTGCTACACCAGAAAGGACATACAATAAACAGCCACGTGCCGTCAACTACAGGAAGGAGGAGGCGCGTAAATCTACTGGAGTCAGCCTGGTAGTGACGAAACCTAGTACAGCCAAGAAACCAAACAAAAGTAAGGTACAAAAGAAGAACGCCATCGAGGCCACTGACAATACTGCAGCCTCGGTCTCCGAGAGGGATGGAGTCAGAGGGCGTCGTTCCAGCACCCAGATTTGGCAGCCGACCAGGAAGGTTTCTTAATGCCGAAGAAGACAACAAAGCCCACGCTGCCATTGGAGACAGCTGCAATGGACGTAGAAAACCGTTTCTTTGCCTTGACTGGGGACGAAACGTCGCGAATGGAAATGTGAGTGAGTTCATTGCATTCGCAGAAACCTACAATACCCTTCATGATCATCAAGAGTTCATTCGCGGCTAAAACTGCAGGTGGTGGCAAAATCAAATTTAGCATGCCTTCTTCCGAAGACTTTGAGGCAGTCAGGACATTCCTTCAACAGTTGATCCCTTACTACACTTTCCCGACCGATGCGGTGAAATTATTGAAGGTAGTGTTTCGTGGCATCCCTAGGACGCTGTCAATAGAGACATCGAAAGAAGAGCAAAAAGAAATGAGAAGCAATGTGAGATCGGTGGCTCAACTTCGTCGTCCCGGCTGCAACGAAATAATGCCACTGTTCCTGGTTGTGTTACCATACCTGTCCGGAAATCACAACATATTTGAAGTTGACAGGCTCTGCCACCTCAGGTTATCGACAAAGAAACTGCGATCTTAGGCCTCAACAATGTTTCAACAGTCAGTTGTTTGGCCATGTGGCACGCCATTGCTAAATGCGTCAGGTGTGCGTCATGTTTGCGGGGCAACATGACGCAAAGGTCTTCCACACGCAGAAGGGACGTGATCCACCACTTTGCGGAAACTGCCACGGCAACCACGTTGGCAGTTGGAAAGGCTGTCCAGCCTATTAGCGAATCCGCGATCGTCAAAGAGAAGTATGGACAGAGGCTCCTCAGAGACGTCTACAACAACAGCAGTCAAATCAACAACAAATCTCGGAGTCCAGTTGAATACAAAACTCTGAATCAACAAAGTCTAATCCAAAGAAACTGAAGAAGTCGAAACAGCAGAAGGACAAGAAACAGGAATCTCGCATGGTGCAACCAGACTTATCCTTCGGTGAAGTCACCATAGACGTGATTGATACCTCACCCCCCATACAGCTGCAGTTCCTAGACAGTTCGATGAAGCAGCCGAAGCAAGGCCCAACAGCAAAGTCGAAACAACCGATGGCGCTGCAGACTGCACCACCAAAGCTTCAGAACAGAAAACGTCTACCACACCAGAAGTAGCAGCAGAGATGAACGGGACCAACTTCGGTAGACTAGTCAATATGCTTGAGAATATACTCAGCATAATGGTCAACCTTCTAACGCGGCTAGATAGAATATCTACAGACATCAAAGCCGCAGTGATGTTGGGGCGTGCCAACAACAACGTAATCCAACATCGCAACCATGAATACGAGGCCAAACATTCACAGCCCCACTTTCTGTGTGTGTAATGCCAACTGCATTCATGGACGATTGCTTGAGTTTCGACAATTTCTGCGGGATTAAGATTTGGACATTTGCCTCGTCAGCGAGTCCTACCTGAAGCCGTGCCTGCGGGCGGCAGCAGCACCAAACTACTGTTGCTACCAGAAAGACCTGACGAGTGTGGGTATTGCACCGTACATAAAAAGCGGTAATCGCCACTGTGAAGTCCCTCTTCCTCCACTTCAGTAGGTAGAGGCTGTCGCGGTTCAGGTTAAAATATCTTCAGGCACTATTACCGTCGTCGTAGCCTACCGACCTCTAAGCAGAGTGATCGACGAAGCTGACATCGCCGCCCTTATCACACTTTCTGGTAAAATACTCATTGGGGGAGATCCCAATGCGGAGTATCAGAACTAGCATAGCAGAACTGCTAATCCGGCTGGAAACATCCTAAGACGCCTAGCACACCACCACAACCCACGTGTTTGGGGACCTGATGAACCAACACATCATCCTGCAAATGGAAGCCGGCCTGATGTACTTGACATTGCTGTAACAAGGGAAGTTACAGGATTTGTCTCGGCAACAACCCTTAATAGGCTTTCTTCGGACCACTCACCTGTGTTACTTGAAATCTACGTTGGTGTATAGCAGCCAATGAATCGACCAAATCCATATTACGAGCTGGTACCGGTATAGCGGCCAAACTGGAAAGGGATAAAGCAGACGAGAATGTTGAGGCGGCTCTAAGATTCTTCACCAGCACCATAAAAGAAGCCATGCCTGGAGCATTCCTACCAGCTTCCACCGCACCTCCTTGCACAGACCAGACACAAGAATCGGATCGCAAAGAAATGGAAACTAAAGAGGAACCGTGCCACTGGCCGCCTCCTCAATCAGATGTAGCGAGAGCTAAAGGCAGTACTGGTACAACATCAGAACCCTTAGTGGGGTTGCAATGTTGCGACCAGACGATGACAGCATGTGGAACGAAACGAGTCGACGGAGGAAGCTGATAACACCACGGTGAACGCGGTCCTGTATTTCTACCGCAAGAATAGGCTAACGCACTCGCCAATAGCATTGAGAAAAACTTCCAACCTGTCTATGACGACGTTGACGACCGCCACATCGTCGACTACGGATGCATCTGTCAGCCGACGACGACTATGATATCACTGAGATTGAACCGCAGGAGACAGCTAACTGCATCGCCAGGCTTCATCCACGAAAGGCACCTTGTCATGACCAAGTGGTCAATCAGGCACTCAGAAATCTACCACCTGAAGCTATAAACTACATGGCGTGACTCTTCAATACTATTCTGTGAAACCAGACTTTCCCGAAAGCATGGAAGCATGCCATTGTTGTCGGAGTTCATAAGGCTGGGAAAGATCCAATCTTTACCGGCCAATCAGCCTGTTACCCACGCTCCGAAAAGTGTTCGAGCGAATTTTGCTGAAGCGTATTGACACCTACATCCAGGTTGCAGGAGTCATACCCGATCATCAACTTGGGTTCCGTAGATTGCACTCCACTACGCAGAAACTGATACGTGTTGTGGAGAGAGCGACGAGGGCGTTGAACAAGAGAAGCTATTGAGGTTTTGTGCTGCTCTATGTCGCCTGAGCATTAGACTTAGTGTGGCATACCGGTCTGGTCTGCAAGTTGTACGAATAGGGCTTGTCTGGACCCTACGTGAAACTGATCCGCAGCTACCGGTCAAGGCGCGCCTTCTGCGTCAGGGTCAGCAATGCCCTGTCAACATGACGGCGCATTCGTGGAGGGCTCTGTACTGGGTCCTGTTCTTTATACGCTATACATAGCCGACATTCCAGCACCTGCGAATGTGAAAACGGCCCTGTACGCCGAAGATACGGAATACTTTACATCCAGGTTGTAAGGATACACAGTCTCCTAATATTTAAAGCATTAATTATTAACGTTCTTTTCATTTTCTTATGTGCTTCTTGTTTAGTTTAATATTTTTTGGTGTACTCATTTTTCTGTTTATTCAATTTGGACGAAAGTTATCTCTGTGGAAATGTATATGATAATCTCTGAACAATGAACAGTGAGTGCAAGAAGATCTTTGGCAGAGAAAAAAAATGGGACGTACGTTTATAGAAACTGTGAATTGTATATTATACGTGGTGACAGTGACCGAGACGCAAAGCTAATTAATTAGCTCGGTAACCGAAGAAGCATGTAATCTTAGGATCCGCAACTACAAAGGTAGGTGAAAAAAACGAGTTTAAATTTTGTGAACGAAAGACAAAGTTCATAAATTTGAGTAAAGCATTGAAGTATAAATTTAAAGAAGAGAAGTGTAATGTTAAAATATAAAATTTATTTTTGTATGCATATTCTTAGAGATGTTATTTTTTTTAAGATTTATGTACAGGTAATGTGTGTGCTGTTGGTCTTTGGTGGTCAATACGGCGTTGTAATTCTATAAAATCTGCGTTGATTGATATTTCTCGTTTTTCGAAAGTTATACTGGAATTTTTTTCTCTCTGAATATGATTTTTGGGAAGTGACGAAAATTTTGAAATAACTATGGCTGGCAAAGATTTGGAAGTAGCTGGGGAACGGACAGTTACCGAACTGGATGCTAATGCTGGTGGCAACACTCATAAGAACCTATGCAATGAAGAAATGTGGTCAATAATTATGAAGGAACAACAAGAATTGAATCGAGAATTGCAGAAAATGAATCGAGAAATGCGGGAAATTAATCAAAAAAGGTAGGAAATGAAACAAGAACAGCTAGAAATGAAACTACAAATGCAAGAAATAATTATGGAAGAAGTAAAAGAAGAACTCAAAAAATCGTAACAGAGGATTGATCAGAATCATCAGCAAATAATGCAAGAGTGGATAAAGGGAAGACATTGTAATAAAGCGATGGAAAAAGAAGTGGAACCGGAAGGAGAAGACTGGATAAGGCAAGAGAGAAGAACTTGTAACAAAAAGTTAGGAATGGAGACTGAAGAAGACGAAAGAGAAAAGTACAGTGAAGATAAGCGAGGGTGTGAATGCAATGTCTGACAGTAGTGGACCCTTGAAATGCTGGGAGTGTCTGCAGCAGATACAAGAGAACAACGAGGTCAACAATGCTGAGAGGAGAGAAGTAGAGCAAAATGAGATAATTGGCATTGTGAGAATGAACAAATGGGAAAACGACGACCAGAGGATAAAGCAAGAAGAGTGAAATGAATTTTACTTTCACGGATAATGATGAAGATTACGCGTTGGAAGCGGAAGAAACCAAAGATGGAGAATATCATGAAGATATGGAAGAAAGTGAAAAAGAGACAAGCAGCGAAAAAGAGAAGGCAGCCTACGAACCTTCGAATGATAGAATGGCGAGTAAGGAAGAAAATGAAATAAAATGTTGGCTAATAAAGAACGAAACAGTGGTAGAAGATGAGAAGGATGAATCAACCAGAGGCAAGGTGAAAAAGAAGAAAGGTCTCAATATGTACCATGAGGGCCACAACATTGTAAAATACGGGAGGAAGAAAGGTTGCGGTTAGTTCAAGGAAGATAAGGCAACGAAAGGTGAAGTGAAGATGAAGAGACTGATACATGAGAATCTGAGAATAGAGAGAGTGTTTGGAAGAGATATATGATCAGCATGTTAGAAAGACTAAGCTCGAAATAGGTGAGCTAATATGGTTGAATACTCTTGAAAGATCCAGCAGCGTTACGGCAGATATAAAGAAATAATTTTTTGGTGTGAAGTGGGAGACTGTATGACCGCATTAGCACACATATTACTGTCAGAATATTAAATCAAAAAATTGTTAGAAGTATGAAAAATATATGTGATCTAAAGTTATACCGGAAGCATAGATGTCGGATCCATTCGGGAAAGAGCAGGAATCGGGCGGGTTGAATGGAGTTCCCAGTTCGAGGCAGAAGGCTCGTCAGCGAAGGTAGGCTGTGTATATCCCTCGGACAGTGGAGAGTAATTACGAGAACACAGCGGATACAAGGACCCGGTTTATTAGACTCAGTCTCACAATGACACATAGCGGAATGATGTTGCCTCGACGGTCAGGCAGGAATAGACCCCGTGTGCTGTGCTCTGCCCTTTAAGTAGCCTCTCGTCTGCAGTCACTGTGGCGCTGGCATCCTGTTCGCTGCCTCTGTGGCGCCATCTCGTAGACCCATACTCCCGATCCGACACGGCCATCCTGCTGAGACAGCCGTCCCTGGGTGTCGCTCATAGGCCCCGGGTGTGACTTGTCGGAGCTAGAAATGAAAAAAAAAAAAAATCGGCTATGGCCTTAGGAAGGAATCATCCTGGTATTCGACTAGAGTGATTTCGGGAAACCCTCGAAAACCGAAATCAGGATGGTAGTTGGTTGTTGCAATGGAGTCTTCAAGATTGCCCGTCTTAGGCAGTGCTCTGTTGCTTGTGATCCCGGAAGGGATTGTAGGTTCCGTCACGGCTATCTGGTTGCTCGGCTTGGTGAGGTTTGGCGTTGCTTCACGGCCGGCTCCTTGTCACAGCATCCGTAAAATGTGTGAAGATTATGTGAACAAACGATGGTTAACAGCAGTATGTTCGGCTATCCTGACTAAAAGAAGAATTTTGTTGAATAATGACATTATCAAATTAATGAGGACAAAACAAAGATAATCCAGGTTTAATGTATGCCTTTCCGATTTAACATTGAAAAATTTTACCATCTTCATAACATCAAAGCAAGATTTTAGAAACTCATTTTCTTCCTGGCGAAGTCCCAGAGAAATTTGAAAAGTATTTTCTGGATACTAACATGAACGAATTTTCTCTTTCCAAGACTTGCAAAAGAGCGAAATTAATTTCCTGATTGGACAATACATAGAATTTCTTGTAGTGATGTCTTGACAGTAAAGTTTCGTTGTGCCAGATTATAAAATTCTCTTCAGGGCGAGGTCCACATAAAATCATAAAATTTATTCTTCAAGGCGAGGTCCCATACAAATAACAAAATTGCTCTTCGTGGAGAGGTCCGATACAAATTACAAAAATTTGCTCTTCGTGGCGAGGTCTGATACAAATTACAAAAGTTTGCTCTTCATGGCGAGGTCCGATACAAATTACAAAAATTTGCTCTTCGTGGCGAGGTCTGATACAAATTACAAAAGTTTGCTCTTCATGGCGAGGTCCGATACAAATTACAAAAGTTTGCTCTTCATGGCGAGGTCCGATACAAATTACAAAAGTTTGCTCTTCATGGCGAGGTCCGATACAAATTACAAAAGTTTGCTCTTCATGGCGAGGTCCGATACAAATTACAAAAGTTTGCTCTTCGTGGCGAGGTCCGATACAAATTACAAAAATTTGCTCTTCGTGGCAAGGTCTGATACAAATTACAAAAGTTTGCTCTTCATGGCGAGGTCCGATACAAATTACAAAAATTTGCTCTTCGTGGCGAGGTCTGATACAAATTACAAAAGTTTGCTCTTCATGGCGAGGTCCGATACAAATTACAAAAGTTTGCTCTTCATGGCGAGGTCCGATACAAATTACAAAAGTTTGCTCTTCGTGGCGAGGTCCGATACAAATTACAAAAATTTGCTCTTCGTGGCGAGGTCTGATACAAATTACAAAAGTTTGCTCTTCATGGCGAGGTCCGATACAAATTACAAAAATTTGCTCTTCGTGGCGAGGTCCGATTCAAATTACAATAATTTTGGCGTTGGTATCAAATTTTAAAATTTCATCCCTGGTAATGAAGTCCTTGGAAATTGTGGTACTTTGATGGCAAAGTCCAACATGGACTGAAAAGTTTGTTTTCCTTTGAAGCAATTTTGATTGAACCATCGTTCTACATTGGGTCGTGTGGGTAAAGTTTTTTGAAAAAGCAGCACTTTGCTCATGTTAGTGTACAACTGAAGTTACGCTCTAGGCGCTATTAATGACCAGATGTTTTAGCTCGACACGAACTGCTACTGCTGAGGAATGAATCCAGATGCTGAAGACTCGCGAGAGTTAGTGCGTGCGTTATATTTCTGCGTGTTACTTTTGTGCCGGAGATTTTGAGTGCAGAAATGAAAGGTGAGAAAACCCTGTACCGCTGGGTGGTAGGGAAGGCAATGATCCGTTGCCGTTTGGTTTTTTAATTATTCGTTTGTGATTTTTTGAACGGTTGAGTAATACGAATTTTGTATTATTGTGGAAACACTGTTTTGTATCGTGCTTGCTGCAGAGATTTTCGGACGCATATCGGCATGAAGTTTTTAGACTTTCAGGTGTTTTACCCTGCGGGTAGCCAATTGTCTAACAAAGTTGGTTTCCTGTGGCGTGTAGGGGCAGTTTTTGTTCCTGGTTCGGGAGTAAACATGTGCCATTCTTTTTCCTTCTCTTTACTGTAGGTCTAAATTGAAGGCCTGTAGGTACGCTTTCCCTGTTCGCAGATTTCCTCGTTCTTTTGGTCGCTTAGCGTCTATGTGTTTCCACCTTGCGAGTTTGCAGAGTGTGACCACAGCTTGGTAAACTGGAGTATGCATTGTCGAGATTTTAAGCCAAACCCTATGAACTGTCTCAGTGGCGTGATGATCAATAGAGGGAAGGAGGGAGTTGATATCTGAGCTCGGGTATCCTGTTTAGGTTGGGTCAAATGTTTCCATCTGTAATGAAGTTGATTTGGCTTTTAAGAAATGTGTATCTGGCTGTATTAAGGAAACTCGCGGCGGTTCCGTTTTTCAGCCCGTGTTTTAAACTGTCAAATCCTGTCAGTGGTGGATGAAAAAGCAGTCGATACGTGCTATTGCTATGGTATACACTACTGGTCCTAAAGATTTTATGACTGTTCTTTGAAAAACTTCATCTGTCGTCGGGTATAATTTAAGCTGAGTACTCGATTGCAGGTATTTGATGGTAGCTGCTTAGAATGTCTTAACAATACAAAACAAAATAGTGAATCCTTTGCTATATGCTCTTAAATTGGAAGGCAATGGGAATTAATCTGTGATGGTATTGTCATTGAACTGCCTACTGTCTAATTATGTGGTGTCTGAACAGATGGTTTTGGACCCGTAACACGGGCCTTAGCGAATGGCAAAGGTCACGCCAGTATGATTGCGTTTAATAGTTCTTATGCTTTCTGCCTAGTGGTCTATTTTTTGTTGTTGCTTAGTATCATTTTATGGGGCCGACATTGTTTTATTCGATACAGGTCTACGAGTCGCTTGTACGATACGCCCATGTTGACGAGTATTCCGTTACATATGAAGAATGTCTAAAACTCTAGCAATTTAGCAAGGGCGGGTGATATTGGGGTGGGATATCTGGTTGGCTTACCGCAAATTTGCAATATCCAAGCGCTTTTCGGCATCTGCCTAAGGTGACTAGTTGACAGAGTCTATTCCTTGCAACAGGAGTTCTTGCCATGGTAATATTTGTTTTCTAGCTTGTAGTTAGAAGGCACGTGAAAAAACGTGTCTACAGTCATAACATGTTTGCCTGGCTCGATGATCTGGCAGTTAGCGCGGGTAGCGTCAAAGCTTAGCGACACTACGGCCTGGTGTATCCTTTTTCCGGACAATTTGATATCACTACTCTTTGACGAGGGGTCGTTAGAACATGAGGCCAAAGTAAAATGGAAGCGACTCACCGTTGTTGCTCAGTCCAGCCTCGCAGGTCCTGATGCACCTGTTGACCGGTATGAAGGCGGCGATGGGGGCAGCGGCTCCACTAGCCCTCCGTCAAGAGCCCGTTATCGTGTGCGCTGTGTTGCCCGATGGCTCTGCGTCCACGACGGTAGCATGCTGCTTGGCTGTCCGCTGGCTCTGGTTCTGCTGCTCGCTCGGGTTTGAGAGTTCTCTGCCTGTCGTCGATTGGTGAAGCTGTTTTCCCCAACACGTCCATTATGGTAGTAGATAGTCGATGGCGTTCAGAATGGTACTATGCGGTTACTGTTGCATGTGTCCTCCGAAGTTAACTTTCTCTTCCGGCGTGTGCTTGTAGTTCTCGAATCGGCAAGTCTCTGGTAGTTTTCCTGTTGTATGCTGTCTGTTGCGATTGGGTTAGGTTGGCCACAATATTAGCCACGGCTATTTTATCTGCAGCGAGGCCCTGCGAGAGTGCTCTCGATGTTTAGGCTGCGTCTTTCTCGTCGGTGCTGAATTGTCTTTTCCGACTAGTGTTCAGCGTTGTGGTGGCGCTTTTCACCTGGTCGTATCTTGTCGGGAAGAGCTCCTTGAAATGCGTCTAGGTGATACCCGCGAAGACTGCTGATCCCTGGAGTGGGTGGCGAGATTGTAGCCCTTGAGCCGCTTCCTTGAGGATGGTAGTTCGCTGCTGGATGTGGGCGGCTTTATTACCGCGATGGCTTCCGTCGCGTTTTGCTGCTCGGCATCCCACAGTGATGCTGCACTGGGCTGTGTCATTCCACAGCTCTCTCCAGTCCGGGGGCGATCCCAATTCTGATGTCGGATCCATTCGGGAAAGAGCAGGAATCGGGAGGGGTGAATGGAGTTCCCGGTTCGAGGCAGATGGCTCGTCAGCGAAGGTAGGCTGTGGATATCCCTCGGACAGTAGAGAGTAATTACGAGAACACAGCGGATACAAGGATCCGGTTTATTAGACTCAGTCTCACAATACACAATGACACATAGCGGAGTGATGTTGCCTCTATGGTCAGGCAGGAAGAGACCCCGTGTGCTGTGTGCTGCCCTTCAAGTAGCTTCTCGTAGTTGTGACTGCAGTCACTGTGGCGCTGGCATCCTGCTCGCTTCCTCTGTGGCGCCATCTCATAGCTAGCCCCATACTCCCGATACGACATATAAAAGAAGTGAACGAATGGAACTATGTTTAAAAATATTTGTATGGGTGAATGGTGTGAAGTTAAATCATACAAAATTTGTCAAAATGCAAATTTTTGTGTCAAATTCGCCGAGGGAATGTGTAAGGATACACGGTCTCCTAATATTTAAAGCATTAATGATTAACATTCTTTTCATTTTCTTATGTGCTTCTTGTTTAGTTTAATATTTTTTGGTGTACTCATTTTTCTGTTTATTCAATTTGGAGGAAAGTTATCTCTGTGGAAATGTATATGATACTCTCTGAACAATGAACGGTGAGTGCAAGAAGATCTTTGGCAGAGAAAAAAAAGAGACGTACGTTAATAGAAACTGAGAATTGAATCTGTGCGCGAAGAAGCAGTAAAATTAAAGGAATTTAAAATAAAAATCAAGTGTAGTTTTTATTTGTTTATTTTTTTATGAAGAATAATAAAGAAATGTTAATCTTTAAAACTAACAGGAAAGGTTAGTAAAGTAAAAATATTATTCTTGGCGTCCCGGACAGAGACGAGGAGTTATATAAAACCAGTAAAAAATCTTATAAGCTGCAACAGCGCCATCGCCACGAGACGATTGCAGGAAGCCCGGGCCAGCAGGTGACGTATAAGCCCCGCTAAAACGCAAGCGATTATGTTGACGCAACGTCTAGGACGCGGCGGACAGCAACTACAAAACCCGCAACTTCACCTCGGAGGCAAAACAATCCCCAGGGCTATTTTCTATTCCGGAAATAAGAATATGTAATTGTTTCTTTACTGTTAGCAGTTTTATTGACATTACGAACTTCGGACAGTTCATACGATGCTAAATTAAACGTTTACAATATTTCATTCGTCAAAGCAGTGACGAAAAGTTTATTGTCTTTATATATTCTGCCACACAGTATATAACAGAAATTCTGAAGTAGTAGCTCTCTCTGAGGGTACCAATGCTATACATTACTGGTAATCTCTTTTCTACTTAGGGCTTTACAGCTGTTTGACGGTGATGTCATTAGAGACGGAAAAGGAGTGGGACAAGGAATGCACCATGGTATTTTCAAGGAACCATGCTAGCATCGGCTTGAAGTGATTCCGTGGATCCATGGAAAACCGAAATCAAGACAGTCGGGTGGGGATTTTGACCCGTATTTTCCCGAATGTCAGGCCAGGGCGTTATCGCTAACCCAGCGGGATCGTTACTGACAACCACCATCCCAGTTTTGAATCCATAACATATCAATGCTCTGTATGTTAGAACGGAAAAGCTTACCACGATGGCAATACCACCGACTTCGTCATCACTTGTCAGTGTAAATAACAAAATTTTTACTGGACTGTTAGTGGAAGTTCTTGCTTTACTTCTACTACAAAGAAGTCGTTTTGATTGTATACCTCCTTTGTGTTTTACGGTTAGTATGTCGTTTTTGCGATTGACATTGTTCACAAAGTTCAAATGATTGTACTAAAATCTTCATCCTGGTAATGAGATTTTCTAATTGCAATAAATACGCTCCATATTCTAACTGCAGACACTTCGAATGATACGTTTCAATATTCCACAGATTTCTCCTTTACAAATTATTTTGACCTGTGAAGTTAGCATACTTCAATCTATGTAAAACTATAATACCCTGATTAACACGATTAGTTTATTTAGTGCCTTTCTTTTTAGTACTTAGGTAAAGATATTTAGTTATTTTATATCAATGCAAGTCTCGTTTACAGCATTTATGGATCACTGACATATTTGAGTATCTTGTTTTATTTACTGTCAACTTATTCACAGCCAAACTTGTAGGTGAGCTTTACATTTCGGACAGGCATTCGGGAGGACTCAACCTTGGTGACCGGAGTGTTCATCTAAATTTTGGTTTTCCATTGTTTCCCACTCGAATGCAAGAATGATTCGTCAGAAGACCGAATTCCTTCTTCTTTATTCCCATCTCTCTCTACTAAACAACAACAAACTTCTGGACATTCAAGTTAGGTAAACTGTCATTTTCTCTTACTGTATTTGTGACACCAAACGAGATTTTTAAGTTCCTTATGCATCTGATTGAAAATATAGAAACAAGTAGAAAGGATGTATGAAAATTATGTTGCATCGGGTAATTGAATTTACACTGCAAGACGTTAAATGAGGAAGCACCAAGGAGGGCGGCACCTCTCGTAATTTTTTGTTATGTTTAAAACGACACTTCAAATTGCGATTATGAAGATTTATTTTCTCAAGCATTATTTCGCCGTGGGTATGCATTAAAAAGCTTCAAAATCTGTATAACCTGAGACTAGAATCTCATTTTCCGTTGACAAAGCGGAAAGAAGATTTCAGGAAAGAAATACGCACAAATTTACTGTCGCAACCTGCGGAGGTGTTCGTATCTTTTTTCATTTTTTTCTGTAATTTTAGAATCAGTATAATTTTAATTTACTAAGTGACAATTTCCAACCTTGTATAGAATTTTTGTTGGGTGCTATATTATCGCCAGTACAAAAGTCAATATTAACCGAAAGGCTTTGACTCAACGCAGAAGACTATTCTACGCAGTTTTTAATGTTTCAAAGTTATACACAAATCACAAGCAAGATTGTCACTGCGTTTTTGAATCGATTCTTATTTTCATTTAGATTTCATTTTCTGTGCCATATATCCTTTCATCAGGAAAGAAAGAAAAAGACAGATGGTTCTCCTGATATTTATCGCCAATATGCATGTACACGATGTTTAATCTTCTACATTCCACAAGATAATAAATGAATCCCACAGTGTACAAATTAGGAAGTCAAATGCTAGAAAGTTGTGACGTAAGATTGAATCTATCCTAACTACACTTCCGACTACTATTATTTTTTTCTACAATAATTATTTTGTTATAGGTCTTTAACTTCATACTGAATGAGACCCACTGTTTTTTCACATTCGTCTGCAAGCAAATAGTAACAAATATATGAAAACACAAAAATACTTTTAATTTCGTCTTCAAGTTTAAAAAAGATCTGATTTGTATCTCGTTAACGCACTTACTTGAGATTCGTTTTATAGGAATTCCTCAAAATTGATTAAAGAATCATTCATGTGTCTTATAAATACTTCGAAAACACCTTACTTTTTATATAAGAACAAGATGTTAGTCTTTACTGGGAAATAAGTGAACACAATAAATTGAATACAATGGCATACCAGCTGCTTCATGTTTGCTTACATGTGATATTTGTCCACACCACCTCTGTAATGGTGCAATAATTTTCCTTATTACAACAAAAGTTCTTGGTTTATTTTTTAATACTTAAATTAGTAAACAGTCATTTAGTAAAATTCAAGCAAAGACAAAATACAGAAACATGTTCAATAGAAACAATTTCTAAACGATTTGCTCACCAGTATTGATTTAACATTCAATTCTAACAATTAATCTCATTTTTCTTCAATTCTTATCCGTTCTGATATTTAATCCTGAAAACCGAATTAACAAGAAGGGGGGATGTTAGAATCTTCATTCTTCTCGTGACATCGCGACGATATTAACAAAGTTCCATTGCTAACCGTTGTAGTGTTGCTCCCATCTATGACACCTCTAAACAGAATGCAACGGAATGACAACCATGACAATAATGAGAGACTACCGGTGTGGCGGAGTGATTTCGAGTGGCCGCGGTCTCTCGCAAATTAATTGTGCAGGCCGACAGACGGGCATTCCGTCCGTGGAGCCACCCCCGGCGCGAGGCGAGCCGAGGTGGCAGCTAATTCCGTTGTGCGGCGGGACTGCCTGTCTATTAGGCGCATACCTGCGGCCAACCGTCCTAAGGGACAGCAGGTGGGGCTGATGCGAGACACGTTGCGCTGTACCACGGACATCTTGCTACGCGGGTTTCCACTAAATTTACCTTCAAAAACAAGCGTTCAGTCGAAGTTTTAATCACGATTTTAAAAGACGGCTATTCGTGACCATTTCAGCGAATGTGCTCTGCACAACCTTTGCATAATTGGAACGATTAGAAATAAATATTCATTTAATTTTAGGCAGAAGTGCCTCATAATAGAACATAAATCTTAATCATCCATACGTTAAGTTTTTATACAGCAATTGTTCCGAAAATAAAATTACATAATTATAAAGAACTCATATTATAAGCGATATTACACTACATAGAGTAAGAAGAAAACACAAACAGTATCTATTTTTTACATAGGGATGAAATGTAATAATCTATAAGACATACGTACAGTCAGCTGCAGAAATTCAACGATATATAAATAAATTATTTGACTGTATCCACATGTTAATAAAATATTAGCTCTACATTATCTCAGATCTAGATCTTATCATCAATGACCAAGATTTATTTTTCCAAAGATTTGTCTACAGACAAATTGTCCCAGAAAAACAAGCATGATATTGGGAGAAAAATAATTGTTACAACTCTTAAATGGCCAAGAAATCTTTCTCTCTGTTTCTCATACTTTAAACACGAAAATGGTGTGATCTGCCTCAACAGATTCCGGATCGTTACGGTCACAAACCATTGTTGATCTGTGCCAGTGCTATGCGTAATTATCACGACTGAATCTAATTCTGATCAAAAAAGTAATAGCTCTTGTAGCCTCTAAAGAGTTTTTTTTTCAGTCATACATTCTATTTAGCTATTCCTATGTTTACGTGGTGTCATATATACATGATATAATTAATTTAATTCGTTATATACTTAGGTAACTTAACATGACAATAAGTAATAATTTTACCTAAAACATTGAGTACATTAAAATACGGAAACAAGATTGAATGGGAATTATAGGTTACGTGTAAGTGTAATATTTTCTCCTTATTTTGTTATTTAATTCCAATTCTTTGTCATGTGTTCTAAACTTTCATTTTTATCGAAAAGAGGTAGTCCACGTATGGACGCCATAATCTGAATGACACACTGACTAGTTGGGCAGCCTCAGTTTTGTCTTTCAATTATTTTGTGTTTGCTAATGGGTGAAGTTTATTATCGTTTCGTTGGAGGTAATAATAGATGGAATGTATACAGACTGGGTACTCAGCGTTATCGAAAAAACAGGTACAGTAAAGCTAAAATGTATGGAGATATCTGACAAAAGCTGAGCTGAACTACGAACAGCCTGACAGTTTTGATTATTAGCGACTTTGTAGTATATTGAGGGATTTTAGTTATAGTATATTGTAATTTTTACTCGGGATAATTTTTCTCAAGCTACAGCTATGTAATTTAATTTCACCCGACGCAGCATAGTCCAAGGTTAACACGTTCTCTTCCCGCGAGAAGAGGCCTCCCCTCCAGGGGGCGTTCAAAAAGCCCTTAGTAAGGGGTTTTAAACGAATAGAACTAATGTCACATGACTTCCCCCACTCCGCCTCAACGCGTGGGAGCTCACTCTGGCACAGTTCTCGAGGAGTCTGTTCGTCGAGCCTCAGGATGAAGCTCAGTGCCCGTAGGAATGAAGATTTTATTAGGTAAAGGCTAATGCATTTTATGTGATTATTGTAGGCCATCTCTTCCACAGCTGTCCACACGCGTCCGTCAAATAAATATTGTCAAAAACAGTTGTACTGGCGTAATTATTAAAGAATAATTATTAAGCTAATGCATTTATTCCCTTCTGCTGGCTTAGAAAGAATATTCCGTGTGACAGGATTTTATTAGTAAGAGATTTATTTCATGAGAGCTATTTTATGCAGTATTTTTCAGTTATTTGAAGTGTATTTCTATGTGCCTATTTTTATTGAAGTTATTAAAGTCACTCCATTCTTTCAACTACATGTTTTCATTTGTATCGCTGATTCCTGCTCATTACTAGCACTAAGTGAGGGCAGAACGTAATTGCACTGATCCTATGACCACATATCTTCGGTAAACTGATCGGGGAGTGGTTGATAAGAGGCGAATCCAACTTGGTTGTGATTAAAAGCCGCTCGTTCGCTACAACGTTCACTAGTTCTTGGACAGACGAAAGTAGAATTAATTGTCTGGATAAGCCGTTTCAGAAAACACTAAACATACATTGCTCGAAACATCACACCTGAGGAAGGAAAAAATTCCATAAGTTTTTTTCTGCCTAAACTTCTCATTCAACATATTTCAACCCGTTAACACTGCCTTATCCCATTATCGAACCACAACTCTGATTGCTTCCAAAAGTACAGCTTCACTTGTAAATTTAAGATCATTCATTGATTTTGTCTTCCTGACCTATGGAAATCATAGAAGTGGTAAATCCCCAATCGAAAACTCAATCAATCGTGACAGTCACAGCACAGAGGCGCTTAGTATCAAAACCAGCTCGGTTCAACTTTTCTCGAAATTAACTACTCTATAACCACCTTGAGCATTGCTGATGAAAACCAGCTTCATACCGTGGATAAACGACTTTAAAAGTGTATTCTCGTATCAAACTCAGCTCGATCCAAGTTTACTGGAGTTGCCTGTAGAGGCGCAGGCAGCGGTCACATGACTTTTCGAACAGTTTTCACCAGACAAACAATGTTATAGGTTAACCACCTATTGTTATTTTCGTTGTGTTCCTTCTTTTGTGTGTTTCAGTTAGTGTTTTTTTCTTTTATTATAACGTTTATTTTTTTATATGTAATGTAGAAATATCCTGAAGAAGAGATCGAAAGGCTGAGAAAACGGTCTGTGAATCCTTTGCCTTGGAAAACATCAAGACAGAAACTGCAACGGTACGTATATTATTTTTCCCCCATTAAAATAAAATTCATTCAGTAAGAAAATATATATTTACATTTTTGTGATTACATTTAACCATGCCCTTTATAACAAATATTATAAATATGTTAGAGATGTTCACTACTAGTTTAATGGTATCAGGAATGTTTTGTTTACATTTCAGATATGCCAGCCCTGGATTACCCCCTCGAAGCGTTGACTGCAAGCACGGAGCCAAGAAAAATGCGGTCGATTGTAAACTGCTGATACCTATTGACATCGTAAAGTTTCACAAGATGTTTTGTGACAATGAGTCTAAGATCGCACAAGATAACTTCCTGTTAAAATACAACGAAGCTGAGCTACAAAGAGGACATGGTTTGTCAACCAAATACATGAGAAAAACCAGCACTCTTCCAATGTATTGTGAGGAACTCAAAAATGTAAAATTCTCCGGACTAAGTTTAACATCAGTTTCGGGAGCCCCAAGTCAGACGAGAGTTCAACTTGCCTCTCACTAACCGAACGCATTAAGCGCTCAAACATGATGTGCTAAGAAATAAATTAATCACAGACAAAAGAGTTCACGAAATGAAGGCCAAGGCCTTCTAAAATCTTTTGAAAAAATGACAACATTTTTTTTTTTTTTAGATTTTTCATTTCACTGCCAAAACAATTAGACACTTCCGCGTATTCAATCCGCATACTATTCCAGGCAGCTGTACAAATACAATCTCACGATTGTTGTAGGCGCTTCTACAGCCAGTCAAACAGCTAGCAACGTTTTCATTTGTCACTGGTGTGATAACGAACAAAACAAAAACAAAAGATCAAACGAGGTTTCACCTGCTATTTATGATTATCTGGTCAGCTTTGCAAACATGTCTAACGAAACTGAGAAGGTTAGAATTTTTTTGTGATATCTGCGGAGGCTAAAATAAAAATCCAACATTAATAGATATGCTTGGTTTTTGGTTACCCAAAGTAGCACCAAGGTGAATTAAAGAGCTAGAATTAATTTTCCAAATGGTTGGTCATTCTTTTCTCCTTCAGCTACTGTATTTCGTCGAAATGAAAAAAAATATCAGGAAGATAGTAAATCCAAACGAATACATAGAGATTTTTGAGAAGCAAAGCACTGATATTAATCTCACTGGGAAAGTTTATGACTTCAAAATTGCTGTCACTTTGGTTTTATATTCAGCGTATTGTGGAATAATAGTAAATGTTTTTGCTGTGAATTATTCAAGTGAAGTTTATGAAAATCGCGAGTTAACTGGTAGTGGAGACATCTAAAACATGAGAGTAAGGGGAGAAAAGACTGGGGGCAAGGAACGGGAAGCAATTCGGTCATTGCCTTTTTGAGGCACTATCCTGGCATTCGCCTGAAGTGATTTCTGGAAATTATCGTAAACCGAAAACAGATGGACGGACGGGTTTTTGAACCTGCTTCCTTCCGAATACGACACCAGAGCGTTACTGCTACCCACTATGCTCAGGGTTTGCAATTGTCGAATTATATGAGACACTTATAAGTTTTGGTGAAGATATTAAAGCACACAATATCGGTGTGACTTACATAAAAATTCAATCTCAACATCAAGTAATTGAAATTTGGTTGCTTTAGATTCCAGCCTCAGAATTTCACTTGTTGTCTTCTCTAAGATTGCAGCAAGAAAGATATGGATTTCTTCCAGGCGAGTGTGTATTAGCTTTTTTACTTTTACGATATATACATCAACAAAGAATGTCATTTACCTGATATAATAATAGTGATGTATTTTACAAAAATTGAACATCATTCGCATCCTTTATTCCGATCCTGCCATTTTGAGGGCATATACGTCCATCTCCCTCTTTGTCAGAGTCTTCGCAAAACCATACACCGTATTAAGGATGTTATTACGTCAATCAACCTACCACCGGGATGGTTAATACACCAATATCTACACGGAAACCAGACGCTTGTGGTAGCCCCTTAACACTGGGTATTGTGGTGTGACAGCGTCACCCACAATGAATATAATTAAATTATTATATATTATATTCATAATTCCTTTTTTATTATATTCAAATTTATTAATTATTTAGTCTTGCAACGTGTAATTAATTGTAAATAATGAGGGTTGTCTGGATAGGTTAAATGTATGTTTAAAACCAGGGCGGCCAAAGGTATATTTTATTGTAAATCAATTTTTCTGTAAACGCATGGCTCAGAAGGGCTGAATATCGAAGGCTAGAAACTGCCATTTCGGCGGTTGAGAGAGGAACAATGGAGCAGGCGAGGCGACTCGATGGCGCCGGGACAGCCCGGCTTGAGTCCCGTTCGAAATCGGGCGGTGACCTACCCCTACCCCGCTACTACCCCGAAGGCCACGTAGGAAACGCGCGAAGGAGGCGGCGAATGCGACGCATGATATTAAACACGTGACGACGGAAATGTGTAGATAGCCAATCCTGAACATTTATTGGGGTCTACAATACTAATTCCGTGGAGTTCTTTTACATGTGGCGAGCAACTAGCCGAGGAAGAAGAAGGAGCCATTTTTAGACATCACTTCTGTCCAAGACGAGCTGATGAACGGACGTGACTTGGGTCCAAGACGAGCTGGTGAACAGACGTGCCAGCCGGCACGCTCTCTGATGATCATTGTGGTTGATCATTTCTTGCTTTGGGAAAGCGAGATGTCGAGTGGCGTGCTTGCCATTATTCGGAAGTTATGCTAATAACGCGGTCGTAGCCGCTTATTTAGCTTCCATTGCTGCAGTGGCATTGTGTTTGTCGCTCACCATCACGGCGATGATTCTATGGTAATGTACCAGAAACGACGGTCACTATTCAGTGGATTTTAACAGACTTATGTGCCCTTAAGCGACGCCTGGGTTAAGACTCTGCTCCCGTCACTTAAATTCTGAGCTAGCTGAATTTATATTTCGATTCAATTTTTTTTTTTTAAGCATCTTGCTGTTTGTTAATTCAATTTTGATGCTTTTCATTCACTTTATACGGCGCCCCCTGGGATTTTCCTTTGTACAGTAAAATGTTAGCTTCAATTTGATGGCCTGTGTTGCCATGTTATTTCAATGTTAACTTTGCTGTTTTTATTACTTGTTTGAGATATTTCATTCAGTTTTGTTTGCTTACTCCGGCGAATTGTAAACGTCGGGTATTGCTTGTTTTTGCTGATCTAATTGTGTTTAACGTAACGTTAATTACTACCCGACCTTGTAAGGCCATAAGACTCAATAAATGAGGTTTTATTTTGTGTCTGAAATTCATGGTTCTAGTTAGTAACCTATTAGATCCCCTTTTAACATCATTATTATATGTAAATTTCATTTTCAGGAATTATTTTAGATTTTAATAATTCCCCCCTCCCTTTTTTGGCAACTCACGTTTTTCTTAACGGTAGCCAACAAATGGTCTCTTTACAGTATAAACAATCAGTGGCATTTCGTAAGGTCTAAGAAGACAAAGCTGTTTTACCACTCGGGTAGGCTTCACGGTCTGCTCCACACTGCAGCAGGTTCCCTCGACCAAACAATTTCGAAACGTATGTGCGTAATTCTTTAATAATTAAAACATTAGAAGGAAATAAGGGTATGAATAGTTCCTAATCAGCTGCAATGTTTAGTCTATTTGGCTGATGAGACTCAGCTTTACGTTCATCTGTGTCAATATGTACGACTAAACAGAAAAGTAAATGGTTTTACGTAAAACTAAACTTCCGTACAAAAATGACTATTCTCAGTAGCTAGCCTAATAATCACATTACATCTGATTTAAAAGAAAACAGTTAATTTGTTGATTATAATGAAATAACCATTCAACATAAACATTGCTTATTTCCAGCAGAAAAGAATTAAGAGAGCAATAAATTCTGGATAGGTGTGATACCTATGATAACATGCATGAGTTTCGTCAGTATTATAGTTAACAATTTCACAAACTGTTCTAAATTCTAACATAAAATTAATATTGCATGAATCATGAAATATGTGGACAGTAACAGCTTAAATCAGCACCAAAGATATCTAAAGCTGAATATATTTGTTTTATTGTTTAATAACAGTTTTTTCTATCAACTACCGATTAAACAACAGAAATAGTAATGCTCAGGCTAAATCGATGTAACAAACTTCCATTACGTTGAACAATTAATTCTACAACCGTTTATGGTTACTTTTGATCAGGTGCATTTTCTCCACTTTTTGAATGATGGTAAGACAGAAATATTGGAAAACTGTGCTATTCACAGATGCGAAAATTACAATTCCCAAATGTAGCGAATGTCCAAATGGCGGGTTTTCTTAATGTTTTCAATTTCTTTGTTTATTTAGTTGTGCACAGTAATAGCTGAAACAAGCCATGCACTATGTAGACTTGGACGGGTAACGGTGCATTTATATAACTGTACTGTTTCGTTCATTTTAGTGTTTAAAAATTGAAAGACACGAAGAGACTTGCCCTAATAGGGCTCAGTTTAGCCCATAGTGAATTTAAGGATTTCGAACCTGTTCCTTTTACAGTTTTAGTTTTCATCCAAAGAAAAGAATGATCTACTCCACAAACAACATTTGTATGGATAAATTACCTTTCAAATGTACTTTGTATTCACCGAAGTTGAGCTCAAACCATATTGACCAACCGCAGATTATATAAAATTATTAATGTAATAACAAAACCCAAGCATAAAATGAATGACAGATAGATTAATAATTTAGAGTATGTTAAAAGCAAATTAATGATATTTGTATTTTCTCCAGTTGGTTTGTTTATGTTGTAAACTCATTCGTCGCTATGTTTACTAATCAGGGAAGATCTCTGTTAGCGATCAGGGTTTCGACGGTGATTGCTGATTAATTTTTTATTTTTTGATCCAGCTCTATAGCCCGTCCCATATAGACAGACAGCTGCCTGGCAATTACGCAGCCATTAGTGTGTGCAATCAGCAATTACTGACCGGCTGGCCACTTGGGAGCCGCAATCACAGGTTAAATTATTACCTCTGACCGAGACATCAAAGACGGTACTGCTGGCAGCGCGAGAATATGCACAACGTCGTTCGCCTTTACAGCGTTCCTAAACAGGCATCAAAAGGATGTCGGCTGTTTCATCAGTATGAGAATCATACCATAAGTCGTCTAAATACTTAAAATTTGGTTGCTATACGAAATACTATCCCTCTCTTTCACTATTATTCTACTTTCGCATATCTTCCTAGTCAAGTATTTTTGGTACATGTACAAAAGTTGTATTAGCAGTGTAAACTTTGGATTTTAAGCTATGTATATACAGGGTGTTACAAAAAGGTACGGCCAAACTTTCAAGAAACATTCCTCACACACAAACAAAGAAAATATGTTATGTGGACATGTGTCCGGAAACACTTACTTTCCATGTTAGAGCTCATTTTATTACTCCTCTTCAAATCACATTAAACATGGAATGGAAACACACAGCAACAGAACGTACCAGCGTGACTTCAAACACTTTGTTACAGGAAATGTTCAAAATGTCCTCCGTTAGCGAGGA
This sequence comes from Vandiemenella viatica, assembly GCA_031002005.1. NCBI lineage: Eukaryota > Metazoa > Arthropoda > Insecta > Orthoptera > Morabidae > Vandiemenella > Vandiemenella viatica. The sequence goes on from JARYHS010013630.1 coordinate 186,374,837, forward strand.
TACATGCATCCACCCTCCGTCGCATGGAATCCCTGATGCGCTGATGCAGCCCTGGAGAATGGCGTATTGTATCACAGCCGTCCACAATACGAGAACGGAGAGTCTCTACATTTGGTACAAATACCCCCATAAATGGAATTCAAGAGGGTTGAGGTCAGGAGAGCGTGGGGACCATGGAATTGGTCCGCCTCTACCAATCTAAAATGAGCTCTTACATTTAAAGTAAGCGTTTCCGGACACATGTCCACATAACATATTTTCTTTGTTTGTGTGTGAGGAATGTTTCCTGAAAGTTTGGCCGTACCTTTTTGTAACACCCTGTATACCCATTCGGTAAACACTTGGAGAAAGGGTTGTTATCAGAATACTGTTTTCACTTATTACTGTTTCGTTGCAAGATTTATGTCCTAAAGTAAAATAATTCCGACATATTAACTGCAAAATATACAACAATTTATATTAAAATTTTCATAATTAGTTGATAAATTATCAACTATATCTAGTGCCACACCTTGACACCGGTAAACCTGTAAGGACATGTGACGAACCTGGCAAGCCGACCGGAGATTTGGTCCGATTCAATGAGAGAACTGAGTGAGTGGGTAAGGATCGAGCATAAAGTCGATCTGGGATCGGAGTGAGACATTCGCGGTAGGATCATCAGGGTGAAATGACTTCGTAAACACGTCACATGTACACTAATTACTACCACGACACAGCGTGAATACGGTGCTGTGCAAAATATACAAGTGGTATACATTAGGATTACTGCCGAAGACAATTGCAATGTAAGGTGTTATTGCTCTACCTTCTAAAATCCTGCTATGACATACTTGGATATTGAGAACAGGTTCATTATATTATAACTACCTTAGTGTGACATTTACTTTGGAAAAGGCAAGCCGGTCTGCGACTGTGGGCGAGTATCTATCCCAGTTAACCCCAGCTATAGACAATGTGGAGGACCCTAGCTCCCTATCTATGATTCGACGATGGCTTTCCACGTCCAAACACAAAATTCTACGGTAGAGCCAACCTGCTAGGTGCTGTCATCTACTTCGTGTGTGAGGCCACACCTACTACGGAACTAAAGTGGAGGGGCAAATGGTAGACCAATCATAAGGCCTACCAATGCGGTCATCTGTCGTACGTAGCTCGTCTATTGCGCACTTTTTGCAAGCTGTCAGCGTTCCATATTACCAGTCGAAGTCTCTGTCTGGTTTCTTAACATGCAAACTTGCCGTCCTCGTTTCATATGTGACAAATATGTAGCTTTTAACCAAGTGAACAATCAAATTTACTACATTTGCACAAAACGAAAGGGAAAAAAGATTAATATTTCATATTTTTTGTTGAAAATTATGTTGTTGTTAAAAAATGTTACAATAAACCATTACATCTTAAGCAATTATTTCCTGTGTTTATCGTTTTCCTTGTTGCACGCAACGCTCCACAAAACTTAAGGGACAACAACCAAGATTAAAGACCGAAGAAAACTGCATATTATTAATACAGAACAAAAGGAACGAAATACACTAATATTACTAAATGATTACATACGATGTTTGCAGCTGAGCACAGCAAGCTGTATTCAAGTGTACGTAATGAAAACGTTGAACAGAGTTACTCTAAGCAAGGCCTAATTCACTTTTCTTAGCTCAAGAACGCTAACTTTTACGTTATTAACACTTTCATTCCCATGAAGTGCCTCGCCCATTGCAATCTTTTATTCTTTAACGTTTCCTCTAAAGAGTCAGCTTTTAGGCCCATTTAGACGACCCAACCTAGTCTCCCTAAATCGTGGCCACGCCCCTTCGGCCCTGAAAACTGGTCGTCTAAACTGAGTTCCTGGTCAAGTTTTTGCCGCGAGACCAGGCAGGGTGGTCGGGTGGAAATTCCATCGGATTTAGGGCAAAAGGGTGGGGGTAAGTCGGGGCCCCACCACTCTGCCCTGAAAACTGGCCGTGTAAAGCCTCGCCCGGTTGTGCCTACACTGTCTGGATACCCGTTTTCTATTATTTTGAGATGGATGTATCCGATAATCAAGAAAAACAAGTACTGACAGAGTTGCTGGAGGTGTTCAAAACCCACAAATTTTTATGAGACATTATATAGGGTTTCCAACTTATTTGAAAAATTAAAAGTATTATTCTCTCTTGAAGAGGAAAATAAACAGTATATGAAAGGGAAAAAATGTATTTTTAAGTTTAATTATTTATTGACTTAAACAAATATAATTTCGGTCTTACGGGACTAGCTATTAATTTTTTGTTTCATTTCAAAGTGTTACAGCTGGAGCCACATTCTAAATCTAGTTTAAGGACGCTCTGTTTTTCCCTTCCTACAATCTTTCATTTATTTGGTTCCATCATCAGTACTTTGGAAATTAATTGAATTGTATAGTTTACCAAAAATAAATTATTTCCTCATACTTTACGGTTAGGATAACGTATACCGGCCAAAAATATAGTATGATACTTTGTATTAAAGTTAGCAACTCTACGCCTCTGGCCAGTGCGGCGTATTTCAACATTGTATTACAATTTATTCAACAGATCCTCACAATATTATGAAACTTGCTGAAAATTGATAGTGACTGACTTAACTGTCTAGTACCAGGTAATGGAATAGTAAAAATCTCAGTGCAGATAATACAATTCGCAAAGAATTTATTTTGTGGATCCCAAGTTATTCAGTTATATGTTCTCTCGCACAAATTTCTTCATTTTTAATTACTGGTGTATAAATTATCACTATCGCAAACAGAATCTGAATAACTTGCCATTTTAAACAACCTAAAAAAAATCAGTTGAAAACTCCAACCTCAAAACAACAAGAAACAGAAGAAAACACAAATTCTACAATTGTCAATCCACCATTCCGTTCTGAAATGACGGCGAGCTAACACGAGTCTACTAGAGTACAACAGTATGAATGGTGTGCTAATATTGCCTCGACTCTGATCAAAGTATACGAGCGAACAAAAAATCTCTCACTGATAGGCACTTTTTCTTGAAGGAGGTCGTGAAACTAGCAGAACGACGTTCAGTTACATGTATTGTATACTTTATTCTACATAAAATATTTTCGCATACTTATTGGTAGGAAAAAGCATAAAGTATAACACCCAAAAATAAAGTATGATTATAATAAGGTAAGGTAACAGAAATCATCAATGAAATTTGGAAGACAAACAGCTTACCACCAGAATGGACATCGGCTTTAATACATCCCCTCCATAAAAAAGGAGACAAAACAGATCCTAACAACTATAGGGGTATCTCCCTCGTGGAAGTGACCAACAAGATAATGTCCAAAGTACTTTTAAAGAGAGCTGAAGGTATACTAGACCCGCAATTAGGAGAATATCAGGCAGGATTTAGAAAGGTCAGATCTTGCACAGAACAAATATTTAATTTAAAGAACGCAATAGAAATGAGAAAAATCAGGAACTTGGTATATGTAATTACCTTTGTGGACTTTAAAAAGGCCTATGACTCAGTTGACAGAAATGTACTAATAGATATTCTGAAAGAATTAGGACTCGATAATAAAACAACTGAAATAATTAAAGGAACACTAACAAATACTACGTCCAAAGTAAAATTTATGGGAGAAATCTCCGAGCCGTTTGAAATTAATTCAGGTGTGAGACAGGGAGATGGTCTGTCTCCACTACTTTTCAACTGTGCGTTAGAAAAAGTACTGAGGGAATGGAGAAAAGCCATCAACACAAAGGGTGTTCAGCTGGGAAGAAATCCAAATAAAATCACCATAGATTGTCTAGCTTTTGCAGATGACATGGCGGTAATTACTGATTCACTAGATAGTGCAAAAGAACAAATCGAAGAACTAGAGAAACAGGCAGCCAAAGTAGGATTACATATATCTCATGAAAAAACACAGTTCATGACAAACATCAATGATTCTCCTCAAAATCTTAAACTTTGCAATGGAACAATAGCTAAAACAAATTGTTTTAAATATTTAGGAGAGTGGATAACGAGTGACAGAAAAGAAAAGACTGCAATAGAAACTAGAATACATAAAATGGAAAGAGTATTTCATATGACAAAGGACGTATATAACAAAAAATCCTTATCATGGAACACAAAGCTAAGGCACTATCAAGCAGTGGTTAGACCAGAGACGCTGTATTCGGCAGAAACGCTTAAGCTAACAAGATATGGGGATCTTGAAAAACTGGAAAAATGAAATGGACCCAGGAACAAAAGAAACAACACTCTCAACGAATGAAGGAAGGTTGGAAGCAAATAAAAATAAATACAAAGAAACATAGCCAAATTTGATTTATCGTACCCTCCAAATAGGTTATTCGGAATAATAATATAATAATAAGGTATGGTTGGCAACTCTAACCTCGCATGCCCTCCACCATAACAAAGACGCGAGATATGAGACATTTCATATGTCATCCGCTAGAAATTCCGGAAATATTCACCATCCAACAAAATCTAAGATGTCTAATGTGACTAAAAGTGTCCCTTTTGTAAATATAATTGCTTAGCGCACATCTTTTTCTTAGGCTATTCTCACAATGTCAAGCAGTCAGGGTTACACGTATTTAATTTAAATATTAGATCGTTAACAAAATTTGTAACTAACAAATTTTATTACTAGCATTACTATTAAATGGAAAGTACAAATTTCAGAGCAAGGCGGACATACGCATGGTGGTAGGATGCTAGTGCGGTAGCAACCAGATCGGGCCGGCTGACGGGTCGTCTAAATGCAACACTCTGTCGACGGGAGGAAAGTGGGGTCGGAAACGGGAGCGGGACCAGGTGATCGGTAACAGGTCGTCTAAAGACCCCTTTAAGCTCTCTTCCTATCCTTCCTAGTGCCTTTCAGGAACCTTATCTCTGCTGTCTGCAGGCTGATTTAGTCTCTGTTCGTCGATGTCACGTTCTGAAGCCACATCTTAATGTTGGGTGATAGCACATTTTATACAGTCATATTTTGACTTCCTTTCATATGTTGAATTTCCACATTCTATCCTTAAACAGGTAAACTACTTCCAGCTCTCCGTCATATTTCATGCCCCATCTAGTATGTCACCATGTGGTTCTTTGAAGCGTCAGTGTTTCTTGAAGCCTTGGATTATTTAGTTTTCCCGCATTCATTTCTAAGCCATGGTTTTCCAGTGCTGTCATATATTTATCCAGTTCTATATCCATATTCTGTTCTGTCATCTCCCAGGTCTATCATCTGGGTGTGCCACTTACCTTTAGTTCTGCCGGGTGTCAGTATCCATAAACTTCAGTAATAATTTCACCCGAATTCTCTCCAAGCAAATGTTGCGATCGTTTCTTCTGAAAGGGCGCGGGTGAATGCCTTCCCTTTCCTTTCATTACCTCATCGTAGGTCAGCCGTAAACCTGAAACGAAAAAAAAAGAAAAAATTGACCCAGATTTTAATATTGAAGTATATAATCTGATCGAATATAAATAACGTAAATATTTATGTCGCCAGGAGTTTATAAATCTAAATAGTGCCCAAAAAAAAAAATATCAATTTTCTTCTATGTTATAAGCTTTGAAAGTATTTACTACTAATAACAAAACAAAATATTTACAATTCTGTCAATCCTGAGCAAAAATACGTTTGCACGTAAATAGACACGCAACGTCAACCTTCACAACAAAAATAAACAAATCCATCTCAGGGAAGAAAAAAAAACCACACGCGCAACCGAGGAATATCGTAGGGCCAAAATATGACGTTATCTTCGATCATTCCAGCAGCATTAGACCTCGTGTGTGCATCTGCTCAGGTTCATCAAAAAGAGAAAAAAAAGGATTAATTTCATTCTTCTTTCCGGACGGATTTGATTTGGTTAAATGAGCATTCGAAATCGCAATCGATGTTGTCTAGAAACATTACTACTAAGTGATATATTTGGCGAGATGTGAGCTACCAAAGTCGTTGGAATCGTTTTCGTCCCCTTTTAATTTTTCAACCGTCTGACAGAACAATCTGAAATATTTTGTTTTTATGGAACTTGATACGGACATTGAAGGAAAATTGTTTCAGACAAAATACAATGTCAGTTTACAGCTTATCTCATATATTCTACTGCCAGAAAAAAAAAAGAAATTCCTCGTAATTCAGCCGCTTTCTCAACGTTTTGTGTATTATTTACCGTTAAACAGATCCATTGAAAATACCACCCGTCCCCAATCTTCTTCAAAAAAATCGTTAATCGTCTCGAATTATCTAATCATATAAATCAAAATATTTAAATAATCCAGATAAAGACCAAGAAGGACTTTCAACTACATTTCATTCTATAGTAACATAAAATAATCCTGCAGGGATAGAAATAAGTTTATGTAATTCTGTTTATGTGATGTAATCGGAGAGAGACAGAACAAAATGCGTCGAAAATTTAAACTCTGCTACATCATCTAATGCTTTAAGAATTTATTTATTGAAATAGTAGATCTTAAGAGAACACATATTATACATTTATTAGTTTGTATAACCAAATCGTTACTAATATTTACTACGGAAGTATATGGTATGCGAACTTAGCCTTTTCTTCAGGTTTCCCGTAGTGTAATCCAAAAACTGTATCAGTTCTGGGGTACACTGGATCACATCCATTGGACTGCAGGCCATCCTCTACTTCATCATGCCGTTCCCGTCTCTCACCGCATAGACGAAGTTCGACTTAGCCTAAATACGAGATTTCCCCGTTAACATTACGAGAAGCATTTCCTACGTTCGACGTTACATCAGCCAAAATTTTCTAAACGAAGTTACTACAACATTTTTGACATAATTTTCTTTTCAGTTAGATTTCTTGGTTACAAAACACGCAGCTTTCCTTTCCATATTATCTTTTGTTAATACCAATCCTTCGTGGTAATTTTTGTAAATGGAAGAACCAGATTGGACACTTCGAACCAATGAATAGATCTAATTTTTCATTTGCAACATTATGTTTTTAGAAAGAATCGATTGATTGTATGGAAGTCAGTCAATAATTTTTAGTATAAAATGTTGGTACATAAAGCAACACGAGGATAACAGTAGTGACACAAATCGGTAATGGTATCAGCCTGAACGTCGAAAAGGCGGAAAAAAATTTAAAGTTCTGAGCATTATTTCAGTTCGGTTGACCTAGCAAACAGTGATAATTTCCTGTTTCTATAGTCATGTTGCCTGCAGTGTATCATATTAGAAACGTAAAGACAGTGGTCTTCTAAGTCCCTAAGTCCCCTAATCCCCTAGGATTAGCGGAGGTAGAGGTCCGCATTCCTATTTCCTGACCGTAGGCACTAGAGTGGTCATGCCGTGCTCAGCGACACGGTCCGGACCTGTTTCTTTACCTTCCCGCGGAGTTTTGAATGGGCCTGGGGAGCCGATACGGACGTTCAGCATCGAGGAATAATCCTCGGCTTCGTCGGGGATCGAACCCCGGTCATCCGGGCCGTAGGCAGATGCTCTACCGGCTGAGCTACGTGGCCGCCCGTAATACCTCATATTACCTTTATTTAATAAATATACTACACTGCATCGCAAAATATGTTTTTAAACACAGAAACGAAACTTATAAAATTAGCATTACAACTGCATACATACATTGAGTAGATTCGCATCATTTCTAGACAGTTAATGCGTAATTGCTTGTAAATGGTGGCAATTTCGTTCTTACAACTTACAAAATATTGAGATGGGTTCAAATCCGAGGCCAGCGTACTGGCCGTGCTGATTGCCAATTTAGGCTGATTTACGAAATACCTAGGTGAGTGCTGTGACATCAGCCAATCTCCGTCTCATAAACTACCAAAAAAAATCACACTTTTCATGCAGAACACACTATACAAATTTCACAGACAGATATCAACGTATCCACTCCGCAATGAAATGGTCATAGTAAATGAAGCCTTGCTTTCAACTAAGCATAGCTTTGAAAGACGATTTTCCGGACGAATCACAAAGGTGTGGAATTGTTTGATGGTGATAACTATGATAAAAAGAAGCCCTGTTACCGTCTTATTGCCTGTGTATATCACCAGTCAAAGTAAGTGTAAAGCAGTTGATGCGAATACCAAATGAACAATCATCACATGAAACAATACGACATACATCAAATGTGAAGAAGTATGTAGAATAGTTAACATTTACTAGAAAATTGTTTTAAATTAATTTTAGATATAAAATAACAGTGAAGTTCGATTTCCCTTTTTTGATCATGTAACTTGTATTGAGAAGTTAATTTGGTGTAAAATACCTTTATATTCTAGTGCTACAGTTCAGTACAAACGTGTCTGAACCAATATCAAGGGAATTAGCTGCAATGCAGGGGCACTAAGAGAACCAAGTGCACACCTACGTCGTGCTCCAGCTAGTCTGCAATTAGCAATTGCGATGACTTTGAATTCATAGGAAGGGTGTGAAAAACTAATTAACAATCTTCTCTCGCTGATTCACCGTTGTATTCGCTAATTAATTTCAGAGACAGTTAATTAACGGAAGAGGGAAATGCACGGGCACTGGCCACAATAGCTGCGGAGAGGCTCGTTATAAGCTGCACTGAGGCTGCTTAGGCTGAAGATGAGGCCGCGACGCGCTGTTGATTTTCTCGCTTTCGCCGCCAATTGGCTGATTGGCTTCGTTTGTTGCTGGCGTATTATGCTTATTTGCGGGAAGACAGAACTAATTTGTTACCGGGCGCGATCATGGAAGAGATAAGAGAGAGGGCGTGCTCAATTGACGTCACGGAGGGCGGAGATCGGGCTCGGATTAGCATATCGCCTGCTCGTGATTAGCTTCGTTTGGCGGCCTCCGGCAAGTGTTTGGCCGGCGCTTAATAACGGCGGGGTGTCGCCGTCCGCGTCATTAGCGCTAACAAGGTGTCGCCACCGCTTCATTAACTGGGTGCTGCCCGCTGGAGTCAGCTGGCCCGCTCCTGCGCTCCCGTCTCACTTCCCGCTAGTAATTATCGCACTCACCGCAACTTGACCCAACGGCCCCCCACGAGGTCCAGTTACTGTCCATTCACGTAATTCTTCTCCATCCTATCCCTGTGGAATTCAACATTCCTATAAACAGAGAGCTCTTTATTCCAGGAACGGAAAACTTACACCAATTGTTTGGGTACAATTCTTTTTCTAAAAAATATATTCTGGATAAACACTTCCAAGTGTCCTCCCCAGACACCCCTCCTTAAGTGTAACTTTAACTATAACGACTTTATTCACAAACAGTAAAACTATTCTGGTCAAGTGCCGTAACATTTTTCTTTAAACCAAGCGTGGTGGGTAAGCAGTTAACGCTCTGGCCTCACATACGGGAGGACGCCGGTTCGAATCCCCGTCCGGACATCCAGATTTATGTTTTCCATGGTTTCCCCAAATCATTCCAGACGAATGCCGGGATGCTTCCTTAAAATTGCCATGGCAGAATTCCTTCCCGTTCCTTGTTTCCAGTTCCATCCCGTCTCTAATGACCTCGACGTCGACGAGGCGTGAAGCCATAAAAAAAAGTTTTTCTAAATATTGTGGTAAACAATAAGATTACAGGACGTGAACCATTAGTACGGCGGTTGAGGTCTTTGACGAAATAAAGGAATCTGAATATGGTATTAAGAACTGGATATAAAGCTTTTTCAGTTTTTGTTGTGAAGTGTTGCTAAAGGAACAATTGTCGCAACGTGTCTACGACTAAAATCACTCTGCATGGAACGTGAGTTAACGAAAAATTTTCCTTAAAATTTTTTCTACAATATTGGAGTGCAAGAAACGAGACTTCTAAACGTATAATTACATAAAACAATTCGGGAGCACCCCAGAATTCTGCTTTCGAAACACAGTGTACCTATGATTCTCCTGAGGTCACCTCTAGTTGATGGAAACACACCTAACACCTTCACCAGTACCGGATTAACCACGTAGCAGGAGGTAGCAAATGCTACGAGCCTCGCGCCTTCTACGGGGCCTCGCGCTTCCTGGAGGGGCCCCGCACCTAGGCTAGATGGGCGACCTTTTCCCCCCCCCCATACAATTTTCCCACGAACGGCAAAAATCAAGGGCCTCTTCTTCACATTTGCTACGGGCCTCGCGCTGTCTTAATCCGGCCCTGACCTTCACCTGATGAGAACACCAATGAAAGTCGTCGCAAAGTTGTGTTTAAAATGCACAATTCGGCGGAACACTTGCGAAGTTCTTTTATTCAAGACAAAACAGAATATTAAATAACGTCGAATTTTTTGAGCTGTCATCTGTAGTATATCCATTTGAAATAACATTGATAAATTGCACAGATTATTTTTTGAGACAGTCTGAATTATTCAAAACAACGGTTCCCTGGTAATAACCAGTTGCTTTTTGTTTGGGTAGAGTATAAATACGAATCTTATTACACAATGAGTTGAAATGGGCGTGTAATAAGTAAAACCAAAACAAAATATCCGATTTAATGTCAGTTTCAGTAACAGAATAAAAGAATAAATAAATAACTTTTTAGATTTATTACTGAAATCTCACATTTGCTTAAAAGTAGATCGGGGATATTGCAATCAAAGTGTCACCAGTGAAAGTAGCCATCAATTTACAAGTACATCCAGATATCAAGGCAGCCTCACTTGGTAATCACAAATCGATTATTTTGGTTTTATCTCAAACCATCATGAAAGCCACCGCTATGAAATTAGAAAACCCAAAAAATCACGTGTGATCCTCGGAAAAAGCACCAAAATTCATAGAGAAGTATGGAGAAATGGAAGACACACTCATTAAGAACAATTGAATCAACTCTAAGCTAGAATAGTGAATACTGTTGAAGGATTTAATTTTACTCAATTTATGCATTAAATTTTTGTAAATAAAGAGGGTTGTAGTAACGGTTTTCCGTGCTATCAAACAATACCTTATCTTCTGTAATGTACTGTACATATATGTAACAAACAATTTGTTAATGAATGAAACAAGTTTAAGAAAGAATTTTAAGAATAAGATAAAAAAATAACGCTGAAATTAAACTAAAATCAATTTATTCCACAATCCTAAGGTTGGTTCGATCCTTCCGAAGGGGGCATAATAAGCCATTGTGTCCTTTCAACTGGGAACTACAGTTTAACATCGAATGCGACCCACGGAACGTCCTAGGGTAGCTCACATGGTGAAACACAATTCTTGAAAAATCCTGGCACCACCTAGATTTTGACCCGGCACCGGACAACTTTTGAAAGTAAGTGCCTTAACTGCAGAGTTACCTGAACGCTTAATGCTAACATTTCGAATCTCGAAATAGCTCAGTACAAACATGCTGAACTGAAATTTCGGAAAAATAATGGTTTAAGATAACCTACACAGTCATAAAGCAAAAAAAAAAAAAAAAGAATACCACTACAAAACTATTACAGTAACAAATGGAAGAGAATGAGCATGGAATAGAGGCCTACTGAGTTTATGATTAATTGTCTTTTGCTTTAATCGGGGATCTATAAGAATTAACACGGCTCTACAAAAACCAAAATCGAATTTTTGAACCCGTAGCATAGCGCATGTCAGCCCCAACATTACCGCTGAGCTACCAGAATCTGTAGTATATGTCGAGAAGCCACTACACTAGGGAAATAGGGTGATTCCGGCCAACTTAGAATGGTCCTACTAACATTGACTTTTAGAAACTGGAAATCCTTTTTGAGCCGTAGGCGGTGTAACGTTCCATGTTGATGGAATGATAGGTAAAAGTTTATTATTAGCTATAAACACCATTATAAGTTTAGCGCCGTGGGGATATTACAAAAATTAACAATGTAACCAATAATCATTTATATATATACAACATCGTTATAAAATTGAAGCAGTAGGGCGGGATAGTATTGTCTTAAAGAACCAAGCAACAATGAATTCCTTAAAAAATTTCTCACAATTTATCTCAAGATCTTCCAAACAAAATGCAAATAATTATTTCTGTGATTAAAATATTTTTTAAATGGTGAAACAGTTAAACATTTCTGCAGCAGGTCATAAATGTTTGTAAAGTTTAGAGCAATGTTAGTATCTGATGAAGTTAGCCAACTGGGCGTTTGGGTCGTATTTCGTCTTGGAGTGGAGAATGGTAATGGATGCTAAATTACAATTTGTTGAGATCGATGAATGATGAGTAGATTCACCGAACCACCCACTAGTTGTCGACTTTGGTACAGCGTCTTAACCTCTGCAGCTACAGCTTTGCGTCGTCGAATGGCGAAGCGGTACACCTATGCCAGTGTACGGCATTAGAAGTAAAAGAGAGAAAAAATTCAGTGCACTAGCTTAAACCAGAATTGCCAGTGTATAAGCGAGCACTCTGGCCACAAATGATTGTATCAGAAGTACCAGTGTTGAAGCGAGACCTTTGATTTCATAAGATCTGACTTGAATTACTCACGCCATCAATTATCGTACGAAAGCAAGACTTCTTGCTATGAAGATAACACCAGAATCTCTGACTGCACGTCTTCTTGGTCCGAGGAAAACTCTCTAAGCCAGTACCTACTGTATACAATCTATCACGTGCCTCAAGAATCCGCGAACGTTCGTGATTTGTCTTGGAAAATAGCACACAATGAATATTTGCTTGCTAATAACCAATTCTAGTTTATTTCCTGGTATAAAAAAAGTTCCTTCACTCTCCTCTCACAAAACAGTCGTCTCTGAACTACTATCTAAAGCAGTGTTTCTCAAACTTTTAGCTCCAGGTGCCACTATAAAATTTCCCAGGCAATGGCTCTCAAGGATATCTCATTTTCAGTTCCACGTAGTGAGCCACATTTCTGCAAATTATGGTGAGCTATTTGTCAGTTCAACACGCCTACTTTCCCCGCTAGTCTTCTCGTGCACTGGTATATTTTAAGCAAGAGGTTTTTTTGTACGAAGGTTCCCCCGATATACCACTGTCAATACGCAAATCCGTAGCTTCTTTCAACTGACACGGACTTCCGCCCTCAACTGACTGTTAAATAGAATTTTCATTGATGGCGGAGGCTGATGCCTCGTTTTTAGAAGCTGTGGTGTGCTACTGCCAGAAGAAGAACTGTTTCTCGGCAGCTCTGCAGAGTCGGTTCTTGCGAAATACCACAAATCACTGCCCTGACGCATACTTTGCATAGTTTTTGAAAACGGATAAAAGAAATTGAGGTCTTAATGGTAACCCTAAAGTACCTCTTAAACAAAAACAAAATTTGCTTTATTTTAACGAATAAGATTTTCTTTTAATGATTAGACTCTCAAAATCCTCATCTTATATACATCAGAAAATAGGTTTCATTTTTTAAATATCTTTCCACTCTTCATCCAACTGGAATATAATACATTCACAAACACTGAAATAAGTATAACACGTGACACGAAATGTATGGCCCAGCAGTTGTAATTAAGACCCTCGGCTGTGAGATTAACGACGGGTTGGCTGCAAGTCCAAACTTGCGTCGGCCTAAAAGAAGCAGCGCCGTGGTAAACCCGAGCCAGTGGATAGCTGTAAAGCTGGGCCGAGGCGAGGGATTCCGCCTCGAGGTGCCGCCACCCGGCGCTTTAAGCCTGGCGTAATCTGTTTGGATTTAGCGGCTCGTGAAAGCCGCTAGCCGAGAGCGTTTGTCATTCCCATTCATATGCTGATTGTGGCGTCGCCACTCCGTCGCCCTGAATGTCAACTACCTCCGCTGCTGACATTTCAGGTGTCTTTGTTAGCGAGCCCCCAAGCCTCGCGGTGCACACTGCTTACATAACTTCCTGGCTCACTCGAGTGCTGACCGGATTATGACTACTGCGAAACGGCACTCAACCAAATTACATGGATGAACAAACCAAAAATGCAAGAAAAACAGATGGACAATTTTACTAGGCACCTTTAATTAATACACAAAATGTATTAACAAAATCTTAATATTCCTAGTAAAGCAACGCCGTAGTTCGCAGCCTTAAAAGATGCCATATGCACCCATAAAATCAGCTATATTCTTGAAGACGGTTGTATGTAAAGCCAATATTCCACGAAAAGTTCAATTGTTCTCTCTAAGTTCACAGTCAACAAACGATCACCTAAAAAATACGAAGATACAACAATACCTTATGCTCTGATAGCTATGAAAATCATCAGATAATTCCTTTATTTTAACAGAAAAAATATGTTTATATAAACTGACCCCCCGCCCCCCCTCTGGCTATCGAACTTGTAAGTTTGGAGGCTTTTTTTTTAACTCTTCTGCTTTTCAAGGGAGGTAAGACCCTAAAACACCCCCTCCCCCCTAACGTTGTGCGACGTCGCGAGTAGTTCGCCTTCGGTGGCGTACACAAGGAATTGTTTTTTGGTTGTTTTTTTTTCGACTAATCGACGTAGAGGTCATTAGAGGAGAAGAGGACATGGGCCAAGAAATTCAAAGAAATTTGGCCATGCCTTTTGAAGGAATCATCCTGGAGATGTTTCGGGAAATCCTGGAAAACCAAAATTTGACTAGCCGGCCGGGGATTCGAGCTCGCGTCCTTCCGAATGGGAAGATACAGTGACGTCGCTCACCCACAAAGCTAGGACCATATGGACATAAAGTAACCAACAGTCGGAGTGAACCAGCAGAATTAAGTCCGCCACTTCGTATCGATGTTAAATAGCGGCGCTGGACAGATCAACCAAGCAGCAAAGTCTAGCATTGACTTCACATAGACCCTGCGAACATACATCCGGACAGAAGCACTGGCCACCAGTAACGTGTCGTTAACTTGAGTAGAAGTTCAGAAATCAAACAGCCACACTGTTTGGCTGACGTACAGACTCTCCGAACAGCTTCAAGAAAGAATGCAGTGACGGGCTACATCGTCTTTCTCGCTGGGGCTCGCTCGCGATGCAACGCTTCGAGGGAGGGTTTGATGGTCCTAAATGAAATACATCGTGAAGCGTTATTGGCCAATATACAACAATTTAGTTTGTTGAACAAAATTCGATGCCACTGTTGCCTAGATCAAACACTCCACCTCTCACATACGCTATGCATTCTGTCATTCGTCACTAAAATCCACGCCAAGTCTAATCTTCGGAAAATAACCTCCAAACCTTCTAAAGTTTCCCATCTTCTACTCTGAATTGGCGTTATTACAGTAATCGTAGATTTATCAGGACTGCTCGTGTTGAAAACACGATTTCTCAGCTCATCTCGCTGTCCAAAATATTAGTTTATGCGTGACGGATCTTGTAAACTTCACAAAACATTGTGACATTTCTCATAACAAGATCCCCACTTTTGTTGTGCGAATAAGTATCGGGGCCTGTTAGTGATGATAGCGCGCCAGTTGCAAGATGCGTTGACCGCCGTTCCTGCTTTTCCACTGAACCTAACACACACGAACGAGTATGTGGTGGCTCTTGATATTACATATGTCCATGTGAGCATTTTTCTAGTATCCATATGAGTATTACCATTGCAGCACTGTCCATATTAATGTTTGTAAACGACTTCAGATCACCACCAGACATATCGTTTTTTCAATAAAATTTAAAAAATAGTCAATTTGTCAAACCAGCAGCGAGTAATATTGTACAGTTCATACGTCATAGTTCTTTATTTGTTACTACTCAGCCTCAGTGTATTTTGAACCAGTTATTTACATAAAATAAAATTAATATTGTTCCTATAAGTTACGCATTACATCGGTTTCAGCAATGCTTCTCTGGTGAAACAGCCTTGACCAATGGTCTGTTTCTCTTCGCAGCTCGTTCTAGTATTAGCTGCTTAACTGTATTTGCAAATGCTCACGAAACCTGAGCACTGTCAGGTCTCATCGAGCTATTCATGACTTATTCATGTCTTCAATTTTTCATAAAATATATCCACACCATCTGCGAAGGGCTTAAGCTTATTGATTACACAGATTAAAAAGAGAATCCGATGCATAGGCAACCGCCGAATCGCTTAAAATTTGAAGACGCTTCCCGGTAATTTAGAATTTTCGACCTAAATGATTTTCAAGCAGACACGGCGATATTTTCGGCGGCGAGCAGTGTGCTGAATGCCACATTTGTCAGTCCGCGGTGCGAGTCCCTTGGTGTTGACCAGCGGGCGGGGAGCCGGATGCAATATCGCCTTGTTTGCCAGCCGGCAGTCTCTTTGATGTTGGCCGCCACCTGCAGGCGCGCCCCCAGCCTGTCAAACACCGCTCGCCAATCGGTCACGTTTTACAGCGGACTAAACGCGACGCGCCATATTGGCGTTCAGTCTCGATTTGGGGAGCTGCTGAGACTGCAGTCAGCGCAATTAAATACCGACAAATTACTTTCTGGTGTGCAACACAGAATTTTTAAGTGAATTATTTCGAGATAAAACGTGTGCATGCAGCATACAGATTATCTAATATAATTTGTTTGCAAAAATGGGAAGCCAGTACTAATGATTTAAAAAATAAACAGGAAATGAGAGTAATTCAAAGACAGATGGTACGAAGAAGAAAATGTTGATAGGAATTCTGAAATATCAATTTTCATTATATTTTACTTGAAATAGAGAAATATGTTGGTACTAATTTAATAGGAGTTATTTCGATACAGATTTCGAAAGGACGTTTACATTACTACAATCAACTACTTTCTTAATTGATAAGTGCCATAGAGAAAAACTGAACTTTAATAACGTTTTAATTTTTGACAAATAGATTAGGAGACAGGAAAAATATTTACATTTTCATAATATTGTCTTTGCACCTATGAAGGAGACAAATACTTAAGGCATCATCAGTTCTACGTCTGATGGTTGAATGAACAGAGGAATGTAAAGATATAATTCATGACAGAAAAAAACTACATACAAGAAAATTAACTGCGGTATTTCAAGTAATATTAGAAGTACTGATAAATTAAAATATGGATACATTCATTGTGTACTTTAAAAATCTTTTAGAGGCGACATTGTAAAGATATGTGGTGTTTATAGTGTGTTTCTCGGGAGTAGATGTGTAATTTAATTATTTTATCATAATTAGCATTTGTTAAATACTGACTCATCTTGGATAAAGATTGGGATCTTATTAGTTATTACAAATCCGAATGATAGAAGCAGAAGGAAGGTAAAAATTGAATTAATTAGACAATCTCAACGAATGCAATAACAACCAAGACATGAAATATAGTCAAGCGACATGCAAAGGCATAAAACAAGAGTATGGAATCAACTGGAATGTATGATAAAAAAAATTACTGAATTTATCACCTTTAAGGTGGTTTAAGGGTTTGGGAGAGACTATACTAGACTTTTTCCAACCAAATGACAACCTCTCCTTCACGTAGTGCACCCTGTTTGCGCGGACGTTGAAAGATTCCCGGTATAAGGAATCACCCACTGCTAGCCAACGGCCTTCGAAAGGAGGGCGGAAGAGCGAGGAGCGGTTCAGGGAACTCTCTTGCCCTTGGGGTTAGAAACGGCCCCTAAAGGCGGATGAATCAGAAATGATCAACGGCATGGGGATGCAGAAGGCAACGGGAAACCACTGCATTAAAGACCCAAAGGGTATTCCGAGGACATGTAATCCTCTCAAATTACATATATCATGATGGCTCCTTCCTGGGTAAAATATTCCGGACGTAAAATAGTCCCCCAATTGGATCTCCAAGGGAGGAGTTATCAGAATGGATAGAAACATTCTACGGGTAGGAGCGTGGAATGTTAGAAGTCTGAATAGGGCAGGTAGGTTAGAAAAATTAAAAAGAGAGATGGACCAACTTAAGTTAGATGTTATTGGGATAAGCGAGATTAAATGGAAAGACGCACAGGATTTCTGGTCTGGGGAACACAGGATAATTAGCACACATGCTGTCAATGGAGTCACTGATGTAGGTTTTGTAATGAACAAGAAAGTAGGGAAACGGGTGAGTTATTATGAACAGTTTAGTGACAGGGTTATTTTGATGAGGTTAGAAACTAAGCCCATCCCAACCACATTAGTACAAGTGTATATGCCGACGTCACAGGAAGATGACGAAGAAATAGAAAAAATATACTCTGAAATTGAAGAATTAATGCAATATGTGAAGGGGGAGGAAAATCTAATAATCATGGGTGATTGGAATGCAATAGTGGGAGAAGGAAAAGAGGGGAATACTGTAGGAAGTTTTGTTCTAGGAGAAAGAAATGAGCGAGGAAGCAAGGTAGCTATAATTTTGTGAAAGATATAAGCTAGTAGTGGCAAACACACTATTTCAGAACCATGCAAGAAGAATATACACCTGGAAACGTCCTGGGGATACAGGCAAATTCAGCTAGATTATATCATGGTCAAACAGAGATTCAGGAATCAAGTACTAGACTGTAAAGCGTACCCAGGAGCAGACATAGACTCTGACCATAATTTGATAATAATGAAGTGCAGACTGAAATTTAAGCAAATAAGGAAGCAGTATAAGCAGAACAGACTGGAAGTGAATAATCTGAAACAATCTAGCACGAGAGAAAAATTTGCAGAAATGGTAGACTTAGGTCTAAGAAGTAAATGTGAAAGGAGCTCAACTGAGGACGAATGGAATGTATTAAATACCGAAATAATGAAAGCTGGTAAAGAAACATTAGGCCATTAGGGAACACGCTGCCCGAAAACCTTGGATCACAGATGAAATTTTTTAGCTCATGGATCAGAGGAGAAGGTACAAAAATTCTCAAGATGAAGCAGGAAGAGAGGCAGGGCAGGCAATTTAGAAATCAAATAAATAGGAAATGCAAAATAGCAAAAGAAAAATGGCTACAAGAATAGTGTGAAGAAGTATAAAAGGAAATGGTCGTAGGAAAAGTAGATGTTGCATATAGAAAGATCAAACAGAATTTTGGAGAAATCAAGAAAAGAGGTATGAACATTAAAGCTGCAGATGGAAAACATCTTTTAAGCTCAGAAGATAGAGCTAACCGATGGAAGGAATACATTGAGAAACTGTATGTGGCAGACGATTTGCACAATAGTGTAATGGAAAAGGAAGGCAATGTAGGCATTGATGACTTAGAGATCCTGTTTTGAGGACTAGAATTTAATAAAGCTCTGAATTACTTGAAAGCAAATAAGGCAGTTGGAATTGATGAGATCCCTGCAGAACTTCTTAAATCCCTAGGAGAGGAAGGAATCGAAAGATTATTCAAGCTGATATCAAAAAGTTATGAAACAGGAGAAATTCCAACTGATTTTAATAAAACTAGACGACCCGTGCGAAAATTTCGCGAATAAAATGCGATGAATAGTGAGGTTGAATATAATGTCACCAAGTTCAGTCATTACTCTTCATACTCCTACTTCATTTATCGATTTTGGTTAGAAATCCAGGGAGATAAATGGCTCGAAACACAAAAAACGTATTTTAGAAATATTGACATTTTTGCGCTTTATGGGTCGAATTACGAAAAATTCCTTTCTTAGAATATAATGTTACCACGGCGGAAACCTTAGTCTTTAATACGATATGTCATTTATCTATATCGATTAGATATCAAGGGAAATATAAGGCTCGTGACACAAAAATACGTTGTAGAACAATTTATACTTTTTCCCTTTAATAGTTGAATTCCAAACACTTCTTTCTTAAAATATGATGTCAGCAAAGCTGAGACATTATTCCTCACAATCGTACTTGATTTATCGATTTTGGATAGATATCAAGGGAGATAAGTGGCTCGAGACACAAAAAACGCATTTTAGAAAAATTGACATTTTTGCCTTTTATGGGTCGAATTACGAAAAATTCCTTTCTTAAAATATAATGTTACCACGGCGGAGACCTTATTCTTTAATATGATACCTCATTTATCTATATCGGTTAGATATCAAGGGAGATAAATCGCTCGTGACACAAAAATCGGTTATAGAAAAATTTATACTTTTTTCCTTTAACGGGTTGAATTCCAAAAACATTCTTTCTTAAAATATGATTTCACAAAGCTGATACATTACTCCTTATATTCCTACTTCATTTATCGATTTTGGTTAGATATCCAGGGAGATAAATGGCTCGAGATACAAAAAACGCATTTTAGAAAAATTGACATTTTTGCCCTATAAGGGTCGAATTACGAAAAATTCCTTTGTTAAAATATAATGTTACCACGGCGGAGACCTTATTCTTTAATATGATACCTCATTTATCTATATCGGTTAGATATCAAGGGAGATAAATCGCTCGTGACACAAAAATCGGTAATAGAAAAATTTATACTTTTTTCCTTTAACGGGTTGAATTCCAAAAACATTCTTTCTTAAAATATGATGTCACAAAGCTGAGACATTACTCCTCATAATCCTACCTCATTTATCGATTTTGGTTAGATATCCAGGGAGATAAATGGCTCGAGATACAAAAAACGCATTTTAGAAAAAGTGACATTTTTGCCCTATAAGGGTCGAATTACGAAAAATTCCTTTCTTAAAATATAATGTTACCATGGCGGAGACCTTATTCTTTAATATGATACCTCATTTATCTATATCGGTTAGATATTAAGGGAGATAAATCGCTCGTGACACAAAAACGCATTGCAAAAATATTGATACTTTTGCCCTTTAAGGGTCGAATTCCGAAAACTTTCTGGCTTAATATATGACGTCACTAAAGCGGAGATCTTAATCTTTAAAACGATACTTCATAAAACGGTTTCAGATAGGTATCCAGGGAGATAACTGACTCGTAACACAGAAAACAGCATTTTAGAAAAATTTACATTTTTGCCCTTTAAGGGTCGAATTCCGAAAACTTCTTGCTTAAAATACGAATTTAACCAAAGTGGAGACCATAAGCTTTAAAATGACACCTCATTCATTGATTTCGGTTAAGTATGAAGGAAGATATAGGCTTGTGACAAAAAAATACCTTATAGAAATAATATATATGATATCATCTTCACACTTCGAAAATTTCGCGAATAAAATGCGATGAATAGTGAGGTTGAATATAATGTCACCAAGTTCAGTCATTACTCTTCATACTCCTACTTCATTTATCGATTTTGGTTAGAAATCCAGGGAGATAAATGGCTCGAAACACAAAAAACGTATTTTAGAAATATTGACATTTTTGCGCTTTATGGGTCGAATTACGAAAAATTCCTTTCTTAGAATATAATGTTACCACGGCGGAAACCTTAGTCTTTAATACGATATGTCATTTATCTATATCGATTAGATATCAAGGGAAATATAAGGCTCGTGACACAAAAATACGTTGTAGAACAATTTATACTTTTTCCCTTTAATAGTTGAATTCCAAACACTTCTTTCTTAAAATATGATGTCAGCAAAGCTGAGACATTATTCCTCACAATCGTACTTGATTTATCGATTTTGGATAGATATCAAGGGAGATAAGTGGCTCGAGACACAAAAAACGCATTTTAGAAAAATTGACTTTTTGCCTTTTATGGGTCGAATTACGAAAAATTCCTTTCTTAAAATATAATGTTACCACGGCGGAGACCTTATTCTTTAATATGATACCTCATTTATCTATATCGGTTAGATATCAAGGGAGATAAATCGCTCGTGACACAAAAATCGGTTATAGAAAAATTTATACTTTTTTCCTTTAAGGTTGAATTCCAAAAACATTCTTTCTTAAAATATGATTTCACAAAGCTGATACATTACTCCTTATATTCCTACTTCATTTATCGATTTTGGTTAGATATCCAGGGAGATAAATGGCTCGAGATACAAAAAACGCATTTTAGAAAAATTGACATTTTTGCCTTTTAAGGGTCGAATTACGAAAAATTCCTTTGTTAAAATATAATGTTACCACGGCGGAGATTATTCTTTAATATGATACCTCATTTATCTATATCGGTTAGATATCAAGGGAGATAAATCGCCGTGACACAAAAATCGGTATAGAAAAATTTATACTTTTTTCCTTTAAGGGTTGAATTCCAAAAACATTCTTTTTAAAATATGATTCACAAAGCTGAGACATTACTCCTCATAATCCTACTCATTTATCGATTTTGGTTAGATATCCAGGGAGATAAATGGCTCGAGATACAAAAAACGCATTTTAGAAAAATGACATTTTTGCCCTATAAGGGTCGAATTACGAAAAATTCCTTTCTTAAAATATAATGTTACCATGGCGGAGACCTTATTTTTAATATGATACCTCATTTATCTATATCGGTTAGATATTAAGGGAGATAAATCGCTCGTGACACAAAAATGCGTTATAGAAAAATTTATACTTTTTCCCTTTAAGGGTTGAATTCCAAAACATTCTTTCTTAAAATATGATGTCACAAAGCTGAGACATTACTCCTCATAATCCTACCTCATTTATCGATTTTGGTTAGATATCCAGGGAGATAAATGGCTCGAGATACAAAAAACGCATTTTAGAAAAAGTGACATTTTTGCCCTTAAGGGTCGAATTACGAAAATTCCTTTCTTAAAATATAATGTTACCATGGCGGAGACCTTATTTTTAATATGATACCTCATTTATCTATATCGGTTAGATATTAAGGGAGATAAATCGCTCGTGACACAAAAATGCGTTATAGAAAAATTTATACTTTTTCCCTTTAAGGGTTGAATTCCAAACATTCTTTCTTAAAATATGATGTCACAAAGCTGAGACATTACTCCTCATAATCCTACCTCATTTATCGATTTTGGTTAGATATCCAGGGAGATAAATGGCTCGAGATACAAAAAACGCATTTTAGAAAATGCATTTTTGCCCTTAAGGGTCGAATTACGAAAAATTCCTTTCTTAAAATATAATGTTACCATGGCGGAGACCTTATTCTTTAATATGATACCTCATTTATCTATATCGGTTAGATATTAAGGGAGATAAATCGCTCGTGACACAAAAACGCATTGCAAAAATATTGATACTTTTGCCCTTTAAGGGTCGAATTCCGAAAAATTTCTGGCTTAATATATGACGTCACTAAAGCGGAGATCTTAATCTTTAAAACGATACTTCATAAAACGGTTTCAGATAGGTATCCAGGGAGATAACTGACTCGTAACACAGAAAACAGCATTTTAGAAAAATTTACATTTTTGCCCTTTAAGGGTCGAATTCCGAAAACTTTCTTGCTTAAAATACGATTTAACAAAGTGGAGACCATAAGCTTTAAAATGACACCTCATTCATTGATTTCGGTTAAGTATGAAGGAAGAAATAGGCTTGTGACAAAAAAATACCTTATAGAAATAATATATATGATGATGATATTTGATTGAATAATTTCGTTATAGAGTCCACAATGAAAGTAGTAGTTATAAATCTTGATGGATTCCACAACCACAAACTTATCAGATATGTGCCAAAGTGCAGTGGAAGAAAATTTTATTCCTCATCATTAGCAATGAACAGCTATTAGTATGATGAATATAAAATTAATAAATTAATAACAGTAAAGGTAAGAAGCAAGCCTTAAAATAATTTAACCTCATTTAAAAAAACTAAAAAAAATTACTGGGTAGGCATAAAATAAGTTAAGGTGTAAAAAATGGTTTGGGTAACCTTATCTGCCGGTTGCCGTAGGTGTAGTGTTTCTTAAATTATTAAAATTATTTAAATTTTTGCTAAGCTCCTTGTATTGTTCTCATCACTAAACAACTGTCAATCACGATGAACGGCAACAGGAAACAGTTTATACCGCTAATCTACGTCATCCAATGGCAGCCCATGCTATCTCACCTTACTGTAACAATCTCACCTATTTCACAGTGAGAGTTGTCAGATATTTCATGACACTACTATCCTTTCAGAACTCCATAGATGGGCCTACCAACACATCCTAGACAACAGGCATCATTCTGGCCCCAAATTCTGTTAAGACACCACCTGTTAACCAGTTGTTATGAATATGCAATTATTTTATTTCTTCAAACAGATGTAATACATACTGTCTAGAAAATTTATTCATTTTATTTTACTTTGAATGTTCATTGCAGAAATTATACTTTCCCACATTTATCGTTGGTCAATTCCCACTCCTCCTCACTATTGAAATCCCCACCACTGTCTCATATTTGGCCATATGTACACAACTTCTCCCTTGCCATTTTCTCATCTCTTATATTACCGGTACTCATTTTTTTTTCTGTGTTTGTCCTGTCTTTCTGTCTTTATCTGTGGTAATTTTCCTTATCATTCCCGAGATTCATGTGCAAGGATGAAAAAAACTTCATGAAGGCTTTTATTTATGCAGCAGATCCCTCTACTAATAAAGAAAAATACACGAACTCCACCTGCAGCAGCTACTAGGTGGATTGAGTAACTTAGAGTAGTTGCTGTTGCCAGTCCCAAGTCCACATACAGGAGGAGGGTGGCTAAAAACCATAAAAGATTAGGCAAGAAAACAACTTGAGGCAACCTGTATGGCTCATTACCATAGTTGTAATACTGTGATCAACAAAGAGTTGTCTACCCACACTTTCAACTTAAGTCTGCTACCAAAGCAACTACCCCAGGTCATAGTAAATACACTAGGTTTTCTAGGTCTTTGGATTTAGAGCACTGAGAACATCATGTGGGAATGTATCAGAGCTTTCCAAATTTCTTCGCATAAATGCAAATATTTTATGGCAATTTGAACATCAATACACTTCTCAAAAATGGAAAACTTAAAGAACTAACAGAAACATTATACAAATTCAAAATCCAAATTCTTGCCCTTCACGAAACAAAGCACACGAATGAAAATCAATTTGAATCAGGAAATTACAGAATCTTCAAAGGAAAATCGGCAATCTCAATCCCTAACAAACACAGCCAACATTAAACTCAACAATTACATTTGAAACTATGGGAAATGATACTTGGATAACACTCCACCTAATGCAGCAAAGAATTTAGAAATTAATTTAAATAAATTATGATGATCAGTGAAAGATGTAGAATGTTTAAGTTGTACACAATTATTTTCAAAACATATTTGTTTTTACAGGTGAAAGTAAATGGAAAAATTTAAAAAAGTAATAAAAAATGATAATGTCAAAGAGATGAGTGAACTTTCTCCTTTAAATAATAAAAATAAAGCAATATGTGAAAAAGGGAACAGTACTGAATTGATCGTTTACACTTCCTATTAAGAAGCTTTTGTTTCCCATCAAATCCACTGAAATAATATTTTATTGCAATGGAAAGCACATAAGCCAGGAGAAATTGAATACAGTTTTAGAAAAATTTAATATTCAAACTACTATAATTACACTATAATAATAAATCTCTTTAAAAATTATTTCACTATATAGTAATGGAAGAGAAAGGCTTGTATGGATCACTCCATTGAATATAGCAATTAATGACTATGCAAATTTTTTATGAAGTCTTACCTGCTTTGGGCTCCTCTATGTAAAAGACGACATCACCTTCACTGTCACGTCGTGTGTTTCCCTCGAGGGCATTACTTGGAACCTCCATTCTGTTTTTGATTTTCTGCGCTTCAGCACACTTGCCTTCTTCGCCACCTGGATGATGAGAGACTGTGGACGTGTTCAGTTAGCGAATATAACACCAAGGGATCCACAGGATATGACAGGGTGGAAAAGAACAAACAAGCAATGAAACAAGGAAGATCTACTGGATCAGGAAATAAGACTTCCTTCTTTTTCCAGAGGTATTAAATTCTAAAAATATAAATTCATAAAACTGGAACAATAGAACATATGTTCTAAAAACCTATATTATTAACTAATAGCGATGGAGCATATGACCTCGTGGCAATTTCGCTACACACCAACTTTTGCATCAATGAATTGATACTTTAAATTATTTCAATGTTTGAGGTAACTTTTTCAGTATGCTAAATCCCTGATTATTTATTTGAAGCTCTGACTCCATTAGCCACAAAAGAAAATTTTCTCATGCTTGACATCAAATGCTTATTTACAGTCATAGACATCTCATCCCATATTCATCTAAGCCTAACAAGCTACAAAACAACTGTACATTCATTTACTTTCACTATTAACTTTTGTAAACATAAATTTACTTTCTTTTTAAATCATAATAAAGTTCATTGTCAAATTATATCGTAAAATATATAGTTATGCATTATTAATTCATGCAATTTTTAATTTATGCCATTCTTTCCATTGTTCCATCAATCAAATACTCCTTAATTGTGGAAAAGGCTTTCTGACATAGATAATCTTTCTAGCTTATGTCTGAACTATTCCTCATTGTATTCATTGATCTCCAGAATAAGAAGAGCATTTTTCGAGTTAAGGAATTAACATGTGCAAACTAAATTAGGACTTATCATGTGTTCCATAGTAAAGTATGTTCTTCATTCTTTTTTACAACATTCTTGGTGAGTGTAAGTAGTACAGTCTTATTTACGTATACACTGTGAAATATCACAAACTATTTTGGTTTAAAACCTTATTTACGTCTGTAGGATTCTGTCATTTGGCAAGGGCATGGTGCACACACCGCAGCCTGCTGCATGACTAGCTGTTTAATAGGAAATACGGTGGGGGAGGAGAGGTGGAGTGCACTACTGTAAATATATATATATATAACAAAAATGAGCAGGTAAATGCTTTAAGACGATAAACTAAGGAAGGATAGGAAATACGACCCAACACTTACCACAGATGAATGCGTTGGGAATGATGAACATAAAAGAGATGAATACAAGAAAACAAATATGGAATTTCTTGTGTTCATCTCTTTTATGTTCATCATTCCCAGCCGCCTTCACCTGTGGTAAGAGTTGGGTCATATTACCCTATCCTTCCTTAGGTGTGAGTGAGTGTGTATGTACAATAATCACAAGTAATGGCAAAACGTAGATATGCATAAATGTAAAAATATTGAATTAAAGTAGGAATAAAAAAAAAAAACTAATAAATTTCTGAATTTTACACACACACACACACACACTTACATATATATATATATATATATATATAGAGTCTCCTGTTCACAAAGGGCTTGTCCCGAAAATTTCTTTATCAGTTGTATTTTTTTCTTTTCTGTGTGTTTGCACCCCACATCCATCATCTGAAGGTAAGTGGTGGCTCATTTCCCTATCTTAACCTAATTCCTTTTCACTACTTAGCGTCTTTGATTTCATTGTTTACTATATATAAAAATAGACGTTTTGTCCCAACAACCCTGCAGCCACTGCTATGTAGTGCAGACCACTGACATTTGTGTGTGGTAGTAGTATGGAGCTTCCCATCATGCACAATGTTGGTCAAATGCCAGTAGCTGTGGGGGTGTGGGAGATATGATGGTTGAAAGTGGTCGATTTGGACATTTTCATATTTTGACCAAAACGTGAGTCCCTATATTTCTCTTTGCTGCCACAACTACATAGTACAGGCTTTTGTGTGTGCTAGAAGCATCGAGTCATCTATCATGCACAATGTTGGCCAAATATCAGTAGCTTGAAAGTGGTCAACCTGGGGCACTTTTGTGTTTAACCAAAGATGCGTGTGTCTCTCTATTTCACTTTAAGCCAAAACTACCTAACACAGGCCATGGCTTTTGTGTATAGTAGCAGCAAAGAGTCATCCATCATGCACAACACTGGCTGAATGTCAGTAGCTGTAGGGGTATGGGAGATATGGTGGTTGAAAGTGGTTGATCAAGGACATTTTCATATTTCGCCCAATATCTTTCACTTTGCTGTCACAACCAGATAGCAGAGACCACTGGTGTTTGTATGTGGCAGTGACCTCAAGTCTCCCATCATGCACTATGGTGGTTAGATGTCAATAGCTATGGAGGTGTGGGAGGTATGGTGGTTTAAAGTGGTTGACCCAGGGCATTTTCATATTTCTACCAAAAATGAGTGTCTATATTTCACCTTGCAGCCAGAACTACCAAGCACAGACAACTGAAATTTGTGTGTCATAGTAGCATGGAGTCTTCCATTGTGCACTATGGTGATTGCATGTCAGTACGTGTAGGGGTGTTGTAGATATTGTAGTAGAAAAATGGCCAACCTGATGTCAAAATAGATGTGTGTCCCAATATTTCATTCTGCATCAAACTACATAGCACAGTCCATTGGTGTTTTTGTATAGTAGTAAATCAAATCAGCCATTGTGCACTACGGCAATTGCATGCCAGTAGCTGTGCGGATGTGGGAGATATGGTGGCTGAAAGTGGTCGACTAGGGACTTTTTGTATATCGACCAAAGACATGTGTCCCTATATTTCACTGTACTGCCACAATTATATAGTACAGACCACTGGTGTTTGTGTGTGGCAGTAGCCTCAAGTCTCCCATTGTGCAGTATGGTGGTTACATGTTGGTAGCTGTGGGGGTGTGGCAAATATGAAGGTTGAAAGTAGTCGACTGAGGGCATTTTCATATTTTGACAAAGACCCCATATTTAACTTTTCTTCTTAAGTTCCCTTCTCCTATTGGATGTTGGTGGTCCACATTACAGCATGGAAAGCCTCATCTGATGTACAGTTGTACCATCTCCGAATGTCCTTCAACCACAAATTCCTTCTCTTTCCAACAGATCTTTTTCCCTGTTTCTTCCCTTCAATGATGAGTTGCAGTAGCTGGTACCTCTTGCATCTCATAATGTGTTCTAGATAATGGGCTTTCCTTTGTTTCATAGTGAGTAGCAGTTCTTTTTGTTTCTCCATTCGATGAAGTACTTCTACATTTGAGATTTTCAGCACCCAAGATATGCGTAAGAGATGACGATACAAATACATTTCAAAAGCTTCAATTTTTTCTCTATATTTTGGTATAAGGTTCAGCTATTACACCCATAAAGAAAAATGGAGAAAACGTAGCAGTGAATCATTAGAATTCTCAATTGCCAACTGAGAACCAATCTTATGCAAAAATTTCTACCGCCAATAAATTGTCTCCAGGTCTGTTCTATTCTTGATTTAATTTATTTCTTGCCATCACAGTGCCTAAGTATTTGAAGGAGGATACTTGCTCAGTCTTATTTACTTTTATTGATAGGGTTACCTGCATTTTCCTCTTACAGAAGACTACAGCTTTGGTCTTGCAAGGGTTGACAAGCATACTGAAATCTTCACTGTGCTGGACTAAATTGTCTATCATGCACTGGAGTGCAGATAGATCACTAGCTATGACAATAGTGTCATCTGTGCACCTGATATTATTGATCACTTTTCCATTTATAAGTACCCACCACTGTTTTGGTATTCCAACACTTCACTGAATATTACCTTGGAATAAATGTTGAACAAGAGGCGAGATAGTACACAACCCTGGCAAACACCTTTCCTAATTGCAGTCGCTTCTGATGTCCCTTGGTCAGTTTTGACATCTCCAGTTTGATTCCAATACAGTATGCTGCTAATGTATAAATCATTTTGAACAATACCAGTTGATCTCAATATCTTTACCATTTTTTCATGTCTCACACAGTTAAAGGCTTTTTTATAGTTAATGAAACAGGTATACACATAAACATTCATGTTTCTGCACCTCTGCATTAACACACATAAGGAAAGGATGCTCCACATGTGCCAAGCCCATTTTGGAAGCCAAAATGGGTCCATCCATATGAGATTCACACTTCTTTTAAATATGGGTGTGTATGATTCTCAGGAATATTTTCAGTACATGTGACATTGGATTGATCATGCGATACTCATCACATTGTGAGGTGTGCTCTTCTTCAGCAGTGGTATGAAAGTTAATACCAGCCAGTCGTAAGGTATCTTTCCTGATGCATAAATAACACTGAACAATGATGATTTAACTTTGCAGCAAATAAATACCCTGTGCAGATAACTTGTGTTTATGTGGGGTATTAGCCTTGAGTCTCCCATCATGCATATGGTGGTTGGATGTTGGTAGCTATCAATTAAATTTTTTTACAAAGACAAATGAAGTTGTGGGCACCAGCTAGTTATTAATAAATAAACAATAAGTGATGAGTTATTGGCAAGTTCTTATCAGTGATTTAGGCCAGGAGGATGTCTGTTATCCAAGATATTTTGGTACACAAGTTCCAATCTCCAAAGCTCAGATGCATTGGTGGTTTCTTTCCCTATAAAGCAATCGTTGAGGCTATTAGAGCTATGGGTGTTGGCATGTCTGCTAGTGGAAGATATAGGTTGTGTATGTGGACTTTTTGTCTGTATTCATTTATTGTGTCTGATGGTCGTTTTGTGATGAGGCCTATGTATAAGCTAGTGCAGTGGCAGAATGTTAGTAGATGTATAAGGTGCTTTGTGGAATAAATAGCATGTACAATGATGGGGAAGGTTTCCCCTGTTGTGAGATTGGAATAGGTTGTGGCAGGTGGGGACATGCTGAAGGTTTTTGCAGCATGGTCTGTTGCATTGGAAAGATTTATGTGGAAGTTTTGGAGAATGTGAAGAAGGGTATTTGTAGGCCAAGATGTTTGTAAGGTTGAGTAATGTGCTACCACAGTGGGTAGAATTTTGGGGAGAAGTGTGTGCATATCTGGAAAGAAGGGAAGGAAGACATGTCTGTGTTGCAATAATTGGTTGAGGGACTCAAGTTTTTGTACAAGATCTGTAGGGTAACAGCTGGAAATGAGGGCTTGACATGTGTTTTGAGAGTATTGGGGAGGGATTCAATACCTGAACAGATGAATCTGTCATGGAAGGCAAGGCTGGAAGAGAATGAATATTTAGTGTGGAATGGATGGCAACTGTCGAAATGTGGATATTGCTGCAGGCCAGTGGGTTTGATGTGGACAGAGGTACGAAGGGCACCTTGCTGTAGAACAATATACTAATTGAGCAACATTTCAAGTATGCCTGGCATCATATTACTTACTCTTTAATACAGCAAAATTTAAATCCCTTATTAGTATTTCATAGTCATAACTAATACATAGGGATTCAAGCATCTCAAATAAATTTTTGTAGAATATTTCCAAATTGTCTACGGGTGACCATATATTCCCACCATGACAACTTCTTTATACCATATTCACATTCAAATACAACTTATCTCCCAGTGTTTATCGGACAATAATTGTGGTTTTATTTTAAATGATGAGTTGCAAAAAATCAGTTCTACCACCAACTGAACAAAGTTCTCACCAGTAAAATGGCTACAATAGAAATATGTGCAAAAATATGTGCACTGGCTGTCTATACAATTGAAAATATATCCGATTACAGACACGTCCCTCCCAGCCAACACACCACTCCTATAAAAAATACACCATCTCCTCTTCTGGTTACCAAAACACCACGTATAACCAACATTTTAAATCTCTCTTATCCTCTCTACCAGCAACCCCACAAGTCACTGCCACATCTAGGGACATACCACAACAGTCTTTGGTTAAACCTCTCATACATTTCTCTGTCTGAAAATCAAACCTCTGTTCTATCCGACGGACACTATTCCCACCAACTC
>JARYHS010013630.1:187007166-187161391 GCA_031002005.1 Vandiemenella viatica
AGTCGATCAAGTTGGAATTGTTCCATAAACTGCCATGGCAGAATTATTTGCCGTTTCTTGTTTATCAACTGCATCACTAAATTAAAGATGACAATAAAATGAGTTTAGGAGACAAGAAAAGATAAGGAACAAATTTGGATCCATCCAGACGAGATAGAAAATCGAAAATGTTTCAAACTAAAACTGATAAATTCAAGGGTACGGAGGAGCAATGTACAAAGGCCAAGATCCTCAGAGAAAGGACGAAAAAATTCTGGAAGTGGAATAACAGGCGAACCAGTAAACCAACTGCTTCCCGAGGTGCGAACAGGGCGAAATCGAACAAGAAGAACGATTCTCATAATCTTAATTTTGTATTGCTGTACATGTTCCACTTGTAGTTTACATAGCGATGCAGTTGGAACTTCAACCTAAACAATGACAACAGAAGTGTAGAAACAATGAAATTAAAAATGAATTAGAAATCCAAAATCCTTATGCTGTACCGCGTAAAATTAGTTTTATTCCTGAATCATTACCGTGTTAAATGGTCCAGAAGTTATTTAGCACGGTAAATATGGAACTACTTCCATAGACATGAAGTAATAATTTCAGTAACATGGCGCTTATAAAAACAGCTTAAATTATTTATAAAAATAAATTTCACCGTGAATTTTGTTGTAAAAAAGTGTGTCTATTATCATTCTGGTCCTGGCTGCTTTTCGGATTAACCACAATCTAAAAATAAAAAACAAAAGGTTAATTATGAATATAAGGTGGGGAAAGAATTGCTTGCTGAAGACTTGAAATGTAAATATGTTGGAATTACTTTTGATAACAAACTTAACTGGGCAGGACACATTGGATTGTTAGGAAAAGGTTTCAAAGTTCTGCACTTGTTGGAGAGAGTGATGAGAGGATGTACGAGAGAAGTCAAGGAATTGGGTTACAAAACTTTGGTCAGACCATTGCTCGAATATGGTAGTGTAGTATGGGACCCTCATTTTACGTATCAAATACAGGAGTTGGAGAGGGTGCAAAAAAGGGCTGCTAGATTTGTTTCTGGAAATTATCGCAGAATGCAATCAGTGACGGATATGATAAAGGAGCTGGAATGGGATTCATTTCAAGACAGGAGGAGGATGAGGAGGGTCATGGGAGTGTACAGGGCATATACTGGCAATGAGGCATGGAAAGATATTGCAATAGGTATGAAAAGTAGTGCATGGACGGGAAAAGATGACCATGACCACAAGCTGGCATTCGATTTCAGGCACAAGGGTGTGGGATGATTCTCTTTTTTAGGTAAGGGTGTCAGGGATTGGAATGAGTTACCAAGAGAAATGATGAATAATTTACCGAAAACTTTGAAAGAATTTAAAGATAAAATTTGTAGAGGGCAAATGTAGGTAGGTGCAGGATAGGGGGGATGATGGGTGTGTAGGGAAATTGCCACCGGAGCCTGTGCTCCATTGCAATTAAATTAAATTAAATAAATTAAACATTGCCGGTGGAAAATTATAGCTTCTATGACCGCGTATGAATACATTCACTGTTTCGCGATCTAAATTTGACCCATTGGAACTATTTCTTTGGGCTGATATAGTGAAATAAAAAGCAAGTAACAATTAATAAGTTAACTTAAACGCAATATGTACTTTTATTTCAGTGTTTTGGCAATTCATTTCTTCGACTTTACTGTAACAATGACAGGGAATATAACGGAAACATTTACATCGAATATAAATATACTGAAACTCCGTGATAAATGATGTGTTGGACGCAGTATTATAGAATTATTTCATCACTAACTAAATATAATTGTTATTAACACTCATAACACTCATAACCTTGAAAATGATGTATTGCAGATGTTTTTTTAGCTTACTGTAACAGTGGTGTCTCTGGACAGAAGGTATAAGAAAACATTTACATCGAATTATAAATAAACAGAAAGCATCTGATCATTAATATGTCCATTAACACGAAATACACACTTTTCTTTCAGTTTTCTGATAATTCCTTTCTTCACGAATGCTTAGCTAAATAGAACTGTTATTTAATAAAGTGTATAACATCGAGTAACATCTCTGGTCGTTGTTAGTTCGCCAACGAAGGCGGGGAGCATGACGTCGCAGCGTGACGGACGTAGCTGCACAATCATGAAGCTTAATTTTGTATTAGTAATGATCATAGGTTCTACAAACAATTAAATTTGCGGACTTTCTTTATTCCTCAGCTGGCTAATGTCATATCAAAACATAATATAAGCTATGACTAACGAGGCATACACTATCAATATGCGAAGTTTAATTGAAGTACGTTTTTGTTTTTTACTTGATCCGTGCACCGACACAAAATAATTAAAAACTTTATAGGTTTGTCCACTCTATCATCGGTAAGTATGGTACCGATCGGGATAAAAGAAAGCTTATACATCAGCCTACACGCAGTGTCGCTGAAACCAGCTCATCAGTTATTCCATAATGTCTGCAAAGACAGACAAAGATTCCAAAATTCACAGATTTTGCCTCTGTATCGTCGAGAACTGTGCTACTAACTGAGATAAAAAGTAACCTATATGTTAACCAACGACATAAACTACCAAAAATACGTCTCTCTGGTTTATACTGCATTGTCAGAAGTGGAATTCTTCCTTCATCTACCGGTATTCTTTCAGTATTCTGTCTCCATAAATCTCTGTATTTGTCTATCCTATCGCTTATATTGTGTATACCAAGTTCTTCCGAAATTACTTCATTTAATTTAATTTTTATTTATTACGATTGAGCGCTTGCTACACACCCATTTTTCACCGTTCCTTTTCCCCCTCTTCACCCTCCACCTGTCTTCCAATGAAGACGATTTCAGAACCTTTGTCATATCAGACAATAATTGTGCTATACGTTAATTTCCAGAGACAAATCTAGCAGCCCTTCTTTACAACCCATCCAACTCCAATATCTGATGCACAAAATGTGGGTCCCATACTACGCTACCATATTCAGACAATGTCTGATCAAATTTTTGTAACCCAGTTCACTTACTTCTCTGGTCTATCCCCTCATCACTCTCTCCAACAAGTGAAAGATTTTGAAACCTTTTTCTATTTCCTATCCAATGTGTCATCTCCAGTTGAGTTTGGTACCAAATGTTATACCGAGGTATTTACACTTAAAGTCTTCCTCAAGCAATGTAAATGTCTTAGCGCTATAGAATGCAAAGTCTTGTATTACGCATATGTCGTTTTCTATGCTAGATGTCCGCGAATCACAACGCGCAGATCTTATTACATGTTTTGTTTCTGTTTTGCATGTGTTCTTCTTTTTCTTCTTGAAAAATACTAATAATATTGGTGAAGGGAAGCTCTTTCGTCATAGACAGATCCTTTCACTTCTGTCTGTGGGTTTCTTAAAACTTCCTTAGCAGCAATCATGGTCTGGAAAGTTTAAAATTTAAACAGTTTACGCGGCAGCGTAACCAATCTGTTTCATAGGTGTTGCGGTTATTTCTAAAAGTGTGAAATTTATTTTGTGTTTCACGGATTAATAACAGACCATAATGCTTGTCAAATATCGGCATGCTATAAATGAGAATGTTATAGTATTTCTTATTCTAAAGATATTGCTGGACAATGGCCGAAGTATTTGTTTCGACATCATTACTTTCAAAGGTTGTCGCACGTATATAAAAAAGTTTCTTTAATTTTTATGGTACGTGTTTTGGTACTTTCTTCTAAGTATCACCAACAAAGAATACCTGTTCCAAAATTGTTGTGAGATAGTTTGGTGTCTTCTGTAACCAAACTTTGTCTTATGGTGTTAACGTCAAAGAGATGAATTAAATCAGTACTAAAACCAAGAAAATTACATAAACTGTAGCATTTACGTTAAAAACATTCAATTTAGCAGCCACTGCAAAAAAAGGTTTGTAAAAATTATAGTAAACTGGGAACTGTTGATACTGTGCTTGTTTTTTGCGTTGGTGTAAACGGGTTATTAAAAAGTGAGTTAATTTTACGGCATGTGATGTTTAATGTTGCATCTGGGAGATTACTTTCAAACCGAAATATTAAATTATATAAATGACTGACTTGCTATAACATTAATGATACAAACTTTTTTTTTGTAATGTTCGACATTAAAAGATAATTATAGCTGGTAAAAAATCATCTATGGATTACCTGCTTATTGGTTATGCTATCTTTGCTTTCCTGGGTTTCTTATCTTTACAGAAGTAGTGTGTGTACGTTTGAAATAAATGTCAAGCTCTAAAATTTCGAAATATTTTTCTAAATAGTTAATAGGTAGCTGCTAAAATCGTGAAGTGAATAATTCCAACGAAACAGTGAACATTATAACAATCTCAACAAGTGCATATAATATTCCATACAGTCTCGTAATTAATTAACAACTATGGCAGACGCTGAAGACAAATTAGACGAAGATTACATGTTTTACTTGTCTTTCACTTCATCATATCTGGGCAAGTTGCAGGGTGATAAAGACCAGGAACTGTGTCAGGTAATGTAACGTTTCTTTATATAAGTTTCAAAGGTATTATTTGACCACTAAGCATGTTTGTACATTATGTGTCAGCTGTGGAGATATTTTTCAAGGTTAATGTAAGAAATGTCTGGTAATGTTGCACCCTGTGGGTAGTACAATTTTTTGCAGCAGTAACTAGATCTCATACTAAGCGGTGGTAACTCAACTACACACAGCAGAGATTCTGCAGATTTACTTGGTCTGAGCATTTTCTTGTTTTTGATTCACATAATGAATAAATGTAATTTACAAGCAGTGATCGGATTTAAACTAATTTATGTAAAAACATAGTGTTAAACATTTCCTCGAGAAAAAAAAAAATTCGTTCTGCCATGGATGTGTTTGTACGTCAAAACTGCACTTCTTTCTCAACAACACTAAAATCTGCACTCCATTTACGATCCATTTTGGGTGGGGTAGTATATTATCCACTAGCGAAAAACTGTTACTGACCTGTTGAAATTTGGATTAACTGCTTCCTTATAATATCCTCTTCACGTTTTGACTATATTATAAGGAAGCAGTTAATCCAAATTTCAACAGGTCAGTAACAGTTTTTTCGCTGGTGGAGAATATTCTACCCCACCCATCTTTTTTCATGATTAAATTTCTTCACAAAAGTTTCTTCTAAATCTTTCAAGAAATTCAGATAGTTCTGCTTTTAATTTGCAAGAAAGTTTCAAAACGCGTTTCTCCTCCCATGGATGTCCTTTACTCAGGGTGCAGAACCACTGAAACATACTAGTAGTACTTCTACCAACGTCAGCATTTATTAGTATCATTAGGCGGTAAATTCAAATTATAATTTAAAATGGAGGAACCATTGCATGCAGTATGATTGTGTATTAAGTGATAGCAATATTTCAGTATTGTTCAAAATTTATTGCGTTGATTTGCAGTAACAGGAGCTGGTGTTAGCACTTGAAATATCACGGGGCAAATTATTAACATTAAGGCTCTTCGTCCACTGGTGCAACGTGACTGCGACCCAACTAAAAGAAATATTGCATGAGCGTCAGACAGGAGTCGCTTTAGAGTCTGACCCTTGCTATTGCACAGTTCTCGTCCACCGGCGTAAATGCAATGCAACCTGCGTTCAACTCCGGAGCTACCAACTTAGATGATACTGGGTTGTCAGCTGCGTAGCCAACGCTCGTGCGAGTCTGACGATTCAGTATATATTCAGTCCTCAGTTCAGTTAAAATTATGGCAAACTGCGATCAGGTGGTTTGCATTAACCTAGTGAAAGCAGCAAAAACATCGATGTATAATATATAACAATACTTTGATTTGCAAATAGATATGCAAATGGAGACTTTGATTGTTCAAGCAAGGCTTGGAAAGTTGCAGACAAAGAAATTGATACGAGTGGTAAGCGCAATACATTAGGAATAATAATTATTATTCTGAGTACTTTGCATAGTCCTTATGGGCTTATCCGCAAATAATAATAAATAATAATTATTATTATGTATTGTGTGTAATGTACAGCAGCTTAAAACATCTCTGGCTATAGTAGGTGATAGTCATTAGCGTGTGTAAATATTGTTCCAACTTATGACTACAGCAAGTATCTTTTTCTTATTTGTTAGCGGAAAAAGCAGCCTATTGAAATACCAAATTAATTAAAAATTATATACAGCACATATTGTTTCAATTAACTTAAGTTGGTTTTGCCAGAAATAAAGGAGATGTATGAGTTAGTATCTAGACAATGTTATTTTGTAATTCAATATTATTCAGACAATATTTCAATCGCCAAGTTAATGCCACATTTGATGTTAGGAAACATTGGATTAAATAGTTTTGCAGCAGGGCTTGATGTGTCAGCGACGTTATTCGCTAGTATTGAATGTAGAAGGCCAAATTCATCTTGATCGTTGTCGTATTTACTGACTGCATATGCTTTTCATTCTCTCTTCCTAATGAAGTTGTGCAGTGCACTTACAGGTCTCACGATGTGGATCACTGATGACATTCTATTGCAACTTGTTGCATTCAGTAAATTTGGGAACTTTTAGTTCATTATGCCAAAAACACGTTCCACCCTTTTCCGACCCCGGCTCAATCTGTGGTTGAAAATACGGGTGGTGTCGTTCAATATTCTTTCAGGAAATGGTCGCATGAGATTTTTCTGGAGGGAAATGATTTATTAACAACAGAATGGGAACTGTGATTCTGTATTGTCATGAGGTAAATGTACATGGTTCAGATACATCGAGTTTATTTTTGTTTATTATTGTTTGTTGGATTTTATTCCAACTTTTGCTAAAATAAATCCTTAAGCGTAGATTATAATAATTACAAATACATCGTACTTCATAATAAGTAGTAGTCTTTCTTCCACTGTTACACATCTCCTCCTGTTTGTGTCCCAATTTATTATTACTGAGAGAAGTTTCTTGAACAATTGTTTTTGAGTTATTGCACTAGCGCAAAAGCCGAACATGTTTGATTTTATCGAAAGAAAGGACGAAAGCAAACATTCAGCTTTCTTTGAAGTCGTCTTAAGAACCAGTACACAATAACAACATTACGATTGCAAACCGCACAGTTTGTCATTCTAGAGCAGACTGAAGCTGCTGAGTTGATCCTAAGTCGCAGGAGAGTTGAGAGAGGACGAAGAACGCGCAAAGCAACTGCTATACAATTGTGGTAACCAAGTTGCAGTTGCAGTTGCGTTGCGTTGCATTAGTAGACGAGGGTCCTAAGTATATATGTAAATCCCGATAACAGGAAAAACATACTGGCTTTTGGATCTACTCATGCCTTCGGCGTTAAGTTAGCAAATGTTTAGTTAAGTACCAATTTTCCTTGTATAGAACTTTGAATCCTTATAAGGACTCTTAGGTATGTAGTTAATGTCTTGGCCATGAGACCCAGAAAGGCAGTAGAGTGGCATCTGGTCGCTGTCACCCATTTAGCACCATCCAGGGAGCATTTGTAGGTTAAGATATGCTACGGGAAGCTGATGCAAATATATTAAAAACAGAAACCTCTGCTTTCGTTTACTCTTCAGCTGAATACTGTTCTAGTGTGTGACTCGACAGATTTCACTCCTAGATGGTGGACGTTCAGCTTAGCCATCCCATGCATATAGTAACCAGCACAATCCTGTCTACATGCGTCTTGTGGCTGCTGGTGCTCGGTAACACTCTACTTCCTCGTATCAGAAGGAAAAAGGTCCTTACTCAACTGTGGTGAGAGAATGTTGAATAATGAGGTGCTTCCCGTATAGGGGAATGTAAGGCAACTGAAAACACGGCTAAAGTCTCGCCACCCAGCCTGGAAAACTGCTATGACTTTAACATCCAACTCCTATATGTTATAGGTAGGCTATACAGGGTGTTTGAAAAAGAACTCCCTAGTTTTAATGTGTCATAGAATCTGTAAAAAGTGATATACACTATTCTAGTTTGTGGTGTTTGATTAAGCAACACTCTAAGTTTTGCCGCCAAGCAGTTGGCAGACCTGCTTGACCTTGAGACGGCGCCAGGGAACAGTTCCCTCAGTTGTGTTCGGGCGTGCAGTGCGGTGCAATGTTTACTCCACAACAAAAAGCGCAGTGTGTTATTTGGTTAGTGCAAACTGAGTCTGTTATAACAGTCCAACGTAATTTTAGACGTCAGTATGGTGGTGAACCTCCTACACCAAAAACTATCCGTCAATGGCTAAATTATTTCAAGGAAACCGGTAATGTTTTAAAAGCGAAATCACCCGGTAGGCCATTGTGCCTGTGGTGCCGTTTGTCTTTTGGTCCAGGCCGCATTTCAACCTAACCACAACCCGTAGTAAGAAAACAAAACATCAATTGTGCATATCCGACCTGTGTTTCTTTGTGGCTATGGCGATTTTTTTTTGTCCAGGTCACATCTCAAATTGACCACCTCAATTTTGAGACAGTAAATCTCGAGAACTAAGCGAAATATAGAAAAAGATTATTCTTCAGTTCCGATTTGTCTCGTCGAGTTACCTAAGAACCCATCATCGACTTACGTCCCCACACTAATCGTGGAATCCCCAGAGCGATTTCTCTTTGGGTGGATGTACCTTACTCGAAGTCACACAAATTGTCATGCTCATTGCGCAAGATTGCCCACGCTGCGCCTTTCCTGGATGTTTGGAAAGTTTATAGTTACACTATGTTGTTAATTGCGTCTCATTTTGTGAGCTAATTTCCATAAATGACATGTATCCATTAAACACTAATAAATAAGTACGAGGGTGACCCAGAAACTAATGCACCACAGTTTTTTTTCTTCAACAATTATTTATTGAACACAATTAAACTTATACACAAGAAAGAATTATGTTTCTTCTACACTTCCTATTATTCCACGTAATCTGCTTCCCGTTCTATGGCCTTCCTCCAGCGAGACACAAGAGCATTTATGCCCTGGCGGTACCACTCCTTGTTCTGTTCAAGAAGCCATTCCTTCAAACTTTGCGAATCACTATTGTCATCCTCAAAATGTCTCCACGAATGGTATTCTTCAATGGCCCAAACAAGTGAAAGTCCGAGGGCTGTAGGTTGGATGAGGTAACACTGTCAAAGCCTGTTTGGTGATGTATTCCAACGTCCTCAAACTTGTGTGAGGGCGTGCGTTATCATGTTGAAGCAAATAATCACCTGGGTTGTTATGGACAACCCAAATCTGGATGCCCGGACGGGATGTCTTTTTCTGAGAATTTTGTATTCCTCCGTAAAACGGCGCGGAACCCATCATGAACAATTTTTTGAGCACTGACGATTACACCCACACTTTCTTTTGCTGATTGACAGCTCCCGCGCCAACTGCCGAGTAGTTATGCGTGGATCCTCGCGAATGAGCACATCTGCACGCTGCATCTTGTCAGGTGTTACAGCGGTGGGTGGCATTCCCGACCGCTGCAAATTTTGGAGCTCTGCAGATGGCCTCACCTTCTGTGCCCAGTGACTAGCCGTACGTCTGTCGACTGCTGATGCTCCATAAACTGTACATAAACGTTTCTGAATGTTTTCAACAGTTTCTTCTCCGCAGTGAGAAATTCGATGACGACACGCTGCTTATAATATGCATCACTCACAGACGCCATATTGAACCATTGCTGCAAGTACGCTATCTGTCGGAAGATACGGAAACTTTGCCCGCACACTCTGAAAACTTCAAAGAATTCATATCTAAGGCCCGTTTCTCACGGGTCACTCAGTGTCCGCCCACTGAATTCTTTAGACACCGGCCACCCGAATCTTTTTTTTTCTTTTATTTATGGTTTTACACATCGTCGATGTCATCATTAGAGGCGGGATGGGACTGGAAACAAAGAACGGGTAGGAATTCGGCCATGACTTTTTGAAGGAAGCATCCCGGCATTCACCTAGAGTGATTTGGGGAAACTATGGAAAACCCAAATCTGGATGCCCGGACGGGGATACTGGAATCTTAACGCGGCCACTTCAGAGGCACTCGGTGTCTCTTACGTCGCAGAAACAGCTCCCGCTTCCCTCACCGACAAAGAACGTGATTGATATGATAAGGTGGTGTCTGAGCGGCTATAGGGGAAAGCCACCGACCAGCCACAGTAGCTAGTGGCGCCAGACAACCGCTCCCTGTGAACGCTCTCATTCTGTTCTGTGTTCCGACGGTGTCTAGAGATTCAGTAGCCGGACACCAAGTGTCCAGTGTGAAATGGGTCTAAAGTTTTGCATTCGATCCAATATTGGGAGCTGGGAAAAAAAAAATTGTGTATTAGTTTCTGGGCCACCCTCGTAGTTGTTAGCATTTTAGGATATAAAAAGTACAATGTTGAAAATACAATAAAATTTCTAAAGCCACTGCGCTATTGTGAATTGGTGAAATCCTTGCATTTTCTAAATCGCATCGTTCCTCTGTCTGTAAGTTAGCTTGCTTGCTTAGAACTCGAGTGCAAAATTAACAGCAATGTCGTGTGTGAGGTGTCATCCTCGTACCATTAGTTGAAAATTTGTCATGTACACTGTAAATAATTATTAGCGTCGGCTGCAGTAAGAATATCGTTGTGTCTTCAAGCACATACTAATTACATCATAACTATTGCGGGGTAAAAAATTTCCACTTGCAACCTGATGCAAACTACTACTAACGACTGCCCAAATTTACAAGTCCCTTATTTTTCAAATTTTTTTTTAAAGTAAATTTCTTAACATATGCCGCCATAACTGTTAGATACCGATCTAATTTATATAATCACAAAACTCTTGTTAAATAATACGTAAGACAGTAGATTTTATGCGTAATTCAAACTAAACGTGACCGATTTTTGCTCGGCATCTTTCGATTTGTGTTCAATAAGTAGGTTTTTTGCGTGAAGTTTGATTAAAGTTAAACGTTTATCTTGAAGGATTCCTAGGCATATTTACTTTTTAAATGTTTTATAATTAAAAATGTAGTAAGAACTTAATGATAACGATTTTTTAGAATAAAAACTGATATTTATTACTACCCTTCAAAAAACAAATACCTTTCATTAATAAATATACTTCCACAATATTATATTACCATTCGCTGACTTTGCATCACACTGTGCGAAATATTCGCACGGGTCAGTTAGTATACAAGTTCGTTTAAAGATACTTGAAGTCTCTCATTCCTTGTGTGCAGAACAGACCAATAGAAATTGATGTTAGTTGCAGTAATACTTAGGTCCAGATGGCAATTTCCATAAAGACTATAACCAGAATTTTTACTTTCAATTCTTTTACAATTTGAGATAAATTGTAAATCACTTCTCCCGATATTTATCTCAATCTCTGTTTTCCTACCTAAGAATTAAAAACCACAAGTTTTCTTATGCTGTGTCTAACTTCTCAAGTGCTGCCTTGCACGAAAGGGTGGAGCATCACGAAGTCAGCCGAACAGGCGTGCAAAGCTTGCACCGCAAGCGGGCGGCACATCGAGCGGGGCGGCAAATCGAGTGATCGACAGTCACCGCCGGGCGATAGTTGCCACTCCATTGTCGCCGCGACGAAACTTATGTAACGGGTGACCTTTTTTTTAGCTCAACTGCTGCTTCAGGTGGTCGGCGACCGGCGACACTCGAGGTGGCAACAATGGAGGCGGTAAATAATGTTCGAAGGGGCGGCAATCTCAGATTTTTGATCTGGTTCGGAAAACTCGTAGATCCACCACTGGCTGCAGTTAGACAGGAGGTGGCATAATCGGTATTGCACAAGGGCGTTCAAACAGCTAGCACTCGTGACGTCACGTGCCAGCAAGCCCTCACTCTATATAAGTAACGTCTGTTTTGTTTCTCTGAATTTGCGTATAAATTGTTGGAACTGTGGTTTATAAATAGTGTGTTCTACATCCATGTACAA
Source organism: Vandiemenella viatica (assembly GCA_031002005.1). NCBI lineage: Eukaryota > Metazoa > Arthropoda > Insecta > Orthoptera > Morabidae > Vandiemenella > Vandiemenella viatica. Next base: position 187,019,029 of record JARYHS010013630.1, read on the forward strand.
CCACAACAATAAAAACCTCTCCAAATAAACGTAAGTGTTCCCGCATTAGCTGAAATAGGAAAAAAAAGTCGCTGCAACTTGCTCGTAGAAACCCAGACGACATTGCGACTAAGTCGCATATCATTTACTGCAGATATCATTTGCACCATAATTTTTTTTTGAGATAATGTAGTACACTGTTTATGGTGAGTATCACTAAGGTTAGGATTCTTAGGTTCGATACTCGCTTTGGAATAAGTTTTGTTATTTGTAGGCATTTTCTTTAGATCCTAGTTGCTGTTGGTAGCGCCGCATATTCTTTTTCTAAAATCCACCAAAATATTTTTTTGCGAATATTTCGCAAATTTTTCGATAGCAAGCGGATTATAAACATTTGAAACATAACTGTTAAATAATTTTCACCACACAATAAGGTCTGATGTATTAATAATACGTTTATTGAGGCACACACACTACAACATTATATCCACATGTTTTTAGTTCAACAGCCAGACAACGAATCCGCTCACGCATGTACAATTCCAAAGATACATCTCCAAAGATACATCAAGCACCAGAACATTCCTCACAGATATAAATTTACATTACTCAACACGCCTCCTTACATTTATATCTGTACTTCTATTAATTCACATTCAACATCTCTCTAAACTTTTTGAACTTACTTTACACAATGCCTTCGTAAATATGTCATTAATGTTTTCGTTAGAGTCTATTTTCACAATGTCTATTACACCATTTGTATAACACTCATTTACAAAATGATAGTGTACTTCAATATACTTGGAGTTCTTTGAAAAATTACCATACTTCGCAATATTTACTGCTCCTGGGTTATCTTCATATACTTGGACAGGTCCTTTGATATTTACATTAAAAGTTTTTAATACATCCAAAACATACTTTAGTTCAGTAACAGCTTCTGACAAGGCAATATATTCAGCAAAAGTGGAAGATTTAACGACACTTCCTTGTTTTCTAGATTTCCAAAATATTGAATTTCCAAACAATCTAATTACATACCCCGTTGTGGACTTCCGATCTACAATATCACCTGTCCAATCTGCATCAACATAGCAATCCAACGTTTTTACATTTTCATTTCTACAGAAAATTAATTTCAAATTTTTCGTTAAATACAAATACTTTAATACTCTTAATGCATACTTGTAATGAACTTTACAGTAACAATTCTGAAATCTACTTAAGTAATTAACACTGTAACTGATATCTGGTCTAGTTCCTGAACTGATGTACAAAAGAGCACCTATTAAGTTTCTGTATCTAATGTCTTGACATACTTCATTCACAGGCTCTAATTTTAAATTAACTTCCATTGGTGTACCATACAATTTTGAGTTTACAATTTTATACTTTGAGGCTAAGGAATTAATGTAATTTTCCTGACTCAAACTCATAACATTTTCTTCCAGATTGTAATCTATATTAATTCCTAAATAGGTTTTTACTTGACCCAAGTCTTTCATCTTGAATTTCTTAGACAACAGATTCTTGATTTTATCTATTTTCCTTTTACTGTTACAACAAATTAATAGATCATCAACAAATATTATTAAATAAATTATATCATCTCCATCGATCAAAGTATACAGACAATAATCGAATTCACATTTTGCAAAACCTAGATCACTCATAAATTCATCAAAACAATCATACCAAGCTCTAGGGCTTTCTCGTAAACCATACAATGCTTTATTCAATTTACAAACCCTATTAGTACCATCTTCATACCCTCTTGGCTGATTTATATAAACCTCTGATAAAACTTTACCATTAAGAAATGCAGTTTCAACATCCATTTGCTCTATAGCTAAACTATTTTGACAACAGTATGACAGTAAAAGTTTCAATGTCTGCATCTTAGCCACTGGTGAATATATATCATCCACAACTTCCTTTTGTTGAAAACCCCTTACAACTAGTCTTGCTTTATAAGTGTTATCTGATTTTTTTTGTATAAACCCACTTTACATCAAGAGCATTTACATTCTCTGGTTTCTTTACTAGTTTCCATGTTTTGTTTTGATACAAACAGTCAATCTCCTTGTCCATTGCTTGTTTCCAATACACTGACTCTTTACAATTAATCGCCTCCTCGAAATTATCTGGACTATCAGCACAACAAAAGTTTACATAAATGATATTGCTACAGACATAATCATTAAATCTATCTCGCATTTTACATTTTCTACCTGACCTAGTCAATTTACATTTATCACTGTTTAAACCTCCTTAAACATCTCCTTCTTTCCTTTCCTCATCTACAGATTCATTTTCATCACTAGAATCACTCTCTGAATCATAACCCTTTAAGTGGATAAGTTTAACATTATTCTCTACAATATCAACATGTCTTGCAACAACAATTTTATTATTCACTAATACTCTGCATCCAACTTCACTATAACCTAATAAAATTCCCATATCAGCTTTACGATCCCATTTAGACTTTCTCAATTGTTCAGGTACTCTTACAAAAACTTTACTACCATATAGCTTCAGATGTTTAACATTAGGTTTCTTTCCTAGTAAAATTTCATAGGCAGTTTTCTTTTCAATAGTATTAGCTAAAGTTCTGTTTTTAAGATAAACTGCTGTACAAACTACTTCAGGCCAGAACCTCCTATCTACTTTTGCTTCAGCTGTACCATTTAACTCATGTACATAGGGAGGGCAAACATTTAAAACAATTCCTTTTTCCTTTACAAATCGATAAACATCAGAATTTAAATATTCCTTTCCATTATCACATCTCAGTTTCTTAATAGTTTTACCTGTCAAATTTTCAATTTCATTTACATATGCAACTAGACAATCATAAACTTGACTTTTTGATTTGATAGGGTAAACACGAGCTGCTTTGCTATAATCATCTATAAAAGTTAGAAAGTATCTTTCACCATTCAAACCGAGAGTTGAGTGAGGCCCATTTAAATCAGTGTGAATAATTTCTAAGATTCCTTCTGCTTTGCTTCTATTATTTTCAAAAGGTAAATTGCGCATTTTGTTTTCAATACAAACTTTACACTTCATATATTCAGACTCTAAACTTTTAGGTAAACCAACTGCTAATTGATCTTTACACAAAGTATTTAAATAGTTGAAATTTACATGCCCTAATATGCGATGCCATCTCTCCTTTTCAGTCATAGAATCACTGTTACTCACAATATTTACATTAACATCTTCCTTAAAAATGCTACTTGTAATTTTATACAGATTACCTTCCTTCATAGCAATTGCAATTAGTCTGTTATTTCCATCAAAAACTTTTGAAACATTTCCTACAGATACAATCTTGTGCTTGTCTGTTACTTTCGCATAACTAATCAAGTTTCTACTCATGTCTTTAACATAAAATACATTTTTCATATTAATTTGAATCAATTTACCATAAACTGAAAAATAACTAACTACATTTCCTATCTTAGTTGCTTTCAAAATTTTCCCATCACCAATCTTTACCTCTACAGGCTTTTCTAAAGTTACACACACAGAAAAATACTCCTCATTATTTACATCATGGTCTGTACAACAACTATCCAATAACCAATCAATTTTAATGTTTTCTTTGTTACCTGTGTTCATTTTATTTTGCACCATCAAGCTCCTAACCTCTGTTACAAAACTGCCTGTTTCACTTTCACTTTGGTGGTATACTTCACTATGCCGATACTGGCCGTTTCTTGATCCCGTTGCACTTACACTTTCACTTTGTTGGCATTCTTGACTTCGCCGATACCGGTCGTTTCTGGATCTCTTGTGCTTACTTCCGCTTCACGGTTGATCATTGTTGTGACCTCTGAAGTTTCCACTTTGATGGTTGCTTCCTCTGCTGCTCCTTTGATACTGCCTGCTCTGATTCCATGTGCCTCTTTCATTTTCTTCATTTCGACGACGACAATCTCTCTTGAAATGTCCTCTTCTTTCGCAGCCCCAACACAATTGTTCCTGACGACTTGTACCAGATTTTCTCACACTGTGGAATGCATTTGTTTTTACAGATTAACTTTCACCTTTGTCTTTCAAGTCCATTAATCGAATTTTACTTTTAACAAATTCAACAGTTTGATCTTCTTCATTCAAAACATCGACCAAGTCACCAATGTAGCACAAACAGTCCGGCAAAGTTCTTAACATGTAGTTTAATTTTTCTTTCTCAGTCACTTTAGCCCCAGCAGCTTTCAATTCGTTTACTGTCCTTTCAAAATCAATAAAGAATGTCACTGTTTCATTGTAGTCTTTTAACTTCAATTTTTCCAGTTTGTTTCTACAAATTGTTTGGAGTGCAGTCGATTCGTTGGAGTATAATTCGTCGAACTTCATTATTTCATATGCATTCACTTTATCACTCACAAACTCATGTTGCTTATTCGTAATAACACTATAGATGTAGTTTACTGCCTTCAGATTTTCTTCTTCCCAAATTTCAGCATTATCCATACTTGTTTTCTCTCTTGAAGCCACTGTATAACATTTCTTCATCTTTAAATACATAGTTATTCTTTTCTTCCAATTTCCATAGTCCTCGCTGTCAAAGCACGGTATTACAATGTCAGCCATTATTACTTGAAATCAAACTTTCTTTTTTTTTTCAACCATTTAACCACTAAACCACGGACTGCTACCATGTTAAATAATGTTCACCACACAATAAGGTCTGATGTAATAATAATACGTTTATTGAGGCACACACATTACAACATTATATCCACATGTTTTTAGTTCAACAGCCAGACAACGACTCCGCTCACTCATGTACAATTCCAAAGATACATCTCCAAAGATACATCAAGCACCAGAACATTCCTCACAGATATAAATGTACAATACTCAACAATAACCAAAAAAGACTTCAAAATTGAAACTGGACGTTACTTGCACACCGATAAAGTTTTTTTTTTTTTTTTTTTTTTTTTTTTTTTAAAAGTGAAAATAACTTGCGCATTAAAAGTAAATACCTCCTAAATAGATGCATTTATGTCAGAAACGCAACATACAGTTGTATCGTCACGTGAAAATTCCAACAAAAAGTATTTCAAAGCGTTTCGAAATTGTTGCGAGATTACTATGAAATGTTATTGTTAAAGTAAATTCTAATATTCACCGCCGAGCAGTAGGATTTTTTTTTTTTTTTTACTGCTGTGGTAATGTATCACTGGCATGTTTCAATATTAAAAGCGGAAGGTTACCATTTTATAAAAGTTTTCTTGTATGGCAGTAATTCATATTTCGAACGTTTGCATGACGTTTTATGATTTCGTCGAATAGAAATATGAGTCTGTAAAGCATCAAACGGAAAACAAAAAAAATGTACACACGAAAAAAAACATTATCCTAATCAAGGCTCGAACATAGGATCTTCAAATTCCTATGTCAATCTTTAACCATGCAGTAACCTGGACACAATGGCATCGTTACTTATCTTCTCGTTAATAGTGAACACTAAAACATCACAGTTTCTACGTGCGATGAAGTGAACGCGGTCGGTAAGTAAATAAGCAATAAATTCAGTTTCGTTGGAAAAAATATCATTTATCTATAATTATTTATCTGCAGTTAAGAAAAATTGTCCACAACATCCAGTTATCTGACGTTATCTGTTAATCTGTAACTTCTAGTTTAAATATAAATGATTCTCGAATTGAAGTTATTACAGTTTGAAGTTCCGTAGAATAAAAGTCATCGGTAGTTTCTTTAGGTAGCCCGACAAATAATTTACGGTATTTTTTCACTGTAGGCTTCTAAAAATTGTTCTTCATTTTATATTCAACACAAAATCTCATTATTACCAAGAAATAACCATCAATAAATAATACAAGTAGCTGAAAACTTGGATAAAAGGAAACGCTCCATAAGCAGCCGTAGCGCGTACAGGTACGTGACGTCATTAAAGCGATCGCCAATCCCAGAGCGTTTATGTCACGTGACAAGAGGCAAGAAAGATATGATTTTTTTTTTTTTTAAATTAAAAACAATCCACCTTTTTTCAAATTTAACAAAAATAGCTTCCTTAATTATTATCTACGCGAATGACTACCGTTTGTAATATATTTTCAATAAATAGCCTATTTAGCAATCATTATCAGATTTACGCAAAATAGAAGACACACACCTAGAATTCGTTATGGAAATATTAACATAGAAAAAACGTCTTTTATAACAGACTTAACACTAAACGACAGTAATTTCGTGGAAACAAAATCTATTGTTTGATCAATAACTTAACGTTAATGTTATTTAAAGTAATAAAGGCAAAAAAGATATTTAAAATAATTATCGAAATATTATTTAAACATGTAAAAGGTATTGTTACTTTAGGTACGACGCTAATTGATTACGAGAGTTAACAGCAATTTTCACAACACTTTGCTGCATATAGAAATAATTAAAAAGGAATTTATCTAAAATAAAATTATCGAATTAAAGATAACATTAATATATCGTAAAACAATATGCGAGCGGAACATCGAGCAAGAGCCAGTTTACTTACTAAGGTTAATGTTTTGAGAATAACTTCACATCCGCTTTATAGTTACTAGTGATGTGCCGGATATCTGTATCCGCGGATATCCGAGGAGGAAAAAAGATCTGTATCCGTATCCGTATCCGTTACTTTTTTTAGCGGATATTTAACGGATCTTCTGTAAATAATTTCATCAAGCTCGTATATAAAATTTTAAAGATAGCTAGCAAGAAATACTTTTAACTTCCATTACAATTACTTTGTGTTTATTAAAATCTCATATCTGACACATTTATATTGCAAAAATTAATTATTTAAACATTTATTTTACTAGGTTACCAAAGGTAACTGGTAACTTACCACTGGATTAAGTTTTAAGCTATTATTTTAACTACATTGTGAGATCAGACCTCTAATCTTTGTGATTTGCTAGCTGAAATTGTTATTATGGTATTGTTAAAGTGTTTACATCAGATAAAACTTACAGAAACTTAAAAAAATAAATGTTATATTTAAAATTAAGTTTGGTAAATTGTACTTCAAAAAGAGTAACTTGACATCTTTGAAAGTCTATTACGATGAGGATCGTAAATAATTTCAGCTGCACTAAAAAACTGCTCACTTGAAATGCTTGTTGCGACTCATGTGTCCTAGACCTCCAAATTTTTTACTATTATTACTAACAGCTTTTTAAAACACCAGGTGCAGCTGATGTGCTGTACACTCAATATTATCTATGTCAGATAAAGTGCAGGCACGCTTCATGTTGGAACCCCCATTTCTTACCATGAAGTGCACATTCTGTTTGGGATTTCCTACTCTTCAAACATACTTTGAAATATTGCCGAAATCTTCGCTTTTAAAGCGATATTTTTTCTTTTAAAATATTTTGTAATATTAGGATAACAATGAAACACCTGACCAAATAGCCTACCAGATAAATGACATATAGGAAACTTTCTCAAAATACTTCAACCCGTTCTTTATTTTCGATCGTAATGTTCGCTGCAAATAATTTACGTAAAATATTTTCTGCCTTTTAGAACATAATTTTCAACAACAAGATCCATCAATCGTAGGAACCCAAAATCTTCTACGTGTTGAAAAGATAAATCAAATAAAGCTATCATTTCCGCAATTAAATAGTTAATTTTTATTTAGCAATATTCCACATTTTGACTTTTTCTATGTATTCGTTAAAAAAAAATCTAATTTCTCTATTTACCAGTTTTAAAGACGTTCCCTGCTGAATGTTTTCATCTTAGCGGAGTCTTCTTTTAAAAATAACTAATATTTTTGTGGGTGTTTCGTCTGAAGGTGATTTTTTAACGAAATTGTACCTTTATGTCAATACATTCTGTAACAAACTTTGTATTTAGCAACTTTGTAGTATTACACTACTATACTATTTTTGTAGAAATTGTTTTAATATAAATTTAACTTAAAAACACACACGTATATAATCTACGCTATCCTATGTCATCTTAAAATATAAACATAAACACGCACAGTGCAAGGTCAAAACACATCGCGTATGCTGGATGTTCGTTGATAATAGATCGTAGCTGACGACTTTTTCACTGTCGGTCCAAGTTGAGGAAGTTGAGATCCGTATCCGTATTCGCGGATCTAGGCACTAATTATCCGTATCTGTATCCGTATCCGCGGATATACATTTTTAACGATCAGGCACATCACTAATAGTTACGTGTGAAGATATTACACCACCACTAATGTAATATCGGAGTGTAAGTGTTTGTGTGATACTGTGTTATCCTCTTTCAACCAAATGTCAACCTCTCTTTCACGTGGTGCAACCCGTTTTACGGACGAGGTTCTTGCTACTGAAAGATTCCGATATAAGTCGCCCACTGCTTGCCAACGGCCTCCGAAAGGAATGGCCCAGGGCATATTCTTGCCCTTGGGGTTGCAAACGGGCCCTAAAGGCGGATGAATCAGAAATGATCAACGGCATGGGGATGCAGAAGCCACCGGGAAACCACTACATTAAAGACCCTAACGGTATCCCGAAGCCATGTAATCCTCTCAAATTACATATAGTATGACGGCTTCCGGGTAAAATATTCCATAGGTAAAATAGTTCCTCAATCGAATCTCCGGGCGTGGACTGCTCAGGGAGGAGTCATCAGAATGGATGGACACATTCTACGAGTCGGAGCGTGAAATGTTAGAGCAGTTAAATTAGAAAACCTAAAAAAGGAGATGGAATGACTTAAGTTACATAATGTTTTGATTAGTGAGATTAAATTGAAAGAGGAGCAGAATTTTTGGTCTGGGGAACACAGGATAATTAGCTCACAAGCTTTCAATGGAGTCACTGGTGTAGGATTTGTAATGAATAAGAGAGTACGAAAACGAGTGAGTTATTGTGATTTGTTTAGTGGCATTACTATTTTGAGGGGGCTAGAAACTAAGCCCGCCCCAACCAAGTTAGCACAAGTGTGCATGCCAACGTCATAGGAAGATTGTGAAGAAATAGAGGAAATATATGCTGAAATTGAAGAATTAATCCAATATGTGAGGGGGGAGGAAAATCCAATAATCATTGGGTGATTGGAATGTAGTAGTGGGAGAAAGAGGCAAAAATCTGTAGGAAGTTTTGGTTTAGGAGAAAGAAATGAGCGAAGAAGCAGATTGTTAGAATTTTGTGAAAGATATAAACTAGTCGTGGCGATCACACTATTTAATAATCATGTAAGAAGGAAATACACCTGTAAACGACCAGGGTATATAGGTCGATTTCAGTTAGATTACATCATGGTCAAACAGAGATTCAGGAATCAAGTCCTAGACTGTAAAGCTTACCTAGTAGCAGATATAGACTCTTGCCATAATCTGATAATTATGAAGTGCAGGCTGAAATTCAAGATAATAAAGAAGGAATACAAGAACAGACTTCCAGTTTGCAAAAATGGTAGACGTGGCTCTAAGAACTAACTGAATGTAGTGCAACTGAAGACCGGAATAATGAAAGACGGTAAAGAAACATCAAAGCTTTAGTGAACAAGATGCCCGAAAATCTTGGATCACAGATGAAATTTTGGAGTTGTTGGATCAGAGGAGAAGACACAAAAATGCTCAGGATGAAGCATGAAGAGAGCAATTTAGAAATAAAATAAACAGGAAATAAAAAAGCAAAAGAAAGATAGCTGCAAGAAGAGTATGAAGAGGTAGAAAAGGAAAAGGTCGTAGATAAAGTAAATGTGGCAAATAGGAAGACCAAACAGAATTTTGGAGAACTGAAGAAAAGTGGTATAAATATTAAAGATGCCGATAAGAAACCTTTTCTAAGCTCAGAAGATAGAAAGAGCTAACCGATGGAAGGAATATATAGAAAACTGTATAATGGAGATGATTTGAACAACAGTGTATTGGAAAAAGAAGTTGATGTTGTCATTGATGACTTGGGTGATCCTGTTTTGAGGACACAATTTGATAGAGCTTTGAATGATTCGAAATCAAATAAGGCAGTTGGAATTGATGAATTTCCTGCAGAACTTCTGAAATCGCAAGGAGAAGAAGGAATCCAAAGATTATTCAAAATTATCAAAAAGTTATGAAACAGAGAAATTACAACCGAGTTTAGAAAACGTGTCATCTTCACACTTCCGAAGAATGCACAAGCTGACCGATGTGAAAATTATCGCACTGAAAGTCTAACATCACATTCTTCAAAATTATTGACCAGAATAATACAGAAGAATAGAAAGTGTAGTAGAAGGGATAGTAGTTGAAGATCAATTTGGGTTTAGGTAAAACCGCGGTACAAGAGAAGCGTTTCCGGCGTTAAGATTAAAACTTGAAGGACGGGTCAAGAAAAACAAAGATACTTTTATGGCGTTGATTTAGAAAATGCTTCTTATAATGTTAGGTGGCATAAGGTGTTCTAAATTTTAATGACATCGGGTATAAAATTCCGAGATAGAAAAATACTTTATAATATTTATAAGACTCAAGTAGCTGTAATAAATGCAGAGAATTATGAGAGACAAGCATCAGTTAAAAGGGCTGTTAGACAAGGTTGTAGTCTATCCCCATTCATATTCGACTTGTATGTAGAAGAAGCAATAATGGAAGTGAAAGAAAGATTTGAACGTGCCATAAAGTGTTAAAGGAGAAAAAATCAGTATGCTTCGATTTGCTGATGATTTTGTCTTATTAGCAGAAGAAGCTGAGTATATTGGGAAGATACTTATGTAATGAATAAAATAGTGAAGGAAGATTATCGACTAAATATAAACCAAAGCTAGACAAAACTGATGAAATGTAACAGAAATTTTAAAAATAATAGTAGATTAAATATAAAAATACGGTCGGATGCGAATGAAGAGGTCAGTGAATTTTGTTACTTGGGAAGTGAAATTACAAACTATGGATGAAGCAGGAATGGTGTTAAAAGCAGAATAGTACTTGCAAAAAGAGCTTTCCTGAAAAAGAGAAATATTACTCTAGGACGCAGAGAGTTTTTTTTTTTTTAAAAAAAAACTCTATGCTTGGAGCGCATCACTTTATGGCAGCGATGCATGGACTTTTGGACAGCCAGAAAAAAAGGAAAATTAAAGCTTTTGCAACGCGGTGCTGTAGAAGGATGCTTATAACAAGGTGGACAGATGTAGTACGAAACGAACGAGTTTTGGAAATGATGGGCGAGGAAAGAATTTTGTGGAAGAATGTTGCAGAAAGAAGAGACAGGGTGGTGAGACATGCTGTATTGGTCGAGGGTAAGAACTGCAGAGGAAGACCGAGATTAGAATATATGATGCAGATAATTGCGGATGTGTGTTGTAAGGGGTATGTTGAGATAAAAAGATTAGCACATGATAGCAAACCATTAACACACTCAATTTATTAGTATAATGATCAGCGATGGCCCCAACACGATCTAATTTAATTGCGATAGAGCGCGCGCTCCGGTGACAATTTTCCTACACACTTTACTCGTTTCCTGTACCCACCTACTTTTGCACTCTACAAATTTCAACTTTCAGTTCTATCAACGATTTTGGTACATTATTCATCAGTTCTCATGGCAAGTTATTCCAATCCCTGACTCCCTTCCCTAAGAAAGAAAATCTTGCTTTGTGCCCGAAATAGAGTGTCATCTTACGATCATGGTCATCTGTTCCCTTCCATTTTTTACATTTAATTCTCACACCAATATCTTTCCACGCCTCATCACCAATATACGCCTTATACACTCCCATGACTCTCTTCACACTTTTCATATCTTCCAGTGGAATCCCATTCCAGCTCTTTTATCATATCTGTTACTGATTGTGTTCTGCGGTGATTTCCAGAGACAAATCTAGCAACCCATCTTTGCACCCGCTCCAACTCCTGTATTTTATACATAAAATGATGGTCCCAACTACACCACATTATTCAAGCAATGGTCTGACCAATGTTTTGTAATCCAATTCCTTTTACTTCTGTCGTATATCCACTCATCACTCTTTCCAAGAAGCGAAGGATTTTGAAATCTTTTCCTACTTACTACCTGTCCAATGTGTCCTGCCCAAGTGAGCTTGTTATAAACTGTTATATTTACATTTCAAGTTTTCAACAAGCAATTCTTTCGCCATCTTATTATTTTCATCTGTGTACCTAATAAGAGGCCTCTTCTTTGCATTTATCTTCATCCCATGTTTACCAACCCAGCTACATATCTTGTCAAGACCACCCTGCAGCCATTTGCAGTCCTCTATCGTTTTGATCCTATTCTGTAGCATTATGTCATCTCAAACAACCTAACTTCTGATAGTAAACCATTAACACAATCATTCATTAGAATAATGAATAACAATGGTCCCAATAGGCCACCCTGAGGTATTCCCATATTCACATCCACTTCCTTTGATACTGCATTTCATACCCTAACCTCTTGCTTTCTACTTTTTAAGAATTCTTCTACCCAGCAAATTACTTTCTCATCCACTCCAATAGTTTTTACCTTGTTTACCACCTTTTTATGGCTCACTCTGTCAAAAGCCTTTGAAAGATCTAATGCTACACTATCAATTTGGTTTTCCTTGTCTATTTCATCCGAAATACTATTTTATTTAAAGGTTTATTTAGCCTGGAAAGATTAGGGTTTTCAAGCCCTCTCTTACATCATACCAGGTATTTATAATAAATAATTTACACCTTCGCAAACTAACAGTATACAACACTTATTTCACATTTGGCTAAAATTAAGTTCACGTTTAAAATGCGAACTAAAAACTTGATAATATTAATGAATAATATACTAAGTAAAATTTTAATAATATTCATGTTTGATGGTTGAAGAAGTGAACGGTACAAATTCAATACTAGTAGGTTGAAGAAACAAGAGACAAAATAATAATAGGGAAGGTAGAATAAATAGGTGGACTTAGTATAAATCAATACATTTGAATTCTAAGGGGAGTTATTTGTGGAAGAGGTAGTTCAGCTAGTGATCGTGTAAGTAATCCTTACTCAAAAGAATTTTAAATTGGCCGTTTTTTTTTTTTTTTTTTTTTTAGTAGTTATAACTTTCAGGGGAAGATCATTCCTCAATCCAGCAGCTGAAATGAAGAAGGAATTGATTAGGGTTTCCGAGATATGGTTAGTATAATTGAAGAGTTTGGAATCGTCGTCAATTGCAGACACGCAACCACTATAAGAATACTCGTAATACGAAGGTGAGACATGGTGGTACAGTCGCAGGACACAGATCAATCTAACACAGGAGTTCATAACATGTTTACTCATGTCTGCTGAACTCGAAGTTTGCCAAACTTCGTCACAATATATTTTGCATATAGAATACTAACTGAGATTCACATGAATAACCTTGCCTAAAGCCATGTTGCCGACTTGAAAACCACTTACGCTCCTCAATATACTTCTGATGTGGCTCCATATCTATCTCACCATTAGTTTACCAACACTGATGGCAGACTGATTGGCCTATAATTTTTGACTCTTCGTCACCCCTCCTTTATGTACCGATACTACTATAACACATTTCCCGCCCTCTGGCAAGCAGCAAGTATCCAGACTAGATTTAAATAATATTTCAAGATAAGGTACGATGTCACTATGTCGGCTATCTCTAACACTCTAACACTTCCGTACTAATATTATCTACACCAGTGCCTTTATGCTTTTCCAGCTTTCTTAATTCTTTCATGATGTCCTCGGGATGAATTTCAAACTTTTTGGTCTGCTCATTTCTAAATGTGTTGTTAATTTTGTTCTCCGATTTGAACCCTTACATTTTTGATTCATTCTCCATAATAGTCTCACTAAAACAGTTAATTAAAATCTCTGCCTTTTTCACATCCTCAGAAACTTCTTCTCCATCTTTATCTATAATTATTTCGACACCTTTCTTTACCCGCAGTTTTCTAACATAGCCATAGAAATTTCTAGGTGCATCAGTCAGTGGTCCCCCTGCACCCGATAATACTCTTCATTAACCCATCGTTAGCCACCCTCTTTGTTATTATTAATTCCTTGTTTAGTTGTTTCAAATATACCCTACTACTCTGCTATCTCTTAACTCTGTTATGTTCTCTTCTTACTAACCTCTTTAACCAACTCACTTACCTGTTATAGTACGAAGTGCTGTACTTCTTAGCACTCCCATTTTCACTACCATCTCTGTTGAAACGGAATTTCGATACGTTAATTCGCAAGCTTGTAATTCAATAGCAGCAAATTTTGCAGTAGACATTGAAAACAGTTATATTTATTTGTTTGTAATTAGCTCTTACCTGCAACTTCGTTTGCGTGTATTGCTAATGTAGGCCTACACACCTCTCTCTTGTATCAACATCATACAGCTCTAAATGATCCATGGCTCTTGTGCGTTACTGAATGCAAATTATTTTTGCGTGTAAAATCTCCATATCAAATTGTAACTTCGTTTCTCACCTATAATATGATGCCACTCGTACGTTAAAAACACGATAAACATTTCAACTTTAAATAGATACTGATTTGTGGGAACTTTTCTCTTAATTTCTCAGCTTTTCGGTGTCACATCAAAATGAAACATGCATTTTTGTATGGGGCCGCGGGTGCACATTAATCAAAACCCTATGAAAGTCAGCCAAGTAATTCTTGCGTAATTACATTCAACAAAAAATTATCTTTAAATTATTAGGTTTTTCTTATCACATCAAAATGAAAAATAACCCATTTTAGCAGCTGTAAATTAATAAAAACTCAAAATTCCGAACAGTAGCTTCTGCATGTATCGCGTTCAACGAAACATTATCCAGCAATTATCAGTTTGCGAATGCAAATCAGACAGAAACATTCTCTACTTTGCCCATGGGATCACGTGCTACATTAATCGATAGTTTCACGTAAGTTGTATTCAATGAAAAATTATTCATAATTTCATATATGTTTGATATCACATCTAAATGAAACATATTCCTACCATGCCTTTTCCAGTGAATTACAGTTATTAAAGTAATAGCAGCTGCATACAGGCTGCTTTTTTAATTAATTAATTTAATTGAGATTGAGTGCACGCTCAGGAGGCAATTTCCACACAAACCCATTCTTCCTCTTTCCTGTCCCCGCCTACTTTTGCCATCTACAAATTTCAACTTTAAATTATTTCAGCATTTTTGGTAATTTATTAATTATTTCTCTTGGTAACTTATTATAATCCCTGACACCCTTACTTACGAAAGAAAATCTTCTCACACCCTTGTGCCTGGAATAGAGTGCGTGCTTGTGCTCATGGTCATCATTTTCCTTCCCAGCAAGAATCCTAAATCTTACACCAGTATCTTTCCACGCCTCATTACCAATTCACGACTTGTACGCTCCCATGATTGTCTTCACCCTCCTCCTGTCTTCCAGTGAATCAAATTTCAGCTCTTTTATCATCAATTACTGATTGTGTTCGGCGGTAATTTCCAGATACAAATCCAGCAGCCTTTCTTTGCACCCCCTCCAACTCCTGTATCAAATTAAATTGAAACAAACCATATATTACCTGTGGGCTCAAGAGATATTAATCGAAACCCTATCACAACTCAGTCAGTGCTTTTTGCGTTGATTGCGTTCAAAGAATGTTTGTACCAATTTTTTTTAGGTCACTTAAAATTGAATCATACAATGTGTTACTCACTAGATCAGAGATGGCGAACCTTTATTGTTCTACGGGCCATTAAAAATGAAATAAAACTAAATACTGTTATCTTAAAACGTTATATTTATTATTATTTATTCACAAATAGCCTGTGGCTAATACATTTAACAAAATTATATGTACATTATATAATAACAAAAACAAAACAAACAAAAAATACTACAATATAATAATTTTTACAAAGCCACACAGCTTTCCAGCCATGAACCCACTTTTTCTCTAATCCTCCAACAGAT
The DNA here is from genome assembly GCA_031002005.1 of Vandiemenella viatica. NCBI lineage: Eukaryota > Metazoa > Arthropoda > Insecta > Orthoptera > Morabidae > Vandiemenella > Vandiemenella viatica. Next base: position 187,034,912 of record JARYHS010013630.1, read on the forward strand.
ACAGAATCCTTTATTTCTTATATAATTTATTATATATAACTATTCCTTTATAAAAAACAGTATTTTGTGCCTTAGGACCTTGTTTATGAGTCACATGAAAATGATTAACCTGTCTAGTCCCATAATTATGAACATCACAATTTTTTTGTACCAATCTGCTTAAATACTTGGGTAAGACATTGCTACCATAAATATACATTTTTTATACTAAGCAATAGAATATCAACAGTTTTGTGTTTATTTCAGTAGATGAAACTAGCTTTACTTCTGTTGTTGCAAGTTAGATGCCAAATAATTTATATTAGCCTCATACTTTATTACTTTTAGCAGAATGCAAGCTGAAGTGGAGTCATCTGACAAATGGTTCCGAAGCGAGTCTTTAATGTTATTCATTTATGAAAATAATGATTCATTGGCATAGGTAGATGAAAATTTGTTAAGACAGGAAAACCCAGCTTCTTAATACAGCTAAATGCGTCTCGAATTGAATTCCAAGTTTCCATAATTATGGTAATGGCGTTTTTACTTATATAGCTTGATAGTCTTGCTCATTCATTGAATTCCAACTCTTTCCTCAATTCGATGAATTTTTGAGTCCATATCGAAATACACTCGAACTCAATCAGACGCATTTCCATTTCTACAATTTCCAACTAGTCAAATTTACAAAAGTTCAGTTTGTTAGGTAAAGTCACATCAGGATACATAATAGACTTGAGAGTTTAGGATAATTCTTTGAACTGAGAAAATCTCGAAGAAAATTCTTTGATTGAAGAATGAATTACTGAAGATAACTTTTCAGTGAGTTTTAATTGGTCTGGTTTGTCATGTACAAACAAATCTCTGATGATTTTTTTTATCAAGTTTGGGAAATACTTATATAATTGTTGGAAATAATATCGTTACTGAAAACTTGCAGTTTATCCTCAAAAGCATGAATGAGATCTATCATAACGATAATTTTGTTTGTTTGCGCCTTCAAGCTTCACGTTCAGTTCATTGAAATGCTGGCACATGTCCGTTAAAATACTAATTTTGAAAGCCACATAATATCCGTCAAATGTGAGTATTGTTCTATTTTTATTTCATTTTGTACAAAACATGTCTGATTTCTTCCAAACTATCAAACAATCTTTGAAGAACGTTACCACGGCTCCGCCAGCGAAAACTAAGCCGTTGTACACCGAGTTGACCTCATCCAACAAAGCATCAAAGTTTGGCTTATTTAAAGCCTGCGACCTTATGAGGTTCGCTATTTTGTTGACTACAGTCATTATAATATCAAGGGAGGTGAATCCATCATTAGCACGCAAGGTTTATTGATGTACGATGCAGTGAAATTCAAGAATCTGATGTCGTATGTGTGTTTGAAATAAACTGGTTATGTCATTTATTTTGTCCAACACATTTGGGGCATCATCAGTCGTTATCGAAACAATTTTGCTTAATCTGCTTCTTTCTCAGTAAGTTAATTTTTAACAGTCGCACAAAAATCTATGCTCTAGTAGATGGAAATGTTATTATCGCAATTAATTCTTCCTTGATCTCGCTTACTACACAATAATTAGCAAAAACAGCAAAACGAGCAGATTTAGTTACATGAGTACTTTCGTCAAGACACGACAATATAAAAGGAGATTGACTTGATGTCATTAGTTTGTCGTTCTTTTACATTTTCCACCAGATTTAATATTCCATCTTTTATTATGTTTCTGGATAAAGGAGTATCTTTGATGCGCTCAATTATGTTAATTTTCAAAGTCTTCAATAAGTGAAGGGGCGCATGTCAACCAGGCTTCCTCCAAAAATTCTCCCTTGCTACAAGGTTTACCATGCTGAACCATAATAATTGCAGCCGAAAAACTTGCGGCACTATTATGACAATCTTAGCTAACATACTTAATCATAGACGTCAATTTTTTATTTCTCTCTTTAATTGCACATGCAATGAATCCGTTTTGCTCTAATTCGTATATTTGACAAAGAAAATTTGTCATTTGTTTCATAGTGCAGTTTTATAGATGATGTTCTACATATCAGTGTTCTAGAACATTAAACACACACCGCTTTATCAACTTTATTAATTGCGCCATATTTATCAATCCGGGAAGTATTTCGGCGATGGCCTTTTGAAGGAACCATCCCGAAATTCGCTTGGAGTGATTTGGGGAAATCATGGAAAACCTAAATCTGGATGCCCGGACGGGGATTCGAACCGGCGTACCCCCGAATGCGAGGCCAGAGCGTTAACTGCTCACCCACCACGCTCGGTTTACAAAACTAGCCATGTTTAATGTTGTAAATATAACTCAAACAAACTTAAACGAGCAGCTGTGTTAACGAAATTAGTTTTTAAACCGAAAGAACTATGTGTAATTGGTAAAATCAGTCAGCGCGTCAACAAGAACAAAGTGAATAAGTTCGCTTAGCGCCCATCCCGCCTCCGCGCCGCCTAAGCTTGTTGACTAAGCTCGTTTGGTTGGAAATTTAGTAATTTACTCGAAATGTACCTCTTTTGCACAATCTGTAGTCTTTCCGGCACCAATAATATCGTCCACGATGACGTTTGTTACTATAATCGTACTTATATCGATTAAGTACCTACTTAATTAATGCTGTGCCAGATTATTTGGTTGCGTGCCATTGGTTCACCATCTTTGCACTAGATCATGGGCTATACATTAATGGAAACCCCTTCAAAGTCCGACCAGTAATTTTTGCTTGAGTCACATTCAATGAAAAACTGACACATTTTGGAAAAACAAAATCTCAGCTGTTCGAGATCACATAAAAATAAAACATACCCTATTATACGCGCTGGACCACGGGCTGCACATTAAACCAAACCGCGTTAAAATCCGATCAGCAGTTTTGCATGAAACCTATTTATTCCAGATAATAAATCAAAATTCCGTCTCTAAACTACTGTTGATGTTAATGTTACTTTATTCCCATACGTGTTTCGCCCTTATGGTGTGGGGCATCGTCAGTGGAGCTAGGGTGATGATATTTTACATGGCGGTCTGGAACAGCACTTTATGCATTTTACAAATCTTCTTTTTCACAAGGAGAAAACTGTTTTATACTTATACATATTTCTGACTAAACACTTGGTATTATTTCCATTGAAATATTGACTGTAAGCTTCTTGTTTTATTTATCTGCTACATAACATACATGTTGTTTTGATTAAAAAACAATTCGCACACTCTATCAAATGCCTTTGTAAGATCTAGAGCTACATTATTAACTTCACCGCCCTTATCCATTTCATCTGAAATACGTTTGTTGCCTCACACCCAAAAACTGAGATTCACATAAGTATCATATATATTATTTCTATAGGGTGTATCTTCCTTCATACTTAACAGAAATCATTGAATGAGATGTCATTTTAAAGCTTATGGTCTCCAGTTTGGTCACATCATATTTTAAGAAATGAAGTTTTCGGAATTCGACCCTTGAAGGGCAAAAATGTCAATATTTCTAAAATGCTGATTTCTGTGTTACGAGTCATTTATCTCCCTGGATACCTATCTGAAATCGTTTAATGAAGTATAATTTTAAAGATTAAGATCTCCGCTTTAGTGACGTCATATATTAAGACAGAAATTTTTCGGAATTCGACCCTTAAAGGGCACAAATATCAATATTTTTGCAATGCGTTTTTGTGTCACGAGCAGTTTATCTCCCTTAATATTTAATCGATATAGATAAATGAGGTATCATTTTAAAGAATAAGATCTCCGCCGTGGTAACATTATATTTCAAGAAATGAATTTTTCGTAATTCAACCCTTAAAGGGCAAAAATGTCAATTTTTTAAAAATGCGTTTTTTGTGTCTCGAGCCATTTATCTCCATGGATATCTAACCAAAATCGATAAATGAAGTAGGATTATGAGTAGTAATGTCTCAGCTTTATGACATCATACTTTAAGAAAGAATGTTTTTGGATTTCAACCCTTAAAGGTAAAAAGTATAAATTTCACTATAACGCATTTTTGTGTCACGAGCGATTTATCTCCCTTAATTTCTAACCGATATAGATAAATGAGGTGTCATATTAAGGAATAAGGTCTCCGCCGTGGTAACATTATATTTCAAGACAGGAATTTTTCGTAATTCAACCCTTAAAGGGCAAAAATGTCAATTTTTTAAAAAATGCGTTTTTTGTGTCTCGAGCCTTTTATCTCCCTGGATATCTAACCAAAATCGATAAATGAAGTAGGATTATGAGTAGTTATGTCTCAGCTTTGTGACATCATACTTTAAGAAAGAATGTTTTTGGAATTCAACAATTATAGGGAAAAAGTGTGAATTTTTCTATAACGCATTTTTGTGTCACGAGCGATTTATCTCCTTTAATATCTAACTGCTATGGATAAATGAGGTATCATATTAAAGAATAAGATCTCCGCCGTGGTAACATTATATTTTAAGAAAGGAATTTTTCATAATTCGACCCTTAATGCGTTTTTTGTGTTTAGATCCATTTATCTCCTTGTATTTCTAACCAAAATCGATAAATGAAGTAGGAGTGTGAAGAGTAATGACTCAGCTTTAGTGACATCATATATTAAGAAAGAATGTTTTTGGAATATAACCCTTAATGGGAAAAAGTATAAATGGTTCTATAACGCATTTTTGTGTCACGAGCCATTTTCCTCCATTAATATCTAACCCAAATAGATAAATGTGGTATAATTTTAAAAATTATGGTCTCCGCTGTGGTTATATCACATTTTAAGAAATGAATTTAACTCTTAAAGGGCATAAATATCAGTATTTCTAAAATGAGTTTTTTGTGTCTCAAGACATTTATCTCCCTTGAAAATTAAACAAAATTGATAAACGAGGTATGATTTAAAAGATTAACGTCTTCGTAATGTCTTCGTATCCGTTCCCACATTTTAAGCAAGAAATTTTTAAAAATACTAACATTAGAGGGCAAAAGTATTAATATTTTTACAACGCATTTTTCTGTCACGAGCTATTTATTTCCCTTGATACCAAACCGAAATCAATAAATGAGGTATCGATTTAAATATTAATTTATCCGCTATGGTCACATCATATTTTAAGAAAAAAATTTCTCCAAATTCAACCCTTAAGGGGCAAAAATATCATCATGTCTCAAAACTTTTTTTTTTCCTCGCTTGACAACTAACCGAAATCTATAAATGAGGTATCATTTTAAAGACCAAGGTGGTTGCTTTGTTCACACCATATTTTATAAAAGAATTTTTTCGGAATTCGAACCTTAAAGGGCGAAAGTATCAATATTATTTATACAACGTATTTTTTTTATTACAAGGAATTTATCTTCTTCGATACTTAGCCGAAATCGATAAATGACATATCATTTTAAAAATTAAGGTCTCCAGCTAGGTAACATCATAAATTAAGAAAGAATTTTTCGGGATTTGGTGCTTAAAGAGGTAGCGCGTATGTGACTGTTAAGACCCAAGTTCCTAGATTGCAATAGCGGATATCACAGAAATGTCAATAAACTTTTTTTTTAATCAATAAGTAGCTTTTCGGATTTTTTTTTTTCTGTTACGGGAACACTGTCGTCTTGCTACACAATTCCTATGTAAACATTTTATTCCCACAGCAACAAATATTTCAGATATGTGGATATGTTGTGTGCATTTTGTTCAGGTTGGTTTTATTCTGTTAAGGTCAGTAACAGTTTGTCATAAATACAGAGTGCTTTAAATTTTCCTAACTGTTTCATAAGATGTTGTGAGTATTTTGATGCGAAGCTATTACACTAAGAAAAAAAAGGTACGTTTCTACTCATCATTATATTACAAGCATTCAACCTCACTATTCATGGCATTTTATTCGCGAAATTTTCGCAAGGGTCGTCTAGTCCTTGTCTAAAGCAATTTTGTCAACTCGCAGGGTAATTTCTTTCCCTACACACATTACTTAACTTCACACTCAGCCAACGACGTAGCCAGGATCAATTCACGGAGGGGCAAAAACAAGGGAAAATACCAGTTAAGAACGGTTTTGGTTTTACTTTTTTTTTTTAAATAAAAAGTAAATAAAAAAATCTCATTTTTAACTTTGGTTAAATTTTGACAAAAAAAATATTTTCATATATTTTTCGCTTGACTACGAGAGGGAGTGAGTCAGGGTGGGGCAATGTCCCACCCTGCACCACACTGACTACGTCGTTGCACTCAGCAACCATTATGTTACCAAAAATAGATAAATATTTCGAAGGGATTTACTGAAAAATTTACATTTCAAATAATTTAAAGTAAAGATTATTGGAATGCAGAAGCAGGTTTCCTGGGAGATTGTTGCTGGCACGTGTGCTCTGTCGTAGTTTATTAATTCTAGTAATATTAATATTTGCTCCAGAAACGTGTCGTAGTATAAGATCTTGGACAAGGACGATAATGGGTAGATATGTTGCAATGCGCGTGTTATAGGCTTGGCTGAAGAAGCTTTCCGAGTTACCGACCACAAAGGAGGGCAAGCGCAACAGGAATGTATTCCTGTCAAGGTTGGTGCTGGCCTTGCAGGAGGGAGAAATGTCGGGTCCATTCCTGAAGCAGCCGCCGTGCGCTTCGCTCCCAAACGCCTTCGAAGTCTTCGGGCCGCCGCAGCCCAAAATAGAGGTAACAGTAAAAAAAGAGTTAAAATAAAAGTTTCTCCCTAAAATATATTACGACGAATCCAACCTTATAATTTCTTATTGGACTCTTTTCACTTTAACTAACTTGATGCTAGTTCTGGAAGACGCAAGTAAATTCAACTTTATAGTTTCCACAATACGTCTCTCGGAATGGATAAAAAGGTGGTCTGCTGCTCCGATTTCAGAAAAGGAATAAAATGATCACATGGAGCATATATTAGGTTGCATGGACTTGGTTTGAACTCGATATATTTTCGGACAAGTAATTTTGCATGGATATAGAAAACGCGAGGTCATGTATTATGGCACTGTAGGTGCTAATCAGATCCTCACATAAGAGTATTTTCATCTGATATTTTCAGTCAACGGCCCTAAAACAGTTCCATCTACTAGCCACTGCAAGAGGCGGTAACTGAACTATTATACAGTGGTCGAAGAAGGAAAAGATTACTACCCTCCTATATCTTAAACGCACACACACGAAAAAATATGGTTCAAGAAAAGGTGTAGTGAGTTTTAGAAACATTTTTAAAATGTTCAAAAATATATTTTCACCACATTTTTATTATTGAATTCATGAAATTCTCTATCAAATGGTTATTACTTTTCCTCTAAAAATTATGTGCTGATGTAAAAAATTCGTTAAAATTGCTCATTTAGTTACTTTTCGAAAACCATAAATTCCAGAAAGATGGATACAGAATGCCTGTAATCTTTAGGCAGCTTTACTGCAAATTTTGAAAGAATTTTCGTGTTAGTGGTTTCTGAAATAAAGAGATATTTTTTTAATCAAAAACTTGCACCGATCGTAGAACGAAAATAAAATTAGAAATTGAAAAGTCAGCGATTCAGCTTTCGTTAGATACCAATGAAGATTATGTACTCGTATAGAAAAGTGATACGAAGCCACCACCAAACACCCTATAATTAATTTTCATCCCCATGATTTTTCCAAAATTTACTTTATAATGTCACTAGCACAATACTCGGCGTCAGGGCCGCATTTAAGCATTAAGCTGTAACCCGCACCGCAAGTAGTAGAGCTAAAAGAAAAAAAGTCACCTATAAATTTTTTTGGGCCGAATTTTGAACTTAAGCATCCACAGCCGTAGGCAACTCCCGGTCAGAGGGGCCATTGCCAACAGGGGGGCCGCACCACATGTATAGCCTAGGGGTCCACAGAGCCTAAATGCGGCCCTGCCCGGCGTTGCGCGCTATGGTTAAATAACATACTTTTTATCTAGCAGTTTTTATTTCGGCGAAATCTTCATAACAAAACATGGATAGGCATCAACTTCGTCCAGAGATACTAAAGCATATTACAAAAAAAACAGCGATTGAACTTCAGCTAACAGAACTACTTGAAAAACATTCCAGCCTGACAACTCAAAAACAATTACCAAAACTTATTCTGCCTGCCATCTCCGTGCGTTTAAATAGGACCTAGAAAAACATCAAGTGAAGGAAAAAAGGTGCCGTTAGACAGTTCTTATGCGCTAACAATTAAGCTGACAGGCAAAATCGTACTAAGCAATTATGTGCTGATATTGAAAAAGTGATTCATGGTTACTAGCTTTGATGCTACATGTCTGGGTAGTAGGCTTGGACTTTTATTCTAGTATTAATTTTTAGTTTTAAAACATAATTCTTCCATTGAAATTTTCATCTCTTTATGAATATATTGATCCCTTGATGTTATGAACTTGTTTTGTTGTAGGTGCCTCCTGAATTCAGCAAAGTGGATGAGAGCAGTGACTTAAATACTGTTTTTACATCAAAAGACGGCAAAACTTACGTTGCTACAAAATCTTTAGGGAAGGGTCACGGTGCTTTTACATACATTGGAATTTCTTTAGCAGAGGACGAGCCACAGTGGGTGGGAGGTAAAGTAAAAGACTCCTGCCCTTCCCCAGTGGAGAAGCACTTTGAATTTCCCCAAACATTATACTCAAAAAGTTCTATGTCTACCCTTGGAAAAACATCACAATGTCTACCGTTTGACAGTGGAAAGAAGTCAGCCTTACAGTCTTTGTGTAGTTGTAGATTACCTCCTCAAGTTCTAACTAAAATGCAAGGAGTACAAGATATTGGTACATACACTGTTCTACCAGTCAGGACTGATTTACAGGTATGTAAAAAAATAATACTTCTTTAATGAGGTAAAAACCCTTAAGATTCGTGGTTTATATTTTTTTAAAAATTACGAAACATGTAACAATGCAAATGAAAAAATAATACTGATAATTTTTCTGGTTTTATTTGATTTAAAAAAAATCATAAGCAGCAGAAATAGATTGATTTTCAATGAACGAAGAGCAAGTCAGTGAAATATCAAGATGTAGCCATTTCTCTGCAGCCTTCTTCCAGGTATTACACATTAAACCATCCTCACAGTTCTCATTGCTGTTTCATGGCCTTGCCTTGACAAGTCTTAATGCGATACAATATATTCATTTACCATAGATCCCAATATAAGAGACTGGCTCTGTGTGATGTGGAAAATCAACAGTTTAGAGATAAACTATTGCATAACAAAACATATTAATACACCAAAAGATGTACTGTCACAGCATAATATGTACATTAATTATATAAACTATAGTTCCTGGGTGACCGATATTCACTCTGCACCTTTCGATTTCTGTTCAATATGCAAGATTTTGACCAAAGCAAAATGTTTTTATTGAAGGCTACCTAGGCATTTTGAGGTGCACAGTTCCTTACGCTCACCAAAGAGAAGGTTAAATAGCATCAGTAGGATAACTGGAACCTGAAACATCAATGAGATGAGGTTAGAGCGAATTTCAAGTGACTTGACAATGGCGGCAGAGAATATGACCGCTGAAACATCGTGCTATACATACGTTCTCATTTGGCTAGTTTCCTGAGAACATTTCTTCTAACTCATAAATTGTTTTTAAAGAAAAATGCTATTATTATGTTAAATACAAATCTTAATGCTAATCAGGGATTAATTAATGGTGCAAGATTAGTGGTAATTCACTTGAGTAGATGAGTATATCATCAGTTGCTAAATTCATTCACTCTGATAAAACTATGCTCATACCTCACATTAACCACACATCTTCTGATGAATCATACCTTTCCAAATTATAAGAAAACAACTCCAAATACAAGTGAACTTTGTTATGAATATTAATAAAGCATGATGTCAGATGCTCCAAAGGTTGGATTGTATTTATCAGAATCTGATTTTTCTTATGGACACCGGAACGTGACTTTTTCACAAATTTGTAGATTTTTTTGTGTGTTAAAGACACATACGGTCAAAAAGTAAACGATGATCACATTTAACTGCTAACATTGTTTTCAAACAAGTTTTGTAAAGTGAAGAAGATTGGAAAAAGGACATCTACAAATCCAATATTTTTTAATTATATATTTTTTAAATATGTATTTTTTAAACGTTTTACAATTAAACATGTAGTATTTAAAAACAACAATTTTTCATGTGAAATTGATATTTATTACTACTCTTCAAAATGAAATACCTTTTACTAATAAATAGTTGCATTTGCTTATTTCCACATTATTATATTACCATTCCGTGACTGACCACGATTACTGTTTGCATGGATCAGCTAGTGTACAAAAATTATTTGTTTAAATGTATAAGAGTTCCTTGCTGTAACCAAAGAGAACTTAACTACATTAGTCAGCTTACACCTGAAACGTCTATGAGATGGCATTAGAACCATTTCCCATACACCAAGAACAAGAAGACTTGCTGATTTGTTTTGTTTTTAAAAATAGCCTTTTTGCAGGGAAGATATCAACTTAGACAATTAAAAAAAAAAAAAAACTTTATCTAAATATGACATTTTATCCATATAATTTGAGCCATTTCTGAGACCCCAAATAATTATATGCAAAAATTGCTGATTTTAAGATTTAAGATTTACACAAACTACTGACAAATATTTTGTAGATACTTGAGAAACAAATTCTTTGATGGAATAGAAGGAGTTATCAATTAAAAATTCTTTCAATCTATTCTGAATTTAATCATAACATATGCCAGACATTTCAGGTTTGTCAGGAGCTTATGTATCCCTTAATACTGGACTCCTTTTTGAACAAATGACAATGACTTGTAATTCTTGTGAAGACCATTTTTACTTTTAGTGCCATAATTGTGTGTTCTACTATTTGTTTCAAAAAGAGCATAATTTGTGACTACAAAGGACATTAATGTGTATATATACTCAGTCAACAGTGTTAAAATCTAAATTCTTGAACAGCTCTCTGCATGAGTTCTACCACTAAAATAATTCTTATTACTAACTTTTGGGCCCTGAACACTTTGAATCAGTAGAATTGTTCCAGAATATAATTGCATATGACATTAGGAGTGAAAATAGGCAAAATAAACTAATTTCCTCATACGAAGATCGGTGGCATAGCAAGGTTAAAAAGTGCCCTGGTAAAAAATTTTAAAAAAATAAAAAAAAATTATGCACGGCACCACCTAGCCCCCTCCCTCCCCCCCCCCTTAGCTATGCCACTGATGGAGATCACCTATTGCAAATATCATTTCAATAAGTTAGAGACGTGCAACATCCAATAATTATGATCAGTATGCAAACATAGAAATTTCACACTGTACCTCTTGAATGGAATGGCCTACAAATTTTATGTCTATGTTTGGTAGTAATCAAAATAAGAAAGGATGGTGAAAATAACCTGACACTCACCAAAACTAAGGGCTGAGACAAGTGAAAAAAGTATCAAAATTGAATACAATATTTCAGTTTAACCTCCTCCCCATCCAGTCTTTCACTACTTAACAAGTTATGTGGGAAACTGGCATGTGAACAACTCTTGAACTATATGGCTCATTTCCTGTCATTTGAATAATCTGTTAAACCGAAATATTCCAAATGGTTTCATCTCATCACAACCTTCAACTTTGGTGAATGATGGATTCTTTTCACTCTCCTTTGTTATTTCAACTGCCTAAAAGCCTTTTCATTTTTTCTTAACATCATTTGGTGGAAGTCTATATGATTTGCATAGTTTAAGGACAAGCCATTAGCTGTAAACCAATAATCTGAAATATGTTCAGTTGAGAAATCTGCAGCATTTTTAATTCCTGTGCTTGTGTCAATTGCAAACTGGACAAATTTAGAGTTTTTAGTTGTAAACACAATATGGATCATTTATATATATTAAAGTAATAGTGGCCTCAATACAGAAGCCTGATATTTCTAAATCTGATAAATCCCCACTCAGGAAACAGTGAACCACATGACGCAGCATTAAAATGGTCCTGTGACACTTTTTGTTTCCTATTCAAAAGGTAACAACTAAGCCATTTATTAACAATGCCAGCTGTACATAATACTTGAATTTTTGTTTCAGATTTTCACAATCAACACAGTCAAAAGCCTTAGACAAGTGACAGAAAATTCCTACAGTCATTAATTTATCACTTCCTTGTAAAATATTGACAGTGAATGCAAATATAGCTTGTTCTTTTGAATGACAATTTTTAAAGCAAATTGTGATTTAGTTGGAACATTTTTACTCATACTGTAATTTGTTCAAAAAATGGATCCAACACATCTTAAATTTCTAGCAGGTGATAAGATTAAGTTCAGGAAAAGATTGAAGGAAATTTTAATAGAAAACTTCTACTCCATCAAAGAATTTATTTTTAAGGTATCTACAAAATAATTGCCAGTAGTTTGTGTAAATGTAATTGATATAATTAAAATATATATTATCTTTTGGTGTATTTATCTATTATGTTGTGCATAGTTTACATATGTTGGGGATGAGCTTGGAGGGATATTGGTCAAAGAATTAGGAATAGTGCATGGAAGTGGAAATATGACCATGACCACAAACTGGCTCTCAATTTCATGCATAAGGGAGTGGGAAAATTTTCTTTAGTTGGTAAGGGTGTCAGGGATTGGAACAAATTACCAAGTGAAGTGATGAATAATTTACCAAAAATGCTTAAGAAATTTAAAATTAAAAGTTATAAATCAGAAAAGTAAACAGGAGGAGGAACTCTTCAATTATAAAAGATAATAAAAAAAATGGAAATTAGATGATTACTCCATTACAATTAAATTAATAATAATATGTAAATGGACAACTTTCCACATCTCACAGACGCAGTATCTTATGTGTAAAATTTTCTGTGTGGAACCTTCAGAAAAGAGTTAGATGCCCTTTTAAAAGCTACCATTCATCACAATTAAGAAAGTTAAAAGTTCTACTGGGAAGTAATAATCAACTGGCAACCAGATCAATCTACAACACCAAATTTTAATAAGACTAATACACTTTAAAATTTCGAATATTGGTATAAGTCAATACTTATGTAGCATGTAAAGCATTCCATGCTTTAAAATCATACCATAAAATAACAGACTAATAAAACAATATAATTGTAAGGACAGGGAAAATGACTCATCACTCAATATTTCGGTTATTAAACCTTAATCATGATGGAGAAAATGAGTCATGATTAATGTTTAATAACTGAAATATTGAGTTTATTTGTGTGTTTATATATGTTCTTCTCTCGTCACTGCCTTCAACTTTGGTGAGTGATGAGTCATTTTCCCTGTCCTTACAATTATATTGCCTAAAGCAGCTTCCTTTTTCCTTAGTTTAATTAAGACTAATAAAACAGTACCACCTAGTTTTAATTAGCTATACACATTTTTTATTAGAATAGTCGGCAATTAACACATTATTTTACAGTAATAATTATACCTTTAAAGTAGTTATAATACAATTGCACAGTAAACAACAACATCAAATCCATCAAAAGATATTTTTCAAGTCAGAGTAATAATGATTATTTGAATGAAGTAGAACAAAAAGCATTATGTCTGACTTGGAATCGGATTTGCATCCATCACTAATGAAATTGACACATGTCCCATGGACCATATATGGACCTACTCATCTCTACTGTTTTGAGATGGTCTAGATTTTTTTTTTCATCAAAATCTATTTTCTGTGACTAATCATTTTGATGAGTGACTGATTAATGTCAGACATAGTACGAAGCAGGGAAAATACCATTTAATTGGTAACTGGTAACTGATATTAATCACAGAAATGTTTTCTCCAGTGATAGTGTTACTGCAAATGGTTTACTTGTGCTAGAAGTAGTCAAACTTTCATATGATCAGTTGTAGAGGAAGGTGCTATTAGATTTCTTTAGTGTGTTAATAAATCAGTTTTTATGAATCTAGTATTACACAAGGCTGGAAGTCTACTGTAGTATGTTCTGAAATGGACAAAAGAGACTTTGGTGAAGACATCTTTCATATTAGGGTAAACCTTACCATCAGAGAAAGTTGAAACACTGTAGCTATTGTATTGAGTTTGTAAGGAGAATTGGATTTTAGTCGGTTGTTGCTGGAACAAGGTGGTAGTTTCATGTTGCAGAATGAGATGTAGAATGGAAAACTTGTTTTTGTTATTGCTTGGATGGGTGAATGCAGTATGGTGTAGCTTGAGAGATGTTACTGTAGTTCTGGAAAGAACAATTTAATATAATTTAACCTGTCTATGTTGTAGGCTATTTCCAATATTCCTATTTTTCCATTTCTCATTATTATCTTAAAATCTTTGAGTGCAATTCCTCCCCATCCACCTATTTTTGCACTTTATTAATTTTAAATTCATTCAGTGCTTTTGGAAAACTGTTCATCCAGTGCACTTTGGTAATTTATTCCAATACCTTTATTTTATTTCGTGTCAGAAATATACTGTTACATAACTACAAACATCAAATTGTACTTGATCAAAACTTGGCCACTTTCACTGCATTTTCTGATGCCTGATATAGATCATTTTCTGAGTAGGATGCTGGACACAGTTGACACTGAGCATGTGGCTCAACAGACTGATCTTCTCTGGAGTTGCACTTGATGTCATCGATCTCCACATAGCCCCAATCTTGTTAGGTTGACTTGGGATCTACCCACTCCTGATCCTAGCATATTCAGAGACTATCATATCAACCATCTCTTGTCATAGCCAGGTGGTAAAGATTCAGACAATCTTCCCAGCTATGGGGAAGGGGAGCCTTAGCTTCCCACTGTTCTAATATGCCTTTCTCATTTGTAGTTGTAAGTTCCTGTGATGCTCATAGGAAACTTTTCCTGGACTTCAGTCTTGCCGAGTGGGGTAAATGCCAAAGCAATGGATGAGTTCTATCATGATCCTCTTTCCTCCTTTTCTTATTTGCTGCTATTTCTCTAGACCAGGGTGAGTGTTAAACAGTTCTTCTGCAAATGTTGTTAAGTGCAATTTTCACCTGTTTGGCATGGTTTTAGTTGTACCTCACACGACAAGCATACTCTGTAGTCGAATGAGACAGTGATAAGGCAGAAGTTCAGATGGTTTCTGGTTGGTTACCCCACTGTGATCCAGTTTTCTGAGGAGATTGTTCTTAGTGGAAACTTTCAGTTTGAAATTCATGCAATGTTTCCGGTATGTAAGAGATCTGTCAAGGGTCACTCCTAGATATTTTGGAGTGTTGCAGTGTTCCAGTTCGACCCCCATACATGTTACCTTTAACCTGTAAGTGGTTTCTACATTCTTTAAATGATTTGCAGGATTTGGTGTAAGCTGATTTGTGCTGTAGTATCTTGAAAAACCTTAAGGATCATTAGTGAGAGTGCTCTCCACTGATTCAAAATATTTGCTCTGTGAAGCCAGAGTAAGATCATTAGCATTTAGGAACTCCTGCTGTTGGAAGCTGATCATTGATATATGTTAAACAGTACTGGTGCTAGTACACTTCCTTGAGGTAGACCATTCTTCTGTAACCTCCAACATCTATGCTGTCCTTGGAAGTCAGGAAGGAATCTGTTATTCTGCAGAAAGAGTAGCAATGAACTTACTAAAACTGAAATTCCTGGTCAGATTATAGAACTTGACTAGTAGTAGCTGATGGTTGATGGTGTCATATGCTGCTGGCAAATCGACAAATATCACTCCTGTCACATTATGAACTTTGAATCCATCTTCTAGAAACCGAATGAGATTTAGTAGTTGTCTTGTGCAGCTTTTACCTGGGTGGTATCCAGCTTGTTGAGGTATAATCAAAGTATCAACAACAGGCAAGAGCTGGTTTAAGAATATTCACTCAAACAGTTTTTAAAGATGATATAGAAGCGCAACTGGTCTAAAGTTCTTTGGATTGTTTCCTTCTTTGCCAAGTATAAGCAAGGCAATCACTCGGCTCTTCTGCCATATCTTTGAAATTTGACATCTGCTGATACAGTTTTAAAGAGCTGAAGGATCCATTTCTTTGTTGTTAGACCAAGTTGCTTAATTTGCTCTGTCCTGATATCATCCTGACCTGATGATTTTTTTTTTTTCTGTATCTGATAGCATTCTCTAATTCTTCCATGCAGAATGATGTAGTGAGGTGGTATTTTCTCTGTCTAGGCATTTTGGATTTGTGATTAGCTTTCCCATTTTTAGTAGTTGGTGTGAATTTGGTTGGCAGGAATATTATGATGCACATTGGTCTTAATTGGATCATTGTTTAGATGCTTCAGAAGTCTCCATGCTTTATGGCTGTCTCTTACAAAATCTAAGTCTAGAGCAGTGCTGCCATTTCTATGGATTTATCCATAGATCTACGGATTTTTATAAGAAGTTAGGATTTTTGGATTTTGTTAAAATATCTACAGATTTTGGCTATTTTTTACTACTTTTTTATTTTTCCTTTTACTGGTGTTTTGTTAAACTTTGAGCGTATAGTGTTAATCCATTACAGAATTGTCAATAATTGTTAATCCGTTTTCTAGTAACCCCTCGTATGAACCAACGATTGAAATAAAGCTCATATTTTGTTTGATTATACATTTTATAGATCTTAAAAGACAGTAATACAGAACTGTTGGCACACTCTTTATGCACGATGATATACTCGTTGGCAAGGCTTACAGAGCAGTGCCTTCTGAGAAGGATTAACCAATATCCGAGAGTTAAAGTGTTCGCAGTATTTAATATTCCTGTTACCGAAGATATGCTAAATTTAATGTCAACAAAGAAAATAAATAATGTATAGCCTCTCTCCCCCCCCCCCAAAAAAAAGAGTAGTCACTGCAGTAGCAGTGATCAAAGTGATGACGTATAAAACGTGTTAAGAGAAATTTCTTACTTTCAGTGTAGAATATTATTTTATATTTGGAATTTTAAAGACCTGGAAATAAAAAGTATTCTTAATTTTGACCCTCTCTTCAATAATTATTGTTTCAGTTAGTGAGTTCCTAGAATTTTGTACCCAGTCTACAGAAATTTTAGTGGTCATCTATGGATATTCAAAGCCAAGAGGTTGGCAGCGCAGGTCTAGAGCAGCCTGATCTAATGTGAGACCAGGAATGTAAGATGTCTGACAACCATGGCGGATAGACATTCTGGAACATTTCTTTACAGCCTTGGTGGAGATGTTAAAGCATTCTGGTGTTGGTTCTATTGAAAGTACTTTGGAATCCAACAGTTCTGAGAATTCCGACCAATTTACATTTTTGATGTTGTACTTTCTAATTAAAGTTACTTCCTGTGGTCTAACTGTGGCCTATGCTGTGAAGCATTGGGGGATAGACAGATTTAATGATTTAATACGTTGGTGGCTGGTACTGCTGCTACTGAATGTGACAACAGGGTTGAAACATGCCTCCACCAACCACAGTTGAATGATGTAGGTGGTTTTGTATCATGGATTAGAGAAAGGTGATTTATTTCAGGCCATTCTTGTACTGCTGCCATTCTCATCTTCATAGTCATAGCCCCAAAGATTGCTATGACTGTTGAAATCGCTGATCACAATTTGTATATGGTTTGCTGACTGTGAATACAGTAACAGATGGTATATAAAGGGATGAAATTGTAAATTTCGATGTTTCTAGACAGATAATTTCAATGTAATTTTGTTCTGTGAATATGGTGGATGTTACTTGTACATCTGGATGGACAAAGATAGCAGTTTTAAATTGATTATGAGGTCTTTCTACAGCAAGATGCCTTTCATTTATTTTTGGTCTTCTCATTTCATAGCTTCTGTGTGTCTCTTGTAAGCACAATATATGGCACTGATGTTTACTGCTTATGTCGTATAGTTGCTCTTCCTTGGTTGGTGATGTGCCTTCTGTGTTAACAGAGATGAGTGTTAATTGTGGCTCTGAAAAGGGCTTTGGTAGTAATGTTTCTGGTGTGAAAGGATCAGCTCTCAGGTTATTTCAATTCATTCCCTGATGTTGCCCAGGGTATTACCAACTGCTCTTCTTAGCTTGGTCACTTAGCACTGCAATCTATGTTGAAGCTCCTTTCATGTACCCCATTCAATAGCTGACTCCCCTACATAAATAAGAAAAAAATTTCCTCTTCCTTTATTCTAAAATCAAGTATCAGCACTATTCAAGGTCATCTTTTCCTTTCCAAGCAGTACTCATAGTTCTTCTACTAATATCCATACCAGACCATCACAAATATATGCTTTGTTTTTGCCAAGCATACTCTTCACTCTCCTTTTGACTTACAATGACACTCAATCTAGCTTTTGTTTCATCTCATTTACTGATCATACTCTGCAATAATTTCAAGAAAAAAAAAAAAAGAAAAAAAGAAAAACACTTAGCTGTCTTCCTTTGCAACCCTTCCAAGCCATGAGTTTGATATCCAAAATATGAGAATCCCAGGCTACATCTCCGTATTCAAGCAGTGGTCTGACCAAGTTTTTGTAAGCCAGTACCCTTATTTCTCAGGACATTTGCTCATAACACTCTCAAATGAATGAAGTCTCTTTTTACCTCTTGTCCAACTGAGTTTAACATCGAATTATATGCAAAGATACTTATGGTTTTCAACAAACAGTTCCTTCTCCTCTCCTGATCATAAAAAAAACCTTTACTTTTTTTATCTGTGTTTCTAATTAATTGACTACTCTTGGCAATTATCTATCTTTTGATATTAAATTTCCTACCCTACCTTTTACAAATTATTCTACCCAAAAAGTCACTTTTCTATCCTCTCCATTGGTTTTTTTTTCATTTTTAATCTAATTTTATTTCTCATTTCGTCAAATGCCTTGGAATGATCTAGAGCTACACTATCAGTTTGCACTCCTATATCAATTTCATCTGAAATATCTTGAATATTGCCCACTAAATGAGAGAAACCAAATTTAAAACCAGTTTCAATGTAATTTTTCAAATATGTAATTTAATTCTCAATTGTGATGGAACACACAATCTCCAGTGGCAATGTCCCTGCACCTCCCCTCCATCCTCCCATATCTTGACTTTTTTTTTCTCCACCACCTACCTATGCTTGCCCTTTATGAATTGTAACTTTAAACCCTTCAGTGTTTTTGGTAAACTGTCCATTATTTCCCTTGGTAATTTATTTTAGTCCCTGACTCTCTTACTGACAAAATACATTTTTCGCACTCCATTTTGCCTGAATTCTATTCCCAGCTTATGATTATGGTCTTATCTTCACCTCCATGTAGAGCTCCTAGTCCTTCTACTAATTTCCATTGATGTATTATCATAATCATAAGCCTTGAAAAAACCAAACAAACTCTTCACCCAATGACTCCCAACCCAGCTCTGTCAGCATATCATTTAGTCATAGCATGCTGTGCTAATTTCTGCAAACAAATCTAGCTGCTCTTCTTTGTACCTCTTCAAACTCTTGAATTTGATAACCATAATGGGTCCAAAACTACTCCATCATTTTCAAGCATTGGTCTGACCAAGGTTTTTAACCCAATTCCCTCACTTCCTTTGTACATCCCCTCATCACCCTCTTCAACAAATGAAGGACTTTGAAACCTATTCCTACCACCTGCACTGTGTCTCCTGCCTAAATGAGTTCACTATCAAAAATTATGCCAAGATATTTACAGTTGGAATCTTTAGCAACCAATTCCTTCCCTACCCTATAATTATAGAAAAGCTTAATTTTTTTATCCATTTACCTAATAAGCTGACTCTTCTTGGAATTTATTTTCATATCATGTTCAACTACCTGTAGATATCCTTTTCAGGACTGCCTTTAGCTGTTCACAGGTTTTAATCTTTTTGTATAACATTATGTCATCTCCAAACAATCTAGCCTCTGCCTTAAGTCTATCAATACAATCATTCATTAGAATGACTCAAGTCATTAGGTGATGTTTTGTGTGCACACACGTTCAGAACCAAATGGCCCGTTTCTCTACTACTTGAAGAAGGTCATTACTGAAATATTGTTTTTTATTATTATTATTTGTCTACCTTTCATGTTTTCTTCCATCACAGCCATCAACTTTGATATGTGGCGAGTTAATTTCTCTTTTCTTTATTATTTATATCACCTAGAAGCCACTTCCATTTTTCTAAGTTTCATCTTTCTTCCCTTTAAGAAATCCTCGACCCAGCAAGTCACTTTTTCTTCTATTCCAATGGTTTTTATCTTATACACCATCATTTTATGGCTCACTCTGTCAAATGCATGAACATCCTTTTGCAAATCCATGTTGCTATTTTGCAAATCAGTTTTTTTCCCTCATAGAAATTCCTGATGAGGTTGCATACCAATTTCTCCATCAACTTTTCCACCACTGATGTAAGACTAATTGGTCTGTAATTTGCAACTCTATTTGTCTCACTTTCTTTATGGACAGATACTAATGGGGCACATTTCAAGCGCTTTGGTAAGCATTGGGTCTCCAAACTCTATCCAAACAATATTACTAGCTAAGTTATGATGCCATATCCCAGTATCTTTAATACATCTGTACCACCCCTTCTTCCATTTTGTTTTCATTCTTACTTCACCCATAATTTCCTAAGTATTTATTTCCAGTTTTTGGTATGTTATTACTACTTATGTGGAGAAGCTCCTCCTCTGATTTTTCCCCTCCCATACCAGAATGATATTCCTTAATGGCCTCAAGAAATCTGTTACTTATTATCTCTGCATTTCCTGGATCCACAGTAACTTCTTCCCCATCCTTACCCTCAATACAATACATTCATTTTCCATTGATACCAGTCAGGGGCGTAGCTACTATGGGGCTAGGCAGTGCAGCGCACCGGGGCCCTCACGCTCAGGGGGCCCGCGAGCATACCTCAAGGGGCCCCTAAGCGCACCCTCAAACGCAGTTTAGAGGGCCCACGAGCCTTCACAGCAAACTGGCGACCTTTTTTTTAGCTCTACCGTCGTCTAAGGGGCCCCTGAGAACACAGGAGCCCCTTACTAAGGGCCCTCACTGCTCAGGGGTGGCCCCAACCACTGTTCAGGGGCCCCTAAAGAACAATTCAATGGCTCCCATTCTCAGTTCAGGGGGTCCCTACCAGCACACAAATCAAAAAAAAAAAAAGTCGCCCGTCTGGCCTGAGGGCCCAAAGTAAATTTTTTGCACCGGGGCCCTTGTTGACCTAGCTACGCCACTGATCCCAGTATAAGAAACTGGATCTGTGGGATGTGAAAAGTTTTCAATTTACAGATAAACAGCTGCATAACAAAATAATAAGTACACCACTAGATATACAGTAATAATATTTACATATATAGTGACGAAGTACAAGTGTGAAATTCTGTGAATCATACTTTGGAGAATACTTCGTAAAATTCAGTAAACCAGCAGCCAAAATTGAAGGGGGAAATAGGTACAATTATAAAAAGGCACAGGTTTCAAAATAGAAGAGATATTTCAGAGAACAATTCAGCAAATGGAAGGAAGGCTCAAGTACAGTAGAGTCAAGGTGGGAAGAGTTCAAGGAGATAATAAGAAAGGGGGAAGAAAAATTTATTCCAAGGCAGAAAATAAAGAGAAGTAGAGAACCTATGTACTATAATAGGGAAGTGAGGAGGTTAAAGAGGTTGGTAAGAAAAGAACATAACAGAATTAAGAGGCAGCAGGATAGTAGGGAATATTTAAAACAACTAAACAAGGACTTAATAACAGCAAAGAAAATGGCTAAAGATGGGTTTATGAAAAGTATTATCAGTGCAGGAGGACCATTGACTGATGCATCTTGAAATTTCTATGGCTATATTAGGAAACTGAGGGGAAGGGAGGGTGTAGAGACACTTATAGATAAGAATGGAGAAGAAGTTATTCATGATTTGAAAAAGGCAGAGATTTTAAGTAACTGGTTCAGTGAAAGCATTAGGGACAATGAATCAGAAACAGGGGGGTCTAATTCGGAGAACGAGCTTAACAACACAATTAGAAATGACGATAGCAAAAAATTTGATATCCATCCTGAGGAAATCATGAAGGAAATCAGAAAGCTGAAACAAAATAAAGGGGCTGGTGAAGAAAATATTACTACAGATATCTTAAAGATAGCCGGATGTGACATTGTACCTTATCTTGAAATATTATTTAAATTGAGTCTGGATACTTGCTGCTTACCACAGGACTGGAAAAGTCCAATAGTAGTACCGGTACATAAAGGAGGGGTGAGAAATAGAGTTGACAATTATAGGCCAATCAGTTTGACATCAGTGGTAGGTAAATTAATGGAAAGATTGATATGCAACCACATCAGAAATATATGTGAGGAACGTAAGTGGTTTTCAAGCAGGCAACATGGGTTCAGGCAAGGATATTCATGCGAATCTCAGTTGGTGGGATATATGCAAGATATTTCAGATGAAATGGACAAGGGAGGCCAAATTGATAATGTAGCACGAGATCTGTCAAAGGCGTTTGACAGGGTAAGCCATAAAATGGTAGTATATAAGGTAAAAACCATTGCAGTGGATGAGAAAGTGATTTGCTGCGTAGAAGAATTTTTAAAAGGTAGAAAACAGAAAGTTAGGGCAGGAAATGTAGTATCAAAAGAAGTAGAAGTAAAAAATGGGTGTTCCACAGGGTAGCGTATTGGGACCATTGCTATTCATTATTCTAATGAATAATTGTTTACTATCTGAAATTAGATTGTTTGCAGATGACATAATGCTGTATAAAAGAATCTAAACGATAGAGGATTGTAAACAGTTGCAGGGTGATCTGGACAGGATATCTAGTTGGGTTGGTAAACGTGGGATGAAGATAAATGCAAAGAAGAGTCAGCTTATTAGATAAACAAATAATAAAAAAAAAAGGTTAATTATGAATATAAGGTGGGGAAAGAATCAGTGCCGGATCTAGGGGGGGTCAAACCGGGGCTCTTGCCCCGGGCGACAACTTCAGGGGGGCGCCAAAATCATGAGTTGGTGGCATCTTTTTATAAGTGCCAGGGCGAAATATTCATGTGCTGCCAACCCGTTTTTTTTTTTGTTTTTTTTTTTTAATGTAAAGCGCCGGGGTACACTGACCGCGGCGGCAACTTGAAAGGACGGAAATTTATTGTTCTGTGACAGAGGGGTCTTAAAACAAAGCTCTATTCACGCAATGGAATTCATTCCGTCATTGTTAGTGGGAACTCCCAATATTCTTGGATTTATAAATTTTGCCATCTGATGTTCGCATTCTTGCAGCTGCGTTCGAGTGATTAGCCCAGTTTTGTTTCAACGAGTTTAAATATTTATTACTGGAAATGAACCATTAACAGGTAAGGAAGAATCTATCGTTATCAAATATCTCAGCATTTCTCATCCTTTGTCAGTCCTAGGACCAGTAAAATGTCAAAAAAAAAAAAAAAAAAGAATCGGATCATTAACTTATATGGGCCTTTTTTTCTTAACTCTGTGTATATATTATGAACCAAACCTATCAATTATTATTAGCATATACCGCTGTTTCTCAAGACATAAACCGACAATAAAGCACTCAAAAAACGTCGCTCTCCGAAAACGTATTTAGGGAATAGGCTGTTAAGCAGCCATATCCTGAAAATACCGTTTTTTTTATGGTAGTTGAAATATTAATTGTTTTTAGAAAGTTTGCTTCTTCGTTGGATCCACTACACGGTGGCGAAAAAATGTACAAAAACCAACTTAAAAGGTAGTAGCCAGACAAGATGATCGACCAAACACCTTGCCCTATTGGATAATTTACCTAAAGTTGTCAAAGCAATGGAGGAAATTGAAGAATCTTCTCTGGCTGCAGAATCAGTATGAATCCGCTCATCTCTTACATGATGTATTGGATTCTAAATTTATCCTCAAATTAACAATTTGGGCTAACCTTCTGCGAGAAATTAATAGAGTAAACGTGGAAATACAAAAGGAGGACTTAATCCTTTCGCGTTCTGTGTCAGTAATGTAAGGGCTTATTAAGATACTAGCTGGTACCCACGACTTCGTTCATGTTTGTAAAGAATTTGTAATGACAGCTACCGACATCTAACAACCATAGTGCACGACGGGAGAGGCGACGCTATTACTACACACAAATGCCAGTCATCTGCGCGATGTAGATCAGGCAGCAAAGTAAAATTTACGGACACACATGTCTTTGGATGAAATACAAAAATATCCTTGATCTACCACTTTCAACCACCATTTCTCCCACACTCCCACAGTTACCGAAATTCGGCCAACGTTGTGATCGATGGGAGACTCTATGTTACTACCACACATAAACGCCAGTGATCTGGGATAAATAGTTTTCGCTGAAAAGTGATACACCGTGACACATGCGTTTCTGGCAGAAATATGAAATTGCTGCAGGTCGACCACTTTCAACCCCCATATCTCCCTCACCCTCATAGCTACCGACATCTAACCACCATAGTGCATGACAGGAGACACGATTCTACTACCACACACAAACACCAATGGTCTATGCTATGTAGTTGTGGCAGAAAAGTAACATATGCGGAGACACATGTATTTCGTCGAAATACGAAAATATCTTTGATCGGCCTCTTTCAACCACCATATCTCCCACACTAACACAGTTACTGAAATTCGGCCGATGTTGTGATCGAAAGGTGACTCTGTGTTACTACCACACACAAACGCCATTGATCTGCGATAGGTATTTTTCGCTGTAAAGTGATACACCATGACACATGCGTCTTTGGGAGAAATATGAAATTGCCGCAGATCGACCACTTTCAACCATCACATCTCCCACACCCCCATAGATACTGACATCTAACAACCACAGTACACGACAGCAGACACGATTCTACTACCACATACAAACACCAATGGTCTAAGGTATGTAGTTGTGGCAGGAAAGAAAAGTATAAGAAGACACAGATTTTTGGTCGAAATATGAAAACGCCCTGCATTGGCCAACTTTAATCATGATATCCCACATCCCCACAGCTATCGTCATTCGGCCAACGTTGTGCACGACAGGAAACTCCATGCTACTTCCACACACAAAGACCAGTGATCTGTGCTTGGTAGTGGTGGCTGAAAAGTGAAATATATGAAAACACACGTCTATTTTTATATATATATATAAGATTGTAAGAAATGCGACTAAAGCCAATAGAATATTGGATCAAAGAAGCTACACCTGTAGCACAAAAATTAGGAATCGTTCCGATACTCAAAAGTATACGAATTTCCAAACGAAAGAGGCAACACGACGAAATCTGCGAGGACGAATCAAGAGCAATAGACTCCACACAGCTGTTTTCCAAAGATATAAAAGTTGTACCTGACTGAATTGTAACAGAAATAGGAATAAGGGTAGAAAGTGCAATAAAACTAAATGAAAACTTCGCCTTCCTTGGTGGCCACACGTTAGTAAATATGTCCACAGAAGATCTCCAAAAAAATGGTGCCGTTCTAACAAGCAGATACTCCAAGGACTTAAACGCAATTGATTTCTGTCAAGATTTTGCCGTGCTTAAACAACAAGCTCCATTTTTAACTGGAATCGATGAAACTAGTCCATTTAAATTGTTGCAACGCCTGTGTAAAACTGACTTGCAGGAAGCCTTCCTAATATTCGTATAGCTTTGAGAATATACTGCACGTAGGCCTACCAACGACGCAAGCTGCGAGCAGAGTTTTAGTAAACTAAAAATCATTAAAACCTACCTGCGATCAATAATGAGCCAGGAACGTCTTTCTAGCCTCACGATCTTATCAATCGAAAGTAGAACAGTTTATGAGACGAATTTTGATGAAGTTATAGACTTTCGCGGAAATGAAAGCTTGACAAGTGAAGTTGTAGGAACATTTAGTGCAAATTTTGCTGGGGCCTAAGGACTGCAATTGTGAGTAGAGTCTGGCTCGTGCGTTATGTATTCTGATTGTGTGTATTATATATAATGCAAGCAATGAAATGTCTTTTTTTTAATAGTACCCAAGTGAGTGAGGTGTTTTCATTAGGGGGAGGGGGGCGCCAGCATGAAGGTTTTGCCCCGGTTCGGAAAAATCCTAGATCCGCCACTGGAAAGAATTGCTTGCTGAAGACTTGAAATGTAAATATCTTGCATTACTTTTGATAACAAGCTTAACTGGGCTGGACACATTGGACAGGTGGTAGGAAAAGGTTTCAAAGTTCTGCACTTGTAGGAGAGAGTGATGAGGGGATGTACGAGAGAAGTCAAGGAATTGGGTTACAAAACTTTGGTCAGACCATTGCTCGAATATAGTAGTGTAGTATGGGACCCTCATTTTACGTATCAAATACAGGAGTTGGAGAGGGTGCAAAAAAGGGCTGCTAGATTTGTTTCTGGAAATTATTGCAGAATGCAATCAGTGACGGATATGATAAAGGAGAATGGGATTCATTTCAAGACAGGAGGAGGATGAGGAGGGTCATGGGAGTGTACAGGACATATACTGGCAATGAGGCATGGAAAGATATTGCAATAGGTATGAAAAGTAGTGCAT
The DNA here is from genome assembly GCA_031002005.1 of Vandiemenella viatica. Lineage (NCBI taxonomy): Eukaryota > Metazoa > Arthropoda > Insecta > Orthoptera > Morabidae > Vandiemenella > Vandiemenella viatica. The sequence continues at coordinate 187,061,317 of JARYHS010013630.1, forward strand.
GGAAGGGAAAAGATGACCATGACCACAAGCTGGCATTCGATTTCAGGCACAAGGGTGTGGGATGATTCTCTTTTTTAGGTAAGGGTGTCAGGGATTGGAATGAGTTACCAAGAGAAATGATGAATAATTTACCGAAAACTTTGAAAGAATTTAAAGATAAAATTTGTAGAGGGCAAATGTAGGTGGGTGCAGGATAGGGAGATGATGGGTGTGTAGGGAAATTGCCACCGGAGCCTGTGCTCCATTGCAATTAAATTAAATTAAATTAAAATTAAATGTAAGTTTTATTTAAAAATTATTATTCCACTCCACATGAATTGCAAAAAACTGCTTAGTACACAATCCTAAATATCAATTTCAGGAAATACAAAGTAAAACCGGATAACAGCAAACAGAAGATGACACGAGCACTCGTCACACCAAAAATGTAATAAAATAAAATAGCGTTCGAAAATGAGAATAATTTCTCGAAACGAGTCACGCATATCAATAAAATAAATTAAATAATAATTTATTAAAATAACTGTGTAGCAGAAAATTATTTCCATACCTTATTATATTAAACAGTTACAGACTTTCACAAAGTCCATATATCATGGATAAAGGAAAAAAAAAAAAAAGCTAAGAACTAAGCCTTTTATTAACAATGCCATCTATTCCATAATACTTTAGTTTCTGTATCAGAATTTTATGATCTACACAGTCAAATGCTTTAGATAAGTCACAAAAAATTCCCACAGGAATTAATTTATCATTTATTCCTTCCAAAATATTGTCATTGAATGCAAATATAGCTTGTTCTGTTGAATGACTCTTTTGAAAACCAAATTCAGATTTAGTTAGAATATTATTAGTTTCAAGGTGTTCATAAACTCTATTGTACATTACTTTCTTAAAAACTTTGGAGAAGGCTGTTAGTAATTAAATTGGTCGGTAATTCGATACGGCTGCCTTATCTCCCTTTTTATAGAGTGGTTTAACTACAGCATACTTAAGCCTTTCTGGAAAAGTACCCTTAAGTATATTAAACAGATAACTTAGTGTATTACTTAATTCTGTGGAGCACAATTTAATTAATCTGCTGGAAATCCCATCATAACCACTTGAGTATTTGTTCTTAAGGAATCTGATAATTTTTCTTATTTCTTCTGGAATAGCTAATTTTACAGACATAGAGTTAAATTTTTCTTGGAAGCCTGTTTTGACAAAATCCATACTCTGTGTCACTGAGCTATTAGCAGTCAATTTATTAGCAACAGATAAAAAATGTTTATTAAATATATCAGCAATTGAAAAATTAGATTCTACTGAATTTTCTTTAGTAAAAATATCATTACTTGTTTGATTACTTTTTCCTGTTTCCTTTTTTACAATGTCCCATATTGTCTTAATTTTATTTTAAGAATCATGAATTTTATGTTTGTAGTACATACTTTTAAATTATTTAATAACATTTTTCAGTATTTTGCAGTACTGTTTGTAATATGTTTTAACATTAGCATTCTCACTGTTCCTAGAGGCAATATACAACTTCCTTTTATAAACGCATGATGTTCTAATGCCAATAGTTATCCAAGGTTTTTGTTCTTTTTGAGAAGCATGACACTTTTTCAAATGGAAGCAGCTTTCAAAGTAATTTAATAAAATGCTACTAAAAATGTTGTATTTTTTTATTCATACATTGGGCACTGTAAATCTGTTCCCAGTTTGTGGTATTGAGGACCTTTCTAAAACAAGTAACTGACTCATCATTTATTACACGCTGAAGTTTAAAAACATTACTCTTAGTCCTAGTTCCTATTGAAGTGTTGATGGTTAATAACTGGGCATCGTGATCCGAAAGTCCTTTTATGGATGGCTTGATAGTGTAACTGAATTTTGAGGTATCTAGGAAAACATTGTCAAAAGCTGAGTGACTATTATTCATTATTATAGTTGGAAAATTAACTACCTGAGTTAAATTGAATGAATTGACTAATGATTCTAACATGACTTTACAGGGTAAATTATTAAGAAAATCTACATCAAAATCACCACATATGACTATGTTGACTTCTTTTCTGCTTGAAAATGTTAATAAGAGTTCAAACTGGTTCATAAAAATACAAAAGTTTCGCTATGGTGCTCTGTATACTGTTACTATTATGAAAATTTCGTTATTGTAATTTAGCCGTGTTGCACAAGCTTCAAAATGTTGATCAACACAATACTTGCTAATACTTATATCCTCAAAACTATAACCATTTCTAACATAAGTGACAACTCCTCCTTTCTCCAAGTTTGTTCTACAATAATGAAATTAAAGTCAGTTACATTTGACATAACTATTCCTGTAGTTATGTGGTGTTCTGACAAGCATATAACGTCAATTATATTGATATCATTCAATTCATTTATGTGGACTAGCAATTCATCCACTTTGTTTGTTAACCTTCTGATGTAATAAATTAAACCCTACACAATTTTTAATTTTGGTATTTGAAAACTCATTATTGTTTAAAGTAATTTCTTTTAAAACTCTCTGCTAATACATGATCCTAATCTAAAAATCTTTTATAGTAAGCGGGTTATGTACATTTCTGCATTTTTGTTTTGGAATAAACATTTATTCCTCCCTTCTTATTATATCCTGGAACACTTCCCAACCCCTTTCCACTATATAGCATCTTTTTTCAAAATTCTTTATCTTTCTCTGAAATATATTTTCAGTTTAGTGACTTGTGCTTACCTATAACTGTAACCATAAACATTTCACTTTGGCTACTGCTGTGCTCTAATATCCATAATCACTGCATCGTGATCACTTATTCCTTCAGTAACCTCAGACCCCCAAAATTATAATAAGGTTTTATAAAGCAGATATTGTAGCATAACAAGGAGATTTAAGCTTAACTTAGGTTTTGTTTTGGAACTTTACAGGACAAATCTCAGTAAGTAGGCCATATATAAGATATTCTGTCTGAAATGGACAGGGAACTAGATCCTTCAAAGGCTTTTGACAGAGTGAGCCATAGAATGGTGGTAAATAAGGTAAAACCAATGGAGTGGATGGAAAAGTTATCTCCTGAGTGGACAATTCTTAAATAGCAGAAAAAAGTCAGGGTAGGAAATGCAGTATCAAAACAAGTGGAAGTTAAATGGGAGTGCTACATGGTAGTGAATTACTAACACTGCTATTCATTACTTTAATGATGATTGTATTGATGGTTTACTGTCAGAAGTTAGGTTGTTTGTAGATGACATAATGGTATGTAACATCAAAATGGAAGAAGACTGTAAGCAGCTGCAAGGTGATCTGGACAGGATATCTAGCTGTGAAGGTCAATAAGGGGTGCAGATAAAGGCAAAGAAGAGTCAACTTATTAGCAGGCCCGCCGCTAGCTGTTTGAGCGCCCGCTTGCAAATACCGATTATGCCGCCCCCTGTCTAACTACAGCCAGTGGTGGATCTAGGAAATTTCCGAACCGGGTCCAAAAATTGTGAGATTGCCGCCCCTTCGAACATTATTTGCCGCCCGCATTGTTGCCATCCCGATTGTCGCCAGCCGCTCGAAGCAGCTGTTGAGCTAAAAACAAAAGGTCGCCCGCTACATAATATGCTACAAATTACGTCGCGGCGACAATGGAGTGGCAACTGTCGCGGGGCGGCGACTGTCGATCACTCGTTTTTCCGCCCCTCTCGATGTGCCGCCCGCGTGCGGTGCACGCCTTGCACGCCCGCATACGGCGGCCCTGCTTATTAGGTACACAGATAAAAAACTAAAGGTTGATTTTTATTATTAGGTGGGGAAAGAATTGCTTGTTGAAGACTTGAAATGTAAATATCGTGGCATTATGTCTGATAGCAGGACACATCAGAAAGTTGGTAGGAAAAGGTTTCAAAATCATATATATTATTTCTATAAGGTATTTTTTTGTCACAAGCCTGTATCTTCCTTCATACTTAACCGAAATCAATGAATGAGGTGTCATTTTAAAGCTAATGGTCTTCACTTTGGCCACATCATATTTTAAGAAATGAAGTTTTCGGAATTCGACCCTTAAAGGGCGAAAATGTCAATATTTCTAAAATGCTGTTTTCTGTGTTACGAGTCATTTATCTCTCTGGATACATATCTGAAATCATTTAATGAAGTATCATTTTAAAGATAAAGATCTCTGCTTTAGTGACGTCATATATTAAGACAGAAATGTTTCGGAATTCGACCCTTAAAGGGCAAAAGTATCAATATTTTTGAAATTCGTTTTTGTGTCACGAGTGATTTATTACCCTTAATATCTAACCGATATAGATAAATGAGGTATCATATTAAAGGCTAAGGTCTCCGCCGTGGTAATATTACATTTTAAGAAAGGAATTTTTTGTAATTCGACCCTTAAAGGGCAAAAATGTTAATTTTTCTAAAATGCGTTTTTTGTATATCGAGCCATTTATCTCACTGGATATCTAACCAAAATCGATAAATGAAGTAGGATTATGAGGAGTAAAGTCTCAACTTTGTGAACTCATATTCTAAGAAAGAATGTTTTTGGAATTCAACCCTTAAAGGGAAAAAATATAAATTTTTCTTTATCGCATTTTTGTGTCACGAGCGATTTATCTCCCTTGATATCTAATCGATATAGATAAATGAGGTATTATATTAAAGAATAAGGTCTCCGGCGTGGTAACATTATATTTTAAGAAATGAATTTTTCGTACTTCAACCCTGAAAGGGCCAAAATGTCAATTTTTCTAAAATACGTTTTTTGTGTCTCGAGCCACTTATTTCCCTGGATATCTATTAAAAATCCATAAATCAAGTAAGATTATGAGGAATTATGTCTCAGCTTTGGTGACATCATATTTTAAGAAAGAAGATTTTGGAATTAAACCTTTACAGGGAAAAAGTATAAATGGTTCTACAACCCATTTTTGTGTCACGAGCTATTTATCTCTTTTGATATCTAACCGATATAGGTAAATGAGATATCATATTAAAGACTAAGGTTTCTGCCGTGGTAACATTATATTTTAAGAAAGGAATTGTTTGTAATTCGACCCTTAAAGGCCAAAATGTAAATATTTTTAAAAATTTTTTTTTGTGTTTCGAGCCATTTATATCCCAGGATTTCTAACGAAAATCGATAAATGAAGTAGGAATATGAAGAGTAATGTCTCAGGTTTGGTGACATCCTATTCAAACTCACTATTCATCGCATTTTATTCACGAAATTTTCGCACGGGTCGTCTAGTCCTTCACTTATTGGAGAGAGTGATGAGAGGAAGTACCAGAGATATAAGGAATTGGGTTACAAAACTTTGGTCAGACCATTTCTTGAATATGATGATGTAGTATGGGATATATTAGGTATAAAATGCACTGATGGGCTACCTGATTTGCCTATGGAAATTACTGCACAACGCAATCAGTAACTAATACGATGAAGAACCTGAAATTGATTAATTAGAAGACAGTAGGATGGTGAAGAGAGTCATGGGAGTGTACAAGGCACATATTGGTGATGAGGTGTGGAAAGAAGTTGGTGTAAGACTTAGGAGTAGTGGATGGAAGGGAAAAGATGACCATGACCACAACCTGGCACTCGATTTCAGGTAAAAGGGTATGGGAAGATTTTCGTTCGTAAGTAAGGGTGTATGGGATTGTAATAAGTTACCAAGAGAAATGATTAATAATTTACCAAAAATGCTGAAAGAATTTAAAGCTGATATTTATAGAGGGCAAAAATAGGTGGGAACAGTAAAGGGGAAGAATGTGTGTGTAAGGAAATTGCCATCAGAATCTGTGCCCCATCAGAATTAAATTAAATCTTCTCTCAGCCGTGGAAGAAAGGTAATTAAATGTGGATACATTAACCATTTATCTCAAATACATTAATAATTTTAGAATGTGTTTATATACATACAAATAGTGAAATCTTTTTGTACGGTACATACGAAAGGTAGCACCACTACAATTATTGCTTACAAAACTAAAGTGTATTTGTGGTTCACCTACAACCATAAAAAGATGAAACAAAGTAGGATTTTTTTTTTCAGATAAAGGAACCAGGAACTGAAATAAATTACCAAATAAAGTGATGGACAGTTTAATAAAAATCACTGAAGGGTTTAAAGTAAGTAGGTGGTGAAAAATTATGGTAAGGTGGGGATGTAGGGACGTTAGCCACCAAAACATGAGCTTTATTGCAACTGAAATTAAATTAGAATATTTCTGGTCAGAGAGATACTGGGAGTAGGACGTGATGGTATAAACTTAACATTTTCACTGTCACCAAGTTTGCTGATGTTTGATTCGTATTGATTATGACCATAAAAGTGACCGAAGCTAAAGGACTATAGACGAATTATGTGAACACTGTGTATAACAATGGATGTCAGTTCACCAGAACATATTTGCCATGCGTGGACTAAAGCAATTGTGTTCTGCTTATTACTAACTTTTCTATTATTCAGAACTTGCAATCTAGGAGTAGAATCGATGTATTTGTATTGTCTGATGGCTACCTCTAGCACAAAAGCAAAAGAAGTGTTTACAAACAAATTTAACTATATTAGAATGCTCTCTTATCATTTTGCATTTATTATGAGTTTAGAATAATTCACAGACTGGCCACCAGACACACCGAATCTATTAACAATATATAAGTGAAGACATAAGAACCAGCCATCTATAAAACTTACATTATGCCAGTTACATTATCTTAATCAGTAGTGTTCCTAGGTTAATATGGGACCCAAAAAAATATTTGGGCCCTTAGTCCAGATGCCTGACTTTTTTTTTTTTTTAGCTCTACTAAGTCTTGTGAGGATTGCTGAGCTTTGGGGGTTCCCTGAACTGAGCTCAGGGGCTCCCTGAACTTGGGGGCCCCGGTGCACGGGGCACCACCTAGCCCTCTGATAGCTATGCCACTAATATTAATCCATCCTCCTCATATATTTAGGTTACATTACTTTACTGTGACATGCCAATGTGATTAGCAGTGGAAATTATGAATAGTAAAGATAACAATGCTTTAATAGAAAGTTGAAAACTGAGTAAGAATGAATAGTAACAACAATAGGTGACAGCGGACATGTTCTGAAGTCACACGAAGGGGACAGTGGCGACAAACAGTGAAGGTCAATGGAATCTGACAAGACATGAGGCTCAGGCCCGCATTTAAGCATTGGCTAACTAGGCTGTAAAAAAAGATGTCACCCATAAAAAATTATTTTGCCACTGTGCCAACAGGGGCCCGCACCACATGTATAGCCTAGGGACCCACAAAGCCTAAATGCGGCCCTGACAAGGATGAACGACTGGAAACGGAAGACACCGGAAAACTTCGGGGACTTTCGTGGTACGACGAGAGTGCACGCAATAGCAGAATGAGAAGGCAGTCCGAGTATTCCTGATAGGTAAAACTACTCATCCTAAGCGAAGAAATGAATCATTTTCTTTTGAACACATACACAAACATAGTTTGTTTCTATAATTGCATTTTTTTTTTTTAATTGTTTTCTATAGATCCTATTTCAATTTGCCTTATCATTTTTTGTCATCCAGGATGACAATTTAGCCTTGCCAAAACTGACAAGGACACACATTATGAGGTATTAGTCTGATTATTATTTTAATATTCTTATGTAAACTCGCTTTTATTTAGTTACAGAGTATTGTTGTACATCTTGTAGTACTTGTTTTGCCTTTATTTCAGTTTCATTTATGTCCGAGGCTCAATGGTTTTAAGTAGAAATGTTTTCCTTAACATTATACCTTTGGAGAACATGATTATAGAGGACTGACTTTTGAGGAGAGTTTTTGATACATTGGAGAGAACATTGAGTTCGTTGTTTCGTGTCAAATTACTACAATCTTGCATTTTTTTTTTCTTTTTTTTTTTTAATAATTGTAAAATCTTCTGATCAGTGGTTCTGATTTTATTGAGGGATTTTGTTAAAGGAAAATGGAATATCTACAGGATTTTGGATCAATAAATGTTAGTCGATTAGAAAGCGGATTAAGTACGTCGGGCGCTAAATGGATGAAACTGTGATGCGTTGGGAAATTTCCTGCAGGAAGAAGTTGACGAAATGGAGTGGGGCAAGTTATATGAAATCCACAGAATAAATGATACTGAAGCGATTGAGGTATGAACACAAGACGAAGTGAATTATGAATGTAGAAGGAATATTGATGGAAGTGAATTCGAAATGCACTCATTAAAATCATGTCCATATTAAACTGTGAAATTTTGGAGAATGTGAAAGCAGCAGATAAGAACCTCAAACGACATATGAGAGAAAAGCTGAAGCTTTTAAGAAAATTGAAGAATGTTTGGCACCGTTGTTAAAATTAAAGACTATAAATTTTTTTATTTTTTTTTTACTTATGGCTTTACGCCTGTCAACATCCAGATCATTAGAGGTGGGATGGGACTGCTGACAAGGAACTGGAAGGAATTCGGCCATGGCCTTGTGTTGGAAGCATCCCGGCATTCACATGGAGTGATTTGGGAAACCATGGAAAACCCAAATCTGGATGCCCGGGCGGGGATTCAAACCTCCGTCCTCTGCGAATGTGAGGCCAGAGCATTAATCACTTACCCACCACACTCGGTGACTATAAAACAAACAACGAAACACTTAAAGAATGTTAGGTAATTAAAGATACATTTTTTTACCTACTATCATGAGGTTTTGGTCATGTCGAAAATTTAAAAGAAGTGAGAAAAAAATTTATTCAATATGTGGAGGAGAAGTTAAAAGATTCTAGAAGGCAACAGAATATCAAACAGTTGACTGGGAAAGAGGAAGTTAATCCAACTTCAGTTGAAGACACGCACATTCGGCTACGTAAAACGAAGATACATGCTGATGTTGATACTATATTCACAGCGGAAATTGAAGAGATAAATAAAGAATAGCAGGTAACAATCATCATTGAAGAGATTGGGAACAAAGAAGAAATTCAAAAATATTTAAATAACCAGGAGAAATCAAAGGTGGTGCTGATAAGTACAAAAGAGGAAGTAATATGTCAGTGGAGGAGGCCCTGGAAATTAATGGTATTAATGCGGATTTTATTGGGAATCCATCAGGAATAAAAGAACATAATACTTCAATACGGGAATTAAAGACAAGTTATACTTCTCCTCATTCAACGTTAGATGAAATAAATCTTGCCCTTAGAACGGGGCTAGAGAAAAGTACTGTCTCTTGACAGAAGAGCAAGAGAAAAGAGATGTGATAAGAAACATTATGGAGAATAACGATGATAGTATGCAAAAATCTAATCAGGTAACTAGTGGGGAGGTAGATTCACATGGAAGCAGCATCGAAGAGGAAATGTCACTGGAAGAGATGTCCGAACAGGCGGAACAGAACACTCCAGAAATGGAAGTAAAAAGAGAATTATTGGGTGAAGTTAAAGCATGTACTGACATTAGGAGTAGTGAAGAATATGAGCAAACGCCGTGAAGCCACACGATTGATGATGATATTACCAGTACCAGAAAGTTTGAACAAGGAATGGCAAACGTGGAGATACCACTAAATACAGATGGTGAAAAAATGGAAGGTTTTGTAAGCGACTATCCTGCATAATATTTTAGTAGGCAGACTTTGGGGGAGGGGAAGACATAACAGACAATATTTATGGTGGAAGAACAGAAGAGAATTTGCGAGCAAAATATGTTGTTGCAGATTATGAAAACCTAGGAAATATTATGAGATCAAGAGATATGTAAAGAGTATAAGAATCAGGAAAAGAATATATTGTAAGATGAAGAGAAGGAGAGGGCTTCAAGACATGCTTGTAGATGTGGTGGAAGTACAAGAGAAGACGGCTAGTATTTTGTTTGGAGAAGAAAGAAATGCACACAAGAATAATGTAGAAAGAAGTCAGCTGGAAGAAGCGAAAGAAGAAAAGAGGATTAGCATTATTTAATGGAGGGTGAAATTTAAATGGGAGATCTCCAGGTGGTGAGGAGTGATTGATTGCACTGTTAAGGGCTAGGCGCTCCTTAATACCATGAAAAATCCCACTTTCACATGGGCAAATGTTTTCGGTTTTCCTGTTTCTGGAACAGTTTCATGTTGCTACAGTGAAGGACCTTAGGCTTTAGGTTTCTGACACCACGTGTCGCGGACAATCTTTTCTCAGCTGTTTCGCGCCTGTTTCGCGCATGCTCACAACCTGCCCATTTTCCTTATTTCCCTGACTCAAAAGATGAGTCCAAGTTATGCATTGCATGAGGCTTAGAGATGAGTAGGTCCGGATGGATATGGTTCCGTGGACTCGAATCAGTTATAAGAAATCACTATACAGCTGTAATGTTGGTGATATTGAGATATTATAAAGTAACTATGTGGATTAATTACTTAATACGCAACTTGTTTGAGCAAACACAATGATTGTAATCTATAAAAATACGATTGTAAAAAGAAGATGTTGACAATAACAAACAAAACGATCTTATGTCAGAGTAATAACAAAAATAATTACTTTGGTTATGTAGAAATAAATAATAATAATAATAATAAAAACCTAGTTTTTGTCATGACAGTATTTTGTTATAGCGTGAAAAATTCTCTGTTGTTTCTGGCCATAATACTGTAAAAAGTATAGTAATTGTATAGATTGTATTTGTAGATAATAACTATAGATAATAGGCTACAATAACTTTCAACAAATCTATTTCAAAAGAAAGAAAAAACTTTTAAAAAATGAGAAGAAAGGTAAACACTTGGAATAACTGTCATTATATTGGCGAATAGAGAAAAAAGTTTCGGAGCAGGATTTAAAGCCGGTAAAGTCGGCTGTAGGAGTTGGTCTGGACAGGAACGTTTGGTTCTTGGCAACAATTGAGAACTCATCCTCCGCCAAATATGACTCTCTCAAATGATTTCAAAATATTTAGTTGATTGAAAGCAGGTTTTGCATTTGAACGTACCTATGTAGTGTGGATAGCAAGTATGTTTCGCCATGCGTTATATTCTACTGAAGTGGCTTCTAGTAGTTACATGATGTCAACCGTTTTGGCGTCGAGGTTGTCGGATAGTGAAATTTTGATGTAGGTTGGGATAGAAGCAAGATGTACTCTGCTAGATCATAGTAGCCACAATCAATGAACTCGCGCCGGTGATTGTTGTCATGTTGCGACGGTGCAGACTGAAGACGTTCTGCTACTGTTTGTAATCACCCTGGCAATGTATCATTGCCAGCGTGCCTCCAATGGTCATCATGTAACAATAAAATTTATTGCCTGCAGTGAGTAGGATGTTACTGTGTCGTAATCTATCAGCGATCTTGTTCAAATGCCTTTAGATCTTCAAGAAATGGATATAAGTGTATTGAATAACTGTTCCACACTCCACATAAAGATACAAAACTTTTGACCATGATCTGTTTTTAGTTTGTGAGGTCCTGGGTAACCAAGTTTATAGTTCTGTAAACAGGTTCTGAAAATAATTCAACTGACTATGGCCACCATCCCATATTCGGGAAAATAAACAGTATATTCACTTAGATAACTTGTCCTTTAAGGGATTTGTGGTTTAAAAATAACTAAAAATCACTCTGTATGAAGTTACAAATAAAGTTTATTCAGAATTCTTAAAACATCAGGCCGGTACCAGGCAAATATACACTTTTAGAACAATAATGGGACTTTGATCCGAATCATGCTTGGAGGACAGTAATTACAAACAGTAGGCTACATCACTTGATCACGTTTGTCACAACACTCATTCCTGTAGAGTCAATTACTAGCAAGGTCCTGAGTCACCATTCTCATGAGAGTAATATCCGCAGATACAAATATGGCTCATGGCCACATGGTGGCTACTGCTCTCCTGGTTACTACGCACTTCCGACCCAAGCGAATTCCGATCAAAAATTGTCTAACAAGGAGAGGTCTTCGGTGTGGAAATCGCTATCATAGAACGAACAAGTCTGATAAATATTACGCCACCAAACTTTCCTCATCCTAAAGCAGTTCAGCCTGGTGCGATCCGTTTAAGAAAAATCGGGGATTAAAAATTGTAAATTTTGTGTGAATGGTGTATAACTAGAGAGAAGGTCATTAGTAATAATTTAACAATTTATTGTTGTTTGGACAGAAATAACCAAAGACGTTATTCAGAAATGAGGAAGAAATGGAAAACAGAAACAACCTTAAAAAATTTGTGTCAATGTGATAGAGATTCTGGTTGACGGGAAATAAAATCTATCATGAGGTTATCAGGAAGTTTTCCTCAGTTTTTGACAGCGAATGCTGGGATAATTTACTTCCACGAACTGCATTGGAATTTGTAGTTCCTTCCCATTGGAATCATCAGCCAGAATATTGTAGATTAAAGAATGAAAATAAAAATAATTTAATTGGAAAAAAGTAGCTAATAGTTCTCTCTGTCGGTATACGTCATTCATTCACAATTTTTTACCCCCAATTTCTCTTAAACCAATGCCCACCAGGCAGAACTGCATCAGGGCGAGAAATCTGAGGTGGTGTAATATTTATCAGACTTGTTCGTTCTACGATCGTGATTTCCATACCGAAGACCTCTCCTAGTCGCTTCTTCTTCAGGTCCACTTGAGCAATCATAAACATCATTTGGCCACACGTGACTTCTCCTGGCCTATCCTGAATTTCCACTCGGGCTAAGCTTGCAATGGAACCGTCTTCAGCCAAATTTTTACTCTGCCGAACAAGTAACCGAACTCTGCCTACCGATTCTGCCGACTGAAGTGGCTACAACCACCTACACTTCGGGTGTTTTGGTGCTCACTCGACTGAAGTTGTCTCAAATGACACCGCGAGCCGAACAACATCCTGCCGTTTTGAGTAATGATCCGGTGTCCGGTTTATGGATTTGGAAAAGCGAATTTCCACTCCTTTACTACCAAATGTCGTTTTCCTGTAATCATTTGCTTTAAAAAAGTGCACTTTTCTTCAATCTCACTTCCAGAATTATCAGATGATTCTAAAAGGTAGATTGTTTCATTCTAAAACATTCTTAAAATTTCGTTTCATAATACATCAGATGCTGTGACAAAGGTAGAACCTGCCTTTTTTATAGATCGATAAAAGTATTTTTGTGTGTTGAGAGAGCAAAATTAAAGTATATTGAACAAAAAAGGACGTTCATCTTATTATGCTTGAGTACATATTTTGCATTACTTCTAAATTTGGCCTGATGTCTCAGATGGTTACGACATGTGACTGGGGTATAGAAAGTTATCTGTTCGAATCCCAGTGTCGCTTACAATTTTTAAGGGCATTAAAATTTACCTTCACCTCCGGCAAAGTAAATGCGGTTTGTATTTAAACTAACATATAGATGATATCGCTTTTTTCTAACGAAAAATGTCGAAAGTAACCTCATACAAAATAAACAAGTGTGAAGTGACTGACGTTTGACATTTCATTGTGATTCCCTTCAGATACGTGGAAATCTCTCAATCATGTATAGTGTGAAGACTTAATTATGTTTTGTTAAGAATGCGTTTGATTACTATTTTTGCACTAAGAAATCAAACAGTGAGGTGGTAACGTGAGTCAGGTAAAAAAAAAAATAAAAAAAAAATAAAATAATAAAAAAATAAATTAAAAAAAAAAAAAATTATTTTAACGTATTTTAATACTCAAACAATGTAGACTTCACGGGTGTGCAGCCGGATGGTGTTTTGAAAACACAACATTTCGACAACAAGCTTGGTTTTCTTCATCAGGTGAAGACAACCGAGCTGGTTGTCGAAACGTTGTGTTTTCAAAACACCATCCGGCTGCACACCCGTGAAGACTACATTGCTTCAGTACGCCGGGAAAGTCTCCACGCACACATACTTTAATACTTTCGTAAATTATAAAGTACGCCTACAGAAAATAAGGAACAATATTCTCCACTTTAGTACAAGTTGCAACCCTAGCTATGACCCGCAGGAATACAGTTCAATTGATTCCTATTTTTTGTTTTATAATTAATTATATATTTTTAAATTTTTATCTGTGTAGGTATATAAATAATCAATATAGAGTGGGCTGCTGTCAACTGAAATTTATGAGGTGTGAACTGAAAAAAATAATATGTTTTAACAGATAATTTATGTAATTCACTGAAATACCAGAACACATCATAATACGGTGAAAATATATTTCTACCCTTTCAGTTCGATGCGGCGATATGACTAAATACGAATGCACAAATGACGCGAGACAAGCATTTTCGGCCGAATAAAACAAAATTATTTGATCTGTGGCAAAAGTCAGCAGAGCCTGGCGGAGTTCGGGCTAATTGGTCGGTCATTGTGTTACCAGTATTGTGGCATACTTTTATTTGTTGGCCATATTGATGGTATTCAGCAGAGTGAACAATCGGGAGAAGTCGGTTGCATTGTAGACATACCCTCACAGTCATATGCCAAAGCTCCTTTTTATATCAGTCTCTCAACTCCCTGTCCTATATCCTGATACTACACAAATTTGTATTGTCTACTTTCTAGCTCAACAACCTCACTGCCCAGTCACTACCCGGACCAAACCCGATTGACATTACTCACTTACTCAGCTGGAATTTCAACACTCGCGTTACAAGGCTCGTAACCTGTCTGGTCATTCAGATTTTGGTTTTTCATATTTTCCTGAAATCACTCCAGGTAAATGCCGGGATGGATTCTTCAACTAAATTCCTTCCAGTTCCTTGCCTCCAATCCTTTCTCCCCTCTAATGACCTCGAAGTAAATGAGGTACAGTGACTAAAAAAGGTTATAAAAATGTAAATCAGATAACTATAAATTTACTCAATTTATTCAATTTCATTCTCTAATAATTATACTGATCTTGCAAATGATTAATACAGAATTATGAACTGTGAAAGTTATTCAAGGTTATCATGAATGCTAACTGCATTGTAATAGGTAAGCAGAAAAATTGAGAAATAACTGTTGATAAATTAATATTACGCCATGCGTAAAATGTTTACCCTTTATTCATGATGTGATTATGGAAACAGAAGCCTTTCTGATGTGTTTATGGCTTGTTTCTTCATTTAGTTTCAGAAACAAAGCAAAAATATTGGGTGGCAAGTAGGATGATTTCCGTAACTCTCCAAGCCTCGTTATTTAACTATATAGTATTTATTTATTTAATTCATAATATGATTTATTTTCATATATTGGTTTTTTTGTTGTAATTAAAATATATGAGATATAAAATTTGTAAATTCATCTATAAATGAACATTATATATATATAATGTAGGGCCTATATGAATTTTAGTACAATTTATCTGAAAGTGCTAGTTTATTAAACAGGACTGTTTTATGAATTTATTTACTTTAACTGATCTACTATGGAACAGTAAACATTTTTACTGGTTACATCTGTAGCCTTTCCTTAAAATAGTTCTGGTCCCCCCTCTCCCCACCATAATTTCCATTGTACAATTTCACTCCCTTGTTGAAGAAGTTATTCAAACTTTTACTTTTTAATTTCCTTTTTATGTGAAAAATCATATTTTGAACTTGTGGAATATGCAAGGTTGGAGCTGTTTTTTTCATAATTATACGCTATTGTAAAAAAATGAAATTTTTGGTTCATTTATTACGTTATTTGTATTCTATATTCCTTATTTATTTCAGATTCCTATTTTAACTTCCTTATTTATTTCAGATACATTTTTGTAAACTAAATATCACATTTTTTCTTTCTACATTTATAATATGTTGAGTGAATTCCATTTTCTCACATTCAGACACCTACAAACTCTTGTAATCTGTTCTTTGACTACCATTTGTTGCCAATTATTTCCTTGAATTAGTAATTTTAAAAAAAATTTGAGAGTCTTAACCCAGACCACAAACACATACTTAGTCTTCAATTAGTTTCAATACTGCTGGCTGCCCACACTGAGAATTGCCCACGTTTTTTTTTTTAATTTCTTTATGCCTTGTCAATGTTGAGATCATTAGAGTTGGGAAAGCTTGCTTACAGCTTAATAACTATGTGGCATTAGAGGCGGGAAAGGATTGGGAACTAGGAACGGGAAGGAATTCAGTCATGCCCTTTTGAAGGAAGCATCACAACATTCCCCTGGAGTTATTTGGAGTAACCATGGAAAATCCAATCCTGGATGCCCAAACTGGGATTCAAACCCACGTCTTTCCGAATGTGAGGCCAGAGCATTACTACTTACTCGGGTGAAAGGACTTGGGTCAAGGAAAGGGAAGGAATTGCACCATGGCTGTTTTTGAAGGACCATCCTGGATTCACTCGGTGATTTCGGGAAACTGTTGAAAACCAAAATCTGGATGGCTGGTTGGTAGGTACTGGTAGCCTGGAATGAGGAAATGAGAAGAAGGAAGATTGGACAGGTAACCTGGAATTTAGGAAGGATTACCTGAGATTGCAAGTTGGTTCTAAGCTAGTTTATATTTGCACCTGTTTATAAACCAAGTTAATATATGAGGGCCATTTTTTAAGTAAGAACCGGTCGGCGATATCCTCTTAAATCACCCACGAACGTAATTGAGCGCATGCGCACACTATTCTGGCATCCTATGAGCACTCATAGACGCAGTTATCGCCAAGTCAACGGAGTTTACACTTCGTGGTGAGCGATGGAAGTGATTAATACGATCCAGAATCCCGCCGCATGTGAAATAAGGTCAGTCATCAGATTCTTGTCAGCAAAAAATGTGACACCGGCGGAAATTCATCGCCAGATCTGTCAAGTGTACAGTCCCAATGCAACGAATGAAGGTAACGTTCATAAGTATACAAAAACTCATCTCACGGTATGACAAATGCTTGAACAATAATGGCAACTATGTGGAAAAGTAGGCGAAAGGTTGTAGAATGTCATGTTGAATAAATTACCAAAATATATTTCATTGTTAAAAGTTTATTGCCAACTGGTTCTTACTTAAAAAATACACCTCGTATATTCAAAATCAAAACTCATGTTAAGCAACATTATTCCTTATGAAAGGTACAGTACTTTTCAGATGTTGGTGAAATTTGTTTTATTTACTTCCTCTCTAAGCCACTATTCATATTGGTAGCTGTTATATTTATACATCTCAGATAAACTTCTAAATTGTCCCTAGATGCCATGTTTTTCTTCTGGAATGTTTTCTGGACGAAAGAAAGTGGAGAACGATTCTTCTCCTCAATTGAATATTAATAGGAATCCAAAATATGAATTAGTAAGTATTATTGAACAATTATTAACAGCCAATCATTAGATAATTTAAAATACAACATATTTGGTAACTTTTAACTGAAACAATGCTTTAATTGAATATATAATATTTCAGGATTTCACCGCACCACCCTTTTTCAATCCACAAGCAATGTCAACACTCATATGGTCACAGGAAGTTAGCCCCTCACATTCTGCGTTTACTATAGACAAAAACATTTCTGGTCTGTCACCACGAAAATCTTTGAATGAACAGTCATTCAAAGCAATGCACTATGAGGATGATACAGAACAATCACAGCTTTCAAGAGAAATAAAAATTGAAGGTAGAATTTTACTTTAAGGTCATTAATGTCCAGAAACTGCACTGAAAATTTATGATAAAAGACAATATTCTATTCGTGATTCATTTGTAGAACAATCATCACGACAAAAGGACCGTGGAATTATTGGCTCTAAAGATAATAACATGGAGCTGCAAACAACTAATAGAATAAAATCTCTTTGTGCTCCGTACAGTCAGCAAAGTAGAGCAATGAATCAACCACTATCAACAACTGTGAAGTCTGTTGCTAAAAGTAAACAAAGTGATGATTCTGTTAGCAAGGTAAGTTGACAATATCCAAAAAAATCTTCATTAAGAAAATCATATTACCAAAAGTCTAAACCACATATATGTATGTAGAGCAAACAATTCTAATTCCATTTATTTTTTGTTTTTTTATTTATGCCAACGAAAAACCATTTTATATTTATGTATCTTATGATAGCTATATAATAAACACAATTATCACTATTTACGAACAATTAATTACAGTGAAAACAAGAAGATGACCGTAAATAGTAAGAATAAGATAATATTACTGAAACTAGAAAAATAATTGCACAAGAGAAAATTGTAAAATATTCAAAAACTAATAATAGGACTCAACACACAGCTACAGAAAAATAAAAATCATTACAGGAAATAAGAGAGAGAAACAAATAATAGGGGGATAACCAAATTGTTATGGCAGTATTTGTACTAAGTCCGTCATTGCTGACTCCACTGCCATACGAGTACTTGCTTGAAAACAGCAATACTGTCAATGAAAAAAATCACGTTTAGGAGGTATACTGTTACCTAATCTCTGTAAGTGTTCTAAGGCGCTGCTAGCCTCATAGTTCATGCGCAGATGTCGACAACCAAATAGCTCCCTCAACCATATACCAGACGGACAGTGAAAATACACATGTCTGAGAATTTCAGAGCAGTATTCATCAGTTACTTAGAGAAAGAGAGCTTTTTGTGATTACATCTTCTGTGTAAAAGGAATTATACAAAAATGATTAAAAGAGATGAACACATCTTTTACAATATTTTCGTTTAAGACCTTATTCATGCAGAGAGAGATGAGTCACTTGGCATGTGACTGTGATAAGCCTCAGTGTGTGCACATCTCCCTTTCCAAATGTCTTTTAACGTCTACATGAATAAGGTATCAAGCTGAAACATTGAGTAAGAGATGTGTTCACTTCTGTTTGCTTATCCTATTTTATTTTAATTGTCTAAAGACCATGTTCTTTTTGTTATTATTGTTGAAAGCTAAAAATTATGGAATGTATGCAGTTGTACTTCTCCATTAAAAATGAACAATGCCTACAACTAATACCCATTTTATAATTCTAGATTTACAGTTCTAAATTAACTGTTGAGCTAATTAAAAATCAAAATCTTTTTAAAACTTAAGATATCAACATTTGATAAAGATAGAACAATTTAAAACATTCTTCTTTGGTTCCTGATTGTGTGAATTATTTTTTAAATGAATAATAACATATGATACCCACACATAATTTTTGTGAAATACTCTTTACTGTAGCCAGTTTACAAGTACACATAAGTAGATTCTAGTGTGTCATAGATTAAGAAGTGTTTTTGTTGTAGTATAGAATGTGTTGACTTTAATCTGTAAAAAATCAGTCGGGGTATAATACTGTATTATCATTACAACCATATAGATATGTACTGTATGTATATTGCACACATTGATGTAGCATGTGTCAAATTTAAAGATAATGTAAGTCATACATTAATTATGGAATTAATTATATTAAACAATCTCTAAATGTTCTATAAGTTTTTCCAATATTCTTCTGCCTAGTGAGTAAAAATAGTGCCATGATATTTAAATGTCATCATTTTCTTCTGTAATGATCTTATAGCTTCTTTTTTTGATGATCTGTCTTTAACAGTGCTTATATTATAAAATAATGTGACAATGCCATAGACTGACAAAAGGACATGCAAAACACACCAATTATTGGCTGTATAAACTTTATCAATAAAAGAAAATGATGTAGATGATACAAGGAGTGCATGGAAAATTTGAATTTGGCTTCCAGTATAATTTTTTAAATTTGAATCAAAATAAAACAGTTTTCAAGATTTAAATAAGGGTAATTACAAATGACTGTAGTGATTTGACGAATTTATTAGAAATGTAGTATTAAACACATATGACTGTGATTGTTTCACAGATTGGCAGAGAAAATTTCATAGTTATGTTTTGTATCACCTACCTTTAATAGATACACATTTTGCCACCATGTGTCAGTGATCGCATTGTGGTGGTTAATGCTCAGGAGAATGGATTTTCCATTCTCAAATTTTATCAGATTCAGTCCTTCACTGTTGTTCAAAAACTCTTTCAGACAAGATATTAGAAGGATCCACTCTTCAACAAATCAATGCACAGATGGTATGCACATTTTGCGTAAATGAAAAAGCAGTGGACATCTTTCCTTTTGACCAGGTCAGCAAAGCTATCAAACACAGCTATAGGAACTTGAGTACCCAAGATAGCAGGGAAAGTAGCAAAGCACAGCCCACAATTTGAAAGGTGATGCAAATGAACAATTGATCTTTATCATCCAGGACTGTGTCAAGCTTTGACACCTGACATCAAATCTGACATACTGCAGTGTGTGTGGTGTGAAATGGATCATTTTGTATCCATGCCTATGATTT
Source organism: Vandiemenella viatica (assembly GCA_031002005.1). Taxonomy (NCBI): domain Eukaryota; kingdom Metazoa; phylum Arthropoda; class Insecta; order Orthoptera; family Morabidae; genus Vandiemenella; species Vandiemenella viatica. The sequence continues at coordinate 187,081,513 of JARYHS010013630.1, forward strand.
ATACTCTTACAAATACCTTGGAAATATCTACTTGACCTTCCCTTGTACATTTTATCTGAAATGTCTCAAGTGTAGCCCAATAACTATGAATCACATGAATGTCAAAGCCTGCACCCATTTAAAAATCCATTTTAAAAATAAATTTCTTTCCTCGCGCATATTTCTGGTATGGTTGCATATCAATCTCCCATCAATTTAACTACCACTGATGTCAGACTGATTGGCCTATATGTTTAATTACTATTAGTCTCATGTTCTGTATGGACTGACATTACTATGGCACTTTTTCCATTCCTCTGTTAAGCAACAAGTCTTCAGATTCAAATTAAACAATATTACAAGGTAAAATTATCTATACCAGTTTTCAAAGTTTATTTTTAGCTTTATTAGTTCTATCTTAATATCCACAGGATCTATCTCAAATATTTTAGTCTGCTCCCTTCTGTTTATATGAAAAGATGCTACTCAGATCTTCCCACTCCTATGCCCAAATGATAGCGACTTCTTGCTTCGGTGAACCAGTTTCTCAATATCTCTGTCGTTTCTTTTTATGAATCCTTGATAATTTTTTCTCCTTCCTTACCCACAATTGTCTGTATACCTTTGCTGCTTCTCAGTTTTGCAGCATGGCCCAAAACTTTCTAGAAGCATCATGAAGTGATCCACCTGCACCTGTTTCTCTTCTTACCAAACTCTTTAGTCTTCTCATCTACCTATTATAATATGTAGGTTCTAGTACATTTCTTGATTTTATGTTTTGTAAAAGACATTCTTATTATCTCTTTGAACTGTCCCCACCTTCTCTCCACGATTGCCCAAGTACTGTTACAAAATTAGCAAGATGTATTTAAGATAGGAAGAACTTGTATGGCAACATTAACATACTTAGACAGAAACTTTCAATCAATGTGAACCAAACTAGATATCAAAAACATGATTTGTATTTTATACAATAAAATATAATAATTTTCTGTATGCAAAAAAAATCACAGGGCACTAGCAGCATTCAGGGCTCATTAATTATGATAGCTAAGATTGGTTATTTCATATGATAACTGTTAGGAGTACTATGCAGTGAACGGCCGAAGTGATTTGCTCAGGTAGTGATACAACAAAATGTTTCTAGTGGCGGATCCAGGATTTTGGTATGATTGGGGGGGGGGGCTAGGATTTGGTTTGGGGGGCTCATTATTCCAGAATGTCGCCCTTATAAGAACAGTAAAAAAAAAAAGAAATCCCAAAATCCGTATCGTCGGGAGTGACCTTGGTGCTTTTGGGGGTGGGGGGCGCCTAAGCCCCCTAGCCCTCTCCTTACCCTGGATCCGCCACTGAATGTTTCCGCGGCTTACTGATCATCATTGAAGTGTAAGGTGAAAAACAGCTCAGAGTAAGAATCCTTGCTACATAAAGATTGGTAATGTGTGAAAGTCTCATTCCCTGCAAATACTGCCAGCTTAATTAAATGATTTTGAAATTAATCAATGATAAATGTTTTAAAATTGACCAAACGGTGAACATTTAGTGATTAGCCAGAAAACCGACAAGTTGATCTATAAGCAGTGTTGGATTACCCAAAAGGTAGTACTAGACACAACTAGGCAGTAGCCTGGAGCCCCTGATTTTTGAAGACTTCCTGAAAGTTCACTTTTTCACTAAATAGAAATAATAAAAAATAAAATCATCCAGAATAAAACAAAATAATATGAAAAGCATGGAAATTAATTTTTTTGTTTCATAGTAGTGTACGATAAATAGAAGTAATTTTGAAAATATGATAAATTGTAAAATTCGTTTGTTAATTGAATAAAAATATGATAAATTCTATTAGTCATCTACAAAACCTTTTCCTTGAACTTTTAAAATACATAAATTTAAAAAACAGAGGGAATCAAAATTTTTGAGATTGCTTAGGACCCCATACTTTCTTATCCGGCACTGCCTTCGATGACCACAACGCCAGTGAAACACATTTCTCTTGAGAATCGTTTCCTGTTACGTGCATTCATAAACTTATGTAATTCTCCTTCAGAGAATCTAAGAAAAAAACAATATTGCCTGCTCGCATTGACAAAGCTTCTAGGGTAGCGTATCCAAACCTTTTTCAACCCGAGGACCAGTAAATTTTCAAAAATAATGCTGTAGGCTACTAACTCACACAGGCCTATTTTTGTTATTTTTATTTTCTCCTTTTCGTTTCAGGCGACTGTGGATGACGATTACGCAACTTCATTTTCCTCTTCTGAATTTCCTTCCTCCATTGCCAGTTACCTCCGCAATTTTTCATGTCTTTTTTAATGTCTTCCACCCTGGGCCTAATTTTATTTTGTTGTTATTAAAATGTACCATAATAACATAATAAATCTAAAACCACGTTTTGAATCCTATGAAAATGCAGATATAAAACTGGATGTGAACTATTAAAAGCTAATTACATGTTAATCAGACCAAACCAGATAAATAATAATGTTAATAACCAGATAAATAATAATGTTACTAGAGAAGGGGCGCTACACTATAGCACCGGCCTACATACATAAACCAAAATAAAAGACGCTAGACCGTATGCCTTGTATTTTTATTTACTTCACCACTCGTGTTACCAATCTTATCAACTACCGCGGTTCCTCATACCCACTTAAAACCCTTAGTAAACCGTCATTTACTTAATCTCTAGACGCCACATGGAAGTGAATAGACTGTTGTAAAAACAGTGCTGTTCTGTCTCATCCTGGAAATGTCACATTTTTGCCGGGTCATTGAAATATTCAAGGCTTTTAAATGTTGGGCATACAGCTTTATACAGTACGAATATGGTACCAGAATTTATGATATTATGCCTGTGGAACTCCTGAACTATGTTCGCGGACCACCAGTAATCATCGAACAGGCTGAAGCACTGTTCCAGTGGGTATAGTTGAATGCTACAAAAATGGCAGCTGCTGCACTCTACCGGCAGTATTACTAACTTTATTGAGCTGCAGCGTGTGACAGAACGAAGTTGTCTCCATTCCCCATTCACAAAGCGAACCCCCGACCTTGAATATTTCCATGAAAACGCTAGAGCGCATGCGTGATCTGTGCCATCCAAGAATTGTCTCCACGACAGCGAAACAGTTCACTGATGTGGCCAACAGATGGAGTTCAATACTTTCCCTAGCTGTAGAGTAGAGAATGCTGCATTTATAAATATTTATTTTTCTTTCACTGCATTTATTTTTTAATTTATTTATTCATGATTAGAGGTAGTGACATGTCACAGTGGCACTACGTCTAGAGCCGTCACTGGTACTATGGTTGGCAGAACACCCTTAGTGTTCAGAATAACCTAGATGAGATATAGTAATGTAAAAGATTAATTGAAGTTTGATTCCATCCATATCTAATCATAATAAACTGACAGTACAAGTTTTTTCACTTAGATCTAGTAAACTTTGTAATGCTCCACAAAGAATTTAGGTAAATGATTTGCGTATTATTAACTTTTGGTATCGAAAGTTTTGAGAAATCATTAGGCATACAAGTCACCATTTAAAAGATTGTATTTTGACATGACTTCATGAATCAGTTATACCATGTCAAAACAAACTCTGTAACATGTGGAAAAGAGTTAAGATGTATTGAGGCGCTGCCTGTGGAGGCTCAGTCTGTAGAGGCTCTGCCTATGGATGCTCAGCCTAAGGAGGCCCAGCCTGTGGAGTCTCAGCCTGTAGTGGAAGGAAGGGGAGATGGTCATTTTAGGGAGGAGGATGAGAAGGATAATTGGAAGCTGATCATAAGTCATAGGGAAAATGTGGTTAACAGAATGAAGAAGCCAGACAATTCAGAAAATGTGTGTAAAAATAGCTTTCACCTGGAGGAGAAATACCTCATGTAGATTTAGGAATAGGTAAGTTGCAGCAGGCCTTTAAGAATAGGGGTGTGCAAGGAAACAATAAGAATAAAATGTTCTTTCCCATGGTAGTAGCCATAGTATAGGTATAAGCCCTTTTCTGCAGGATCAGTTAGGCACAGGCTACCAGGTAAAAAGTTTTTCCAACCTTGGAAGAACATTGGATCAGCTAATAGCCGATATAGGTTCACTTTGTAGTAAGTTCACTGTAGTTGATAGAGTAGTGATACTGGGAGGTGCTGGGAATGGTATTGATAGGAATGGGTGAACTAAGTAAAATGGTGAAGGAGAAGCAGCATACCAGGGTTGAACTCATGTATGTGCTAAATCATGATGACTGGCCATTGTTGAACCACACTGTAAGTCACGTAAATGTGGAAACAGAGATGCTACTTAGAAAAGGCATTAGTTGTGTCTTGAGGGTTGTTACTGCGGACACCATTGGAAGATGGAATTTCACTAGGAATAGCCTACCCACCTAAATAAAAGGAGCAAGAAGGTATTTTCTGAGTTGTTGACTAAAGCTGTAACAAAGTCCACTTCCAGTGATGATGGGATCTGGACTGTGCCATTTTTTAGAATAGGGGCTGCTGGTGAGGGGATGAAGATAGATGATTAATGGCATTACTGATTGTAGGTCAACGATGGGAGAAATAAAAAAATGCTAAAGAAATAGGTGATGAGGGCAGAACTGGGAAGCCAATGGTTAATGCTGGAAATATCATAAAGCCAATAATAAAGGAGTATTACTGGTGAACTGTAGACATATAATGGACAAAGTTATAGAAATTTGCAAACTTGATAGAGATACACAAATCAAAGCAATTATGGGGATAGAGTCTTGGTTAAAAGAAGAAATGCTATACAATGAGATTTTTCCTGATGGTTACAAAGTATATCACAAAGATAGAGAAGCAATTGGTGTAAGGGTATTCATATTGTGTAACAAAGATTATTACAGTTCACTGGTGTTTATAAACCATGACCATGAGTTTTTTGGGGCAGATTTCTGTAGTAATAAAAAAGAAAAAAAAATCAGGTTGTTAGCTGCATACTGTAGTGGAAGAATGAATGATAAGGATTAGGCTATTGGGGAGAAAACTAAATTAATGCTCAGAGTTAAGAAGTGCGAGTAGAATGGACATTATTGGTGAGGATTTAAATTTATCAGGTGTCAACCAAGTAGGAAATAAATAAGATGATTAATACACAGGATCTGAGATTTGCAAATACTTTAGTAATGGAAGGAGGGTTTACACCACAGCTGGGCAGAAAACCAATAATGAATTAATTGTTAATTAATGAAGTTAACAAAATTTTAAAAATGTAACTTTTAAATTAACCTAAAAAATTATTAAAGTTCTTCTTAACTTCTGTTAAGCTGTACTTCTGCTAAATTTAGTCCATTTTATTTGCTGTTGATGACCGTTTGTTGGAATTGTGCGCCATGGCACACTGGTATATTCGGCAAGTCGAATAGCAAACAAATTAGGCAATGCAAATTGCCTGTGTGAGGCATATATAACTACGATGCTAGGCATGGTGTGGATGTGAGCTGGAATGCTAGAGTCATCGAGTTTTTGTATTTTATGTCTGCAAACCACCTACACATTTCAAATCCAATCAGTGACTGATTTTAATATTTTTATAACTTAATGTGTTTACTAATATGGAGCCACTTTTTAGTCTGTGTTGGTTTGGGGTCTGTTGATGAAATAAATTAAATTGATAAACATACATGATTTCATTATGCAAACTGAATATCAAGACATTGTTATGGAAAGCAGCAACACTAGCAATAGAAACGAGAAGATTAAAAATCCTTGGCCTCGTTTCTATACTTAAAAACCGTAAACAACAAATGAGCAGGAAGCAAACATTCAAATAATTACAGTTTTTTTTTAAATAAAAAAATAAAAGTGGGGTCAATTCACAGGAAAAGGAAAAACAATTCAAAGCCTTGTTGAAGTGCTGTGGATTATTCAGATATAGATAGCAGCAGAAGTCTTTTTTTTTTTTTTTTCTATCACCACCTGCTGACAACAGGTTACATCAACAATGCATTGGTGAATCTTTTGGCTTCATAGTTACCGACAGTGGCCTGTCTCAAGCTGGTGTGGACCAATGGAGTGTAAACTTTTTCATTGCCAACATGATTCCACTACATGTATAATCTGATGCATTAGATGCTGATTAAAACTTTGAACCCCAGTAAGAACTCAGTTTCCAGAGTGACATTGGAAAGACGAGTTGTTGATGGTTATCTTTTAATGGATAACTGTAATTTGCGTTAAATTTGCAAAAATATAATGCTTTAATTATTATCAAAGTTAACTTTTTAAGTAGCAGATTAATGATTAACAAAGTTAACTTTTGGATTCACTTTGCTCAGCTGTGGTTTACACAAATGTTAGAGCTGAATGCAAGGGGATGAAACATGTTGGATACCATCCTAATAAAGCCCAATGGTAACCTTGTAGGTGTTAAGTAACTGAAGCAATCATCAAGCAGTTCTAATGGATATTAGAGTATTCAGTAAATTGGTGGTCGAAACTGAAGAAGGAAACAGGTACAATAATAAAAAGGCAGAGATTTTGAAATTGAAGAGATATTTCAGGGAAATCTTGAGTAAAGGGAAGTATAGCATAAGCAGTGGCGGATCCAGGATTTTGCTTTGAGAGGGGCTTGTGTGGATTTCGTTTAGGGGTGGTGGGGCTTGAGTCGGGTGAGGGTAGGCTTTATAATCGTGCCACCCTTAAAAGATCAGTACAGCTAAAAGAAAGGTCTCCAAATCTACAAAATTACGATTTTGGGTCTGGATACTTTTGGGGTGGGAGACCTTGAGCCCCTAGCCCTCCCCCCTCCCCCTGGTTCCACCACTGAGCATAAGTAGAGGGGAGATGATGTGGGAAGAATTCAAGGAGGTTATAAAAATGGCAAAGAATTTTTTATCCAAAAACAGAAAATAAAGAGAACAATAATAGCGAAGCGAGGTGATTATAAAGGTTTTTGTGAAGAGAACATAGCAGACTTAAGAGACATCAAATCAGTAAAGAATACTTGAAACAACTAAATAAGGAATAGCAAAGAAGGCTAGAGATGGGCTTATGAATATGATTATTAATGCTGGTGGAACACTGATGGATGCAGCCAAAAATTGTTATGTTAGAAAACTGAGAAGAAGGGAGCATGTTGAGACAATTATAGACAAGGGTGGAGAAGCAGTTGCTGAGGATTTGATAAAGGCAGAGATTTTAAATAACTTATTTAGTGAGACCCTTATTGACTATGATTCAGGAATGAGATGTTGTAAATCAGAGGACGAGCTTATATGCACAATTAGAAATGAGCAGACTAAGGAAATCAAGAGGGCATTAAGAAAGAAAAAAAAGCATGAAGGGGCTAGTGTAGATAATATTACTATGGACACCAAAGATAGCAGGATGTGACAATATGCCTTATCTTGAAACATTATTTAAATTGAGTCTGCATACTTGCTACAACCAGAGTACAAAAAAAGGGTGATAGTAGTACCCATAAAGGAGGGGTAACAAATATGGTCAAAAATTACATTTCAATCAGTGGTAGGTGTAGTATTGGTTTCATCACCTTAACTAACCTCCAACTTGCTTTAAGTTCTATAGACGTATAAATTGTTCAAACTGTTAAACCATGGACAAACCTGGAATGAATCTACTGTAATGAATTAAGGCCGCCACTACCCTAATTATCCTCAGGAAAAAAATCTTAATTTGTACTAATAAAAGAGATGCACAGTTCAAGTATAAAGTTTCACTATATTCTTCAAAGTCACATTATAAATCGCTATTACAGTTGAAACAAATCATTTCCCAAAATTGCAAGTAATGAAGAGGAATAAACTGACCAAACCCCTGTTGAGAATTTCAAAGTTTCATTTCTAAAGTTCACATAGTCACACGTTTGTAAAATTTCATGATGTCTGTCAAAACATGTGACCCAAACACTGCTTCCGGTCCTTCCCAGCATGCCTTGGGCAGCAAATTGCATCTCCGCACAATATATCAGCCTGCTCCAATGATTTTCAACCAACTCTGGAGGCCTCGTGACCACACGTCCTAATATAGACTTGAACCCATGACACATGAAACTTTCCGCTACTAAACATAATTTTTTTTTTTTTTAAAACTTCTAGCACTCAAAATTTTACAGTGTTTGGAGTAGTTCTTAATGATTGGTTTACTTCATCATGACTTTTCCTTTAAAGTCTACTCAATTCGTTGTAAAAAATGGGAATGTGAAACCAAATCGTGATACTATTTTCACTTAAGCAGAGGGACTTTCCCAAGCTTATCTTCGTGTTCAAAGTGTGTATGATTTCTTAGTTTCAGATTTTAAAACTTACATCACCTTGTTCTATGATTTCTCTACATTTCAAGACTGTATTTATTTTTTCTATCAGTGGTAAACTTTTGAAATTCTCGGTCTGACAAAAATCGAGTTGGTTGTCAAAAAACCGCCACTAAGCCAACTTAATATTCTGTGAAATTACTGTCAAAGAAATGCTTATTTTGAAAATTGGTCTACAGCATGGTCTCCTGCTCTATACCTTCCCTATTTTAAATGTGATTTTATTTACTGACATGGGTTAAATCGTCCATAATTTTAATCTGTATTTGGAAGCATTTTTTCTATGGCGTAATTACGTTAAAACTGATTTAGTGCTTATTTGACTGTGTGATATCACAGCTAGACTATATCATGGTCAAATAGAGATATATTCTAGCTGTGATATCTACCTGCATCTCTCAGAATTTCCAGGTGTATATCCTTCGTGCATGAATCTTAAATAGTGTACTCGCCACTGCGAGTTTATATTTTTGACAAGATTTTAACAATCTGCTTCCTTGCTCATTTCTTTCTGCTAGACCAAAACATTCTACATCATTCCCCTCTTTTCCCTCTCCCATTACCACATTCAAATCACTCATGATTATAAGGTTTATCTCCCCCATCACATATTTGATTAATTCTTCAATTTCAGGGAATATTTTCTATTTCTTAATCATTTTTCTGTGACGTTATATTAACATGGTTGGAGCAGGCTTGGTTTCTATCTTCATCAAAATAATCGCTCTCAGTAAACTAGAGATTCAGGAATCAAGTTCTACAATGTGAAACATACCAAGGAAGCTGATAGACCACAATCTGATAGTTATAAAGTGTACTGATAAAGAGAATAAAAAAGCAATACAAGCAGAACAGACTGGATGTGAACTAATTAAGACAACCTAAGACAAGAGATATTTGCAGAGAAAGTTGATGTGGCTCATAGAAATAACTGTTAAAGGGGTTCAGCTGTGGTCAAATGGAATGCATTGAAGGCAGATATATTCAAAGCTGGTAAGGAAACCCTAGGCTTTAGGAAAATTGTCCAAAAACGTTGGATCACAGAATAAATTTTGGAGTTGATGGCTAAGAGGAGAAGGCATAATATCCTTGGGATGAAGCATCAAGAGAGTAATAGAGAAAATTTAGAAATCAATTAAACAACAGATGCAAGTAAGCTAAAGAAAATTGTCTGCAAGGAAAGTGTGAAGAAGTAGAAAAGAATATGGTCATAGGTAAACAGATGTGACATGTAGGAAGATAAAGAATATTTTAGAGACATGAATAAAAGGTATTTAAAAAAATTAATGTTGCTGATAGGAAACATATCTTAAGCTTAGAAGCACTAACTAATGAAAGGAATACGTAGCAAAACTGCATGATGGGGATGGTGGACTGGTGAATCTTTTCGCTTTCACTCTGCTACATCCCGAGAGGTACATTAAATTGTGGGTAAGAATCTAAGCCATGTGAGTGATAGTTTTTCATAAATGATACTCTCACCAAGATTAAACACATTTACATTTATTTAAACATTTCTTTACACATAGTTAATCCTCCACAGACTTCTTGAGCCCTCCAAACTACTTGCTTCTAATGCCTGATATCCCAATTAGATGTTCCCAATTGGTTTCATCCCACCTATTAGTATTTAAAGCCAATGGTGTATGCTTCTAGCTGCTTCCATCACTGTTTCACTGCTAATGTTGAAGGCTAACTGTCCGCCTCGAACATGCCACGGCCGATCTCCTCATTGACCTAGAACAAGAGCCTCGAGCCTCACTTGGCTCGATTTGGCTGCTCTTTGTTCCGTGCACCTTGGTTTTGATATCCAGTTTCCCACCATCCTCCACTGATAGGGAGGCTTTTCGACCAATCGCGGAATCCACAACTCTCCCATCCTTTGCCAAATGACGTCGTGTTTTAGTATATTCTTGCTGACTCCTGACCTGTTTTACTGGCTATCTCCTGCATCGCCACATTCCAACATCTGAATTTGTTTCCCTTTGTTGTGGCAATTGCCCTGTTTTAACTAGATCTGTATGAAGCCGTAGCTACTGAAATACTTTACCAAAAAAATCCCTTGGGCTACCATACCTCCATGCCCGCTGAGAAAGTCTGTTCCACTCAGACATTTATCTACCTTAATTTATTCCCCATTTAATTTTTCCTCTACAATTACATTTTTTTTCCTTTATGTCTTTTTTTTTTAAATTAAGTACTTGAAGCTACATGTATTTGTGTACAATATTTATTGTGTTTCTGTGGTTTCAATTGTCATCTTCTATCTCGATCCCCTTCTCCGCATTCCTCCGATGCCTGAGCGTCCAGGAGCTCGCGTAATGTGTTTGTGCTCCGCTGCGTGTCTCAACTGTCTGCTGCGCTCGGCGTGGTCTCCATGCTCCCTTCTTCAAGGTCACTTGTGACGTACCGCACACTTGTCCGCTGGCGCTTGTTGTAAGCTGTCAGCAAAACCAAGCTCGCATAATGCTTCCGTTCGCTGTTCCAACTCGATAGCTGCCTAGTTCCCTGGCCTCGTTCATTCCTGTGGACGTACTAGAACTTCGATCACACACTGCAAAACTCTCCCATATTCTACCATCGCTAGCTAACATCAGATCTTCTACTTCTGGTTCCGCATGGCTGCATTTTCTTCGCTGCATCTCCCGCTGTCCTTTAAAACTCATTTTAAAGTCTTCACAATAAATGTGTATGTTATTGTTCCTTTTATTCCCTTAGGCCTGTACCAAGTTTTCTTCACCTGGTTTCTTCTTCATGTCGATACATTACGACATTGTTCCTCTTGTACACACTTAGCTTTGATTCTTATACATATAATTCTTGATTCGACATTAATAACCACATGTCTCACATTGATACACGCTGCCTTACTTTAATAGCGTTCACTTCGAAACACACACTTTTAGACAATGTATCTCGTCTTCACTATTTAACATTAACACTGTTTGGTGTATATATATATATACACTTGGTTTTTTATTTCTCGGCATGTCTCTCACGTTCGCTAACACGCTTTTTACACAATCAGTTCGCTCAAATAATGTTTCTTGATGTACTTCTCGCAACGTCCGTCGCATCTCCCTGTCATAATCATCAGCAAACTCGCTGTCTTTGCCCTGCTGTTATGCTGCCTGACCTTGTTCTGGTTGCGAATTCCTTGAGCAATGTTTTCACTTCGTAGGTTTTTTTTTTTTTTTTTCGTTGCGTGCGTAACTTGCTGCATCTCTTACCTGATCTTACTATACTGCCGTGATGCTATTCCGCCGTACTCAGGTGATACACTTGACGCGTTTTCGTATTCCACTCTTATTCCGTCTTCCCCTTCCGATGTTCTCTCCTCGATACTCGTTAATATAATCGCTTCACTTGATCGATATGTGCTGTTTGCAGTTGATTCTTCTTCCTTCTTGTTACTAAATTCGGATATTTGGCCGTTACAACCGTAAATGGACCCTCAAAAAGATTTTGCAATTTGTTTTGATCTCCCTCTTCTTAATGAAAAGTTCCCGAGCAACACCTTGTCTCCAGGTTTAAACGTTACCGGATTCTTTCGCTTGTCATACCACTGCATGTTGTTTTCCTTTCTCTTTCCGTTAAACCACTTGGCACTGTCATGTAATGCCTGAATTCGATTTTTCAGCACTTGCGCGTTATTATCATAGCTGTACGCAGGCTCCTCTGGCCTCCGCTACAGCACTCCTGGTATATTCGCTTCTCTTCCATAGAATAACAAATGTGGCGAATACTTCGTCACTGTATGAGGGGTACTATTACAGACAAATTTCACGTATTTTAATAATTCATCCCAGTTCTCCTGCATTTCAACCACATAGTGGCGTAAATATTCTGTTAACGTCCTATGTGTGCGTTCCGAAGCTCTATTACTGGTTTTTTCCATCGTTTTGTCCTTCGCCACTTTCATTTATCGAATTCGCGCTAATCCCTCTGCTCGACAAGGATGCTCCGCTGTTTATTCACCAATGCTGCAATGTTTCGTAGCTCTTGCTTTTTCTTCTTATTTTCTCTCGTGCTGACTTCATGCCTTCTATCTTTTGTTTCTCCCTTGGTTCCTTCATAATAATTTCCATATGTTTTTTTTCCAGCTGGTTCCGATACCACGTATTATTTCGCTTTTTGGCCTATCTTAATTTTCTTTCTGCGAATTCTCTATTAACACTGGCGAACGCTGCTTGGTTCCCATTTCCAGAAGTAATTCTTTCTGGATTATATCTTTAGTCTCTTTGTTCAACTGGTTCATTAACAACGACGCATTCCTCCTGCGGCTGATTTATTCTTTTATTATTTCTGCTTGTGACGTCTTTACTGTGCCTTTGTAAAAACTTTTTATTACCGACGATGTATTCTCTTGCCGTGTATTCCTTCTTTTATTAGCACTGCCTTGGACAACTTTCCTATATCGTTCTGCAAGTTATTTAGTTGTTTTTCGGGTATTCTATCCCCCTTCTTCCAGAAGCCCTTCGCCTTTCTTTTATTCTCGAGCGCTCAACTTCTTTTTTCAGATCTCGGTTCTGCTTCTCGGGTATCCTATGTTGGCACTCATTAATCTTCCCTGCTGCTTCTGACTTTTGCCATATTTCCTGCTTCACTTTGTATTGCTGTGTATCTTCCTCCGAATGGAAGCCGTCTGTATACATTGCACACAGCACCTCTACAGTTTGCTTATTTGGCTCCGCCAAGTGCTCTAAATTCAAACCATCTACATTTATTCTAATTCCTTCTCGCGTCTGCATATTTGGCTTCTCTGCTACGACGCGCACTTTTACGGCCTCTTGCGGCACAACATATTTCTCTGCCTTTACTGACCTCCTCCTCTGTGACATTTAATACTGTCATAATAAACTTTCCTTTTCGCACATTTAAAAGTGCTTCTGGAACCAATAAACCTGCTGCCAGTTCCTGTTTTGGTACAATAGCTTCTGTATCTCAGTGGATACCTTCCACTCCTAACTCGACTATTATCTCTTGTCGCGCCCCTACACGAATGCATATCGTCTTTCCACACAGCGCTGTTTTCTTCCTTTCCGCCTGTCATTGCCTTGCTTCCATTTCTTCCTCATTCTTCATTTTAATGGTGTATCCCGGGATTCTCATCACTGATTTTCAATAATCTATTATGGCCTGATATTTCTTCAACCAGTCTCGGCCCATAATTCCATCGTAGAGCGTGTCTACTCTTGCCGGAGCAGTTTGCATCTTATGACACATTCTCAGTTTCTGGCCTTCCTTCAGAGTAACAATTATTGTTCCTTCGGTGAATAAGGTTCTTCCTGTGATCCCTTGCACTCTTTTCATCATTTCCTTCTTGTGGTTTTCACTCACACACTCCGGCTTGAGAAGAGATACCTGAACTCCTATATCCAAGCGCAGCTTAAATGGACTGTGTTTACTTTCTTCACACTCCAATTAAATATAATTATTTCGGTTTATATTGATGCAGTCACTTTCTTCCATCTCTCGTCTTCGAACGTCAATGGACCGCATGGCCCCGTTTTGACTCAGTTTTCCGACTCCTTCACAGTCTTCTGTGTTCCTTGCACCTGCTCTACCCATGGACATGCATTATAAGCCTGTGGGTGATGCCCCCACTTGTAACATTTACTGCATTTCATCGCCCTGTAGTCGTGACACTGTCCGATGTGGCTCGATAAATTATATCTCGCACGACCTTGGCTTCTACAGATTTAAATCTCTTCTGCAGTTGCCCTTAAATTCATGCTTATTCATAGTTCCTAGCTTTCCTGGCCCTTTTCTCCATTATCTTTACCCCGCCATAGCGTCTTTGTGCTCTTCTTCGGAATGTCTATCTTCAGCTTGTTTACTTGCTCGTGCAGTGAACTCTCTCCAGCTTATGTCGCTCCGGCATTGTTTCGCCTTGTGTTCTTGTCGACTGCAAAATTGGTAGTGCACTCTTGCTGTGTGTGCCACTTCATGCTCTTGCACACTGCCTCACACTGTGACCTCTTTTTCTGCATATTTGAAAATCATCCGCCGTCCATGCAATTCTAGAATTTCAAGATTCGCTTTTTCCTCTATTTAATGCTGTATGCAGCTTGTGATCGTTTCCTTGGAATTGCGTTTCTCTCTGACTGACAAAATTACAGTTTCTTCTAAAGCTTTCGATATCAATGATCTCTGACAAACACAAATCCGTTCCTCGCGCTCTTAATACTGCCACAATCTTCTCGTCTATTAAACCTTGCTTAAACACAGCGCGACTCAAATTATGAATTAGCTTCAATATTCCTGTTAACTCACTTCCTTTTAAGTGTCTCTTCATGGCCTCTCGAAATACGTGTACCATACCATCTAGAATACTCACCCAATCCACTACCGTTTCATCGACCCGCTGCCGACTCGCAAACATACTGATCGCGTAGTCATCTACTGTGCGTTTAGGCGATACCTCTCTACCAATATTGCTCGGACATGTTTCCATTCTTTCACCTTCTCTCGCTCGAGAATTCGTTGCCTGACCTGACGTCCGATACGTGATTTGACAATCTTCAACAGAATCTCGTGTTATCCGTCATCAATAAACCTAAATGCCATATTGCAGATATCGAAAAACTCATCCAATTCTCATTTTTCACCACAAAAAATTTTTGGGATTAATTTTAAAACTTCTGCTAAACTAATTCCCTCAGGGCACCCTCTTGCCCTTGGGGTTGGAAACAGCCCCTAAAGGCGGATGAATCAGAAATGATCAACAGCATAGGGATGCAGAAGGCATCAGGAAACCACTGCATTAAAGACCCAAAGGGTATCCCGAGGACATGTAATCCTCTAAATTACATATATCATGATGGCTTCTTCCTGGGTAAAATATTCCGGAGGTAAATAGTTCCCAATCGGATCTCCGGGTGGGGACTGCTCAGGGAGGAGTCATCAGAATGGATAGAAACATTCTACGAATCGGAGCGTGGAATGTTAGAAGTCTGAATAGGGCAGGTAGGTTAGAAAACTTAAAAAGGGAGATGGAACAACTTAAGTTAGATGTTGTTGGGATTAGTGAGATTAAATGGAAGGACGCACAGAATTTCTGGTCTGGGGAACACAGGATAATTAGCACACAACCTGTCAATGGTGTAGGATTTGTAATGAACAAGAAAGTAGGGAAACGGGTGAGTTATTATGAACAGTTTAGTGACAGGATTATTCTGATGAGGTTAGAAACTATGTCCACTCCAGCCACATTAGTACAAGTGTATATGCCAACGTCAAAGGAAGATGACGAAGAAATAGACAAAATATATGCTGAAATTGAAGAATTAATCCAATATGTGAAGGGGGAGGAAAATCTAATAATCATGGGTGTTTGGAATGCAATAGTGGGAGAAGGAAAAGAGGGGAATACTGTAGGAAGTTTTGGTCTAGGAGAAAGAAATGAGCGAGGAAGCAGGTTGCTAGAATTTTGTGAAAGGTATAAGCAAGTAGTCGCAAACACACTGTTTAAGAACCATGCAAGAAGAATATACACCTGGAAACGTCCTGGGGATACAGGCAGATATCAGCTAGATTATATCATGGTCAAACAGAGATTCAGGAATCAAGTTCTAGACTGTAAAGCATATCCAGGATCAGATATAGACTCTGAACATAATTTTATAATAATGAAGTGCAGACTGATATTTAAGTGAATAAGGAAGCAGTATAAGGAGAACAGACTGGAAGTGATTAAACTGAAACAATCTAGCACGAGAGAAAATTTTGCAGAAATGGTAGACTTAGGTCTAAGAAGTAACTCTGAAAGGAGCTCAACTAAGGACGAATGGAATGCATTAAAGACCGGAATAATGAAAGCTGGTAAAGAAACATTAGGCTTTAGGGAACAAGCTGCCCAAAAACCTTGGATCACAGAAGAAATTTTGGAACTGGTGGATCAGAGGAGAAGGAAATGCTCAGAATGAAGCAGGAAGAGAGCAGTACAGGCAATTTAGAAATCAAATAAATAGGAAATGCAAAATAGCAAAAGAAAAATGGCCTGTAAAGGAGTAGAAAAGGAAATGGTCGTAGGTAAAGTAGATGTTGCCTACAGAAAGATCAAACAGAATTTTGGAGAAATGAAGAAAAGGGGTATGAACATTAAAGCTGCCGATGGGAAACCTCTTTTAAGCTCAGATGATAGAGCTAACCGATGGAAAGAATACATTGAGAAACTGTATGTTGTGGACAACTTAAACAATAGTGTATTGGAAAAGGAAGGCGATGTCAACATTGAAGACTTAGGAGATCCTGTTTTGAGGACAGAATTTAATAAAGCTTTGGGTGACTTGAAAGTAAATAAGGCAGTTGGAATTGATGAGATCGCTGCAGAACTTCTTAAATCCCCAGGAGAGGATGTAATCGAAAGATTATTCAAGCTGATATCAAAAAGTTATGAAACGAGAAATTACAACTGATTTTAATAAAAATATCATCTTCACACTTCCAAAGAAAGCACAAGCATACAAATGTAAGAATTATCGCACCATTAGTCTAACAACACATGCTTCAAAATTGCTGACCAGAATAAGATACAGAAGGATGAAAAGGGTACTAGAAGAGATAGAAGGTGAAGATCAGTTTGGGTTTAGGAATAATCATGGTACAAGGGAAGCAATTCTGTCTTTAAGATTAATACATGAAGGGCGCATCAAGAAAAACAGATACTTTTATGGCATTTGTTGATTTAGAAAAAGCTTTTGATAATGTTAGGTGGGACGAGATGTTCAAAATTTTAAAGAAGTCAGGTCTCAAGTATCGAGATAGAAGAATAATCTATTGTAGTAGGACTCTGTTTATATGCGTGTGGTGCAGGGTTTGAGTCCCGCAGATGACGCCAAAATTCTGTTTGGGATGGCTGAGTGGATATTGGTTGATTGACTGATCAACTGTCGGAGGTGTGATCACTAACCTGCCTGATAGTAAAGTCTACCCCGTTAATATTCATCTTGTATGTAGGAGAAGCAATGAAGAAAGTCCAAGAAAAATTTCCACGTGGCATAAGTTTTCAGGAAAAAAAATCAGTATGCTACGATTTGCTTATGACATTGTCATGTTAGCAGAGAGGGCTGAGGATATTGAGAAGTTACTGAATGGCATGGACAAAATACTGAAGTAAGATTTTGGACTGAATATAAATCAAAACCAGACAAAAATGATGAAATGTAGCAGAAATGGTACCAATACTAGCAGGTTAAATATAAAAATAGGATCGGATGCAATAGGAGAAGTAAGTGAATACTGTTACTTGGTAAGTAAAATTACAACCGATGGCCGAAGCAGGAATGATGTTAAAAGCAGAATAGCACTAGCAAAAGAGCCTTCATTAAAAAGTGAAACCTTTTAGTTTTAAACATTGATTTAGGAATTAGAAAGAACTTTTTAAAACTCTTTTTGTGGAGCATAGCACTTTATGGTAGCGAAACATGGACTTTAGGAATACCGGAAAGAAGGAAAATTGAAGCATTTGAAATGTGGTGCTACCAAAGAATGCTGAAAATTAAGTGGACAGACAAAGTAAGAAATGAACGAGTCTTGGAAGTGATGAGTCAGAAAAGAAGTTGGTGTAAGAAGGTTACAGACAGAAGAGACAGGCTGGTAGGTCATATTTTGAGACATGCTGGATTGGTTAATTGTTTAGTGGAGGGAACAGTCAAAGGTAAGAACTGTAGAGGAAGACAGAGATTAGAATAAATAATGCAGATAATTGAGGACGTGGGCTGTAAGGTGTATGTGGAAATGAAGGGGTTAGCACAGGATAGGAAATGGTGGAGGATTTCATCAAACCAATCGAAAGACTGATGACGAAAAAAAAGCCTAATTCGCTGATTCTCTCTTTTTGTTACATTCTTGTTTTTGGCTGAATCACTGCCATACACACTGTTCGGCATTGCTGCAAAGCTTGCTTACTCACACTTTTGCTGCTCCGTGATTTTGCAATTGCTTCATCGTGTTGTGCCGACTGCACTCGCCAATACTGCCACATCAGCAAACAGTTAGCTGCCTCGCTGATTCTGTAACACTGTTGAACCGAGAGGTATGTTCCTTCTCACAATTCCTCTTACTTTATTTTATCCTTAACTACCACTTACTGGAGTACTACTACCCTCACACCCAATGCTATATCGTTGACTGATGCCACACCATGACACCTAATAAAATGCTCTAATACTTCTCTAGGCCTGTCTCGGCCAAATAATTATTCTTCAGCGGGCATTTGTGTGGTATTGAGTGGTAGGGCCATTAAAAATAGGCTCTCAGCAAGATATATACGTGTGCACATTTACATTTATTTACACCTTTCTTTATACACAGTTAATCCTCCATAGACTTCTTGTGTCCTCCAGACAACCTGCTTCTAATGCCTGATATCCCAATTACATGTTCCCAATTGATTTCTTCCCACCTGTTAGGTTTATGCTTCTAGCTGCTTCGTTGCTAATGTCGAGAGCTCACTGCCCGCCTCGAACATACCACAGCCGATCTCCTCATCGACATAGAACAAGAGCCTCAAGCCTAGCTTGGCTCAGCTTGGCTGCTCTCTCCTCCGTGCACCTTGGTTTTGATCTCTAGTCTCTCACCACCCTCCAGCGGTAGGGGGGCTTTTCGACCAATCTTGGCGTCCGCAACTCTCCCATCCTTTGACCAAATGATGTTGTTTCTTAGCATATTCTTGCTGACTCCTAATCTGCTTTCCTGGTTGGTTCCTGCATCGCCACATTCCAACGTTGCAATTGACCTTCTTTAACTAGAGCTGTATGAAATCGTAGCTACTGCAATACTTTACCAAAAAATCCTGTGGGCAACCACAATCGACAGTGTACTGAAAAAAAAAAAGCATTGGCGCTGAAGGCTTAGGAGATCTTGTTTTGAATTATTAGAAATTTCAATGATTTAAAGTCAAATTAGGTAGTTGGAATTGAGAAGATTCCTGCAGAACTTCTGAAAGCCCTAAGAGAAGAATGAATACATTGATCACTCAAACTGATATAAAAAATTATGAAACAAGATAGATGCCAACATATTGTAATAAAAGTATTGTCTTCACACTTCCTAAGTTGTCACATACTGACTATTGTGAGAATTATTGCACTATAAGTCTAGCATCACATGCTTCTATCATAGACCAGGATAATATACAGGACGTGTGACATGCGATTTAACTTTTTTTTTTTTTTTTGCTATGAGCGATAGCTTTTTATCACTTGGTGAAAAAATTGACACATTTGTTGACGAGGGTAAATCAGAACGCTTCCCCAGACCCTCCAAAATGGGGACGCTCCGCACAAATCGGGGCACCTGGTAACGCTAGCTGGGACACATTACATGAAAAATTCCAGATTTCAGAGCAGAAGAATCTCAAAACAAACAGGTTTTGGCTGGGCCTTTAAAAAGAAGATGAAGGGTTGTCCTCGTCCAT
Source organism: Vandiemenella viatica (assembly GCA_031002005.1). Taxonomy (NCBI): domain Eukaryota; kingdom Metazoa; phylum Arthropoda; class Insecta; order Orthoptera; family Morabidae; genus Vandiemenella; species Vandiemenella viatica. The sequence continues at coordinate 187,101,213 of JARYHS010013630.1, forward strand.
GATTCCGTGGAACCATTTTATACAGTGTACGTCAATGTGGCTTGACTCTGGTGGAGTCAATAAAATATATACTGTATTAACTAGAGAAGGAAGAACCTAGGCTAATTTGTAATAGAACTTACAGCTGCCATGTTTGATTGATGGGGAAACAATCTGTGATAAAGTATACTGGCTGGACTGAAATCTTAAAGTTTCTATTTTTTCATAATTTTTTTGTGGTTTTTAGTCTACATGAATGCTGTGCTAAGAGTAAGTCTTCTCAGAATTTGTCCTGCAGTCTGTGTTATAAACATACCGAAGTAGGAGTGATAATAAATGCCATGTAATATTCATTAGATACAAGAAGTTTCATCATCAAAAGTTAAGTTTAAAATTAAGAACTTGAAATATTTATTTACAATCTAACTACTACTTGTAGTTAAAATATATATTTAATTTAGTTTAATTGCAATGGAGTGCACATTCCGGTAACAAATTCCCTAAACACTAATTTTTCACCCTTTCTTCTACCCAAATTTGAACTTTAATTTGTTTCATCATTTTTTGTAAATTATTCAGCAATTCTGTTGGCAACTAATTCCAATCCATGACCCCCTTATCCATGAAAGAAAATCTTCCGACATCCTTGTGGCTGAATCCAGTGCCAGCTTGTGGTCATGGTCATCTCTTCCCTTCCATTTATTACTTTTAATTCTCACACCAATATCTTTCCACGCCTCATCACCAATATACACCTTATACACTCCCTTGACTCTCTTTAGCATTCTCCTGTCTTCAAATGAATTCCATTCCAGCTCTTTTATCATATCAGCTACTTAATGTGTTCTGTGGTAATTTCCAGAGACCAATCTAGCAGCCCTTGTTTACACCCCTCCAACTCTCAATCAATCATTAGAATAATGAACAGCAATGGTACCAATACGCTACCCTGGGGCAGGACAGTGTTTCCGCCTGCGAGATTAATCACACTTTTACATAATATTTTTTATATTTCATTTTTAGTGCTATATATTTCTTAACAATGTGCATTTACTATCATTGTTATTGTATTATCTATGTTTGCATGTAAGAATAATAGTAAACACAATAATAACTCATGTTTCAAATTTTCACTCCAAAGAAATGTATCTAGTGGGGATATATGTATAATTTTATATGCGACCCGTGGAGTTATGATGCACTTCCAAAGTGGCCCGAAAGATCATTTGGGTTGGCAACCCCTGGTCTAGTGCAACACTATTAATTTGGCCTCCCTTGTCCATTTCATCCGAAATATCTTGCATATATCCTACTAACTGAGATTTGCATAAATATCCTTGCCTAAAGCTATGATGTGGCTTGAAAACTACTTACTCTCCAAACATATATTTCTGAAGTGGTTGTATATCAATCTTTCCGTTAATTTACTTACCACTGATGTCAAACTGATTGCCCTACAATTTTTAACTCTATTTCTCACCCTTCCTTTATGTACCAGTACTACTATCGCACTTTTCCAGTCCCCTCGTAAGCAGCTAGTATCCAAACTCAGTTAAATAATATTTCAAAGTAAGGTACAATGTCACATGCTATTATCTTCAAGAAATCTTTAATAATATTATCTACACTGTTCCCTTTATGTTATTTCAGTTTTCTTAGTTGCTTCATGATATCCTCAGGATTAATTTCAAATTTTTTGGTATGCTCATTTCTAATTGTGTTGTTAAGCTCATTCTCTGATTTACACCCTCCAATTTCTGATTCATTGTTCCTAATGATCTTACTAAACCAGTTACTTAAAATCTCGGCCTTTTTCAAGTCCTAGTAAATTCTTATCCATCCTTATCTATAATTGTCTCCACACCTTCTCTACCCCTCGGTTTTCTAACGTAGCCATATAAATTTCTAGATGCATCAGTCAGTGGTCCCCGTGCATCAAGACATAATACTCTTCCTAAACCTACCTTTTGCCACCCTCTTTGCTTTTATTAATTCCTTGTTTAGTTGTTTCAAATATTCCCTACTTCCCTGCTTTCTTTTAACTTTGTTGTATTCTCTTCTTATCAATGTCTTTAACCTTCCATCCTCCCTATAATAGTATGTAGGTTCTCTACCAGTGTTCACAGACGTATTTGAGAAGGAAGAACTACACTAGTGAACTGAAAAACTTTTGACTATTCTCAATAGTACTCGCACATTCGAAGCTATCATAACAAAAACTGTCATCCAAGAAACACACTTTCCGAATCACCCATAATAATGCGACGAATGGTTTTACTACACCAAACTTAAGGTTGTCTGGGAAAGTCTCCTGAAGCAGTGGCGGATCAGGAAATTTTTTGAGCCGGGGCAACAAATTGCCGCTCCCATTGCCGGCACCCTATATGTCGTGTAGCTTAAAAAAAAATAATGTCACTGTGAATTAAATTTGCTGACCCACAGTTTAATTAAGATTCTGAAAATCATATCGTAACCAGTCAAGCATTTGCAATTAAGGGAAATGATAATTTTTCACAAACATAATGTGCAATTTTTCTTGGAAACTTGCATCAATGAAACCCGTAATATGTATGAGTCATTGAGCTACGGGTTGTCAACTTATCAGCACGAGTTAAAACATGTTTATGAAATATATCAGCAATTGAAACACTGAATTCTATTGAACTTTGTTTGTTATATGTGTTTTCAACAGCCTGAGTATTTTTTTTTTTTTTTTTTTTTTTTTTTTTTGTATATCTTATTTTAAAAGATCTAACCTAAAGAGAGGTGCTTTTTTTTATTTGCTGCAGTTCTGTGTCCTTTCTTTTTATATTTCCAGGAAATGATTCTTGTTCTTGCTTAAAAGATTTTCATAGCTCATTGACGCTGTTTTCCATATTAAAAACTCTCTTGAAAAACAATTTCTATAAGCCTCATGAAATTTATCGTATAGCAGAAATAACACTTCAGGGTGAACTATAATTAAAGATGCACTGAAATTCACTTTGCAAAACAAAATTGGAATTGCTTTATCAAAGAGCGGTGTGGTGACATGTGAGTGATCTGAATAAAAACAGTTATTGTTATATATTTACATCAAAACAATACTGTCACTAGCAGAGAAAAGCATGCTTTTTGATTCGTAATGTGCCGTCGCATGTCGGTTAGTTCAAATGCACCAGTCCCATGACTTCAAGTCACAAGCATTCATAACACTGTCAGTATACGGGATATCTAAAATAAGGTGACAATTAAAGATCGAAAAAAAAAAATCCAAATGCTGTTGCATATTTTGTACCCTTTAAATGTGACAAATAAAATGAATGAAAAGCTACGTTGCTTGGCTGGCAACCCTACCACCATTGTGCAGCGCAGCATTCTACCTATCTCTTCCCTCTCCTTCACCGAGTCACATAGATTATGGACTCTCCATTATTAGTACAACATTAACCTAAATAAAACATAACATCAACAACAGGCAGATGGAGGTGGAAACCAAGCACAATTTTTTTTCCTACTAATAAGTTCCTATGATGACATCAAAAACAATTTTCAATTCTTGGAGCAAAGTCAGGCCAAGAGGAACAAAGTAACCCTACTTGCAGTACCTATTGAATCTGATTAGATTATTTGAATGTTATGGGAAGATATAAAAATGGTAGTAAATTCTGGTGAAAAGAAACCAGAGCCAAAGAAAAAATAGGTAGAAGAATAATTATAACTAACTTCATTATTTAATATACTAAACCAGGGGTCTCCAAACTACGGCCCGCGGGCCACATCCGGCCCGCGGACAGATTTTGTCCGGCCCGCGGAGAGCTAGCATACTTGAAAACTGCTTTTAAAGAACATATTTTTTATAGGAAATTAAATTTAGTTTACTGAAGTATTCTAATTTTATGTTAGTTTTGGCCCTCGGAACTTACTGGAGTAATCAGTATGGCCCTAAGGCTGGAAAGTTTGGAGACCCCTGTACTAAACAATAAACACTGCATGCTATTAGAGAAGATATAGCATGGATGTTGTGCAGGGAGAACCTGGACTGGTTCTCCCTGCACAACATCCAACTTGAAGATGGCGGCAGAGTCAGCCGCCGAAAGCTCGTTGTCGTATTTCAACAACATACGGCGGAAAACCCTTGAAGACTACATTTCATCGATACGCCTTGAAAGCCTTCAATCTCACATATAAATATATAGTAAATGTGTGGATGTTCATGTGCTCAGCATGGAACTCCTGACTTCATCTATGGTCATTGACAGGATTATTTTCCCTGTACTTCCTTATTTTCATTTCCTAAAAGCATTTCGCTGTTACTATTTTTAAAAGCAGTGTAAATACATTTTACAGCATCATTTAAATAATATAAGTGAGTAATATAATCTTGTAATATCATGCAAGGAGTGACATTTAAGAAAAAAGTTCCAGTTCATTTCAGAATAGCAATACACAAACAAATAATAAATGAGGTGTATTATATGTTATGAATGTGGCCTAGATGTGAGAAATAATGTTTACAAAAATTGATTAATCTATTAAAATGATAAAAAATGTAATGAACCATATATCATACATCAGTTCAATCAATGATCCGTTAGATGGCTTTTTGTTCATGACATCCAGAAATTTTGTGTGAAATTTTAAGAGCAATTTTTTTCTTCTTTTTTTTAGATGTTTGAACCAGATGAAGATGGAAGTATATATGATTACTATCTGTCACTCGTTTATAATATAAATGATGCATTGAGTGGAAGAGCAGAGCTCAGAGAGGAATGTAAGGAACTATTAAAAGGACAAGTCGCCAGTCAAAGTGAACTTAATACAAAAGAAAAGATGGAAGCAATCAAAAGAATTTTAATAGAAAAGCTGAAAAGGGTAAGTGCAAAAGCTAAATTGTTTTGATTGAAGATTCTTGTCAATAATCTGTAACTTAAATGGCATAAAAATGGGATTTTCACAAGAAAAGTGTACTCTGCACGAAATTTATGTCACAAGGCATTAAAAAAAAAATGAATTTTTAGATTGTTTGAGGACTTGGGAATGATTTGGATGATCGTTGATGCCATTTGCATCAAAAATGTGAATGAGCATTAATTTGATGTTTGATTTGATTGCATTTTTTTTTTTTGGACTGGGTGACAACGACGTCTTCAATTGGCTTCCCTGCTGCTTTATTTCGGGTTCAAAACCATACCACCATGACTCAGAACAAGTAATGACCTTTGACAGAAAGTCTGGATCAATTTCAAGCTGTTGTGTTTTAGTACAACAGCTTGGACTCGACATTCTTTTTGACTGTCAGACAGAGTCCGAGGAACAAACTTGGCAGCAACCCTTTTCATTTCCAAATCTTGCTTAAAATTCGCTGAACTGAACTCCAAGATAACCCACTAATCTCTGACAGTTGATCAATTGTCTGTCGACGGTCTCAGAGAGCAAGCTCTCAAATTTTTTCAACATTTTTGTCAATTCAGGCAGTTGATGGACATCCAAAATGAAGTTTGTGATCAATCGATATGTCGCCATTTTTAAACTGAGCGAACCACTCGTACAATTACGTTTTTCAGATAGCATCAACATTAAAACAGTTTCAGCAGCATTTTTACTGAGCAGAAAACAAAATTTCACAGCTGCAGTTCACTTAAGCTTGCCACCATCAAAAACGAAATAATAACAAAACAGTGCTTGCAAAAACAGTCACTGAAGATTAACAGAACAAGACAGATTGTTTCAAAGAGTTATTGAGTGACTGGTTTAATGAGACCACTAGGGACTATCATCCTGGGATGGGAGGGAATAAATTTGAGGAGAGTCTCCATAAAAGTATAAATAAGGAAACTACAAAATTTGAAATAGATTCTCAGGAAATTATGAAGGAACCAAAAAAAAAAAATGTAAAGGGGCTAGTTTAAATAATATTACTACAGATGTATTAAAGATTGTGGGATATAATATTGTACCTTACCTTGAAATTTTATTTAAAATGAATTTGGAGTCTTGCTGCTGGCTATAAGATTGGAAAATAGCAATAGTAGTACAAGTTCATAAAGGAGGGGTTACAAGTAGGTTTGAAACTTATATTCCAATAAGTTTGATTCAGTGATACGCAAAATGATGGAGCGATTGATAGGCAACTGTATCATAAATGTTTGTGAGAAAAGAAACTGGTTTACAGAGCGACAACATTAGGCAAGTATATTCAAGTGTATCTCAGATAGTGAGCTATATGCAAGATATTTCAGATGAATTGGACAAGGGTGTCCAAGTTGATGGTGTGGTACTAGATCTTTCTAAGACATTTGACAGATTGAGCCATAAAATGATTGTAAACAAATTGAAATCTATTGGATTGGATGAAAAAGTTACTTTCTGGAAAGATGAATTCTTAAAAGCCGGGAAGCAAAGTGTTGGAGTATGAGAGCAGGAAATACATTATCAAACGAGGTGGAAGTAAATATGGGAGTACCAAGCATAGTGTATTGGGACCATGGCTATTTATTATTCTAATAATGACTGTTTTGATTGGTTACGGTCAGAATTTAGGTTTTTTGCAGATGATATAATGGCATACAATAGGATCAAAACAGGTGAAGACTGTAAACAGCTGCAGGGTGAAATGTATAGAATAGCTAAATGGGTAGGTCAACATGGAATAAAAATAAAAATCGAGAAGAGTCAGCTTATTAGGTATACAGAAAAAAAAGTAAAAGATAATTATGAGTTTGGTGTGGGATGAGAATTGCTTGTTGAAGGCTTGAAGTATAAATATCTTTGCATAATGTTTGATAACAAATTCAAGTGGGCAAAGCACTTTGGGCAGGTGGTAGGAAAGGTTAAAAAATCTTTCTTTTCCTGCAGAGGGTGATGAGAGGATATACCAGAGAAATTAAGGAATTGGGTCACAAAACTTTAGTCAGACCATTGATTGAATATGGTGGGACCCACATTTTGGCTGTCAAATACAGGAGTTGGAAGGTGTACAAAGAAGAGGAGCTAGATTTGTTTGTGGAAATTATTGCATGACCCAGTCAATAACTGAAATGACAAAAGAGCTGGACTGGGATTCACTGGAGGAAATGAGGATGAAGAGAGTGCTGGTAATGTACAGGGCATATGTTGGTGATGAGGCTTGGAGGGATATCAGAAAAGTAAATGGGGAGGGATTTAAATCTTCAATTGTAAAAGATAGTTAAAAAAAAGGGAAATTATATGACTAGGGGAGTTGCCACTGGAGCGCTAGCTCCATCACATTTAAAATTAATAATAATAATACTTCTTAGCATTGCAGTGAAGAAGTGTTGTAAATTAATGGTATTTAGGTTTTTTAAATTACATTTCCAAATTTAGATTATCACTACAAATGATTCATTTTCAAAAAGAGTTGGTATTTATCCAAGTATTTTTTATGTTTATTCAACAAATTGAGATACTTTTGAACATCGCGATTTTTTATTATAAATAGTCCCAAAACCCATCAAAAAAGATGGGTTTAATAGAGTGCTATGGTAATTTATTTTCCTACAGCTGCTTAACTAAATAGAATTGTTATAAAATAAAGCTCATCATAATTTCTCGTTCCTTGAGCTGTAGAAAAAGGTTCATTAGTCAACTTGGTCCAGGTTGCATTTCAGCCTAACCACAATTTCCGCTAATATTTCTGCTAGAAAAGCATAGCTTCAGTCACATGCAAATTAATACTTACGTTATGCTGTTTCCCATCTCCGACCTCATGGAGAAGTGGTTGGACTTTGGAAGATGTTGTAATGAAATATAATATATGAAATATAAGAAACTAAAACTACATGAAACATTATCAGTATTGATCCAATAAGAATCAATTTTCCCTTTGGTCAGAAATTTGCACTTTTTGATAGAAAGTGTTTATTAAATCAAAGAAGAAATTTACCTTACACATCATAGTGTAGGCAGTACAGTTGGTGTCAATTTCTAAACACATCTTTGCCACCAACGATAGTGTCTGCAGCAATGAATTTTAAAATCCCTGGCAACATTTTGTAATGGGAAATAACATGTATTTCTTGCTTCATAACTTCTATGCAACTAACCACATTTCTAGCTATTTTAGTTCATCAGTATGTATTTTGTGGCTTTTATATTTTCATTATGTAAAATATTACTGCCCCAGGAACATTTGAATTAATTTTCAGACCAGATGGACAATTAATTCTTGGTATGCTCTTATTGGACCACTGGTAACTGTCCTTACAGATTATTATTGTATATTACTTAGTGGGGGAGAGTAAGTACACATGAGCCACTTTATAGATAAACATTTTTGTAGCTTTTATCTAGCAGCTTTTACATTTTTTATCTATTGTGATTGGAGGAATAATGTTTCCATAATTCAAAAATTTAAAAACAATGGCAAGTGTTGCAATATATTATGGTGTAAAACCTTGCAACATGGTTCAAGTATCCTTGAGATGGGCTTTAGGGATTCCAGAGATGGAGATTGGAATTTTATTAAATATTTTTAAAAATGCACTATTACTAAGTGCTTATGTAAATAATATAGTAACTTACTGTTAAGTTCAGCTTTCAATAAGAAAGCCCTAGATGTATGCTTACATACTTACACATAGGTAGAAAATTAACTCTTGCTGATTATTTAGTATTATCATCAAATCTTAATGAGTTACAAAGGTTATTTAAAAATAGCCTAATCTGTCATGTATATTGGTGTAACAACAATTAAAATAATTGAAGCATCAAAGATTATTCAATAAACATTCACCAGATTCTATTATTTTTAAAAAATGGTAACATGATAATTTTTTTACACTACAAAAGATGTCTTTAGCAACATTTCTATTCACCCTCATCAATAGTTGCAACCTCTTGAGCTTAGATCCATCAATTCGTCTTGTGAACATCACGTTCAAGCCATCCTCAGATTTGTCATATATCTGGCCAACAAACTCCTTGCATGTTTCTTCGTTTCATATTTAACTAATAACCATTAATTACTATGGGGCTTCCTAATTGGTAAATCTTCCTCACAAACAACCCTGAACTGATCTATACCAACAGAAGAGTTTATGTCCCATGTAGTTTGAACATTTTTTTACTTGCAGCAGCAATTTGTAAGTTAATTTGCATACATCTTTGTGGACAACCCATAGTGAAGTTTGGAATCTTCCAAAATGGTCGATAAGCATGTTCCTTCCTGACTTGTTAAAAAAATCTCTCTTTTTTTTTTTTTTTTTTTTTTTTTTTTTTTTTTTTTTTTTTTTTTTTTTTTTTTTTTTAAATAGCTCATAATAAATTTTTATCCTCTGGGCAGGATTTGTATTTAGCTATGTAGAAATCATTGTTCAGTCTATGTTATACTTGTTTGATACTAGGGGGGGATCCAGGATTTTGATCTGGGAAGGGCTTGAGGTTTCCAGAATTACAATGTCAGGGGTAGATCTACATACTTTTTTTGGATCCGCCACAGTTTTGTACTTCCCTCAACTACTTCACTGCAGTCTTCCTGTATTGTGTTTGTGGTGACTGTGACCATACTTCCTTTTCTAAAACTGTGGCATTTTAAAAATAATAAAAAACACCGGTTTTTACTTTTTTGTACAGTTAAAATTTATAAATATTATATTATTATTTTTACAAGTAGGCCTATCTTTCATAATGGGTTAAATTCCTTTAGTTTGATGAAATTATTTAGAAAATAAATCAAAATTAACGCTAATAATGTTACTATTTTTATTACAGACTTACTTGAGACATGTCTTGTGTATCCCTAAATTGTCTGTCTCAAATATCCCCACATGCACTACTAACGATTTTTAATCAACTTCTATGTTATGTTAGGGTTTATTTAAAGTCTGTTAACACCAGATAAGCTAATACAGCAGGTTTTCTAGCAATTGTCATACATTTGGTTAGTGATAAATAGTTGAAGAAAAATAATTATTAGTTCACATGTATAAATATTTACTGAGAGACGACAAAAATTAAAACTCCCCAGAAAATCTGTAACTGACAATCTAGCCAACTTGTTTCTAGTGACTAGCTGGTAGATAGATAAAGTATTTTAATTTAATTTAATTTAATTTAATTGCAATGGAGCACAGGCTCTGTATTAACAGGATGCCAATCATGCCACTTCAAATTGCCTTACTAATTTAAAAAAATCGAAGTGTCTCAAGTATTCTTTATGCTCAAGAATTTCCACACTCCATTAAAATTATTTTTCATTTGAATAATGGTTTTATTTTGTAGATATGTTGATTCGTTCAATTATTTGTAATTTAAAGTACAAATTTGTGTGGATTAAAACTCATTATTTATAAGTTCGTTAAGAATTATTTTTAATTTCCCTTTCCTTTGCTTTCACTGACACCATATTACTGATTAATACAGTCTTCTTGGGTGACTAGACGAGTGAGCAGAGTGTTTTCATGCGATATTTAGGCGATCAAAACCTCTGTCGCCATCATCTGGTGAAGATATTACTGATGTCTTTATTTCAGTAGTATGTATGTAGTTCCAGCAGGTCAAGTTTCAATCGCAGTACTTGAATGTATTAATGTTCATGTAAAAGAATCTATCATTTTTGAACAGCAGTTTTAGTGGATGTGCAGCCTGGACCAGAATGACGACTGCCCTGCTTTGTTACAGCAAAACGCACAATGGATTCGGTTTTTATAATTTACTTGATATAACACAAGATTTTAGGCTTCTTAGTTAATTTTTTAATTCATGCTGTCATCATTAACTCAATAACCCCTAAGAAGTTCCAAGTTTATGACTGTATATATCTCAACCGAAAATTTAAATTCCGAAATCAGGTTGTGACCGTTATTTAATAACAGTTCTACATAGTTAAGCAACTGCGAAAAATAAATTGCCAGAGTACTATATTCAAACCTTTATATCTGATGGTCTATGAAGACAGTTGATATATAATCATTATTTTACTTTTTTCCGTAAATACGATAAAAAATGAAATTAAGATTTATATTTCACACTCCATAACTATTAGTTTATCAACAGAATAAATTTTCGCGGTTTTAAACAAAACAAATAATTGAATAGGCCTATGTCATAGGCTAACGGTCTTTCTTTTAAGCGTGTAAGAGATTTTTTGGTATTGATAAAATGTAAACTGCTACACCATTAATTTTAATAATCTTATAAGTTTGATTAACGTGTTCTGTATATTTTAGTGTACAAAACTGAAAAACTAAATAATCTAAGTCCAAAAATAAAATAGAAGCTATCCACAATCCTAAAGTTTTATCAATGTTTCTTCAAAGTGTTCTCATCTCAAATACAGACTGATCTGTGTGCATATTTCTTTCAGTACGAAATGAGTTTAAGTTATTGCTCCGTTCCTCGCTACATATACGCCTTAAGCTATTTCTGCAGATTTTAATCTGGTCCATTAACTCCGAAAATCTGAAAACACCATCCAAATTGTTACCGCAGATTTTGCGTGATACGGGTATAAAACTTACGACAGACGCAGCCTGCTTACATTCTTATGATAGTACAGATTAGTGGAGAATAGATTAGAGTAGTATACGGTAATAGTATAGATTGCATAGTATAGATGCCTAAGTAGGTAAGCAATTGATAAAACTGATAAGCGTTTTTTAAAGAAACTTTTTATCTTCAGTACAAATTGACCGTGAAACGGAACATAACAAAAGCCTTTTGCCACTTGGGAGAAATGAGAAATATAGTGAGTAAAGTTTATGGTTTGATTGTTGAGTAACGTAAGCGAGCCAAGGCGAGGCTTAGTAGTAAGTAGACAAAGGATTTTAGACTGAACAATGAAAAAGCCTCTTAATAAATAAATAAAAGGAACGTAACTAATGTTCTCAGCACCTAAACAGATATTAATAAGAAATTTCAGACCAAAAGACCAATTTAAATGAAAGATATTAATAATATAAAATATTTGGCTTTACTTTAAAAATAGGTAATAAAATAAATTCCAGTTGGAAAGAAAAGGAAGTTGATAGTAGACAATAAAATAATAATAGAATAACAATTTCTAATAGTTTATACAATGAAAAGTTGAATTTTTATGTTACATCACAGGAAGCAAGGGGGGCGATTCTAAGTAATTTAAACATAAATAAATTTAGAAAGTGACATAAAATAAATAAAAGAGTATAAAATTTCAGTAAGAGTAGTGAAATATCCAATTAAAATTTAATTCTGAAAGATATATAATAATCACAGCTGTTGTGGAGTAATCTAAGACATAGAAACAAATTTGATGGAATAATTCCTAAAGAAAAATAAATACAACTTCAGTTAATATGCTAAACGAAACTAGAAGGGAAAAGCAATTTTCTGATTATTAAAGGATTAAGAGAGATTTAATGTTTGGAACAAAAGGAAAATAAGAGTAATTTACAACCCTCCGACTTAAATAATTAATAACTAGCTGGTGCCCACGACTTCGTTCGTGTTTGTAAAGAATTTTGATTGACAGCTACCGACATGCAACCACTATAGTTCAAGATGGGAGACTCGAGGATAATACCATTCACAAACATCAGTGATCTGCGGTGGGTATTTATAGCTTCAAAGTGAAATATAGGGACACACATGTATGTGGTCGAAAAATGAAAATGCCCTCCGTCAACCAATTTCAAACATCATATCTCCCACACCCACATAGCTAACGACATGACACCACCATGGGAGACTTGAGAGGCTAATGCCACACACAATCACCGATGGCCTGTGCTAGGTAGTTATGGCTGTGGAGTGAAATATAGCGTCACACTTGTCTATTTTTATATCAGGCCCACCACTTTCAACCACCATGTCTACCACACCCCCACAGTTACCGACATGAAATCACCATAGTGCACGATGTAAGACTCCAGACTACTACCACACACCATCGCCAGTGGTCTGCACTCCGCATTTCTGGCTGCAATATGAAATTTAGGGATACAAATGTCAATGGTGGAAATAAGAAAATGCCCTACGTCGACCAATTTCAACCACCATATCACCCACACCCCTGTAGATGCCGACATCTAACCACCATAGTGGACGATGGTAGATCGATGCTACTACCACACACAGACACCAGTGATTTGCACTATGTAGTTGTGGCAGCAAAGTGAAATATACGGTCACATATGAGCTTGGTCGAAATACGAAAATATCCTTGATCGGCCACTTTCAACCACTATATCTCCCGCGTCCCCACAGTAACTGACATTCGGCCAACGTTGTGCACGATCGGTGAATGTAAGCTACAATTACGCACAAACACCAGTAATCTGCGCTATATAGTTTTGGTTAAAAAGTGATACATAGGTACACACATGTCTTTTGTCGAAATGCGAAAGTGCCCCAGGTCGACCATTTCAATTACCATATCTCCAACTCCCCCATAGCTATCGACATGCAACCACCATAGTGCACAATGGGAGACTTGATACTAATACCACACCCAAACATCAATGGTCTACGCTATGTAGTTGTGGCAGGAAGGAGAAGTATAGGGACACACAAGTCTATGGTAAAAATATAAAAAAGCCCTACATCGACCACCTTTAACTATCATATCTCCCACACCCCTACAGCTAATGGCATTCGGCCAACGTTGTGCACGATAAGAAACTCCATGCTACTACCACATACAAATACCAGTGACCGAGCGTGGTGGGTGAGCGGTTAACGCCCTGGCCTTGCATTCGGGAGGACGCCGGTTCGAATCCCCATCCGGGCATCCAGATTTGGGTTTTCTATGGTTTCCTCAAATCACTCCAGGCGAATGCCCTGATGCTTCCTTCATAAAGGCCATGGCCGAATTCCTACCCATTCCTTGTCCCCAATCCCATCCCACGTTTAATGATCTCGACGTCGTGACTAAAAATTCTGAAAATGATTTAATTACGATATGTAAAAGTTTAGCTAACGAAACTATGCAATAAAACAAAAGATGAACTACCCAAGTGCTCAAACTGAGTGTGTGTGTGTGGGGGGGGGGGAAACACCTAGCGAGCTATAAAGGTTGCCCACAGTACAAGAAAATTGTGCAGGAGAGAAATTTCAGGCTCCAGCAACAAAAAGAGCAGGAGAAGGAGAAAACTGACAAGAAAAACCCGCCAAATACGTCTGACAAACAGCAGTTCCCTTCCCTACTTGACAAACCAAATCCGTGGAACAAGGCCACAGACAAAAAACAAAACAACCAGACTGACAGACCCTCAAACAGACTGACAAGCCAACAAACAGCAAACAGACAAAGCGAATGACCAGATCGACAAGTACAAGAACAAACAAACAAAACCAACAAACAGAACAATGACGAAATACCCCGTGGATTTAAGTCGGATATGCTAGAATTTATATCCTTCCTTAGAGAGTTTGATCTTAGGAAGATGCTAAGCATAATGAAAGATACGCTGAGCAAATTCCGACAGACTGAGGACAGCCAGGAACGGGCAATTATACTAGCAGAACTTTATCGGTCTCAATGGCGATGATAAATAAATCGACACTAAATATACTGGCGTGGAATGCCAATGGCATTTCCAACAAACGACTGGAGTTACTTGACTGCCTTGAAAACAATTACATAGACTTAGCCCTCATAGGGGAGACCAACCTGAACCCGGGAAACGAGTTCAGGCTGAGGAACTATGTAGTGACTCACACTGACCGACTGACACAGGGAGACGAGACTGCCGTTTAGATCAAAAACAAGCTGGTCCACAGAGACCTTCCTGACGCACAAACCGGTGACCTGGAGCACACAGCCGTAGAAATCTTGGTGAACGGGAAATCCTTGCACTCAGCCGCAGTATACAACCCACCAAACAAAGTATTAAAAGAAGAGCAAATTCATGCATTGCTGGATAGGAATGCAATAGCAATACTTGACTTGAATGCTAAGAGCCAGATCTGACATAGTAAGACAACCAATCGGAATGAAAGGGGGCTGCTTAGGGTGCTACATGGCAACAGAAATGTTGAAGTGCTGGGGTCCGACGTACCCACATACTTCCCGAATAGGGCAGGACCTCTGCCTGATATCCTGGACCTATTCGTTGTTAAAGGGTTGAGGTGGATGTGGGAGATTTCAACCATATGCCATCTCAGCTCAGATCACAATCCGATTCTTCTTTCAGTCACGCTTCGAGAACCCAAAACGCCAAAGAACTGGATTAGTTACCATACCACCTGGGAACATTACGAGGAAGACGTCGCGCTCCACCTTTAGAATATACCAACCATAAACTCTAAAGAATCTATAGATGAGGCTGTGGTTTCGTTTGGGGCAGTACACCAGGAATGCACCAAGCAGGCTACAATCAAAATTGAACAACCATTCGTACACATTCAAACGCCAGATCATATTAGAAACCTAATTTGTCTCAAGAACCGGATTCGAAAGCGCTGGCAGCGTTGGCGTGATCCGGCTGACAGAAGAATGGTCAACCACCTAGTAGATGAAATCAGAGAGAATCTGAAAATACACAAAGGACAAGACTGGGAAAAAAAATTGGCAGCAGTACAGAATAACGACAGGAAACTGTGGGCATTTGTGAAGTCAGTCAGCAAGACATCCCAACGTATTCGACCTTAACGTGGACAGCATGGGCTGGTGTATGACCCAATTGGGAAAGCTAGGGCCCTCGCTGACACGCTGGAACCTCAATTCACCCCTAATGACATAGCTGACGATGAAGGCGAAACACACAAGAAACATGTTCTGAGTGTGGTAAATCGCCTCATCAACTCCGTTCTGTAGAGTACAGTGCAACAAACAAACGATGAGGAGGTGGTGTCTATCATTCGACGCCTCAATTCAAAAAGGCATGCGGATTTGATAAGATATCCACTATCCAAGTCAAGAACCTGCCTCCACAAGCTATTAGATTTCTTTCTTCCATCTATCACACCTGTCTAAGTCACTGCTATTTTCCTCGGGCCTGGAAAATTCCTAAGGTTGTTGCCATACCTAAAGCTGGAATTTACCTCAAAATTATAGGCCAATTTCTCTTCTTCAAATCCTTGCAAAGATCCTTGAACGTCTGATCCTCAGGCGGCTCAATCGGTTTTTGCAAGCGAACGTCATAATTATCGCGCAACAATTTGGATTTAAAAAAAGATCACAGCACAGTTCACCAAGTTACCAGGCTTGTGGAGCATATCTGCAAAGAAAAGCAGGCAGGAAATGGTACTGCTGCAGTGTTTTTAGATATTGAAAAAGCCTTTGACTAGGTGTGTCATGAAGGCCTGATATACAAATTACATTGCCACAAAATCCTAGACGATATATTACATCTGCTACAGTCCTATCTGACTGGAAGACAATTTTTCGTTAAGTATGAAGAGGCAAACAACGAACTCAAGCAGATTGAGGCTGGTGTTCCACAAGGATGCGCCATCGGTCCCATCCTGTACAATGTCTACGTCAACGATATACCTCAGGAACTAGACAACTACATGTCGCTCTATGCTGACGATACAACAATGTATGCCAGCAATAGAAGCCTACTCTTTGCTATTAAAAAAGTGCAACGCCACCTGGAAGCACTGACACAGTGGTGCAACGTGTGGAGAATTAAAAATCAACAAAGCAAAGTTTCAGGCAATCTTATTCTCCACATGATTGAAGATATGCGAGAAGAAATTAAGCATAGCTGGCGTAAACATTGACTGGGTGGACGATGTCAAATATTTGGGTTTGCGGCTAGACGAAAACTGACGTGGGGTAAACACATAGATGACACCAAAGCTAAAGCTAAAGCCGGCCTCTACCCCGTTCTAAGAGGCGACGGACTATTCATGGATACAAAGCTGCTCCTGTACCGTGCGATCATACAACCCACGTTCCTGTACGTTTCCGAAGTATGGAGCATGGCGTCCTACTGTCATGTCAAAAAGATCCAGACACTGGAAAACAGAACGCTGCGCATAATAGTCGATGCGTCTAGATACCTTCCCAAAAGGGAGGTTCGTCGTAGCATAAATTTTCCAACAATCCCTGAAACCATCAAAGCCAAATCTACAATATTCTAGAGAAAATGTTCGGTTTCCTTCCATCCCCTCATAGCAGAAATAGGCGATGAGGAAGAATTCATGCTTCCGGCAAAGTGTCCAGAACTAACCCTCACCAGACAATACCATTTTTAACCCACCAAATCCCCCTACCCACCAATAGATTAAGTTAAGCCCCCACATCATTACAATGTAGGCCCCCATGATAAGTTAATTTTGCCACTTTTAGCATAAGTAGGTCCTAAAAACATTAGCACAATGTCCACCATTAGCTTTAGTTTCCTACAATATTGTAAATAGGTCCGTTGTAAATACTTGCAACTTAATTCTCCCACCATTAGTTTTAGTAAGTAATAAATTTAGATACCACAATCAAATCAAGATATATGCAATTTTTCTAGTTTAAATTAATTACAATAGATATGTGACATAAGATATTCCTGACTCACGAACGGCAGAATGGGTTACGCCCATACATCTGACAGTCCTGTCCTGTCCTCCTGCATGGGCCCGGGGTAAAATGGGCATTTTTTTTTTTTTTTTAGCTCTACACACTGACCGTGCGGATTCTTGGCTTAGAGGCCTGGGGGCCCCTGTAACCGGTGATCGGGGCCCCCCATCAGCTGGCGGGCCCGGGTACATTTGACCCGCTAACCCCCCCCCCCCCCCTAACGACGGCCCTGAGTGTGGGCGAGGCCTGTGTTAGTCAGCGCGACGGTGTTGATATGCTGGACTTGGACATTATTTTCAAAGTCGCATTCGCAGGTGACAGAATATTCTCTGCAACTGAACTTTGAAACATGTTGCAAGGGAATATTTGCCATTTCATAGCAATTTAAATTCAATCGGACTCGGGTGAAATGGGATTTATTAGCATTGACTATTCAAAGTTTTCATGGGAAGTGTACGTTAATAATGAATAGTTGTTTCGTTGCGATATAAACTGTCGTTGTTTTTTTCTCAAGAATATTTTAGGTTTGACTTTCAGTTGAGTGACTGAATACTGTAATCGAGAATTCGTCTCGTTCAATTAACCTGCAATCTTCATTTCGGCATCGAAGTTTGATCAGACAATAATATTCAATTTTGTATTGCGCCAAAAAAACTCAGTGAAATTAATTTTCTGATCAATACTCCATTTAACAATAGGTTACTTTCTAATTTTCTTCTCTTGACAATAACTAACTAGTAGAAGAATTTTAAGGAAGCTTGCGACTGTATCGAGTCAGGAACATTGCAAATACAATTTGTGAGCTCCAGAACTATGAGGGAAAGAAATACGACAGCAAGGTTATAGTTAATGATAGCATTTTTTGTCCCACCCTAACTACAGTTGATATATTGCATATTTACAACTGATTATTTAAATTCTAATTTCTTCCCCATTGTGAATCATTTGCAAGTTTCTGAACAAATGTCGTTTATTATATTACTGAAGTACTATCACCATCTTATGTCACAGGTAATTCAAAATAGTGATGTGTCTGGGTTCGGAAGCTCCAGCATGACATCAACATAATTATGATACAAAAGTTTAAATGCACATGGTTATTTTTATTCTAAAATTTACTAGGTTTCCACCTTTCTATTGAATAATTAAAAATATGTGAAATATAAACAACTTCTTCTTTAAACTGAAACAGAGAGGAACTTTTTATTGCATTTTGTATTTTTTGAGGTAGACTAATGATATAATAGGTTTCTTATTTAGATACACCGTTTACTTCAATTTGTAATTTTATTTTCCACTACTCTGTTTTCGGTATTGCTTAAATAGAGAGAATTAGGTCCATTTATATGTATGCGCCAAACTGCCGATTTGGAACGGTGCTCCGGAATGCCGCGCCGGAGCGCGAGGTTGGAGCTTCGCTCCTGGAGTGTGCGACGAAATATGGTCAACACCAGTCGCGCGCCAGGACTTCGGTACGCGCCAAAAGTGTCCGTTATCGCGTGACGCGTGGACTTTCCGCCAGGTTGGAAAGTTTTGTAGACGCTCATCCAGTTTTCACATCGTTGTTTCGTGACACGTGGTTTTATTTATAAGTGAGAGTAACAGGATCGTAAATGAAATCAGAGAAACGCTGCTTTATACATTTTTTTTTTTTTTTTTTGGTGCAAAGGAACTAAAAACAAAATATAAAAATATGGCTTAAAAGAAGGATCAGTATGGACAAATGCTCCTTTTGAGAGAGCTTCTGAAATATTTCAAAAATGATTTTCGATTGGATAGTTTGATATTTAATTATATTTTATAGTCGGTAGCTCCAAACATAGCAAAAAAAAAAAAAAAAAGTACAGAAGAACGTTAGTTTTTTGACAACGATTCCCAAAAGATTTGAAATTTTCAACTAGTATTTCTACTCCGTCTTTGTAAAACCAGACACGAAATATGCTTGGCGATTTATGCTGCTTCCATTACTAAACCGCAAGCTTCACCAAAAACGTGAGACTCCAGCATATTCATTTTATTCTGCATTGGATGAAATAAGAATTTATGCTGGTTCTCCCTGACATCTAGTAAATGTTAAAAGTTCAAAATTTTCTCTTCTTCTGCAGAAACAGTCTGTTGCGTGTATATACGTTTCTCAGTTTTTTTGTTTTTTTTTTTATTTTTTTATTATTATTCTTCGATGTTTCCCATATTACTAAATATTTTTAGAGACGCAATATTTTTTTCACTTCCACAAATACATCCCCTACATAATTCTACTAATGTGCCATGTAAACAATGTTTGGTACTATGGTGTTGGTGGGAATTCACTTTCTTCTAACCTTGTGTTTTCTTCTGATCCTGGCCGCCTTCTAATCTAACAACAATAAGAATTGGTTTTAACAAACATTTTAGGTCTCGTGGAAGTGATGTTGTGTTGCTAACATCATCGAACTTTAGCGTGACTCACAGTCAATTAAAGTTCTACAACAAGTTTTTTTTTTGTATTAAATAACATTTTTTTTTCTGGAATATAACTGTTTTAAGTTACCATGGAAAAACTTGGAAATAAACATTGAGGTCAAGCTTACGTCAAAGCACCCGAAAAACTTTCCACAAACTAAAAACTCTTGTACGGTTCTTCAAATTTTTCTCAATTATCTCGTGATCACATTTTCGTGTTGATACAGTCTTTATGAAATTACCAAGAACATCGAACAAAAAACGAACGATTATTGACGCATCAAACCTACAATCCAAATGCAAACACTAACTGTGGATTTATTATTTTTCCTTATTTGTAGACTGATTTTAACGTCTGGCAGATTTAACCGAAAAAATTTTAGCATAAAAATAACGATGTGCATTTAAACTTTTGTTGTTTTTGTATTATAATTATGTTGATGTCGTGCTGCTGCATTGGCGTTTGAGCGCGCTCCGGTTCTCTATGACATTTACATTGAAAGGATTGATGCGCGCGCCAGGAGCGTACACTCCAAAACAGTCGGAAAAACCGTGTGTGTAAATGTGAGTATTGCCTGTAATTCTTATAAAGGCAAAATATCACAATTCAACTAATGGAATACACTGCAATCACTGTGTTCCACAGGTAAAGTAGTTTTGGCTGGATTTCTTATTTTTTCTTATATCTAGCCTGATTTTAACGTCTGGTGACAATGACCTGAGAAATACTAAGGCATGAAAACGCCCAGATTTCAAAACTTATCTGTTTAAAATGACTACTGCTGGAAACAAGCCAAGGAAATGTACTACTACTATTCTTAAGCTTTAGAGTTTCAGTTGTCTGAATAACTCAGTTATTATTTTTCACTTCATTTTAATTCCAGAGGTCAAGGATAAAAATTCAGTCATTACTTAGATTAAAAACGGTAAAGATTCTGTACTGTTTCTGAATTATACAGAACTAGATGACCCATTCGAAAATTTTGTAAATAAGGTACCTACAATGAATATTGAATAGCAAGATTGAAAGAAGAACCGGATCGTTTGTAGCAATATTTTTCTGATTTCCCTGATGCATACTATCCAGCCCTCTCAACTGAAACTATCTCTTTCCAAAAAACCGAAGGGTCATAGACCTCACCTGAATACAACTGAGAAAAAACTATATCTCTGTGACATGTCATGCTGCTATCTACCAGTCATGCTACTAATCGGTATTGACGCCAGCAAAGCATAACGGCTTGGCTGTGAATTGTCTCATATGCATGATAGTTTTGCCTGCTAAGGGAATGTCCACAAACCATGTGCCTCCATTTTGGCCTCCTTTGAACCCCCCCCCCTCCCCCCTGTCCCCAAAGTAGCCTGACTTGGCATTTGCCTGTATACCTCTCCCCTCCCCCATGTAGAATGTAGCTTTTTCCCTATTGTTTCCAAAAGACATTTTGCACTGTTTTCTCTTGTCAGACTATCGTAAATTACCTACGGAACTTATTAAATGATGGAAATAAATATTCACACGCTGTAGTGTCTTCTGTGCCTTATTTTAACTGTGACATATAATATGAAAGAAAAGCTACTTGGCTTGGCTCAGAACCCCCCCCCTCCTCCCCCACATAGCCCAACATAGCTTTCTACCCAACCCCCTACCCCCACATATCCCAAAATAGCTTTCTACCCTCCCCCCCTTTTCTCAGACAGAGCCCTAAGGGTAAAATTACGAAAAATCCCTTTCCCCAAATATGGTGTGGCCAAAATGGAGACCTTAGTCTTTAAAATATTATATCACTTATTGATTCAAATTAGATATCAAGGAAGATAAATGGCTTGAGGCAAAAAAAAAAAAAAAAAAAAAAAAAAAAAAAAAAAAAAAAAAAAAACATTTAAGGAATAATGATACTTTTGCCCTTTGAAGGTTGAATTCCTTTCTTAAAATATGATGTGACCAAAGTGGAGACTTTAGTCATTTATAAATTCCAATTATGTACAAATGGAGATTAATGGTCCGTGATAAAAAAAAATACCCATTTTGGGGATGATACATATGATATTACAAGTTTTTTAATTACTGTACATAGAAAAAACTTGAACTGATTTTAAATGGAACATTAAGAGTGGTATCATAGAGCTTACAGTAATGAGAGCTTATTTCTGTAATTGAAAATATCAAAACTATCTGAGGATTTTAATTAGTATACCATTTCATAACAAGCAGTAGAAATATAATAAATTTGTAACTAACATTTTCTTTTTTAAAAATTAACAAAGCCTAAGTTAGTTAAATTATCTTCATTAAACTTTGTATCATACTTTTTTTCTGAATTGTTATTTATTCTCTGAATGGTACCTTCAAGCTCTTACTAAATTGAGAAATTCAGTAGATTAAAGAAAATTCAGCAGCAGCACCTTTTTAACATGTGTTATGGCAGCAACATTTTTCTACAATGATACATTTTTTGTTAGGTCACAATGTTGCCTTCATTTTTCATTACCCAAAGATTTGACTGCATCTAAAAGAAAATAGCATTTCTTTATTTACACTGTCCTCATATACTTAAACTTTCTTATGATATTTCAGTTGTACACTGACTCTATTGATTAATTACATAAACTGTTTTAATAAAACCAACATATGTATTGAGAAATCTCATTTTTTGCTTGATTAATATACTAAAATACTTTTCTAACATAATTACGATATTAGAATATTTAAATTTCATTATAAAAAAGTTTTTATGAAGCAATTTAACTTTCATTGCCTCCGGTTTAAGATACGAGAAGAAGCAAAACGCTTGAATGATGTTTCACAAAGAATTGAAGTTGCTATACTAGCAGAATCCAAACAATCTGAGGATGGATTATTTGAAAACACTTGGTTGAAACTGGTAAATGAACACAATGAAAATAATTTGCAATTACTTGAGGAGGAGTATACTCCTGAAGTTAAAAACAGGTATGACAAGATAGTGTTTGAATATCACATATAAGATTATTTTTCATTAATATGGTGTTAATATTTCCAGATAAATTGATGAAGACAATTAACATATTCTGGTTGTTAAATTTCTTGCTGCTAAAGTGATCGTAAAGACATTATCCTACTTGTGGTCAACTTTGCTTCACAGTAGTCTATGAAGTGTCTTCAACAATCTCGTAGACAATTAATTCTTCTTCTGCCTATATTATGCTGTCTTTTTTCTTACTAATCATTTGTGCACTCAATGCACTCTAGAGCACCTTTCATTTATGTAGCCCACAATGCTTGTTATTTTACATTTCTCTTGTATGTTTAAATTTTTCTACTCTACCTTGTCCTGTTCTGACTATTATCCATCATAAAATTCTTTCTTTAGTTATTTGTGTTTATTTTATTAAATTATTTTCTTTTATTATCATTTATTTTTACAGTTTCTCATCATGATTCTGACAAGAGATGCCTCACAGTATTTCTGTATTACAAATATCAGAATATCATTCACCACGTGAATGAGTTATATCGTTTCTAATAATCTATTTCTCTCGTAATGTGGAATTTTTTCTTCTTACTGCAATTGTGTTTCAAAATTTCATCATATATTATTAAACTAAATCTCAATGGAATTTCACATTTCGAAGATAGTCAGAGCTGTAGTATAAGCTTGGGAAAGGACTATTATGTCCACTACTGTTTGTGGAAACTGCAATATCCAGAAGGAATGGTCTGAATCGTTCCAAAACCAGTGGATGTATAGAAAAGTAGAATCATTAGGTTTGCACAGAAGATGTCTTGCACATAGGACCAGCAACACTCTCATTTATGTGATCAGTCAGGTCATTGCTATACCATGTTTAGTTGATGCAGAACTGTCAAATGAAGTGGAGAGGTACAAGGATACACTTTTTTTTTTAACTGCTTTAACAGCGAGGTCTTTAAAGACGGGAAATGATGGGAGGCAAGGAATGGGAAAGAATTCGGCCATGGCCTTTTGAAGGAAGCATCCTGGCATTTGCATGGAGTGATTTGGGAAACCTTGGAAAACCCAAATCTGGATGCCCGGATGGGGATTCGAGCAAGGATACACATTCTATTTACTACCAACAATACAAAGGACACCGTTAAGAACACCGTTGAAGAGATGTGGCATCGTTTTTTACATATAGTCAGGGAAGGCATGGAAATACATATACCAAAGCGGACAATAACGGGGGAGAATGATCCACCGTGGTACACATGCGAAGTCAAAAGATTACTCAAAAAACAAAGGAAAATACACGCACGCTCAAGAAGGAAGGGGTGTCGCAGCGATTTAGAAACCTTAGCTGGTTTAAGAGGACGTATTAAGAATATAATGCGCGAGGCCTTCAACGATTTTCGTTCTAACTCTCTCTAATAGTCTCACAGAAAACCGAAAGAAATTTTGGTCGTATGTTCGAAAAGTTAATTGTACCAGCAGCAATATTCCAGCACTAATTCGTGAAGGTTCCGATGTTAATGAAAGCCGCGATAAAACTAACGTACTAAATACTGTATTCAAAAATTCATTTACAAATGAAAATAAGGATAGTATTCCCGTTTTCCCACGCCGTGTCGAGTCTGTGATGGAATCATTACGAATCATTAAACAATTAGAGCTCCTAAAGTGGGGGAAAGCACCGGGCCCGGATGGAATTCCAGTAAGAATATTTTCAGAGCATGTGGCGGAAATCGGCCCATTTCTGTCTGATATATTCAGTAAATCATTAGAAGAGCGAAAAGTACCTTCAGACTGGAAAATAGCGCAAGTAACTCCGATTTTTCAAGAAAGGTGATCGAAGTGATCCTGGAAACTATCGTCCCATATCTATAACATCTGTTTGTAGTAGAGTTATGGAGCATATTATATGCTCGAACATCATGAATTTTATAGATGAAAATAATTTACTTACAACAAATCAACACTGATTTCAGAAGAAAAGATCATGTGAAACACAGCTGGCCCTATTTACACACGACATAATGAAAGTTATTGATGCAGGTTCACAAGTAGATGCAATTTTTTTAAATTTCCAGAAAGCCTTTGACTCTGTACCACACAACCGCGTTTTGGCGAAGATTCGAGCGTGCGGTATATCGGATCAGCTTTGTGAATGGATAAAGGATTTTCTAACTGGTCGGTCGCAGTATGTTATCGTTGAAGGAGAAAGTTCTTCTAATCTAGATGTTACATCGGATGTACCTCAAGGAAGTGTAATAGGACCACTTCTTTTCTTAATTTTTATAAACGATCTCGGAGACAAAGTGAAAAGCCTTTTTAGATTGTTTGCTGATGATGCGGTTATTTATAGGGAAGTAAGAAATTTGGCCGATTGCTTAGAAATTCAGCGCGATCTGGATGTTATTTTGGCTTGGTGCGCTGAGTGGCAACTTACTCTAAATTGTAAAAAGTGCAAGACAATGATCATAACTAACAAAAAGAATCCGATTGTGCAGAAATACGAGGTAAACAATTCAGTTATTGACATGGTCGATTCTATGAAATATTTGGGAGTAACAGCACAAAGGAACATGAAATGGGACATACACATTAATTCCTTAGTAGGTAGAGCAAATTCTAGGCTGCGATTCATAGGTCGAATCTTGAAAAATTGTAATGAACAAACAAAGGAGATAGCGTACAAATCCCTTGTGTGTCCACATTTGGATTATTGCTGTGCCATTTGGGACCCGTTTCGTAAGGGATTGATCGAAAGTATAGAGAAAGTTCAGAGAAGAGCCGCTCGATTCGTGACCGCTTGCTACAGTCCTTATGAAAGCGCCACAGAACTGATTAGTAGATTAGGTTGGGAGTCTCTGGTAGATAGACGACACACGTTTCGTTTAAACTTATTGGAAAACATGCGTACTCCCACTTCCACTTTTTAGTATAGTGCAATACTTCTTCCACCAACCTATTTGAGTCGGAAGGACAGGAAAGATAAAATTAGAGAAATAAGGTGCCGGACTGATTTTTATATGAATTCTTTTTTCCCTCGTACCATTAGGGATTGGAATGCACAGCAAAGAGATTGGCTTTGGTGCTGAGCATCCTCTTCCACCCACAGTTTTGTGAATTTCAGAGTATATATGTAGATGTAGAAAAAAAAATACAAGAGACACATATTCTTCTCTCCTCCACGAGATAGGACAAGTGATTTGCAGGCAATTTGTAGGAAACGGAAACCACGTGTTTGGATTCAATTTTAATTACCGCTATGATGAGATAAAAAAGGGTCATGCAGCCGGCAGACGGTGGCACGTCGTATCCAATCCCACAGGGGCCTCACCACGAGTTTTTCGATCAGCTGGGGTAAGTAATCTCCCCTTCTCTCCCACCACTGCCGTGAGATGGAAACGTAACTTTTTTCACCTCACCTTGGCGATTATGAGTAGGTCCTACATATGTTTGTTCCACTTACCTGGTTGAGGCATTATTTGATACCTTGGCCGAAGCCCTTCACTCGACACCCTGATCGTAAACTTTATTCACTACTTCGCTACGCCCCCACTGCGGTATTGTGGCTATTCAGAATTACACGCCTTTGTGGCAGAAATACTAACACTACTTCGGCAGGGACGGTGAGGCATAGCGCACTTTAAGGGTGCCCAAGGGGAGCGACGTGGGCGAGGCTGCGCGATGAACGAGGCTCTCTTTTATCCTCGCCGGAGCCTGACCCCACTAGCGGTGTAGCGATTGTGCTACCGTATGACATGCAGACGCACGATAGATCACAATATCCAGACATATTGATGTATATATCTGGTATACTACTTTCCTAGTTAGGCCCCATTTGCCCCTTATAACATGTAACAACTCCTTAGTAGCCACATTCAATCTTCAAAGATATCCACTACTACAGAGCCTCGAGTACCGGGCAACTCTACTCCCCGAACGTCTACAGCATGAAACAGTAACCTTATATGACATACCCTACCAACAATGTGTGCACCATTAGCAGTAAGTTGTATACCAGAGCACCCCCAAAACGTCCAACGAATCTAACAATTTTGTCAGCAATATATATCTGATTAATGGCCAACAGCAGTCCAGATCTACTTCGTCGGGTCAAAAAACCTACGACAGGAGTAGGGTGTGCCTTTTACTGCCCTAAGACACGAAGAAAGATACCGACTACCAAACCATCTGCCTATCTATTCGGCCGAAGCTAGTGCTATCATCCAAGCCCTCGCTTATCCAAGAAGATTTCAGCGGCGAAGTATCTTAATCCTTACCGACTCACTTAGCGTTCTTGGCTCACTAGCTAACCCACCATTCTATAGCATTCCAACACATATCACATCACCGTAATCCAGCTAACCGTCGAACTTATACAATGGGGCTCCACTGTTAACTACATTTGGATACCGGCCCACAGACACAACGAGTACATAGACAAGCTAGCTAAAGAGGCATGCAGTACGGGCCAGAACCTCACACCACCCTACAACAACAAAGATTACCAGACAATAATAGTTAACCACGCTTGTCAGCAGTGGACCACTAGTTGGGAAGAAACGAAAAGACACAGAGGACGGCAGTATGCTTTGATACAGACCTTCCCACCACGACGACCTTGGTTCTCAGATTGGAATGCACAACGAAGGTACATTACAACAAACATCCGCATGAGATTTAACCATGGTGCTTTCCGCAAATACCTCTTCCGTATCCACGCAGCAAACTTGCCATCCTGCCAATGTCACAGACAGACACCACAGTACTTGAACCATATATTCTTCAGGTGTTCTAACTATCGCCAGGAACAACAATCATTTATCAAATCCCTCATACGAGCACAACAGCCACTTCCAACAAACATCACAAGTCCACTTGCTATAAACAAAAAAACAAAAACAAAAAATGCAGTATCATCAGAGACTTTATAAAGAACGCTGATATTTATATATCTAATGTATCAATATAGTTGTAAAGCTAATGTAATAGTGTATTTGTAAAGTTTCAAGCTGACTGTATGGTGTATCAAAAACCTAAGGTCAAATAAAAAACCCTTCTTTTTCTCCCGGGTTTCCTAAAGACGCGTCAGGAACATTCTGGTGCTATCAATCACAATAGCATTGTATTTCACCTGCCTGATAAATTTTGTATTAGCACCAGCTAATTTTATGTGCGGTGGTCTCTTTGCTTGTTGTTTGACACGCAAAACCAATGCCCGGATATTAGTCGATAATTCCATGTGAAGTTTTTGAACCCAGGTGTTTATTTACTCCAGTGTCGTAGTGCACAGTTTTTCCAGTCGTATTGAATTTCCAGCACTGAAAATGACAGCAATATCGTCCGCATATGCTACGACGTTCCAAGGTTTTACTTCTTACTATTTGAGAAATTCATCTAAAACAATGTCCCAAAAGAGTAGGCTGCTCACCGAGCCTTGGGGACAGTCTTTAGTTACCAATTTCCGTATGGTTCATGAATTTAATGATACGATAACCTTACTTTTTGATACGTAGCCGCGGACTATTTTATAAAGGGTACAGTCGCAATTTGCCTACCTTAGGCCTTGGAGAATACTAGGACATCAGAGGTGATCGAATTCCGCCTTAATGCCTACGATCACAGCAACTGTAAATTTCAAACCTGGATGCATATACGATAGCAGCTTCAGTTTCTTAAATCCAGTTGGGGTAACACATTACAGTTGCTTTATATTGTTATTGAATTCTGGCAAGAAGTACTTTCTTAATGACCCTCCCCATAGCGGGAAGTAAGCGGAGCAGTCTATACGATTTCGACAAATCCCTCAGCTTGCTGCCATTCTTAGGATTAATGCAACGTTTCTCTTTTTTCTATGCTGGTAGGAAGACTTTCTCTGTAAACATTGGATCAGAACAAGTTCTCTGACAATGGATCTTTATGGTAGCAATATTAATGTTATCTGGAGCCAGAGTTTTGCCTGATTTAAAAGATTTTATAGCTTGTACAATATTAGTTCTATATAGAGAATTTTCATTAGGGGACCTTCGTATTCGAGGTTTTGCTGTATCACAGCTACCTGCTCGGCAGTGCAGGTAGTGGCGTCCTCATCTGTTATCAATTGTGACAGAATCTGCTTAACCGTGTCCACCCAGAGTGTTACATGTTCTTCATTTGATTTTAATACATTACTAAAGGCGGAATCTTTTCTAAGCTTGCCTCTAGCTACCTTATTTACAATTCTCCATAGGTCAACATTTCCAACCCTCTTCACAAGTGTCGGCCAAGCTGTTGCTTTCTTTCTGCTAATTTCCTGTTTATACGGGTTGACTGCGTTCGCATATTCTCACCTGGCTCGGGCATTGGCTATGGATTCTCCTGTCCTCCTGGTTTGCTGGAATCACCTCATCAATAGCTTTATTATTCTTCGGGTCCTGTTGTGGTCCTTATCCCAACATGATACTGCTCGTGCCAGGTGCCTATTTCTGCGCATTGAGCCATCGCATGTCTGGATAATATCGGTTTCAAGCCTTGAAGTCATTTGTTCCGCTTTGAACCATTGGTAGGCTTCAATTCTGCGGAAATTTTCCTCAGAAAAAACATCAAATTTCCTCCAATGCGCCTTTCCCAGTCAATACCTTTCCACAATAACATATTGCCTAATTGGGGAAGGTGTCTGCACTTTTTAAGGTGATATGCCTATGGTCTCTTGTCTACCACCTGTAATTAATATCCCAGGTCTAATCTTCCCCTCTGTAACTGGCGTACAGAGTGTGATATCAATACTTATTTGTTTCATCCTCGGACGATGTAAATGTCCATATTCTGATTTATTACTACCAAGCCATACCGACTAATCGATTGCTTCATTGCCCCATGCGTTAGTTTTCTCCCCATGCACCAAGGAGATCTGCTGGAGCTCGCAAAACCACCCTCGATCACCCTCCGCAATAGTGTGTCTTTACAGCCCTGTCGTCGACTCTCGCCTCCAATGGCCGCCTTCTTCCCTCGCAAGGCCGTGGGTAAGCGGGCGTGCAAGGCGTGCACCGCACGCGGGTGGCAAAGCGAGTGATCGACAGTCGCCGACCCGCGATAGTTGGTACTGCATTGTATCCGGCGACGGAAATTTTCAGCGTATTATGTAGCGTGCGACCTTTTTTTAGCTCAACAGCTGCTTCGGGCGGCGCCGACACTCGGAGAGGGCAACAATTGAGGGCGGCAAATTTTGTTCGAAGGGGCGGCAATTTCACAGTTTTTTGACCCATTCAGAAATTTCCTAGACCCACCACTAGCTGTAGTTAGACAGGGGTGGCATAATCGGTATTGCACGCGGGCGCTCAAACAGCTAGCGGCGGGACTGCTCCCTCGTTTCCATTCGATGCCACATTCAACATACATATATATGCATATACAAATATCACGCGGGAACATACTTAATTGGGCCAGACGTTTATGCTCTCCACTTCCCACTCTAGTCGAGCTGTTCATTCCTAGAAGCGAAATGGAAGTTTGAACCTTTGGCGTGGATATTGGAAGTCCAACTAACGCCGCCATTGCCTACGTTTATGGTGGCAACATCTGTCCAAGGCTACCTATCTAAAGGTGACTCTTACATTCGTACCAAGAAAAACTTGAGTTGCGAGTTTAGGACACCTAATAGAACAGACACTATACCGAACACCGTGTTTGGTTGCGGCCACATCACAGAACATACTCTGCTGCCCCTTGTCCGGATTCCAAACTACAGTGCCCTGAGTCATCTCCATTATTTAACTTCTTACGTCTCTGAAGAAAGACAACTAAAATCTGTACATGCAATAAATAGTGCAACTGAACACTATCTGAGATGAGCGTGCGGCCGTGAAACTATTCCTACAGTATAAGCAAAATTCTCTAACAGAAATTAATATGTTTTAAAGCAATACGAACATTAAATCAATACATTGCATCCGCAAGTGCTCACGAATAACGAGTCTTGCCGACTGTGACACTTGAGTGTGTTGGCCAGTTCACATACACGGGGTTCTGAAGGGTAATATCAGAAAGACACGTGTAAAACTGGTACTGAGATTGTTAGAGTTGTGTGAGCAGGCATGGGCACTGGATGGTATAGGTTTGCAGAGTAGACTGTCCATTAATCATGATGGACAGTGAAGCTGATGTAAGAAACTGTGTAGCGAAGGGAGGTAAGTTGGTAAATGGTGCGAGTATTACTGCAAGTGACATGTTTGACAATAGGAAAAAGATTCCCATATGACAGGGTGGAATAGCTAGTGGAAGCCACATACAAGCTGCAAGTTTTGAAGTGAGGTCAATTGCATAGGAAGGATCCATGCTGTAGTCAAGGAGTGTCAGAAGGTGAGTGTTTGTGGACCAAGATGTTCTTCAGTTTAGGTTGTCTGCCAGAGTTTGTGCATGGGGCAGTGGGTAGGATTTTTGAACAATGAAGCACATTTTGGGGAAGGAACGTAGACAGCAGCAAACAGTTTATAGTGTCAACCAATACCAGCTAGTGGCAATCCATGCCAGCTCAAACAATTGCAACATATATTATACAGCGAGAGCTGTCATATCGTTTCCTAATATTGATTCCACTTTGGAACTCTGTAGATGGGAACTAGCCTACCAATGCCTACCAAGATGCCAGCATCTCCGTGGACTCAACCTCTGTTAAGACCCCAACCATAAACCAATCGCTTATACTGTTACAAATGTACAGTTATTTTTTTTTATTTTTATTTTTTATACAGATCAAAAATACGTTTTTTTTTCTTTTATAGAAAATAAAATACATTTTATTTTAATTTGACTGGTTATTACAGTGACTATACTTTCCCACAAATCTGTCAACTTTCCTCCCTCCCTACACCATTGCAATCCCCACCCTTCCCACCCGGTTCATCTTTGGATCTGTCATGAGTTAGAATTAAAGTAGTGCACATCAGATGTTCTACACCTTGTCCGATTTCTCACCTCTAATATTGTCACGTAGTAAACCAAGATCAGAGTCCTTGGGCGTAGCGGGGTCGTTTATGAACTGACTTACTTTAATGCAACGAAGCTTTATTAAACAGTTCGTACAGTACAGGAGCACGGAGCGAACTGACTCCGGCTAAAAGGTAGTATCGCTTATATGGTAATGAAGAACAGTCTAGAACATTAATACTAGTTCTAACAAGAATATTCCAGAACAGTTTACACAAAGTTAAGAAATTAATATTTATGGGACTTTTTGGATTCGAACCCACGACATTTCGTCCCACAGTCTCATAACATAACCACTACACTAGAACCGTCTTTAATTCATCACGGCCTGATCCTCTTGATGTGCGACATTGTCCCTCTCCTTAAGGGAACAGGGTCCTGATGTTACGTTGCCCTGGTCATGGAGAGAATCGTAGGTTCCGCGTACCTTGGTTCCTGATGGGCGGTGACGGTCCTAGTCGTCGACATCATCGAGCCCGGACTAGACCCACAGCTTTTGGGGCCCTGTTTCTTGTTAAAGAATGTTGGGTCATCTGATTTACTCTGGTTCGATGGGTCCATATAAGGCTTCAGTCGCAGCACGTGAATTGTGTCTCTCACCTTTCGTCGTTTCGAGTGTGGATCGAAATCCTCGACATCAGACAGACAACCTTCGTACGATCCTGTATGGTCCAATGTAACGTCTGAAGATCTTCTCGGACAAGCCAACCTTACCGACGGTAGTAAATATCCAGATGAGGTCACCTGGTTGGTACGAAACAGAACGGTGACTCGCATCATACCTTCGGTGGTCATTCTCTTGAGCCTGCAGCGAACGGAGCTGAGCTAACTGCCGACATTCCTCAGCTCTAGTTACTAATTTTTCGAAGTAGTCGTCGTCCACGTCGTCAGGATGGAACGGGAACACAGTGTCCATGGTCGTTGTTGCTTCACGTCCGTGCACCAGGAAGAATGGCGTAAATCCTGTTGTGTCTTGTTTGGAAGTATTGTAGGTAAATGTCACAAAAGGCAGCACCTCATCTCAACTGGTTTGCTCGACACTCCCGTACAGACTTTGACTTTATTTCTGGCCGCCGCTGAAAAATTCTATCACTCTTATTTTGCACAATCTGGCATCAATGTCATCCCAGGCAACAGTAACGCAATACTGGCTCCGCCTCCTCGCAATTTCATTGCTGGATATTTTATTCAGAGCCATCTATACTGCAGATTTTTCATTTCCTTAAGTCAATGCAGGAAACAATTGGCTAACAGGTAGGAATTAAACTCCTCCCACTGACGAATCTTATTGGCAGAACAGTTCATCAACCTTCCATTACATTTCTATAATACTTTACCAAAACTCAGATCTGGAAACGTATCAAAAAGTTGTAATTGACGGGATTGCATTAAAGTGAGGCAGGAAACAGGCTCAATGCTATATATTACTATGGTTGATTAGCATAAAACTATAACAATAAGATTGTTATACTCATATTGATAATTCCTTCGGATAATATTTCACTCATATATCTGGTCAGTCCACAAACCAAGGGATAATCATGTTCCATGAGGTAGAATTTTTAGTACTACGAAACTACAGAAACAAGAAATTATTTCGGAAGTGTCTCTCTCCATGATGAATTGAATGAAACAGTCTTCCTTCGCTACGTTGTATACACCTATACGAGGACAGTAGCACCGAGCGTGCAGTGGTCCTATGGTTTGCGTTCTTGGTTGCCGAGCGAGCGGTTCCGAGTTCAAATCCAAGTAGTTCTTATTTTTTTTTTTTTAATTTAGACATTTATCATTACTTGTATTTTCTTTTTAAGCGTACCGAAACTGCACATTGCTTATGATTATAAGGTATCCATGATTCTTTGCTAACTGCGTCAGGAAATAAGATAAAGATCTGCGAAACTACCAAATGTTTCGTTACTAATAGCCGACGTAAGCATGAAAGATTTGCGGCGGCAGAACTGACGAAAATCTACACGGGTTTCAAGCCGCACCGAAATCATATCATCTGTCCCTTTTCAAACGACACACATGTTTCCAAAATAATTATTTCACAGTAGAACGATCATCGCGTTTCAGAAAGAAATAATTTACAAGAGGAATTATTGCTCTCTTTGTAGGTGGACGATATTGATTATGCACTATATAAATAAATGAGAGTTAATCGCGTAGAACTAAATATTAGCACCGCAACAAATCAAACGACCATTGTTACTAAAAAATTTACAACCAGATTATTATCGTAGGACAAAAATAATTTCTTTTATAACTGGTATAAGTAATTAAAGTTAATTGAGAATCGGGCGTAAAGACAGGGAGTTCTTAAACTACCGTTTTCCCGTTTTCTACAATGCTGTTAGTTGTTTCTGACACTATTACTGCATGATCTTTACAGCATTGGGATTTATTAAATACTGGGGCTAAATGCTCATTATTTAACAAGGCGTGAAATTACCTGCGGTATTCTTTGTTTGGAATAACATAAATAAATACAAGCATTCGGCGAATGAGGATGTCGCCGTTCGCGTGATTGTTCTTTAGTCTTCCGGTATAAAGTGGAACGCTCAAGTTTTGTCACCTGTCATAATCGACTCCATAATCGCCTAGGTCTCAAGGATTATAACAAACACAGTCTACCGGTAAAGTAAGGTTGAAAATCACTTAAGACCGGAAGACCGAGCGTGGCGTGTGAGCGGTAACGCTCTGGCTCCAGGCAAATGCTGGGATGATTCTTATAGAAGGCCATGGCCGTTCTCTTCTTTAATAAATTCAACATCGATGAAACTTAAAGCAATAAACAAAGAAATAAGGATAGGGAGGAGGTATTGTTAATAGATTTCAAGCCAGCTGCGACCTCCTCAATAAATTTAGCCAGCTCTTTTTTTTATGATTTTACACCTCGTCGACATAGAGGTGATTATTGTCTGGATAGGAGTAGTGGCAAGGATTTCGGCCATGCCCTTGTAAAGAACCCATTCCGGCATTCATATGGAGTGATTTGGGGAAACCTTGGAAAATACAAATCTGCATGGCCGAACTTGGATTCGAACCTATGTCCTCCCGAATAAGAGACCAGAACGTAAACAAATTTTTAGATGACGCGTTGTCATTCACAGCACTGACAAACGCGTGTTCCGAAATGGTAATGATGTAGAAAAATATATATTTGTTCAACCTTTAAAACGGTAAATAATTTGATTCTTTATCTATGAATGCTTGGGAGACGTTACTTTTTGTATTGCTCTCATGCAATTAACATGGATTCCCACCGTATTTTCAATTACCGGCTGTAAGTTGGATAGTTGTGAAACCAACAAAAACTTTTGCCAAATGTGCTGCTCGTGTTAAATTATTACGTGTATTATTTACGCGTTATAAAGGTATTCTTCCTTGCCGAAGGAAGTAGAAAAGTTAAGACTATTTCCTGGTAAGCGTTGTCATATTTACTTTTTGCGATGTTGCCACGATGTTCTGCCTAGTAGTAGCGCTGTAGCAATTTCCCTATACAAGAAATAGTGTCTCATAGCTGGACACACACATCGGCGAAATGAAAAATTATTTATGTTCCAGTCTCATCTAGAATATTTTCATTTAACTGATTACTTCTCTTGTAACAGTTCGATTCTTATACAGATTACTATTCAATCACGGAATGTTGTATCTATATGTATATATTTTCTTTGGTCATTTAATTGATGAGGCACCAGATTCTGTAAGTCCAGGTGTCTGAGTGGTAACGCGTTGGGCTATCAACGTGCTGGTTCTTGGTTCAAGCCCAGGTGTTGTATTTTTTTTCATTCTTTATCTCCTTTTCACATGTTGCAAAATACATATCATATAAGTCAGTTTATATATGTTTCGTGGTCAATTGTAACAGTGGAAAAGAATCATAAAATTAATGTTTTGGCTGAAATGAGAAAGTGTTAACGCATCATGAGTCAGTAGGAACTGAAAGCCAGTTTTCCGATAAATTTAATTTAACCATTACGATTTGTGCCACTCAACTTTACCAATTATTTTCTAGTGCTGATGTCTGTTTTAAAAAAAAAAAACAAGGACCTAAATGAAACTAATGTGCTGTTTTTGTAGCTAATGTTCCTGTTGGACACAGTGGTATTAGCAAGCAAATCAGAATTGAAAAAGTGAGTAGTTATTCTTACGAAAACAAAAAACCATCATTGACGAATAACATGCTAATGCGAGCTTCCGTATTTAACAAAATGCTGCTTCTACTAGTGGTCAGTAATGATATAATTGATGTATATCCTCAATATAATGACATAATAACCTTATTTCCGAAATCTGAAATTGTAAGAAAGAAACAGGAAATTTGAGGAAGGAGGAAAGATAATGCCAGGCTGGTTATAAGTTGATGTTACCTTAGCTTCTGTCTCTGGTAATCCAGAGAGGATGGTACTGTAAGTGGCTCAGATTCGCGGATGCCATGCTGATCCCGGAATCTAGTGCGTTGTCTCGCGGTTCCACGGTTCGTGTCAGGCCGCGGGCAAAAGTGGTTTTATGAGCGTTATGTTTTTCTTGTGTTGCTTGTACACGGGAAAATGAAAACATATTATACACTTAATGAGAAGCAAAACCTACACATGTCTGCATTTTCGTTGTTATTCTTTAGTAAAGTCATTATTAATGCAATGGCTCGGAAAAGATTAGTTTTTAAGCAATGAAAAAAAAGAAAAAAAGAAAATGCCCTCGGTCTTTGAGAAGGGGAAATTGCACATTCCTTTGAGCAATTTCGTGTTTTTTTTTTTTATTTAAACCGAAATTTTTATGACTGGATCGTGAATGTGAATTGAGTCCTGTCTGATGTCACTGCTAAACTTTACCATTCATCCAATTCGTTCGGCTATGAATTAATGTAAATATATGATTTGTATTTGTGTCTAAACATTACTGACAAACATTTTTTAAAAGTGAGGCTCAAAATGTTTTGATATTAATACATCAGTCAAACATCCATATAATTCAATCAATGAAACAATACAGTTTCTAATCCATCATTCAACCAAAATATTATCATATATATTATTTCTATAAGGTATTTTTTTGTCACAAGCCTATATCTTCCTTCATACTTAACCGAAATCAATGAATGAGGTGTCATTTTGAAGCTTATGGTCTCCACTTTGGTTAAATCGTATTTTAAGCAAGAAAGGTTTTTGAATTCGACCCTTAAAGGGCAAAACCGTAAATTTTTCTAAAATGCTGTTTTCTGTGTTACGAGTCAGTTATCTCCCTGGATACCTATCTTAAATCGTTTTATGAAGTATCGTTTTAAAGATTAAGATCTCCGCTTTAGTGACGTCATATATTAAGCCATAAAGTTTTCGGAATTCGACCCTTAAAGGGCAAAGGTATTAATATTTTTGCAATGCGTTTTTGTGTCACGAGCGATTTATCTCCCTTAATATCTTACTGATATAGAGAAATGAGGTATCATATTAAATATTAAGGTCTCCGCCGTGGTAAAATTATATTTTAAGAAAGGAATTTTTCGTAATTCGACCCTTAAAGGGCAAAAATGTCAATTTTTCTAAAATGGGTTTTTTGTATGTTGAGCCATTTATCTCCCAGGATATCTAACCAAAAAGAATAAATGAGGTAGGATTATGAGGAGTATTGTCTCAGCTCTGTGACATCATATTTTAAGGAAGAATGTTTTTGGAATTCTACCCTTAATGGGAAAAAGGATAAATTTTTCTATAACGCATTTTTGTGTCACGAGCGATATATCTCCCTTAATATCTAACAGATACAGATAAATGAGGTATCATGTTAAAGAATAAGGTCTGCGCCGTGGTAACATTTTATTTTAAGAAAGGAATTTTTCGTAATTCGACCCTTAAAGGGCAAAGATGTAAATTTTTCTAAAATGCGTTTTTTGTATCTCGAGCGATTTATCTCCCAGGATATCTACCCAAAATCGATTAATGAAGCAGAATTATCAGGAGTGATGTATCAGCTTTGTGAAATCATATTTTAAGAAAGACTGGTTTTGGAATTCAACCCTTAAAGGAAGAAAGTATAAATTTTTCTATTACCGATTTTTGTGTAACGGGCGATTTATCTCCCTTGATATCTAACCGATATAGATAAATGAGGCATCGTATTAAAGAATAAGGTGTCCGCCGTGGTAACATTATATTTTAACAAAGGAATTTTTCGTAATTTGACCCTTAAAAGGCAAAAAAGTCAATTTTTCTAAAAAGCGTTTTTTGTATCTCGAGCCATTTATCTCCCTGGATATCTAACCAAAATCGATAAATGAAGTAGGAATATAAGGAGTAATGTATCAGCTTTGTGAAATCATATTTTAAAAAGAATGTTTTTGGAATTTAACCCTTAAAGGAAAAAAGTATAAATTGTTCTACAACATATTTTTATGTCACGAGCCTTATATTTCCCTTGATATCTAATCGATATAGATAAATGACATATCGTATTAAAGACTAAGGTTTCCGCCGTGGTAACATTATATTCTAAGAAAAGAATTTTTCGTAATTCGAGCTATAAAGCGCAAAAATGACAATATTTCTAAAATACGTTTTTTGTGTTTCGTGCCATTCATCTCCCTGGATTTCTAACCAAAATCGATAAATGAAGTAGGAGTATGAAGAGTAATGACTGAACTTGGTGGCATTATATTCAACCTCACTATTCATCGCATTTTATTCGCGAAATTTTCGCACGGGTCGTCTAGTTGGATTAATTTCCTATTCGTTTGCTGAATAGTAACGCAATCAAGATTTAATTTAGAACTACTGGTATCTGTATGTATTGACATATTAACCTGTTGTACGCTGAAGTGATGCTAAAGTCAAACACAATCCGTTTCAGAATACTGAAATGAGTAACAATCCAGTCTTACAGTACAAATCAGGATACTGGATGTAAATTCATTTAGCCAAAGTTTCAAGCAAGTAGTTTGTTTCCTCATAGTTGTAGAAGAACGATAGCCAGGATATGGACGTCGTAACATCCACGAGGAAGAGGAGTGGTTTTATAAATATCCTACGTTTCATTTATTCTAAGCTAAAAGCTATCAGTTTCTAAATTTCTGAAAGATTTTGTCCCAAGATAAAAATCATAAAATAACAGATAGAAATAGTGACACTTATTTTGCGTAACGTTTTGGTAACGGATAAACTACTATGTTGTTAAATAAAAATTACGTGTCAGCTGATAGATGAAGTTAGCACTATCTAGAGTCACACTGTTATTAATTATAAGGATTTATACTTTATCTCTGTTACACTCTGCAAGTGATGTAAATAATCATGAGGAAGTCGGGCTGTTTACACACAGCGTTAAACGCGCAGCATTCCCTTGACCGGATTGTACGGAATATCCATTCCAAAGATGTTCCGACTGCTTTAAGAATTCATAATGATTAAACTTCTATTAATACTCGTACGTTTTGCTATTATTTTACTGTTGACAGTAACATCAAAATTACAACACCCAGAGCTCGAATAAAATCCGCAGTAGCTTAAGTTCAGTAACGTAAAAGAAGCGATTGCTTTAGTTATTAAAGCATCAGAATAAATATAACAAGCAACTAAGTCAGTGTGCTCTTATAATCTTTTACAGACGTATGTATGTATAAATGTATTTGTGAAAAATTATAATTTTTTTATTGTATTTCGCCAAAATATCGGCGTAAAGTGATATTGCACCATACATTTGGACATCAATTGTTTTTTTGAAACACTGTCTTTTCAACCTCAACACTTCAGAAGACTCGTTATTTGGTAGATCCTCCGATTTGTTTGGAATTCATTGGCTGCAGATCGCGACTCACCCATATCAGCGCAAACTAATAATTACAAGGATCTTTAACGCTTCGAATAATTAAATTCTGACGGTTCGGTTAAACTGCTATAGCTTTTATCAGTCCATCGTTCGCTCGGATTCGCAGCAGAATTGACGTTTGTGTCTAGATTAAAAGAAATTTGGGTACATTTTTATTTTCTCTAACACAATGAATATTCGTATAGAATGAATGGAGGAATTTTATAAATAATGTAGACTACATTTTAAAAAATCTACGAGTAAGAGCATTACAGCACTTGTTTCTCATTTAAGAATATAGTTGAATATTGGAGTGAAATAAAGTGTCTCTTAATGTTTGATAGCAGAGTATCAGGAAAGTGAAACACATGTTATTTATAGAAGAAGGACGTTCATAATTTCCTGTTTCCGCGTAAGTAGGCGGAAATTTTGGTAAGCACTGGCCTTGCTTTCGATCTTTCCTTCCAGTTTACTAAATGAATGGACTCTTGATCATTATTGTATATGCATGCTTTTGTATATCGCCATCAGTGTCGGTTTCAGTACTAGGCTGCCGAAGTAAACAAAAATGAAAAGCAGAACTGAAGAATCTCGTAATTACGAAATGTGAAGTTACTTGTCGCAGAAATCAATAGTTCTGTATGTGGATTTTAATGAAAATAAGGGCTCTTAAAACTGTTATCCTGTATATTCAGCCTATTTCTGTGAATATATCTTCCTACAAATTCTTTCTTAGGCCACGATTTCCAAAACAAGTATTTTTTTTAGACTTCATCTGCCAGCATAAATGTGAATATCTTCTACAACGCCACGTTTGAAAACTTTTGACTGTTTTTATTTGTAGGTTCATTACTTTGAAGCCCTGGGCTCTATCCATGCAGTGTTAGAACCATGTTACGGATGATAAATTTTTTGCTATCAGATAGGTTTTTTATTTTAGATTCGATCGTTTATTCTTTTCTTCATTTAAATAAAAGTAGAGCAAAAGGAGTATATAGCTTTCTTACAGACGTACAACCATCCTTACGTTTCTATCATATAATTTCATTATTTTTTTCTTTCTTTCATCTGTGTCTCTCCAATCTGATTGAGTCCCAGCAGTATCTTTGATGTTAATGTAGTCGGTTTTGCATTTCTATGTTCCTTTCGTTTCTCAGCTTTGTCGGATTAGACTGATAGTGTCTCATCAGCGATTATACACTATTTTTGTGAAATGCAAAACCGACTCCATTAACTTGAAAGAAACTGCTAAGAGTCAATCAGATTGGATAGACGCAGATGAAAGTAAGAAAAGAATAATGAAACTGTATGATAGAAACGTAAGGAAGGTTGTACGTCGTTAAGAAAGTTATATACCCCTTTAGCTCTAGATTTATTTAAACGAGAGAAGTATAAACGATCAAATCTAAAAAAAAACCTATCTGATAGCAAAAAATTTATCACCCATAATATGGTTCTAACGCTGCATGGATAGAGTTCAGGGCTTCACAGTAATGAACCTTCAAATAAAAACAGTCAAAAGTTTTCAAACGTGGCGTTGTAGAAGATATTCACATTTATGCTGGCAGATGAAGTCTAAAAAAAAAAAACACTTGTTTTGGAAATCGTGGCCTAAGAAACAATTTGTAGGAAGATATATCCACAGAAATAGGCTGGATATACAGGATAACAGTTTTAAGAGCCCTTATTTTCATTAAAATCCACATACAGAACTATTGATTTCTGCGACAAGTAACTTCACATTTCGTAATTACGAGATTCTTCAGTTCTGCTTTTCATTTTTGTTTACTTCGGCAGCCTAATACTGAAACAGTCACTGATGGCGATATACAAAAGAATTCATATACAATAATGATCAAGAGTCCATTCATTTAGTAAACTGGAAGGAAAGATCGAAATCAAGGCCAGTGCTTACCAAAATTTCCGCCTACTTACGCGGAAACAGGAAATTATGAACGTCCTTCTTCTATAAATAACATGTGTTTCACTTTCCTGATACTCTGCTATCAAACATTAAGAGACACTTTATTTCACTCCAATATTCAACTATATTCTTAAATGAGAAACAAGTGCTGTAATGCTCTCACTCGTAGATTTTTTAAAATGTAGTCTACATTATTTATAAAATTCCTCCATTCATTCTATACGAATATTCATTGTGTTAGAGAAAATAAAAATGCACCCAAATTTCTTTTAATCTAGACACGTCAATTCTGCTGC
Organism: Vandiemenella viatica; assembly: GCA_031002005.1. Taxonomy (NCBI): domain Eukaryota; kingdom Metazoa; phylum Arthropoda; class Insecta; order Orthoptera; family Morabidae; genus Vandiemenella; species Vandiemenella viatica. The sequence goes on from JARYHS010013630.1 coordinate 187,143,003, forward strand.
GAATCCGAGCGAACGATGGACTGATAAAAGCTATAACAGTTTAACCGAACCGTCAGAATTTAATTATCCGAAGCGTTAAAGATCCTTGTAATTATTAGTTAACAGTGATATGGGTGGGTCGCGATCTGCAGCCAATGAATTCCAAACAAATCGGAGGATCTACCCAATAACGATTCTTCTGAAGTGGTACGAGTATTGATAGAAGTTTAATCATTATGAATTCTTAAAGCAGTCAGAATATCTTGGGAATGGATATTCCGTACAATCCGGTCGAGGGAATGCTGCGCGTTTAACGCTGTGTGTAAACAGCCCGACTTCCTCATGATTATCTTACTACACATCACTTGCAGAGTGTAACAGAGATAAAGTATAAATCCTTATAATTAATAACAGTGAGGCTCTAGATAGTGCTAACTTCATCTATCAGCTGACACGTAATTTTTACTTAACAACATAGTAGTTTATCTGTTACCAAAACCTTACGCAAAATAAGTGTAACTATTTCTATCTGTTATTTTATGATTTTTATCTTGGGACAAAATCTATCAGAAATTTACAAACTGATAGCTTTTAGCTTAGAATAAATGAAACGTAGGATATTTATAAAACCACTCCTCTTCCTCGTGGATGTTACGACGTCCATCTCCTGGCTATCGTTCTTCTACAACTATGAGGAAACAAACTACTTGCTTGAAACTTTGGCTAAATGAATTTACATCCAGTATCCTGATTTGTATTGTAAGATTGGATTGTTACTCATTTCAGTATTCTGAAACGGATTGTGTTTGACTTTAGCATCACTTCAGCGTCCAACAGGTTAATATGTCAATACATACAGATACCAGTAGTTCTAAATTAAATCTTGATTGCGTTACTATTCAGCAAACGAATAGGAAATTAATCGAATAATATTTTGGTTGAATGATGGATTAGAAACTGTATTGTTTTATTGATTGAATTATATGGATGTTTGACTGATCTATTAATATCAAAAAATTTTGAGCCTCACTTTTAAAAATGTTTGTCAGTAATGTTTAGACGGAAATACAAATCATATATTTACATTAATTCATAGCCGAACGAATTGGATGAATGGTAAAGTTTAGCAGTGACATCAGACAGTACTCAATTCACATTCACGATCCAGTCATAAAAATTTCGGTTTAAATAAAAAAAAAACGAAATTGCTCAAAGAAATGTGCAATTTACCCTTCTCAAAGACCGAGGGCATTTTCTTTTTTTCTTTTTTTTCATTGCTTAAAAACTAATCTTTTCCGAGCCATTGCATTAATAATGACTTTACTAAAGAATAACAACGAAAATGCAGACATGTGTAGGTTTTGCTTCTCATTAAGTGTATAATATGTTTTCATTTTCCCGTGTACAAGCAACACAAGAAAAACATAACGCTCATAAAACCACTTTTGCCCGCGGCCTGACACGAACCGTGGAACCGCGAGACAACGCACTAGATACCGGGATCAGCATGGCATCCGCGAATCTGAGCCACTTACAGTACCATCCTCTCTGGATTACCAGAGACAGAAGCTAAGGTAACATCAACTTATAACCAGCCTGGCATTATCTTTCCTCCTTCCTCAAATTTCCTGTTTCTTTCTTACAATTTCAGATTTCGGAAATAAGGTTATTATGTCATTATATTGAGGATATACATCAATTATATCATTACTGACCACTAGTAGAAGCAGCATTTTGTTAAATACGGAAGCTCGCATTAGCATGTTATTCGTCAATGATGGTTTTTTTGTTTTCGTAAGAATAACTACTCACTTTTTCAATTCTGATTTGCTTGCTAATACCACTGTGTCCAACAGGAACATTAGCTACAAAAACCGCACATTAGTTTCATTTAGGTCCTTGTTTTCTTTTTTAAACAGACATCAGCACTAGAAAATAATTGGTAAAGTTGAGTGGCACAAATCGTAATGGTTAAATTAAATTTATCGGAAAACTGGCTTTCAGTTCCTACTGACTCATGATGCGTTAACACTTTCTCATTTCAGCCAAAACATTAATTTTATGATTCTTTTCCACTGTTACAATTGACCACGAAACATATATAAACTGACTTATATGATATGTATTTTGCAACATGTGAAAAGGAGATAAAGAATGAAAAAAAATACAGCACCTGGGCTTGAACCAAGAACCAGCACGTTGATAGCCCAACGCGTTACCACTCAGACACCTGGACTTACAGAATCTGGTGCCTCATCAATTAAATGACCAAAGAAAATATATACATATAGATACAACATTCCGTGATTGAATAGTAATCTGTATAAAGAATCGAACTGTTACAAGAGAAGTAATCAGTTAAATGAAAATATTCTAGATGAGACTGGAACATAAATAATTTTTCATTTCGCCGATGTGTGTGTCCAGCTATGAGACACTATTTCTTGTATAGGGAAATTGCTACAGCGCTACTACTAGGCAGAACATCGTGGAAACATCGCAAAAAGTAAATATGACAACGCTTACCAGGAAATAGTCTTAACTTTTCTACTTCCTTCGGCAAGGAAGAATACCTTTATAACGCGTAAATAATACACGTAATAATTTAACACGAGCAGCACATTTGGCAAAAGTTTTTGTTGGTTTCACAACTATCCAACTTACAGCCGGTAATTGAAAATACGGTGGGAATCCATGTTAATTGCATGAGAGCAATACAAAAAGTAACGTCTCCCAAGCATTCATAGATAAAGAATCAAATTATTTACCGTTTTAAAGGTTGAACAAATATATATTTTTCTACATCATTACCATTTCGGAACACGCGTTTGTCAGTGCTGTGAATGACAACGCGTCATCTAAAAATTTGTTTACGTTCTGGTCTCTTATTCGGGAGGACATAGGTTCGAATCCAAGTTCGGCCATGCAGATTTGTATTTTCCAAGGTTTCCCCAAATCACTCCATATGAATGCCGGAATGGGTTCTTTACAAGGGCATGGCCGAAATCCTTGCCACTACTCCTATCCAGACAATAATCACCTCTATGTCGACGAGGTGTAAAATCATAAAAAAAGAGCTGGCTAAATTTATTGAGGAGGTCGCAGCTGGCTTGAAATCTATTAACAATACCTCCTCCCTATCCTTATTTCTTTGTTTATTGCTTTAAGTTTCATCGATGTTGAATTTATTAAAGAAGAGAACGGCCATGGCCTTCTATAAGAATCATCCCAGCATTTGCCTGGAGCCAGAGCGTTACCGCTCACACGCCACGCTCGGTCTTCCGGTCTTAAGTGATTTTCAACCTTACTTTACCGGTAGACTGTGTTTGTTATAATCCTTGAGACCTAGGTGATTATGGAGTCGATTATGACAGGTGACAAAAATTGAGCGTTCCACTTTATACCGGAGACTAAAGAACAATCACGCGAACGGCGACATCCTCATTCGCCAAATGCTTGTATTTATTTATGTTATTCCAAACAAAGAATACCGCAGGTAATTTCACGCCTTGTTAAATAATGAGCATTTAGCCCCAGTATTTAATAAATCCCAATGCTGTAAAGATCATGCAGTAATAGTGTCAGAAACAACTAACAGCATTGTAGAAAACGGGAAAACGGTAGTTTAAGAACTCCCTGTCTTTACGCCCGATTCTCAATTAACTTTAATTACTTATACCAGTTATAAAAGAAATTATTTTTGTCCTACGATAATAATCTGGTTGTAAATTTTTTAGTAACAATGGTCGTTTGATTTGTTGCGGTGCTAATATTTAGTTCTACGCGATTAACTCTCATTTATTTATATAGTGCATAATCAATATCGTCCACCTACAAAGAGAGCAATAATTCCTCTTGTAAATTATTTCTTTCTGAAACGCGATGATCGTTCTACTGTGAAATAATTATTTTGGAAACATGTGTGTCGTTTGAAAAGGGACAGATGATATGATTTCGGTGCGGCTTGAAACCCGTGTAGATTTTCGTCAGTTCTGCCGCCGCAAATCTTTCATGCTTACGTCGGCTATTAGTAACGAAACATTTGGTAGTTTCGCAGATCTTTATCTTATTTCCTGACGCAGTTAGCAAAGAATCATGGATACCTTATAATCATAAGCAATGTGCAGTTTCGGTACGCTTAAAAAGAAAATACAAGTAATGATAAATGTCTAAATTAAAAAAAAAAAATAAGAACTACTTGGATTTGAACTCGGAACCGCTCGCTCGGCAACCAAGAACGCAAACCATAGGACCACTGCACGCTCGGTGCTACTGTCCTCGTATAGGTGTATACAACGTAGCGAAGGAAGACTGTTTCATTCAATTCATCATGGAGAGAGACACTTCCGAAATAATTTCTTGTTTCTGTAGTTTCGTAGTACTAAAAATTCTACCTCATGGAACATGATTATCCCTTGGTTTGTGGACTGACCAGATATATGAGTGAAATATTATCCGAAGGAATTATCAATATGAGTATAACAATCTTATTGTTATAGTTTTATGCTAATCAACCATAGTAATATATAGCATTGAGCCTGTTTCCTGCCTCACTTTAATGCAATCCCGTCAATTACAACTTTTTTGATACGTTTCCAGATCTGAGTTTTGGTAAAGTATTATAGAAATGTAATGGAAGGTTGATGAACTGTTCTGCCAATAAGATTCGTCAGTGGGAGGAGTTTAATTCCTACCTGTTAGCCAATTGTTTCCTGCATTGACTTAAGGAAATGAAAAATCTGCAGTATAGATGGCTCTGAATAAAATATCCAGCAATGAAATTGCGAGGAGGCGGAGCCAGTATTGCGTTACTGTTCCCTGGGATGACATTGGTGCCAGATTGTGCAATATAAGAGTGATAGAATTTTTCAGCGGCGGCCAGGAATAAAGTCAAAGACTGTACATGGAGAGTATGTCAGCCAGTGTTTTGTTGAAACGTTCTGTAAGTCAATTAGTTTGAGGGTGGTAAGCAGTCGTCATTTGATGTAGAAGTCGGGAATCGTCCGAGTAAGTCAATACCGACACGCTGGAATGGCGTTTCTGCAGGCGGAATTGGTATAAGTCGTCCAGTTGGTTTCTGAGGAACTGTCTTCCATCTCTGGCATTCTCGATAGTGCGAAACATAGTGACGAACACTTCTAAATAATCCTGGCCAAAAAAAATCTCTTGCGGATACTGTCACAAGTCTTAATAAACCCTAAATGGCCCGCTGTACGCACATCGTGGAAATGTTGAAGAATTTCGAAACGCATGTGCTTGGGAATCACTGGAATCCATCTCTTTTCAAAGAGGTCAATGTTTTTCTTGTAAAGAAAAATTTAGCACCACTTTTTAGCAATTCTTGGAGTGACCTGGCTTTCATACAAAAGTCTTTTAAAAAATGTCAATAGTAACAACTTAGGCCAAGAAAGCTCCTTATGTCGCTGGTATTCTTAGGAACAGGAAATTCCGTTATAGACCTCACCTTATCTGGATCTGGCCGCACACCCTCGCTTGACACAAGATAGCCAAATATTTTTATTTTTTAAGCTCCGAAAAGACATTTTATTGAGTTAAGTTGTAAGCCACTTTGTTTCAGGCACGTAAGAACAACTCTCAGTCTTTTCAGGTGTTCATCGAAGGTTTTGGAGAACACTATAACATCGTCTAAATAACAGAGACACATCGTCCATTTCAGATGACGTACAAGATTATCAATCATACGTTCGAATGTTGCTGGTGCATTACACAAACCAAATGGCATTACATTGAATTCATACAGGCCATCGGGGGTAATAAATGCAGTTTTCTCTCTATTGCTTTCGTCTACTTCTGTCTACCAGTATCCTGAGTACAGGTCCATAGTCGAGAAAAACTTAGCTCCCTGCAGACAGTCCAACATATCGTCAATTCACGGAATAGGGTAAATATCTTTTTTAGTCACCTTATTGAGTTGTCGGTAATCGACGCAGTTCTTCTTTTTTACGAGCACTACCGGCGATGACCATGGGCTCTGAGACGGCTGAATGATGTCGTCCTTCAGCATATTTTCTACTTCTTGGTGAATTATTCGGCGCTCCACTGCTGAAACTCTATACGCTCTTTGGCTGTCGATGTCGCCATCAATTCGATGTCGTACCTTCAATGGGGTCGACTTGCTCGTCATCTGTGGACTGAAACATTCATAGAATTCCTGAAGAACTGCAAGTGGCTTTACCTGTTGTTCCTTGGTCAGATCTGGCGAGAGTCGGGACTGAATGTTTTGTCTCGTTGCTTCCGTTACAATCACAGTTGTGGGGTTCTTCGCGAAAGGTTGCCATGACATTCAGATGTCCTCAATTAACTTCTCAGCGTATGCTGTACACTGGCTCCTTGGGAGAATATGTGGCATCTTGCAGCAGTTGACTATCCACAGTTCACCAATTCCGTTCTCAAATGAGACAGCGGAGGCCGAGATGAACAAATCTTTCTCCAGTGGTAAAATCCTATTACATTCCACTAGGAGGTCCATACAAGGACGTGGCGTATGACAGATGACAATTACCTTTGAAACATTGGTGGCAGGAATTACGACGTCATCCAGCACACAAACTTTCCAGGCACGGGAAGGACTGTTTCCCCCCTCCTCAACTCTTTCATCGCCTAGAAAACTCTATAATTGTTTGCGAGGCCTTCAGAAAGTCCCAACGAAGAATGACGTCATGACTGCATTCTTGTAACACAACGAACTCAAAGGGCTGCTCGTGGCCATTTATAGAGACACGAATAGTGCACCTACCTGTAGGCCAGTACTTCTCCGAAATAACAGAAAAAGATGCCCCAGAGTCCACAAGAGCATGAGCTGGTCGGCCATCCATGAGGATTTCAACGATATTTGCCAACGTTTTCGTAATGATCGGCAGCGGAGGATTTTTCCCTAGATCGGCCTCACGTCCAAGGAAAGTTGCACCACTGGCTGGAACGTCGGAAGGGTGACGGAGATCTTGATCGGCGTGTAAATTTAGTATCCATTCATCTTTAAATTTTAGTGGCATTTCTCGAGGAGAGCTTTTTTGGTATTGCCTATAATATCTTTAAAAGGGGGATTCCTTATGTTTCTATCTTCACAGGCGCTGAAAGATGTCCGCTTATAAGGAGTTCAGAGTGTGTATTCGAAATGATTTTCTTTATTATTTCCGTGAATGGGAAGCTTAAGCTTTTATGTTCCATGACTGTTAAAAAATAGTTACGCATAGTGTTACAAATTGAAAAAAAAATTCAGCTTTTGGAAAAATAAAAAACATGAAAAAAACCTGGCACCGTTGGTTAATTTTTATAATTTTTTTTTCCTTTCGGAAAAGCAATATATTTGATAAATTATAGTTTTATTTACTGAACTTACATTGCAAATATGTGTTTTAAATCTTACTGAATCATATGATATCTTACATAATGATTGATAAATGTATCGATATAGGTAACCAAATTTTATTCATCTTTATCTCAGTACCACATTCATTAGTATGAGCACTACCAACACTAGTTGGGTGGTGTCGGAATTTTTTGTTTTATCTTCTGTGCTCCTCTAGATCCTTAACATTAAAAATAGATACTTTTTTTATGGCTTTCGGCATCATAGTCCATATAGCCAGCCTGATGAATTTTTTTTCGAACTAATTAGACACACAACAGGTCGGACATGACATTCACAGACACAACTCTTAAAAACCCATGCCCGCTGCCTGACTCGAACCGGTAACCTTCGGCACGCGAAGCTAGGACTCTAGCCCCTACGTTACCGAGGCCGGCTTCCTGGTTGTTCTTGTATTCTACACAATAGATTTTGAGATTGCAATTTTAAATTGTGAGCAATGGACACAATTTTGCTAGCTCTGTAATTTGTCAGTCTATTCCGTTTTTTGGAATGCAAGTTAATGTAAGTACTAAATGTTCTCTTTGTAACAATATGTTGTTTTATTGTACATTCTCTTATAAATCCTGATGCTCCAAATATTAAACAGAATCTTCTGTGATTTGAGAAATCGATTACGTGCACTCTGATTCTCGGAAGGCCGTGGCAATGAGCGTGTCACTGTGCAACCGTGCATAAAGACTGCTCCGATAGTTCTGTATCCAGGGGCGTAGCTATCGGAGAGCTAATCGGTGCCGTGCACCGGGGCCCCCAAGCTCAGAAGGACCTCAAGCACAATAGGGGAGCCCCCTGGCCTGAGGGCCCAAAATATTTTTTTTTTTTTTTTTTTTTTTTTTTTTTTTTTTTTTTTTTTTTTTTTTTGCACCGGTGCCTATGTTAACCTAGCTACGCCACTGTCTGTATGAAGGTCTTTTAAGTTTGGATTTAAATCTATTGTCATACAAAATATGAGCTCTATTTCTTTTCAATCGTTGGTTTACGCCAAACGATTCATAATTATGACTCGGTATTACTATACGCTGAGAATTTAACAAGTGTTCGAATAAAAGGAAAGCAAAATATAAGTAATAAAAAGAGGCAATAAACCGTAGATATTTTTAAAAATCCAATTTAAAAAAAAAAGATCCGTAGATCTACGGATAAATCTGTAGGGCTGGCAGCACTGGTTCAAATAGCGAATATCAAACCAAACAGCGGGGAACAGGGATTTCTTCTCGCGCAACCTAGCCCCCGTTTGTAAAGAAAACTTCAGTCAATGTTGCCAATATTTTCCATAATTTTTTGTTCTACTGAACCAGCAAAATATAGAAGTAGTTTTAAAAATTAAGATAAGTACTTAGTATAAACTCTAAAACAATCATATTAAACGATAAATACCTTACAAATTTGAAATTTAGTAGTTATGAAAAATATGTGTCCCAGAAAAACAACGTGTTTTTTCATGAGTTTTTTTTTTAAGTCAGAAAAAACAGTTTTTTTAGAACACTAGTAATGCACAATTTGATCGAATGCTTTTAAAAAATCGAGAAACAGTGATGCTGCTGGGGGTTTGTTTTTCTCAGTTTATACTTATGGTATCATGGTATTCTCGTATGGTGTGAGGTTCGTGGCAAGGTTTTCGAGCCAAAGCTGATTATCACGAGCCTGGCCCGTGGTACGTCGGCCGGGTCAAACGTAAACATCGCGAAAAATATCACGCGATTGAAGATTATTAATTTTTTGTTAATACTTTTATCAACTCTTACTATGTGCAATGAGAATTTATTCAGATATTGGACGTAAATATTATTGATTTATTCTTTATTTCAAGATAATAAACCGTCAGTGATATATATTGACTTCGGTTATTAACCTTTAGTGTCTGTTGTTTAATTTAATACATCATTCAGTTTGAATCATTTGTTTTTTTACAATTTTTCACCTCTATTTTCGTAATTTATTAAATTAAGTTTTGCCGAATTCTATTTTTTAGTAGTTGCGACAACCCACGTAAGTCGTGTGCGATTGGTACAACTTAAGACAGATTTACCGAGCCATGGAATGGCTCGAAGTATCGGCAGTTCTGTTTACGTTTTGGGACCATGCTGTCTTAAATCGTAGGGCAAGGGGTAAAGGATTTAACGTCCTGATATGGCATTCGCTTGCTGAGCAGTTTCCTCATATGGGGTCCATTATTGTTTTCGGGAATCTTGTTAGTATTTTAAAATCAGAATTTAGTAGAGTTATTGGACATATTTAATTGACATGATTGATTTTGGTTTCCTTTGGGGACCAGAACTTTGATGCTCTCCATAAAAGCGGTGGGTTTATTTGCTTCGGTCCATATGTCGTTTTGGATCTCTGAAAACTTGTTACACAGCTTAAGCAATGTCGCATGTAAAATTCGATGTGTAGTCCATCGGGTCCTACGAATGTCCCTCTTGCTGCTTTGTTTATCGATGTCAATAATCCCTGTTAGAGTTGCCCAATCTTGCGCACGTGCCGTGTTATCTCAGTTGGATACTAAATTAATGATATCCTCTATATTGGTGGTGGTTCATTTGATTTTTTTTTTTTTTTTTTTTTTTGCAGTATGCTGCAATTTCCAATGTTTTTTTTTTAAAAAATGTTTCACAATTTGCTTTAATTATGTTGGCTGCTAAGGTGTTTTTCCTCCTTTTTGTGCTCTTTTTGTTTTTTTTTTTTTTTTACTGTCATCAGTCTTTAGACTGGTTTGATGCAATCCTCCAACCCTTCCTATCCTGTGCTAGCCTCTTCATTTCTACATACCCCTTACAACCCACGTCCTCAATTATCTGCTTCATATATTCTAATCTCTGTCTACCTCTACAGTTCTTACCTTCGACTGTTCCCTCCACTAACAAATTAACCAATCCAGCATGTCTCAAAATATGACCTACCAGCCTGTCTCTTCTTCCTGTAAGCTTCTTCCATAAACTTCTTTTCTCACCCATCATTTCCAAAACTCGTTCATTTCTTACTTTGTCTGTCCACCTAATTTTCAGCATTCTTCTGTAGCACCACATTTCAAATGCTTCAAGTTTCTTTCTTTCCGGTATTCCTAAAGTCCATGTTTCGCTACCGTAAAGTGCTGTGCTCCACACATAGAGTTTTAAAAAGTTCTTTCTAATTGCCAGATCAATATTTGAAACTAAAAGGTTTCTCTTTTTCATGAAGGCTCTTTTTGCTAGTGCTGTTCTACTTTTAACATCATTCCTGCTTCGGCCATCGGTTGTAATTTTGCTTCCCAAGTAACAGAACTCACTCACTTCTCCTATTGCATCCGATCCTATTTTTATATTTAATCTGCTAGTATTGGTATCATTTCTGCTACATTTCATCAATTTTGTTTTACTTTGATTTATATTCAGTCCAAATTCTTCCTTCAGTATTTTGTTCATGCCATTCAATAACTTCTCAATATCCTCAGCCCTCTCTGCTAATAAGACAATGTCATCCGAAAATCGTAGCATACTGATTTTTTCTCCCTGAAAACTTATGCCACATGGAAATTTTTTTTTTACTTTCTTCATGGCTTCTTCTACATACAAGTTTAATATTAACGGGGATAGACTACAACCTTGTCTCACACCCTTTTTAACTGATGCATGTATCTCGTGATTCTCTACTTTTATTACAGCCACTTGATTCTTATATAGTTTATAGAGTATTCTTCTATCTCGATACTTTAGACCTGACTTCTTTAAAATTTTGAACATCTTGTCCCACCTAACATTATCAAAAGCTTTTTCTAAATCTACAAATGCCATAAAAGTATCTTTGTTTTTCTTGATCCGCCGTTCAAGTATTAATCTTAAAGACAGAATTGCTTCCCTTGTACCGCGATTTTTCCTAAACCCAAACTGATCTTCACCTACTATCTCTTCTACTACCCTTTCCATCCTTCTGTGTATTATTCTGGTCAGTAATTTTGAAGCATGTGATGTTAGACTAATGGTGCGATAATTCTCACATTTGTCGGCTTGTGCTTTCTTTGGAAGTGTGAAGATGATATTTTTATTAAAATCAGTTGGAATTTCTCCTGTTCCATAACTTTTTGATATCAGCTTGAATAATCTTTCGATTAAGTTCTGCAGGGATCTCATCAATTCCAACTGCCTTATTTGCTTTCAAGTCATTCAGAGCTTTATTAAATTCTGTCTTCAAAACAGGATCTCCTAAGTCATCAATGTCGACATCACCTTCCTTTTCCAATACACTATTGTTCAAGTCGTCCCCATCATACAGTTTCTCAATGTATTCCTTCCATCGGTTAGCTCTATCTTCAGGGCTTAAAAGAGGTTTCCCATCGGCAGTTTTAATGTTCATACCACTTTTCTTCATTTCTCCAAAATTTTGTTAGATCTTTCTATATGCAACATCTACTTTTCCTATGACCATTTCCTTTTCTATTTCTTCACACTTTTCTAGTAGCCATTTTTCTTTTGCTAATTTGCATTTCCTATTTATTTGATTTCTATATTGCCTGTACTGCTCTCTTCCTGCTTCATCCTGAGCATGTTTGTACCTTCTCCTCTGATCCAACAGCTGCAAAATTTCTTCTGTGATCCAAGGTTTTCGGGCAGCTTGTTCCCTAAAGCCTAATGTTTCTTTGCCAGCTTTAATTATTTCGGTCTTTTATGCATTCCATTCGTCCTCGGTTGAGCTCCTTTCATAGTTAATTCTTAGACCTAAGTCTACCATTTCTGCAAATTTTTCTCTTGTGTTAGATTGTTTCAGTTTATTCACTTCCAGTCTGTTCTGCTTATACTGCTTCCTTATTCGCTTGAATTTCAGCCTGCACTTCATTAGTATCAAATTATGGTCCGAGACTATGTATGCTCCTGGGTACGCTTTACAGTCTATTGTGCTCCTTATTAGATGGTATAAGGCTTCTGTTTCTTAGGTAGCTCGTTTGCATGCCAGTTTTGACTTTAACAGGAGTTTATTGATTTGCATATTTTGTAAAGATAGGTTCTTTGCTTTGTATATTTTTATGTTTAAGTTTTTGTCGACGGTTATGTTGGGCTTTAGTTATAATTCCCTGATGCTTCTGTAGTAATATTCTTTTGTATCCCTTAAGAGCTTCTTAGGTTTTGTTTCATATGTTTGACCCACCATAGCAGTGAGCTTTGGTTTTTTTTTTCAACTTTTTAGACATTCCTCCCAGACCCTTTTGATTTCTTCTCCAAGCAGCGGGTGTAGCATTTCTAGTATCCTTTTCCTCGACTAACTGGTTGCCTCTGCATGTTAACGGTGCGCTGCATACTCGGTGGTCAGAAACACTTAGGGGGAAAATGTTTGCACTCCTTTTTGGTCTGAGTATCACATAAATTCTGTCCAATCGACATGCTGGGAACTTGAGAAGTATGTGTAGGCTATATTACTTTCATGAATGCATTCCTATGGATCGTGAAGGTCCATTCCTCGAATGAAGTTTGCCATCTATCGGCATTCATTGATATTTGGGGTTTGGTCTTTTCCGTTTAGTATACAGTTGTCCCGTAATTATTGCACCATTGATCTTTGCAGCAGATAAGGTAGTTCTGTTTTGAAGAAGTGGACTCTTTGCCAGGGATCAGAACTGATATTCTGGTGTTGTTTATTGTGGTTGCGATGCCAGTGCCGTTTGTTAATTTTGAGTCCCTTTTAATTTAATTTAATTCCCGTGGAGCGCACGCTCCGGTGGCAATTTCCCTGCACACCCATTTTTCTCCTTTCCTACACTTGCGCTCTACAAATTTCATCTTTAAATTCTTTTAACGTTTTTGGTAAATTATTCATCGTTTATCTCGGTAACTTATTACCCATAACTGACTCACTTCCCTAAGAAATAAAACCTTACCACACCTTGTGTCGGAAAGCGAGGGTCAGCTTGTGGTCATGGACGTCTTTTGCCTTCCATTCACTACTCCTAATTCTTACAACAATACCTTTCCATACGTCATCACCAATATACGCCTTGCACAGCCCAATTACTTTCTCCACCCTATTCCTGTCTTCTAGTATATCCCAATACTGATCGTGTTCTGCGATACTTTCCAGAGAGCCCTTCTCTGTACCCCTCCAGCTTCTGTATGTGATACCCATGCTACACCACCATATTCAAGCAATTGTCTGACCAATGTTTTATAACCCAATTCCCTTACCTCTCTGGTACATCCACTCGGCTCTCTCTCCAACAAATAAAGGATTTTGAAACATTTCCCTGCTACCTGTCGAACGTATCTTGCCCAGTTCAATTTGTTATTAAATGTTATGCCAAGGTATTTACATTTCCAGTCTTCAACAAGCAATCTTAAAATTGTAATCAACCTGTACATTTTTTAAACCTATTTTCCTAATAAGCTAACTCCTCATTGCATTTATATTCAACCCGTTTTTACCTACCCAACTAAATATCCTGCCCAAATCTCCCTTATTCTGTTCACATTCTACCGTTTTGATTTTATTATATAGCATTATGTCATCTGCAAATTACCTAACTCCTCACAGTAAACCATCAGTACAATCATTCATTAGAATAAAGGATAGCAATTGTCCCACTACACTATCCTGTTGCAATCCCATTTCCACTCCCACTTCTGTTGATACTGCATTTCCTACACTGGATTTATGTTTTCTACCTTTTAAGAATTCTTCTATCCGTGAAATCACTTTTTCATCCACTCCAATAGTTTTTCCTTATTTATCACCATTTTATGGCTCACTCTGTCAATAGCCTTTGAAAAATCTAATGTTACATTATTCATGTGGCCTCCCTTGTCCAGTTAATCAGAAATATCTTGCATATAGCTTACTAACTGAGATTCGTATGAATATAGTTGCCCAAAGCCATGTTCTCGACTTGCACTCCACTTACGTTTTTCACACATTTTTGATGTAGTTGCATATCAATCTCTCTATTAATTGACCCACCACTGATGTCAAACTGATTGGCCTTAAGTTTCGACTCTATTTGTCACCCCTCTTTTAAGTACCGGTACTAATATCGCCCTATTTCAGTTCTCTGGTAAGCAGCAAGTGTCGAAACGCGGTTTAAATAACATTTGAAGATACGATACATCGTTATATTCCGCTATCTTTAAGACATCCATATTGATATTGTCTACACCAGACCCAGCTTTCGTGGTTCCTTTGTTATATCTTCATGATAAATTTCAAATTTCTTATTTCTTTTGCTCATTTCTGTGGGGATGAACTCGTTCTCCGATTTACCCCCTCACATTCCTGAATGATTTGTCCCTAATGGTCTCACTAAACCAGCTATTTAAAATCTCTGCCTTTTTCAGATCCTCAGTAACGTCTTCTCTATCCTTATCTATGATTGTCTTAACACCCTCACTTGCTCTGAGTTTTCTAACATATACATAGAAATTTATAGATGCATCCGCCCCTTGTCCCTACTCATAAACCCTTCTTTCGCCATCTTTAGTGGTATTATTAATTCCCTGTTTAGTTGTTTCAAGTAATGTTCTTTGGCTTGATTGTTACTCCATAGCCAGATATATGTATTTATTGCATAATACTTTTGGCAACATTGCTACATCAATGCTGTTTTATTTAATGTGATCCACTAGACATTTTATTTTGATTGGCGTAATGATTCACTTCATGTTTATCGTCGCAATACTAATTTTTATTTGTTGTTATTGATTGTTATTGGTTTTAGTCTTTCTCATCTGTGTCTTGCATTACTTCACTGTAGTAGCGTTCTGTACCATGGGGTTTTTGGTTTTTCTTCAACTTTTCTTTGCCCGGGAGCGTATTTTGTTGCTACTTGTCTTTCCACTTTCGCTTTGGTTATTCCTTCTTGTTTTGGTTTGGTTGCATTTGCCGTTCTTTCTAGTTATTCTGTTATTCTTATCACTGGTTTCCCGTTGTATTCGATTCACTCGCCAAAGGCTCGGCATTTTTTGATTATTTGTTGACTTACATCCGTTTCTGCTGGGATTGCACAGCTTTCTTCTTCGGTTTTACAATTTATTGTTTTGTTTAGTGATCTTCTTCTACATGGTGACTTGTCATTTTGTTTGGGTCTATTTGTGCCTGGGTGGCATTTCTTCAATTTCATTTTCTTGTCCTTTCTGCTTCGGTTCTGCCATTTCCAATTGTTTTTTCATCAGTTCTTCAGCTCGTATTCTCTACTTCCCATGTCCAGTTGAAAGATCGCTTCTATGTCCACCTGAAGGTTAACCTCGTTGTCCATCATTTTCATGCGTGTCTTACCGCTGTTACTGTGCAACGTATGTTCATATTATTGACTTAAGCATAGTCTATATTCCTTACCGACCTCTTTGATTGCTGCATTTCCTGTTATATTTTCTATGGTTATTACCAAATTCTATCTTGGAAGTTGCAATCGATGCTGTTTGTGACACTCTAATCTTAGATGTGATGGTTCATTGCAGATGGAACATGTGCACTGCTGTCCCTAATATATTACTAATTATTTGAAGCCCTGTGTCATTATATACGAGGATATTTGTTTTTTTTTTTAAATCTAATTTGATACACCGTATGCCGTTTTTGGCTTGGGATCTGTGCTTTGGATTCTTACGTATCGTGGATTCCATTTTAAGTTATGTATCACACAAAGCAAAATTTACGTTGACACACTCACTTAACCTCACTTGAGGAAGTATCGAGCAATCTCTCTCAACGGCAGCTCGATACGAACTGGTTCGATGGGCGGGCCTTAAAAATTTATTTAAACACAAGCAGTGCATGTGACTTCGTCCATTTGGATCAGATAAGCTGTTGGTCATTTCTCCTTTTCTTTTAAATTACTACTATTTTTTCAAATTTCGCACATATTTTATGATGAATCAACACCAGTGGCGAATATCATTAAAATGTGGTATGAAAGTACGTAATTACATATATCATCATTTCTGTGACGACCCACTTCAGCAATTGTGGGTTAATCAGCCGAATAGCGTCCGCCGGACTGATTCGTCTGTCAGGGATGGTAGAACGGAGGCTGGAGGTTTTAGAACTCACATACTTGTAAGGAATCTCGACTCCGTCCAAGGTCTCTGGCTTGATCTCTGCCGCTGGCCGCTGTCCTAGGTTAGACTAGTTAGTACTTGACTAGAATACTCATTCCACCCAGAGCAAATGGTGAACAGGATCTATCACTAGAACGATAAGTCGTGTGTGTATAGACACCTTGGTTTATTGCTGTGCCAAGTTACAGCAGAGCTGGTGCCTCCGGCAAGAGTCCACGACTAAGTATGAACTCAGAGAATTGAAGTATTACCTTACTAACTCGGAACCTGACTGGCGGGCGAAGTGGTCAACGTCGCGTACCGAGGCTAGCGACTGGCAAGGATACCTGATTGGTGCCAACACTTTCGAGACACCACTTTCCGGCCTTAATATTGGGGTTAGGTCACGCATGCAAGGGTCGGCCACCACGATCACGTGATTGTTTCACGTATGGCGCCCTGCATGACTGCTGGCGTTGAGACTTAGGACCAGCCCGCCGCTAGCTGTTTGAACGCCCTTGTGCAATACCGATTATGCCACCTTCTGTCTAACTACAGTCAGTGGTGGGTCTAGGAATTTTCCGAACCGGTAAAAAAAACCTGTGAGACTTCGGACCCCTCAAACAGTGTTGCTGCCCCGAGTGTCGCCGGCGGCCTGAAGTAGCAATCAACATCCACAGGACGATAATTCAAGAAAAATTCCATTACAAAAAGCACTAAACGAAGGGGAAAATGCGATAAACGAATACATCCATATCACAAACCAGAAATTATTAAGGACACTAAAATGAACACGCATTAAAATACATTGCTGCAACAAAGATAAAACTTAACTGCATGAAAATAAAAGGCAGGTTCGTAATTTGTTTTTTTTGTAGAGAGTTAACAACATTGAAAACCAGATGTAAACAATAATAATAATAACAGCAATTAAAATAAAAAAAAAACCTATAACCATCATTTAGCAGCAAATTAATATTATTAGTTAAACAAACATATTATTATATTATAACTGTCAAAACTTGTACGATATATGTGAACTTTGTAGGTGTTTGTAACGGAACAATCGATATATCGATACTTACCGGAGAGCGGAGTAGGGTAGTGGAAGGGAAGATGGCGCGAGATGATATGGATGTGTAAGCGCGCGGACTAATAACTGGTTGTTCGATGAACTAATAAACTGTAAGTCAGCTACAGAAACAATATTAAGTGACTACAGACTTAATGGCAGTGGTGATTTCAGTGCAAAGTGGAAATAAGTAGCAACAGTGAGCAGTAAAGTGTGTTGCTGTTGCATGTGTGTTGGTTGTGGCGATAATTAATGTCGTGTTCATTGCTTAAACGAACCTGACAATCTTCAGTTTTACGAAGTCCGATTAGCATTATTCATTTGGTGGTTTCTACGGTTTGTAGTAGTTTGAGAACATTTACGTATTAAATAAGTGTGAACTGTATTCCGGAGTGACGTTTTATTTGCATGCTAGTAGCTCCGTTGAATGACTTTATTTCGGGTAATTTGCCCTTGGCGACTGTGGTCAATACCAAATCTGCAGTAGTTTTAGAGCTGCTCAGAACTTAATGCAACTGTTGGTTTAGTAAATCAATCTGAACAGACTTATTAATTTATTTATCAATATATATATGCTAACAGCCATAAAACATTTACATGGCATATAAGCGTTACATGTCTTAACCGTTTGGACAGGACAGTATATATAAACCACGGGAGGAAATGACGATAATTAGTCACTACCGGAGGTGAAATATACGAAATAATTAAGCAGTGAACGATCAACAATCAAGGCTGACTATTGAACAGTTGGTGAGAAGCGCGATCAGAGAAATTCATTCTGCGATACAGAGAAATTGTGCGCAACCCACGGCAAAGACTAGTTTTCTTAGAGGGCGGTGCATTCAGAGAGTGTGGATAATTTAGTACCAGTGCTACGTCGACAGCGACACGCAGCGGTTTTTTGGGAAACTGTTCAGTCTTCAGAAGGCAAAGCAAGCAAGCGGAAATAGCAGAC